>OY728155.1:387045697-388305408 GCA_963277665.1 Viscum album
TTCATTGGATTCATTTTATAATAATTTTAGATATATAAAAATTTTATTGAACTTTTCACCGTCTTTTACCGCCCTCCTAAGAGAATTTAAAATTTTACATAAAACTTAATTTTACCACTTCTGTGAGTGAAATTTCGAAAATATGAGAGACACGGTTAATATCAAAGAGTAAAATCTGGTTCAATAAGATACAAATAATTTTTTGCGAATAGTAACTTTTTTACTTTTATTTACCAAGGTTAAAAGTAAATACTGTAATTAAGGGTAAATATGATATTATTATTACCCTAACACGTGTTCTAATTATATTGGATAAGTATAATTCGACCAAAAAAACCTTAGGAATATAATATTATTATTTAGGTCCACTTGGATTAGATTAGGAAATTTATTATTATTTTATATAAAGAATAAATAAAATAGTTAAAATCAAAGTTTAAAAAATAAAACATTTTTAATATAGGGTTATACAGATGATAAATTCGACTATAAAAATAAATTATAAAGATAAAACTATTTCCTAAATAATGGTATTTTATTTATAATTTTTAGACATTAAATAATTTAATTTATTTATGACACAATTATGATGCAATAATTACCTTATTAATTAAATATTAACATAAATGATGTTATAAATACCCAAATAAATGTAATTTTAGACTTTTTATGAATTACACTAATTTAATAGGTTAATAAGACATGTTAGTATTGATTTAATTAACTTTTTTCAAACTAATCATACTGTTATAATTTTCACAAAAATCAAGTACCAAATAGTGTCAAAATTGACATAAAATAGTTTTTAAAACAAATATTATATTATTAATTGTGAATTTATTCCTAAAAATATAAGGTTCATCCAAATGACTTAGATAAGGATATATATATTAATAATGAACCACTTGGGTTTCTTTTAACTTGTTATAGTAATTTTAATAACCATATAGTGTACAAAAACAAAAAGACACGGTAAAAGTTAAATTATTTAACACAGAGTTAAATCTAAATGATAAGTATAAAATAGTAACCAAAACTTGTCTAAAACCAATTTTTTGAGAGGATTTAGACCCATCTCAACCATAAATTTTAAATAAATAAATTTATAGCTTTTAAAAACCTAATATGAATTTATTATAAAATATTATTTTCTATTTTCCTAAGGTGCCCCTCTCCTCCCTTATAAAAAGGGAACCCTTTCCCTCTTCTATTCACACCCTTTTGAGCCTTGAATCTCATCCAACCCCTGAATATTACTCTTCTAAACCTCTATAGTTATATCATAGTGGTTTTGGTCTTCTAAATAGACCAACTCAAGTACCCTAAGAAGATGTTTAAACGAGGTGCGTCGAAGAAGAGGCAATCTCTTCTGATGATTATTTCATGTTTCGTTCTTCTTCAACTTCTTATTATTTAGTTGTTTAATTATGAAGTAATAAAATAAGTATTAATTATATACTTATATGTTATTATAAATATTAAAAAACTCCATTTCACCTTCTTTCCATCCTGTGGAAAATGAAATCACCGTGCATGCGTACGTACGGAATACCGTCTCCACGCCGTGGTATAATCTATTTTTTCCACAACTACTTTACTTGGATGGGTATAATGGTGTAAAGAATAACTATATATGATTATTATAACATCATAATGATTCTATGATCTTATATCATCCACTCAAATCCCATTCAATAAATATGGGAACGATATCATCGTTCGTGCGTACGTACGGATTACCGTCTCCATGACACGATGAGATTCATTTTCATGTTAACAATTCAAGAATGATTATAAAGTATATATAGTAAGTAATAATGAAATATATGACATAATAATTCTATTGTATTTATGTATATATATATCTATGTCATCTACTTAATTCCATTCAAGTAAATAAGGAAAGGAAAACAGTGTCCATGCGTATGTACGACCTACCGTCTCCATGAACGATGTATTTCATTTCATTAATCTATCTATTATATATATATAATGAATATATGTGATATATAAATCATGATTTACATTATTGAAGTAATTAATTCATGATATATGTAATAATAATATCAAGAACAAAAAATCGAAACACGTACGATAAATGAAACGATTTTACATGGAATTTATAAAAGAACGGGTATTATAAAGTCGTAATTGAACCATATATGATATCATAAGAATGAATATGATTCTTTAATAAGTCAATAACAATAATATACAGGAGGATCGGATACATAAAAAGCATATCAGACATATGGTAAGGGATAACTATTCAAATCACGTTCTTATTCGAGATTTTTATTTGTAAGTATTTACTGGGGTTATTGTTATCATCCATGCCCATGTTTTTTAAAAATGTTTTCTTGTATTTTTAAGGTCATTTTTACCAATTTTTGAAATTTACCACATGTTATGAATGGAATCTTTCTTCTTTTTACCACATGGGGAACTTTTTTACTTTTCCGATAAAAGTACGAGAAGAATGTTATTTTAAACGTATACGGCGTGAACTGATTTTTACGGTTCCATAATGCCTAATTTTCATGAAGCATACTCTACAGGATTTTATGACTATTTTAAAAAAAAACTTTTATTTTAAAATTTCATGGAATTTTTTGAAAAGAAAATGATTTTGATGAATAAAGCATATTTTCCTCAATAATTCATTACATGTGTTTTATCGAAACCATTTTCCATCTAAGATGACATTATATCATATGTGTATGTTTTAAGTATAATGTCTCTATGATTTACATGGTTTCACTATTATTTTGATGAAATGTTATCCATTTGTTTTATATGTATTATGTTATGATGAGATGAAGTTTATGAAAGCCATTTTATTCTTTGGGTTATGATGATTGATTTATGTTTATGTTGTGGAACAAGTAAAAATGAATTCATTATGAGATGGGTGGGACCTATATCTCCCTCCAATGTATTGGGTAGTGATTTATATCTCATTATATAGACATGGATGGAACGGTACGATAATCTAGTTCAGTGTTATAGGACTGAAATGAGGAGTGAACTCGATTCAGAAAGGGACTTTACCCACTAAGATGGTCTTGGCAGCAATGCCTTGGCTAAAATGGAAATCATAGCATGTGATTAATGGTTTTCCACACTTACATGTTTAATTCCCATGATATTTTATCATGATTGATGATCCATTATGATATATGCCTTACGTACTGCCATGTTTTATGTCATTGCTCAATATTTTGATGTTTAAATATTATATTCATGTTTTGAAGTTCAAATGTATATAGTTTGTTTTGTTTTCTCTATTCTTACCTTTAATGAGAATTTGAGCTCACCCTTTTTATGTTTTCTTTTCCCCAGGTTATAAAGAATGTTTTTAGGTAAAAAAAGGAAGATCTTTAAGGGAGATGTTGAAGATCTTTCACCAAGATTAAAAGATTATATTCCGAGATTCCAAAGACACTAAACTATTACAGTACTTTGGTTTATTTTTTGTTATGTATTAGATATTATGAAAAAGTAATGTAATATCTATGTACGTCAAGCATTGGGTCTCTAAAGTTAGTATCAAAGGGAGGATTAGTCAACCTTTGGAAACTAGAATGCGAAAACTTTAGTGAAATCCCTAGATATATTTCTATGGTATGTCTAGGGATGTCCCTAAGGTTAAGTATATATATAGGTTAGAGTCCTAGAATTATGTTGACGATCATGAATATCCTAGGGTGAACCTATGGTGTCATTCATTAATGAATTTTTGATAAGTTAGACATCCCATAAGTGAATTTTTATGAATATGTGGTCCCTCGTTATTTTAACTGTTTCATACACTATGGTTTCTGGTCTTACTCAATGGAGGAAACAAGAAGGAATTCAGTTTACATTGATTCCAATGGACAAATTGGTGACTATGATCAAATAAATTTTGTAACTCCTAGAGAGATAGATATCGTGATTATGCTGAATCAGTCATCTCAATATATGATTAACAAAGTGAACTTTAGTCGTATTCCTAAGTCATGAAATAATAGGAAGATGGAATTTTATGCATGTTCACATGGTGATGATCATAGAGAAAGGAAGATTGTGATTTCTAAATAAGAGAATAAGAACAATGAGGAATACATCAAATGGAGGGGAAGATGTTATCTATGTGGAGAAAAGGGTCATAGAGTGATAGACTGTTATGGAGTCCAATGTCTTATCTAGGGAGAACATGGACATTAACAAACTCAAAGCCATGACCTAAGATGTTCTAAATTGAGGAAGGTCTTATTCCATGCCAATCATTGAATAGGATGGATTGAAGGGATTATGTATTGGAATTCAATAATAATGTGGTTGAGGTAATTTTATTGTATATTGAAATATTTATGTATTGGTTCATTGTGGTTTTCTATAAGAATATGGTACTGGTAACCATGAATGGTTATTAAAATATTTTTGGAAGGTATATGATATGCACATAATTAATGGATAAGGAGATAATGAGATGTTTGATAGTATTAATTAGCTCATGACTGGTATATGGACAATGTGATTTCATGGTATGAGTATACAGAATTTTGGGATTTTGGTATATGGAAAGAGGTAAATTTTGACAACAATAATGTTATCACTAAGGTTCAATGGGTATTAAATTTTCAAGAGAATACATTAATAAAGAATTAACATGTTTGTAATGTGACCAATAAGATATTTATATCTTATGATATATGAGCGATAAATGATTGTATTCAATGTTTGTTAAATGACCGTTCTATTAGTCATATTCTTTATACTATGAGATCAGACAGAAGTATTTTGGATAATCCTAATGATTTGAATATATTAAGTTAAACATAAAATAGTATTGTTTTAGGCTAGAACATTTTTTTATATTATAATAGTATAGTTTAAAAAAAGGACAACACATAAGATGGGTGACAACCCGTCGCGTTGGACAAGGCTGTGGGAATCGAACCCAAAACTGAAGTAAGACAGGCCTTTATCACATACCACTAGCCTACAGGAAGTCCCTGGTTAGTAGAAACTAGTTTTATTTTATTATTCTCTATGATAGATGATGTATAAGCCCATTTTAGCAACCATATATCATTAATCTCTAGATAGATGAACTTATGTATATTTAATAAATTATGCTAAACTTTTTGCGATAGACATCAAATGGAATTACCCATCATTCTACCGCATGATCTGCTAACACTTCACGAATGACCAATTAAACTTCATTTCATTACGAGATGAAGTGGAAATTGTTCAAGGCATGAAAAATGGTGATATTTTACCAAAATCAAATAAGTATTTATTTTAATTCAACAGTTCTTAAGCATTGTGGGAATGATCTTGAAATCTAAAAACATTGTCCTAGTTCCCTCATACCCGATAAATCAAATGGAACCTTAGATAATCACAAATTTTTGGATTTGTGATTGATGGATTTTTCATATTCATGTTCTCTTCCACTCTCCATCAGAACTTGATAGTTAGATTTCTCTTCCATATCCATATTTTCACCTATGTTCTCCTCTGTGGAAACCCAGTGATGAGTTAATTTGGGTAACCGTTACATTTAATACTTTAGATATTAAGGTTATCTTTTCGTATTCATTTTTACGATGTGTGTTTCTATTAAAGAAACTCTCATGTAATAAGCCATTTATAACCCCGACGAATTTTGAGGGAGAAATTCATTTTAAGGGGGGTATAATTTAACACCCCGAGATTTTATGAGATTTATTCTTTTTATTTTCATTCATATCTTCTATTGTAAACTACACAAATATTATCTTTCTCTATACTCAAGACCGTATTATGTTACAGTATACATAACACTATTCTTGGATCGTGTTACACACAATTTCAAGTTCGTTTGATAGAAATTATTCTACGCAATATTGAGTGTGTATATATATATATTCAATGTATAAATGAAATATGGTTGGAATCTATCATACACAATAACAAAGTAATCTTGCACTACATGAAACCCTGATTTGGATTTCTTTACACGCAATCACGACCTTCCATGATATCGTGTGTTGTACGCAATACCAAGATTCACTAAACAATGATATGTTATTAAAATATTATATAAACTAGTGGTTATGAATAGTAATACCCAATTTTTAAAATTTTATAAAATTTATCATTCAAAATGGACTTCATTTTTGGATTCAGAATATCAAAATTAGCCTAGGGTGAATTTTTGATATTTTTCTGAAATCTTTTAATTTTTGATGAATAGTGATAACACTAGGTTACTATTTAAAAACCAAATTTTTATTTAAATAATTATTTTTCTATTTAAATATTTTTTAAACAAAAATTGATACATAATACCTATATAATTTCATTGTAATTCATTAGAGTCATTTTATAATAATTTTAGATATATAAAAATTTTATTGAACTTTTCACCGTCTTTTACCCACCTCTTAAGAGAATTTAAAATTTTACATAAAACTGAATTTTACCGCTTCTGGGAGTGTAATTACAAAAATATGAGAGACACGGTTAATATAAATGTGTAAAATCTGGTTCAATAAGATAAAAATAATTTTTGGTGAATAGTAACTTTTTACTTTTATTTACCAAGGTTAAAAATAAATACTGTAATTAAGGGTAAAAATGATATTATTATTACCCTAAAATGTGTTACAATTCTATTGTATAAGTATAATTTGACCAGAAAAACCTTAGGAATATAATATTATCATTTAGGTCCACCTGGATTAGATTAGGACATTTATTATTATTTTATTTAAAGAAGAATTGAAATAGTTAAAATCAAAGTTTAATAACTAAAACATTTTTAATATAAGGTTATACAGAAGATATATTCGACTATAAATATTTATTAGAAAGATAATAATATTTAATACATAATATTATTTTATTTATAATTTTTAGAAATTACATAAGTTAATTTATTTTTGACACAATGATGATGCAGTAATTACCTTGTTAATGAAATATTAACATAATTGATGTTATAAATACCCAAATAAATGTAATTTTAGACTTTTTATGAATTCCCCTAATTTTATTGGTTAATATAACATGGTATTATTTATTTAATTAACTTTTTTAGAAATAATAATGATTTTATAATTTTCAGAAAAATCATGTACCAAATAGTGTCAAAATTGACATAAAATAGTTTTTAAAATAAATATTATATTAATAATTGTTATTTTATTCCTAAAAATCTAAGGATCTGAAAAATGACTTAGATAAGAATATATATATTAATAAGGAACCTTTTTTGGTTCTTTTTGCTTGTTATAGTATGTTTATTAACCATATAGTGTAAGAAAACAAAAATTACACGATGAAAGTTAAATTATTCAACATAGAGTTAAATCTAAATGATAAGGATAAAATAGTAACCTAAACTTTTCTAAAACCTATTGTTTGTGAGGATTTAGACCCATACCCACCTTATATTATAAATAAATCAATTAAGAGCTTTTAAAAACAGAATATGACTTTATTATAAAATAATATTTTATGTTTTCTTAAGGTCCCTCTCTCCTCCCATATAAAAAGGGAACCCCTTTCCTCTTCTCTTAACACCATTTTGAGCCTTGAAGCTCGGCCAAACCCTACCAATTTATCTTCTCAACCGTTCTAGTTATATCATAGTGGTTATGGTCTTCTCAAAAGACCAACTATAGTGCCCTAAGAAGATGTTTAAAAGAGGTGTGTCGAAGAAGAGGTAATCTCTTCTAACGATTCTTTCAAGTTTATTTCTTCTTCAATTCCTTATTATTTAGTTGTTTCATTATAAATTAATAATATTACTATTAATTATATACTGATATTTTATTATAAATATTAAACAACCCCATTTTACCTTCTATCCATCCTACGTAAAATGAAATCACCACGCGTGCGTACGTACAAAATACCGTCTCCATGCCGTGGTGTAATATGTTTTTCCACCACTACCTTACTTGGATGGGTATAATGGTGCAAAATATAACTATATATGGTTATTATAACATCATACTTTATTCTATGATATTATATCATCCACTCCAATTCCATTCAATATATATGGGAATGATATCATCGCTCGTGCGTACGTATGGATTATCGTCTTCATGACGTAATGAGATTCATTTTCCATGTTAACAAATCAAGAATGATTATAAAGTATATATAATAAGTAATCATGAAATATATGACATAATAATTCTACTAGATTTATGTATATATATATGTATGTCATCTACTTAATTCCAGTCATGTAAATAAGGAACGGAAAACAACGTTCATGCGTACGTACGGCCTACCGTCTCCATGAACGGTGTATTTAATTTCATTCATCTATCTATTTTATATATATACTGAATACATGCGATATATAAATCATGATTTACATTCTTGATGTAAGTAAATCATGATATAAGTAATAATAATATCAAGAACAACAAATCGATACACGTACGATAAATGAAACAATTTTACAAGGAATTTATAATAGAACGGGTATTATAAAGTCATAATTGAACCATATATGATATCAAAAACAATGAATATGATTATATAATAAGTCAATAACATTATTTAAATCATTATACAGGAGGTCCAGATACATACGAATCATATCAGACATAAGGTAAGGGATAACTATTCCAATCTCATTCTTATCCGAGATTGTTATTCGTAAGTATTTACTGGGGTTATTGTTATCGACCATGCCCATGTTTTTTAAAAATATTTTCATGTACTGTTAAGGTCATTTTAATCCATTTTTGAAATTTACCCCAGGTTATGAAAGGAATCTTAATTTTTTTATCACAAGGGGAACTTTTTTAATTATCCGACAAAAGTAGAAGAAGAATGTTATTTTTAACTTATACGGTGTGAACTGATTTTTACGGTTTCATACGGCCTCATTTTCTTGAAGCTTACTCAACAATATTTAATGAATATTTTCAAAAAAATACTTTTCTTTTATTATTTCATGTAATTTTGTGAAAAGAAAATGATTTTGAAGAGGAAAGGATATTTTCCTCAAGAATTAATTTTAAGTGTTTTATCAAAACCATTTTCCATCTAAGATGACATTATTTCATATGTGTATGTTTCAAGTATAATGTCTCTATGATTTACATGTTTTCTATTTTCTTATGATGAAATGATATCCATTTGTCTTATATGGATTATGTTATGATGGGATGATGTTTATGAAACCCATTTTATTCTTTGGGTTATGATGAATGATTTATGTTTATGTTGAGGCATAAGTATGAATGATTTCATTATGAGATGGGTGGGACCTATATCTCCCTCTAATGCATTGGGTAATTATGTATATCTAATGAGATAGAAATGGATGGAACGGTATGATAATCCGGTTCAGTGTTATAGGACTAAATGAGGAGTGAACTCGATTCAAAAAGGGACTTTGTCAACTAAGATGGTCTTAACAGCAATGCCTTGGCTACTATGGAAATCATAGAATGTGATTAATGGTTTTCCACAATTACATGTTTTATCCCCATGCTATTGTATCATGATTGATGACCCATTATGATCTATGCCTTACGTACTACCATGTTTTATGTCATTGCTCATGATTTTGATGTTTAAATATTATGTTCATGTTTTGAAGTTCAAATGTATATAGTTTGTTTTATTTTCCCTATGCTTACCCTTATTAGAGAATTTGAGCTCACCCTTTATATGTTTTATTTTCCCCAGGATATAAAGAAATTTTTTAGGTAAGAAAAGGAAGATCTTTATGAGAGATGTTGAATATCCTTCACCGAGATTACAATATTATATTCCGAGTTTCCAAAGACACTAAACTATTACGGTCCTTTGGTGTCTGTTTTTGTTATGTATTAAATATTCTGAAAAATTAATGTAATGTCTATGTACGTCAAGATTTGGGTATCTACATAAATATTATAATAAAATAATATATATTTAATAAATATAATATAATTTTTTTAATTATTCTCATAAAAAATTTCATAGTATTATTTTTATATATTTTTGAAATGGTTTTTTTATTGCTGAAAAATATTGTTTTAATAAAATCAAAATTTTTATTATATTATCATTGTGTAAGCATATCAAATTTGATTGAAATCATAAAATGTAATTAAATTTTAATTTAAAGAATAAAATTATTCATTTTAAAATATTTATTTATCTAATAAATTAGTTGTATTGTAATTTTATAACCAAATTAAATTATTAATTTTAAAAAATTGTATTTGATAATCTCTAATATTTATGTGTATTGAAAGTAAAAATATATTTTGGATTGATTAGAAATACACTATTTTTTTTATTTTAATAGTAATAAAATTTATATCATGATAATTAAAATCTTTAATAATTATATATTTTATGTGAAAATTTAAAGGTAATAACACCCATTTACTAAAAAAAGATTTTACGTATTATTTGTTTTTATTATAAAATTAACAATTCAAATACAAAAAATTTTATATTGGAAAATTGATTTAAATGTTTTAAATTATAATTTTATAATTAGATAAATGTCCAAATATTAAAATTTTCATTAATATTAGTTAATAAGGTTAAATAATTACTACCAAGGTAAAAGTAAATATGGTTAAAAGACAAATAGTTATATTAAATGTCATTAAAAACCCTATGTTTTAATTTAAATGAGTTTATGGGGATAATATACAGTGAAAAAAACATCCCATCCACTTTTACTTATTTTAGAAACAATTACCTTTTCATAGTGACATTACATTTTTGAAAATTTAACAATTACATAAAACATTACACTTCATGTAACTTATAAAATGGTAACAGTTCAAACACATCTTAAAACTCTATTTTATAAAAATTGTGTTTGAAAATATGGATCCATAGTCCACCTAAACCCCCCTTAAACATTCAAAATATTAAGTTCACCTATATTTTTATAAAATCTATCATTCTCATGGAGTCATCTTAGAGATGAGTATTACTTTATCTGAGTAATTTATTTTACAATACTCCTTCCAAAATTATATCTACAAATATTTTATAATAAATCATTATAATTATTTTGAATAAATTTCATTATATTAGTTTTCAAAAATAAATATAAATCCCCTTCAATCCACTATAAAAGAAAATAATATTGATAATTTGTTTGCGTAGACTACCACCCCCACAAAAATAGGTTGTTCATTTTTCATTACATGTTCTTATGGAAACTATCAGGTATGGATTTGATTAATTATATTTTTTTATCACATATTTTATAACATTAAAATATAATTTTATTTTATTCCATTTTCTTGACATTTTATTGAGAAATGTGATCGTTAATAATTCATTCATGTGCACTACCAAATTCATGTAATGATTAAATATATTTTTACATACCACCTTTATGATTGTTTTAGTTTAATTTTAAATATATTTTACGATATATATATAAGTAATATATATCATTAATATGTCTCTTTATGAATAACATAAAAATTAATTATCATAATAATGTAGTCCATCATGGTTGGTAAATAACAAAAAACAAGTTCATCACCACTTTTTTTGTTCCTAAAATACATCTAAAACTCTAATTTAACAGAATTACAACACTATGGGTCATTGTAAAAAAATAAATTCAATTAACATTTATGGTTTTGGAATGATAACTACTATGAGAAAAAGGAAGATCGATAATAATTTTTTGAACCTAGTTTAAAATTTTCATGATTATTAACACCCAATGTTAAAAAAATATGATAATAATAAAATAATTAATGATAATTGTTTTTAATGAATAATATAAATGAAAATTCAAAATAATTTTTTTATAATCCCAATTAATATTGTTATGGTCATGTTAAAATTGGTTAAATTAGTTCCATATAAATATTTGTTAATGGTATGGTACATGCAAACTAAAATATATTACTGTTAGTCATATAGTTTCATCTTGATTTCCATTACCTTATATTCACTAAATTTTAAATTTCAAATTATATTTTATTTCCTTCTTATGAAATAGTTTTTTTGATTTAAATTTATCTCCATGAAGAAATTATTTTCCATTATATTTCATTGAGAAAAACAATGAATGATTCTTTAGAAGAGAGTCATAATTGTGACTTTTACAAGGATGAATAGAAAATGTTTTAAAAAAGGTTATTTCATGATCTATATATCATTATATTAAAATTATAAATTAATAATGTATCTAAATATCATGATTCCCCCTAAATTTTTATTATTTTATGATTTTTTCTTCAATAAATTATTAAATTCATTTTGTTATGTTATACAATTTGGAAATTTTATAAATACCATTTTGTTTAGATGGGTTCTTTATGAAAATATAATTATTTAAATTTGAATGTATTAAGAAACCCATTTTATTTTATAGATGTATTTATAAAAGAGTAATGATATTCATATGGATGTTTTATAAAAGCTATTTAGATTCCATAGGTTCCTTATCATGTGAACAATGAATTACTTTGTTTCAAAAATAAGTCTGAAATAATGATTAGTAGGGTCTTATATCACCCTATAATTCATTGGTTAATAGTTTATATCTCTTAAGATTGGTATTTTTATTACATTTTTTTGATTGAAAGAATCATCACTGATGTTGTGGGTCGTGAATATATTTATTCCCAATACTAATGGTTCTGCAAAAATTAAGGGTTTTTATATATTATGTTATTATGTTATATGGATTAATGGGTAATTATATATGTTTCTAAGGAATGTTATATATATTTATATATTATATATCTATGTTGATATTTTCGGTATTTAATTTCTTATTCGATCCACTTTTATAGTGACATATATTTTATGGATTCTACTCATGATGTTTTTATATTTATATTGCACTCAAGTTTCAACATATTGTTTTGAAATCATCTGCAATATTCACCACTTAAGTAGTGTTTTAGGTCACCTTTTTTTAGTGTTTTAATTTAAATAGGTTTTGATGATATGTATAACATAGGGAATGGCTAGAAGAGAGTCAATAGTATTTCAATTATTTAGAAATGACTATAGAAATTGTTTATTAGAAATCAAATCTCCATGTAAGTAAACCATTACATCCTTTGATTTTGAAACTCTTTCTATTAAATATTATTTAAATATTTATATTAATATGTTATTTATATTTACTTTATATTGTTTCTCCATAGTTGGTATTAGGGAAAAATTTATTTTTTTTTTATATTAGTTGAGTTATATTACAAATTTTGGATAGTGAACCAAATTTTAAACCTAAGAGACTAGTATATTTATAAGATAATATATATTTCTTACTTTTTTAATAGATGGGTTTTACTATCAATACATTCGTTCTTATATACTACATATAACACACTTATATTTTATCATATAATTCGCTTAAAATAAATATAATTTCATTAAAACATTATTATTCATGCATCCTCGACTCTAGTTGAACTATAATATAATTTTTTACTATCATAGTGATTAAACTGGTGGAATGAATGACAATAACTAAATTTTTTAGAATTTGTATAAATGATTTATATAATTAAAATATATTAATTATTTTGTTTTAATTTTTTAATGAAATCATATTATTTAAAAATTCTATTTTTGAAAAAAAATTATTTATTTTAATGAAAATAAGATAATTATTTTTTTATTTATTATTTTTTTTTAAAATCTTTTTATTTTTGAAATCATAATATCAATATTATTATTTGGAATTTTCTAAAAGTAATTATTTCTTGATGTATTGCAAAATTATTGGCTTTTATTGAAAATAATATTTTCTTTTAAAATATTTACAAATAATATAATGTTTTAAAATTGATTCAAAAGTAAAATTTTCCATTTATAGTATTAATAATAAAATTTATTTCATTATAATTAATTTTATGTTGTATTTAAAAATTAATCTGTTTTGTAGTTAAGAAATATTTTTTTGGGAAAATGACTTTTTATAAAATTATTCAGGCTAAAATTTAAATTCAATTATGCCACTTATATATATTTAATTTGATAATATAGATCCAATATTAAGAATCATACTTTCAAAATTTTTAATTGTGTATAATTTCCTTTTTAATAATAATGAATCACAAAAACATTATAAAAATTATAAATAATTATGGTTAACAATAGTTTACTAAAAGGGGGTGTCAAACATATAGATAATCATTTCTCATCAACATTAAGATGGTATATATACTGATGAATGTCAATATATCGATGTAAAAACATAATAAATATAATCTATCAAGATTTTTATTTAGTTTTCTAGATAATTAAATAATTATATATTAAAAATAAATAATTTCCAAGTGCATTCTGTCCCCTACTAACAAAAGGACACATCTTATATCCCTTATTTATAACACATTGAACCATAACGCATGAAAAAAATTAAAAAATTATCCTATAAAAATCATTATATTTGTATTAGATGTTGTGGACATTTTAAATGATCATTCCATGTATCCTTAGGAAGAGATCTAGGGGTGGCCTATCGAATAAGAGGTAATCATCTTACCAAAACACTTTTATATAATTTCTTACAATACCTATAGTAAATATATTTTATTCATGATAAAATAATATCTTTAGTATACAAAATACAATTTAAATTTATTAGGTTTATTAAACAATAATTATGCACATTTTTTTTATTAAATGGAAAGTTAATATTTCTCTCATGTGTAGAGTACTTCCTCTACATAGTGTTATAAATTCATGTTCCATTAACATTGTTTATTGATTGTAATTATAATGGGTTTAATTTTTATAAATTATATTTAAAAAATATTTATTCATATATAATTATAATTTCATATCTATAATATTACAATCCACTCCTTTGGAAAACGAAAATGTCACTCATGCATATATATGGGCTGCCACCACTATAAAGTGGGGTGATTTGGTTTTTTTCACTCCATTTCAATTAGATGGAAATTAGGGTAAATTAAATAAATATATAATAAATATAATATATAAAACTTTCTTTGTAGTTTATAGTTAATATTTACCATTCTTTTATTACATTTATGAAAAAGTGAAAATAATGATCATGTGTACGTACGACCTACCTCTTCCCTGGAAAGTGTAATTCAATTCTCTATCTATACAATTTATTGATTAATTTTAATATATATATATATATACTGAATATTTTATATATTTATATCACTATTAATATTATTTTTTTAACCATGATCAATTTACAAGGGTCATAATTAATTAATCAAAATTCTCATGAAAAATTAAAATTTTAATACTATGAAATGATTATTTTTATAAGGAATTAAAAATAATTTAGTGTAAAATTTGTTATATGTGAAGAATACTGGAGACCATAAGTATGTTTAATATTTTATTAAACTAATATATAAATTTTAATTTGTTATACTAGAGTTTAAATAACTTTATAAAAAATTACAACTCAAGGTATTGGATTTGTGATACAATCTTATTATTTATGAGGATTTTTTATGACTATAACTATGCTAATGAAATATTAAGACCTAAAATTCTATTATCACATGATTTTTATTCTTCTATTTTTATTTCTTATAATAACATTGTCTAAATAATATTTCACCTTTTTAATAACTGATGTGGTCGAAATAATATTCTTAAAGAAAGTTATTTTTATTTCACTCATTAGTTGGAGATCCATTTTCTTTAATTTATAAGTATTATAAATATGTTTACAATAATATTAATGTAATATTATATTATTTTTTAATTACAAATTTTCATGTAATGTAATTTTTTTTTGAAAAATAGTTTAAATTGAATTTTTTGTCTCTTTTTCAAGCTCTGTACTTAAATTATTTTACCAAAAAATGAGAATTTAATATTTGTTTTAATGTAAATAGAATGAAAGTAATTTACCACCATAATGAAAATAAAATTATTTCAAGATTCCATTGAAAATGACGAAAGATATCTTAATATATTTTTTGGATATTATTTGGAAAATTTATATATTTTGAATATGATTTCAAAGTGAAGACTATATTTTCTTCAATAAATATTCTAATTATCAATTAAAGTAACTATTCATCTATGATATCATTTATTGATGTTAATTATGATTTAATAGGGATATGATCCAATGATACCATTCAATTTTTTTATTTGGATGATTTGTGATCATTATTATATAATAATATTTATAAAAAAAAATCATTCACATCAGTGAATTCTGTTATGAAAACCCCATTTTGATCCCATTTATTTTTTATTGGTTATGAAATACTGGAATGAAAATCAATTTATAAAAAACTTTATTTCTATGGGTTATGATAATTGAATAATATTTAATGATATTATCTCAAAAATATATATTGTTTTCAAAATGTAATGTGTATACCATGAATTATGTATCTATAAATGTGTTGGGTAGAGATGGATATCTCGTGAGACAGTATGGTATGGAATGTAAAGTGAACCCAGTTAATAAGGGACACTATCCACTATGATAATCATGAGAGTAAAAATTGAATAATTATATGAATGAATGAAGAGTGAACCCAATCTATGATTATAGTATTGGAAGAATTACATGACTAAGAAATTATTTTATTTTAAAATATGTATGCTAAAAAATAATTTCATAATCCAATTTTATGATATGATGGATTTAGTTGTGGTGTTTCCATTAAGATTATTTTCGTGTAGAATTTAAATCATAATGTGATGAATCAAGATTGTGGTATTTGTTTTTGTAAGAATATTTTCCAAATATTATGATCATGTTCACATATAGATGTGATTATCTAATAATTAATTGATCATTGATATCTCCTTCTTTATACCTACCAAGAATTAGAGGTAACCCATTTTTATGATTCCTTTCCACAAGTTATAAATAATGGTTTTTTATCATATTAATAATAAAGGTGATAGATATGGAAAAAGTATTTGGATAAGATGTAGATCAATTTTTTAGATGATTCATATGTTGAGTCGGTATTTCTACCTGTTACTTCTCCATTCCTTTAATTTGGAAATAAATAAACTTTATTAAAACATGTTTACATAATTTTTATGTCTAGCATGTTTTAGTATGTAATTATATAAAAATTATATTTAAATATACATGTAAAATGTTTAAAATATTTATGAATATAAACATAATATAATTCATTATGATTATCATAATGAGTATGAGTCTGATAAATCGGATTCATAACTATCAGTACTAAAGTTAGAATTTGGTCATGTTTATTGAGTTTAAAATGTTTTAACTATTTGACTGATAATGGCACCGATACAATATGACGAACACTCCAAAGGATGATCATATTGATACTATTAAGGAAATATATTGAAATGACTATGTTTATACTCAATATACAATTACATGTTTCCAATATAAATAATTTTTTAAAATCTATAAAGGTGTTAATCAGTATGTTGTCAGAAATTAAGATACAAATGGGTTGTCAAGAACCAGTAGTCTATGGACATTGATAAAAAGTTGTAAATATGTTTTTTAGTGAATGTTCTATAAGTACCAAGTAATTTGAATATTTTTTTGGCCAATTAACTATCAATCTCATGTTTCATAATGAATTTTTAGTAGGAAGTGATCATTCATAGTATTCTATATTTCTTTAGAGAGGTGTCTTGCCATGGAATCCTTATTGAGGTTGTTTCCTTAATAAATTTCTAAATAGTATTCTTGTCTGGTCATAATGATGAACATGGGATTCTATGGATTTGATAACAGTGAATAAATCCCATCAGATTGAGGCCTCCAGGGCTTGGATGACGTAGTAGATCACTGTTTTGAGTTATTCAAGTTATAAAAATACTTTTCAAGTACGATCATCGTACTGATGTATTTTATTCAAAGGAATGATTTTTTTATTTTTTTCTAACAAAAATTGATACATTAGACAATGTTATTGAAAACCATAATATTAATTTTAAATGTAGATTACATTTTTGAAAGATATTTTTTGAAATTCAAACATTTTCTGGCTTTATATTACTTTGTTTTAAATGTTTTTATTCATAATAATTTATTATAATTAAATTATTCATATTCCTAAGTCAATAATAATATATTTTATCATATTAAATATAATTATGATAATAAATTTATGATAAATCAGATCTACAGTTATAACAATTTTTCTAAGACTTAGGTTCTGATTTTTTGACTTTATTAATCAGACTAAGTCCAAGTCTGATAACCGTACATTCTGAGGATTTTGTTTTAATTAGTTTAAAATTATTGAAATATATTTTTTAAAATACAATTCACCACCCTCTTGTAACTATATCCATCGAATCTAATTCTTATAATCCTATAATTGGTATCATAGTAGGTTTTTAACACTTATTAACTTGATGAGTTTTTAAATTGTTTAATGTTTTCATATAAAATTTTTGTTTATAAACTAAATTTTCCACTATCATGAATTTATGGAAAATAATTTAAATTATTTTAAGATCGAAATTATTAATGTTGGTTCTATAGAGAAACTAAATTAAAAAAGAACACTTACTTTTTATACTGTAGATTATTAGTATTGGAGATATTGGATGGAAAATTTTGTTATCATCATTGTAGTTTATTTTTCTATGATAAATAGAGACTAAAAGAATCTTGACAAAGGTGATAGTTGTTTCACACATGAATAAATTAAAATAAAATCTCTTTAATTCTACAGTATGGAATATTTTTTTATTTTCTGACTAGAAGTATTTACAATCCGATATCTTCATGTGAAACTATAAACAATATATGGAAAATTCTTGAATTCACACACTTAGGTACTTATAAATTCATTGATACTAATATAGGAATTATTAGATAATAATATTAGGACATTTATTTCTTACAAAGAGAGTTAGCTAGAAATATTCTCAATAGGATCATGAAAATCATAAATAATATAAAATATGTTGGTGAAAAAGGAATTTATGATATATTAAATTTTTATAATATTATATACATTATACCCAATGAGTTTATATCTAGTAGAAATTATTTTTGTGATATTATAATTATAAATAATATAAAATTAGATTTTTATATTGGAATCCTTATGCAGTTTAAGGGTAGATTAAAAAGAGATGATGAGAAAGAGAAAATGAAAAAATATTGATGTCTCCATTTCCAAAACATCTAGTATACATTAAAAAGTTCAAGATGCTAAAATAGTTATTAAATATTCAAGAATGAATAATAAGGTTCTTCAATCCAATTTAAGTAAATCAGAACGTTGTTATAGTGAATTACCAACATGGATAGAAGGATGAACTTGATAGCATGAATGAATTATTTTCTAAACTAATAAAAGAATAGTATTATACATATGAGTATTAAAAATGAATAAGTAACTTGCTAAAAATGAAATAAATACATACTTATCAAACCATATTATCCACAATTGAAGTGTATTATAAAATGAAAATAATTAAGAAATAAATGAAAAAATATTATTACATATATAATTGAATGAAAATCTAGAAGGATGTAAACACATGGAGTTATAGTAGGGGTGATTCTTCTAGTAGTTCATCAGATAATGATATTTCTGTTTATAAGAATATTGAAGTTTTTTCAAATATTCCCTAGATTTAGAAATGTCTCATAGACAAGGTAAGAACAGTTGAAAACAATAAAAATGTGTATTTAATTTCTAATTTTCCTATTGGTAAACTCTTTATATATTCTAATTATGAATCTTCCTTGGAGAATGATAATACTCTTCTAGGTTATGATGGTTTTATTTTGTTTTTCATAACTTTTATGAAATGATAATTGTAAAATATTAAATGATTTTATATTTATAAAGAATAAAATTATATGGAAAAATTAACAATAAATATTTTGTGTAAGGAAATTTCATATATATGAAAATATATAAATTTCAAAAATTCTATAAATTGAATATGCTTCAAAATGTTTTGAAAATGTTTTTTTTTGATTAATATAATTCAGTAAAGAAAACCTTATTATAAAACTAAAATAGGTGAGGATAAAAAGTTTTTTATAAAAACTATAAAATTTATATTTAAAGAAGGATTATATATTAAATTATCAATGGTAATGAAATTTATTATTAAATGTAAAAATATATTAAACATCATTGTAAAAGTATTTTAATGGTTTTTACATGTAGAAAACCTATTTTTAGTAATCACTATTTTATTCCGAATTGGGAACCATTTTTCAAAAACTAAAAAAGTTGTGATCATTGGAATAAAAATTATTCCTTAATCATAGTCAAATAACTCAATATCCATAAAGATTTGTTCTCAATAAAAATAAATTTTTACAAAAAACTTTATGAGAAAATATGGTTAACAATATTCTCATTATTTAAAAATTCTAGAGAGAAGTGGGGTTCTGTTGTGAAAAAATAGTCTTTTTACTCTAATAAAAAAAAGTTCCAAAAACTAGTAATTTTGGTACATGGATTTTGGTTTTTTATACACATTCCTTGAAACAAAAACTTCTTTAGGAATATAATCAAAATAAAATGTGTAAAAATAACATTCGAAGACAATTCTTCAAGAGATATTATTTATATAAGTGAGATTTATCATTTTTAAATGATCTTATTTAAAATTCCATGTTTATGTTCTGTCTTGATGACAACCATATAAGAATATGTAAATTATGTAATTATTGTTACATTGTTATCTATAGGAATGATACATTTTTAGTAAATATTTACAATGATTAATTTATTATTTCTTCTAATCTATAAGATAATGTTTACACATTTATCAAAGAAAACCTAGGGAGATAAGACTTAGTTTCCATTAGTGAAGTGTAAGATCAATATTTGTTATGAAATAGAATTATAGGACACTATAATATAGTAATCTAATCTAATTTTAAAATGAGATAAATTTTTAAGGATATAGTGGAACAAATGTGAGATACTTTAAATGTATTAGACCATTTTCAATATTGTGAGAATCATAAGAAATATTTTAAATCTATTATTGAAGTCTCAACTTCTAATTATTTAAATTCAGTGTAGGTATGCATATTTGGACCAATAAAAACGAGATTATTGGATGAAAATACTATGTATATTTCTTAGTTAATGAACACACTAGATGCAGAAGGGATTATTTTGTAATAAAGAAATCTGAATACATTTTTATTTTAAACCATTAATATCCAATAAAAAAAGTGAGAATTCATCCATTAATAATAATTAATAGTTATCAGGGTATATATTTTGTAAATTATAATTTTGAAACTTTTAGTAGTAAGAATGTTCTTGATCATATATTTGCAGCACCTATAATACTGCAGTTAAATGGTGTAGTTTAAAAAAGAAATATAATTCTTCAAGAAATAACTTGAACCATTCTAAGTGAATACTAAACTGCTAATCATTTTTCAGCTGATGTGGTTATTATTAGCTATAATAGTAAAAATTTAGTTTTAATTGTAATGATTCTTAATAAAACTCTTTATTATTTGCAGACATGACGAAAAACAAATGTTTGTACTTAAATGATTTTGGATGAAAAGTATTAATCATGAATATGAATGATACATTACATAAATTTTCACCCAAATCTATTGAAGGAATTTTTTTTGGTTATTATACTACATCAATGGATTGTAGAGTTTTGAGTGGAAATTATTTCACTTTTGAGGAAGAAATGCATGAAACATCTGATAAATGTTTTTCTATTATTTCCAACCAAACCCAACCAAAATATTCAGATATTGTTTCAAATATAAATTTTATAACATTCTTATAAATTTCATCTCACAAGAAAACAAATCAGGATTTTTTTATGTAATATTTAATATGTTTTTCTACCTATTATGGAAAAATTGACTTTTTAAAACCCATGAATTCAGTTGTTTATTAATACTCATTATATTTAATGTATCATTGGTTATATATATCATCTAATTAGTACAGGATGTTCCATAAGGAATGAAATTTAATATCTAGATTTCATATCACAAATTTAACCTACTAATCCTAATAAGAATTATTTATACGATGTTTTGATTATTGAAATGAAAGATTAACTTAATAATTTTGAGAGGATCAATGTCTGTACTATTGTTGAATGGCCCTCAAGGGATACTGTAATTAATTTAAAACAAATTTTTCATAAAAACTATGATGAAAATAGAATAATTGATAGAAATAAATCTGTACATGTTTATAAGGGTTGTAATCAATAAGAGTGAATTGATTATAAAGAAACGTATTATCTTGTAAAAATACTTGTGTCTATTTAAATACATATATCCCTTGTATAATTCATCAATTTAATCATTTTAAATTGGATGTCCACTGTTATTTATTTAATGGATATGTCCTATATGATGATTATGTAGAATAAGAAATTTTTTCGAAAATAAAAACATCCAAAACTTATTTATAAACATACTAAATATTTATATATAATTCTATAAGCCCCTATTGAGTGGTATTATTTATTAATTGTAATTTTTATACCAAAAACATTGTTAAGGGATATATACATCCAAATAATTTTATAAATTATGTTAGTAAAAACATTATGACTATACAACACAATATTGATGATAATATTTTTTTTCAACACAAAAACCTTTAACATATTATTTTGTAGATCCTAAAATATGAGTTTGAAATGAGTATAATGGGCGAGTTAACATATTTTTTTTGTTTTTCAAATTTGAAAAAAACATAATAAATATTTATATCTCAAAATATGTATTTAAAACATATTCTAATGAATTTTTTAGTAAAAAATACTAATGGTATTAGTACTCCCATCGGTACCACTAATACATTAGATCTTGATTAGGCTGGAAAACCAGTAGATCAAAAGATGTATAGAGGTATGATATGAATATTAATTTATGTAAATTATATTCAGTTAGATATAATTTTTTGACTGTTTTTGTTAATTGTATCAAGAAAATCCAATGGAATAACCTATATATGAAATAAAATGATGTTTTCATTATCTTATGGGAATAATGGATTTTGGATATTTACATTCTTAAAGAATTTTTTTTGAAATAAAATAATTTAAGAATACTGACTTTTGTGGATATAGAATGGGTAGGAAAAGTACATCCAAAAATTATCATTTTATAATAAATTATTTAGTGTCATGGTCATGTATGAAGAAAAACTCGCTAATACTTTATTTTTCTGAAGCTGAATAGGTGGAAGAAGAATATGTGGAATATGGAAGTTATTGTGGTCACATAATGCAAATGCAATAAACCCTCACTTCTATGGATTGATTTTAATAAAAATTTTAAATAATTTGAGATTATAATAGTTCCTTGTATTTTTTTATAAACCCAAAAAATCACTCACATGCTATGAAAATTGATGAGAGATAATATTTATTTTAGGATAAATCACATATAGATGATATAATTTTACAATTAATAGGAATTCAAGATCATGTTGCTGAATGTTTTTCAAAAACTCTTAATTTTCATTGATTGTTATCTATCAAAATTAATCATTTAATGAACAACATAAATTATTTATTCATGTAAACTTATTGTAGA
The DNA here is from genome assembly GCA_963277665.1 of Viscum album. Classification (NCBI taxonomy): domain Eukaryota; kingdom Viridiplantae; phylum Streptophyta; class Magnoliopsida; order Santalales; family Viscaceae; genus Viscum; species Viscum album. Next base: position 387,069,180 of record OY728155.1, read on the forward strand.
CCTATCTCTTTACATTAATATACTTATTTTATAGGGGGATTAAATATGTTTTTTGTTTTTCAAATCATTTATTTTTCTTTAAATATCTATGTTTCCAAATAATTTCTAGTTTTTATAAAACATATATTGAAATGTTTTTCATGAATCAAGAATTTTATTTAAATGTATTGAAGTCATAATCCTTAAAATGATACTCATATTCAATAAATTTTATAAAATTTATAGATTAATAACTTTTTTTTAAAAACATTATCAAATTCAATTTTATCAAAATTATTTAAAAAAAACCAATTATCATTTTTCTTAAAAAATATTGTATTTGTTATTATTATTATGAAAATTAATTGAACTATGTTTTCATAATGAATGATTCATAATTTTTTTATTTCAAAACAATCTTATTCTATCCGGTTTAGAAAATCCATAAAGAACATTTGGTCGGACCAATGAATCATTCCATTATCAAATGTACTATACAGTTCATTATGTTTTTCAATTATTCATTAACATATTTTATATTTTTTATTAAATTTTCTATTATCTAATGTCATTATTTTATTTTTAAAATTTTTAATTTTTTTTCTAATCACATGTATATTTAATTTGAATAATGTCTTAAATACATTAAATTTTTAAAAATAACTTTAAAACAATATTCAGATGATTTTTGACCATTGAAAAAAATGGATTTAAATAACTACCATTGTTCATGTGTTTTAAGCTAAACAACCACTCCAATGCCTATTTGAGTAGGGAAACCCCTATCCCACAATGGTCATTCAGAGACCGTTCTCCCTACTTTCTCCTCCCTTAAAGTTTTCAACTCAAATTTTATTCCATTTATTATGATTCACCCATTTTAGTTTGAATCTAATAGAGTTCAAGGAGGAATATGTGAAGTGGTTTATATATATATAGATTTTAGTAGAAATGTATTTCTATGATATGTACGATTCTACTCAAATGAAGATTACGTCATTCCTTGGATGTTAAATTTTAGGTGCGTAAAACCCTAATAAAGATTTTGACATGATTTATCCAAATGTAGTATATGAACTATGTTTATCACTTCAGTTTATAATGGAGAATTTAAAATAAAATATTTGTCTTACATTATTTGGAATAATTTATCTTCTTTATTTTTAAAATTTTAATTATCGTTTAGGAATCTCATCAGATGGTGAATCTTATTTCCCATCACATATATTTCAAGAATGTATTGTAAATTTTGACAAAAAGAATCAAAGAATCATTGTTTTTTATTATTAAATATTGAAAATATTTTCATTTAACTAACGATAAAAATGTGATTTCACTATGTATACATGGTTTCATTAATCAATGAAAAGTGGACTGAGATATATTGATAGAATTTGATATTACTGTGCATAACGTTTTATAGAACATGAAGAGAATCAAATTGGTGAAATTTATTCTTCTTTAAATGGAGAATATAAATCATGATTAAGTAAAATATAATATAAACATGATCCCATAATTATTATGAATGATGGTTGAATAATGTATATAAATATTCAATGATTCAAACTATTAATTTATAATAAGGTAGAAATTTTTATTTATCAGTAAGGAAATGGTAATGATGATAATAACGGCCAATAATTCATAATAAAATAATTTTATTTATATATTTTATGGTGATTAATTAGATGAAATACATAAATTAAATCATAACAGTTTGACAAAAAGAATCGGTGTTAGGAAGAGTGTTTCACTCCAAGGAATAAAAATAAGAAAAAAAAATTACTTGATTATTTCTTTAGTAAAATGATGGAAATGAAGGATGAGATGAATTCCCGAGATTTTGGAACTATGAATGACCCTAAATAAGAAGATGATCTAAAAATACATGATGTTAATATTTTTGATGAATATACTAAGAATAATAATTAAATTAAATTTTTACAAAAAAACATATTCATTAAATTATTTTGATATGATTTGAAGAGCCTCTGAGTAGAAGGGTTTTCAATAAATTACTCAAAATCAAAAAATATTGTGTTAAAAAATGGTGATGTTATCTCACCAAGTTTTCTCAGATATTAAAATTCATGATGAACAATTTTGGGGAGATAAATAATCTTATGGTATATTTTTCATGGATTCCACCAGTGATCATACTGAGGATAAAGATGCATTGAAACAGAATATTCCACATAGGGATATAGGGATGAGTATTAATTGATCTGCTAAAAATGAACATTATTATGTAAAGGATAAAAAATAAAAAAAATTGAGGACGTTAAATGTTTGAATATGAATATTCATATTAAATTTTTTTAACTGAAATTAGAGAAATTGGATAAATATAAAATTAATTTCAATAACATTAATTACTTTGTGAGGATTTTAATGAGAAATGATCAATTAATATTTTCGGTACTCTCGGTGTATTTATTTATCAAATTTTTATAAATTAGGAATATTTTTAAATGAATTCATCTTCATCCAATTATGATTTGTTTTAAAATTTTCCAATTCAAATTATTTTAATGTTCATTCATATTTATATGGATGATTAGTTAGTTCTATTTATTGTTTCCTTTTTTACTTTTCTAATAATTACAGAAACTAATGAATCCTCCCCATTCGTTATTTAAAATCACAAAGGGGGAGAATATTATATAAAGGGGGATATGTTCATACAATGCGGAGGGTGATGCACTAAAGGGGTATATTTATTTCAAAAGGGATATATTTTATTTAAGAGAGAATATGATCTATAAGGGGAGAGGAACTCCTAAGGGGGAGAATATAATTCATTAAGGAATAAATATTTAAAAAACCCATAATTTTCAAAATCATATTCAAATGGGTTAGAAAATTATTAGGGGTAATGTTTTATTGAATAACTTATGAATAATTATTATTATGATGTTTTTAAAAGGAAAATGATAGTATGTTTTTCAATGTTATTTTATCTGTTATTGTTTTGGGTACGTGCTTTCAAAAAAGGTAAATATTTTATAGTCTAATGTTTTATTTTTTAAATTTCTATTCCTATTGATTTAGAAATCAAAAACACTTTATTAAAACATTTTTAAAAAATTTAATGGATATATTGTTTTCATATGTTTTTTAAAAAACAATATATTTTACCATATATAGAATAAGATCAAAAGTATTGCGAAGATAAACATACTAATAATTTATTATCATTATAATAATGATTAGGAATCTAATAAATCAGACTCACCATTATCATACATGAAGATATACATTATTCATACTTAAAATGATAAAAAAATTATTGATTATTGGGCTGATTGTGGTTTATATACAATCTAAACAACAGAAATAAAACTTATCATATTGACATGGTTATGGAATTCAATCAGGATAAATATGATTATAATTAGAATTAAAAGGCTTGTATATAATGTATAGATTTTAATAAAAAAAATTCATGGTTTTAATCAAAATGTCATTGGTTACGTTGTAACAAATGAGCTATTGAGTTCTAACTGACTGAGGATGTCAAAAAAATGTAAATATGACTATTGTGCATTGCTTATAAATTCTGAGTACATTGATGGGTATTAATAGAATGTATTTTCACTCTCATTTTTTTTGAATAATACTTAGTTTTAAATTACTTTTCTGAGCCTTTTTTAATTTTTTATAGAGATTCATTCATAAGGAATCCTTGTAAGGGTTGTTTTCTTAATAATTTTTTTAAATTTTATTATGGTATGGTTAATGTTATAATCACAAAATTTTGAGGATATGAAGAACGTTTATCTGATTTATCATATCAAATAATTCTAGTGCTAATAATATAGTGAAAAAACCATATTTTTGGATTCCATTAATAGGAATACAGATCCATTCTGATCATTGTATTGAGGAATTTCCATTATATAAACACAAACAATATTATAAGTGAAAAATAGTGAATACATCTAGTCCAGATTGTTCACAACCATACTCTTAAGGTTAAAATAATTTTATCTATTTTAATAACATTTATTTCATTTATATAATTTTGGTTTATTTCATTTATTATTTTATATATGTTTATTTTTAGTTCCATTTAATAGAATATGTGTCATTGTATTCATCATTATATACTACTCTGTTTTATTTTATTAACTATAATAATAAAATTAAATTTGGATTAATCAGATCCATAATGATTATGATTTTACTTTCATATAATATAACTGATTATTAGTTCCAATTCTTGTTTCTTTTTTATCAAATGAAGTGAAGGTACAATAACATTAATTTAATAGGCTTGTATGTTAATTAGTTTAACCATCTTAACCTATGTTTTCTAGACTAGAATTTACCTCTATTATAATTATATCTATATAAGTTAATTATTATGATCATATAGCTTATGTATCCATGTTTCTAAATACATTAAGCTTATATGGGTTTGGGATGGATCATAATGAAATTTATTGAATATTTATATAATAAGAGTTAAAAACAGCGTATGAAATGTTTGGGCTGCTATTGTTGTTATCAAGAATGGTTTATATACTTTAAAAACATAGGATGGGAAAATGTTTTTCGGGACCATTAGGATAACACAATATAAAGAATAATGTTCTATATTATTGTAAATACATGAGTCCTGGATTTTAAATAGAAAAATCATATCTAGATACAATAATTTGTCACATAATTAGTACATATTCATCTAGTTTTAATAATCTTAAATATATCTAGTCGATTATATATCATCCATTAATCTGGTGCATGGTTACTATTCCTTTAAAATGCACCGACATTGACACCCTTGGGGGGTATTCTTTGTTTAATTAAAAATTTTCATTATGAACCATTTTTATGGATTTGAGTCAATGATGATAATATATAACCTAAGGTAATCTCAAAGTTCCATAAATTGAAACAATGGTTTCATGATTAGGCATCCATAGATGAATAGATGGTTTACCACTATTTTAATTATCTATCACATTGTATTTTTTAGTTTTAGTCGATGGATGGGGCCCAAATGAACCATGTAAATGATCAATCTGATAGAAAATGTAATGATGGGCCACCTAAGCAAACAAATGTTATAAGAGATAGAATAAAAAATATCATTGATATAATTTTGTATCATTCTCAATACATGAATAATAATATGCTTCCAAATTAAAAAAGGAGGGTACAACATTCTATTCGGTCATTCTTGAGGCATCACACACCTTTTCATGGGTTTATTGATACACTACTTATTGAGGAAAGGACCACTACCACATAAAATATATTTTTTAGTTCAGTAGTGTTCAAAAAATTAAAATGTTATTTGAGATTTTAATAAATTTAAGAAAAATATGTGTCTATGTTTCACATTATAATAGAAAATGAGGAAACAAAAATAAATTGAGTCCATAGATTTTCTTGTTTTTAGGAGGTTATTTTTATAATCAGTAATTTTTTTTGTATTTTATTTATGAATATGGAGAATGAATTCAACGAGATAGTGTAAAAGGATAATTAATCCATTAGTACCAATGTTGAATATTTTTTAATACATTTATAGTCTATATATGGTATTATCATCCACCATAAACTTATGATTTATGGTTTCTTAATTTGACTAAAACCAAATCTCCAAAGGGAAATATCAATAATTTAATTTATTAGATATAAGAAAATCCTTCGATGTGATATCGAGGTTGATATTATATTGATGATTCCAATTGATGACATAATTTTGATAGGAGAGTATATCTAGAATTAAAATGATATTTAACTAATAAAAATCTTTGATAGAAGATGCTGATATTTACATTATTCTGTATGTTTTTGAAGGAAAAATGGGGAAATATTAATAATCGGATTGGTAAATGATTGAAGTGGGGAAATTATGGTCCTCAAAAAATTGAATAACTAATGTTATGGTAATAAGTATTTAGGAACCGATTGAGATAATGAACCACATAATACACCACACATAATCTATTGTATCCAATATACAGAGTATGCACACTATTCTAACAAGTTATCTATTATAGAAGCTAATTAATTTGATTAAATTTAGATTTATCTTAATCCAAGACAAAGAACATCAAGAGTTTGTTTTATTTTTTGAGGAAGCTTGAATATATCCATGGTTCTTGGTAATTTTTATTCGTCGTATTTATTGACATCCAATCTCAGTGAGCTCTTTAATTTTTATGGTTCTTGACCTATTTTTATGGTTTTATATTTCATTGATGAATGTATAATGAAATAAATAATTTTTTTGAGATGATATGGTGTCCAACTGATGTTGATCTGATTGAGAATGTATGAATTATAGAGTTCTTGAAAATAATGTATTGGTTTTGTGGGAATTGTGAATTCATGTAGCCATTTCACATGGCCATTTTTTCTATGTAGTTGATCTATGTAATTGATTCAATAATTTAGAAAAACTAATGTACCATAATGATAGATTTATCAATTTTAAGATTAAACTATGAAGCTAATTTTCTCTTGCATCTAAATGGTTCACATAGCTATTTTTAGATTAGATAAAATAAACTAATTTTGTTACACAAAAGATTTGGCGTTGTTGCTAAATGCAGAATCACATGCCCAAATCTTATGTGATAAGCTTATATATAGAAATTTGGAAAAAAATAATCTTATTTGATTTCATGTTTCATTTGATTTTATATTTTTTAATTTTCTCTAATTCAAATCATCTGAGGATAAATTTGTATGGAATATTTATTGATAGTTTTGAGTGCTTCCATACTCACAGTCTTCGAATCATAAATCTTAATTATCACCCTTTTTTAATATTTCATAAAAATATTATAGAGGAGTTATAAATGATGATTTTATAACAAAACATTAAATGAGTACTTGAACCATGAAACAATTAATGATATTGTTGGATAGATAGTTTATTTAAACAATGTTTATTTTATATAGATTCTGTGGTGACTATATAACTGGTGAAATGATTAATTTATGGATATCATGGTTATGATATATTTCCTTAATTTTATTGTGGTATAAATGCTATAAATTTTTTCTGTAGTAGAAATATTTATATATATATTGTAATTTTTGGATTTCCCAAAATATAAAATAAAATAGATAAGAAAGTGATAAAAACAAAGAGTAGGTAAGATTCTATCATAGTTCTTAAATTGGTGAATGCCACTATCTTATTTATTTTTATATGAGTGCAAGAAAATTTATGGATCACAACATGAGATTGTATCAGGATATATTCATTCATGCATATTCTAAAGACATGTTGAAGTAGTTATTCATATTATGTTGAAGAATAAATAAGGATTATTTGATGAGGTCATTCATTTTTTATCATGTATTGTACTACATTTTGATATTGTAATGTCTAGTCTGGCTCCAAACATTTTTAGAGGGATGACAAATTTATTTTTATGATACAAACTAAATTATTATTAATGTGAAAATAATTTATTGTTTGGAAAAATAAAAAACCATTAAAGGAGTATAATTACAAAATGGATATGTAACTTAATTAAATTTCATGTTCCTTATTCATTAATTTTTTTCATTATCAACTGAGGCTGAGTAATTTATATTTTTGATTTGATAATAATCAATCATCTAAATGGTGTTGATTTTAAATGAAATTAAATTTTAAAAACTACTCTCATAGATTCAAACCCCTTTTTTGAAGGAGACCAATCCAATTAGTTATTTTAATTTATATCACATTAGATCGCTGTTTTAGGATCTATACATTTTTATTATTAACATGGATAATATTAATTAAATGCAGAGTATTAGAGGTTGGATTTATTGGTGAATGAAATTGTTAGTATTTCATGAATTGAATTTTTCTAATTATTTTAAATCATGTACTGAAATTTAATGTTGCATCTATAGTTATATTTTCTCCTTTTTATATGATGTGAAGATGAAATTTATTCAACGAAAAATTATTGATATTGAAGGAAGATAAGAAGTAATTTATAATATTATTAATAGATAAATTTACACAATATTAATGAAGCATTAATCATAAAATGAAATATGGACAATGAAGGAGGAAATATATGAAAGAAATGTAAAAGTAAAAGTGAAAACGATACTCATTTGGAGAATAAAATTTTAATAAGTCAACATTTTAAACGGTTAAGGTGTTGATGATTTCATTAATCATGAAATTAAAATATGGGGTAATATTCAGATATTGAGTGAAAATTATTATGATTTCAAAATTAGAAAGAATTTGATGAAATATTTTTAAGTCGATTTGATCCCAAAATTTATCCTCATGATGAAAGAGAAGGAATTTACCTTGATGAGTTAATAACATTCTAATTCATCATAAATTAATAAATATTCATAATGTTTAAAATTTAAATTAATGATGAGATGGATTTTGAATCCATGTGGATTAATATAATTTGTGATTATATATATCTTTTTATAATAATAGATTTTGATAATTATAATGAATATCAAAGAGCTATTTCAATAATTTCACTCTGATTTTTTATTAAAAAAACTAAAATGTTCTCAGGAAGAATATTTTATTGTAACATTATTGGATTTAATTCAATTAATTTTTGAAAAAGGGTATTTTATGAATATTAAAATGATGAATTGAATGAAGGATGGATTTTGATAAATTGTTTTAAACAATCACAAAAGGTATGTGGAAGTAGGAAAATGTTTAAATGAATCAAAATAAGAATTTTTCTTGGAATATAAGTGTATAAAAATATGATATAGTGAATATATTATGATTTATAAGTTGATGAAAATTTTAAAAAAATTTGGTCACCTATATAGAAATCCATTGATTCATCAAGAGGTGATTAAGATAATTATAAAACAATATATTATTAAAACATTTTGATTGATTAATTTGAGGCATGTATTGATACAAACACAATTATAATTAATGGGAATAAAAATATGGTTAAATATTATATAAATATGGTATATAAAAAATGATATCAAGAAAAATATCATTATAAAGGATTTATTCATATAAATGGAATAATTAAAATTTATTGACTATGAATTATTTGGAAATGATCAAAATGGACATTAATATCTCTACTAGGGCCTTGAGATAATCCACCATCAATGCTAAATAATTACTAATAAATTCATAAATTAGAAATTATGATTTTATATATCCCAATGCTATGATTGTAGGCTTAAATACTAAGTCCGTTAAAATTTGGACATGTGTGAATAGTGATTAGTTTCTTACCAAATGTACATTGGAATATAAAAATATTGATTGAATATTTTCCCACTAATCATAGGTGAAATTAGACCTACATCGTTTTTATAATGTCATATTCTTAACAATAAATTACCATTTATTACTTTGGCCTTTCAAGGAAATATTGATTTTAGGGTTATTGATGGTGATTTGGAATGTTTGGGAATTTATCATATATGTTTTAGTATAAAATTTATATACATAGGTAAGAAAATTAATCTTAGGGAACAATTATGAAATGAAGTATGTAGTTTCTGGAAGAAATCAAGATGACATTGAGATTAATTATATGATTAAAAAACATATTTGATTAGAAAATTGTGGATGGTTTGATAAAAATGGGTATAGAGTATAGATATTTTTGACTAAAATTATAAGGCCCCATCCTTAAACCTTAGTTAATATAGAATTAAATGAGTAATTCACATTGATGATCTTTTCAGGCTTAGAGTTTTAGAGAATTAGGACAAAACTATTACATCTCAAAAGATTACAAAGTAGTTGCTTCTACTAAATATCCATAAAATAAAAACTCTTAAAAAGAAACATGTATAGATCCATGTTTTAGGTAGAATGACTTTCCCTTGATCCCATCCTTGACCCTATTCCACGCTATGTCCTGTGAAAAACATTTCAAAAACATGGGATGAGAATAAAAAGATCAGTAAGGGATACACAAAGAATGAAAACTGTTAGTTTTTCAAAACAACAAGTAAACCATGAATACTTTATCAAAGTAATAATTTTCACCTTCATGAAGTATTAAAAACTCTTCAATGCAAAAAAGTATCCTTACTTACCTTTTTGTAACCAAATGATTACCATAAAACCCATATAAAGAACACATAACATATATAAAGGTAACTTGGGACATAAACATACTTAAGTGGAATAACCATACGGTCGACTTCCACACATATCACTTAATGGAATAGCCATACGGCCAATTTCCATACATACTTAATGGAATATCCATACGGCCGACTTCCATACCCAATGCATTGGAGGTTATAACGTAACCACCCGTCCTGGTATTCACGGCACCACCCGTCATATGGTTTATCACGTAACCACCCGTCAAATGTCCAAGTACCAATATAAAATCATAAAACATAAAACCAATATAAAGTAATGATAAAATTTCCACATTTCAATCACAATATATCATAATATAATCCTTTACCAAAATACATAAAAGAGTATATGTTATTTATTTTATTTTAAAAACATCACGACTTATTGAGGAAGCCAAAGACCAAATAATACTTGTGGCGGCGGAAAAGGTGGTTGTCACCGCGTACATTAAAAAACCTTCCTTTTTGTCGTTTAGTAAAATTATTCGTATAAAAATATTCCTTTTGTATAAAAGTAAAAGTCAAAGGGGTTTATACACCGTATAAATGAAAGTTGCGTATACAACAAAATATGCCTCAACGAAAGCAGATTGAGACGAAGTCCCTTACAAAGACGGAATCCTTGGTATAAGGATAAATAAATTACATAATTATGTGTGACAAATGAATACAACTAATATAAGTGGATATTAAGTGTAAAATAATCAAAGGTCATTCACACATATTCATAGGATGACATATTCAATAACTACACGTTGAACCCAAAGAAATCGTAATTGGGTTAAAAAGTTCCCTTGACAGCCTAACTGCGTCACATAAAAATGAGTTGACGAGAGATAAAAAGTGTATCTCATCACTTGGACATAAAAGTTACATCAATAAGGATATATGAGAACATATCCCAACATAAAAATATGTAAATTAAAAGTCCCAACAAAACAAGTCTTTTAAAAGGAGGAGGGTGAAAGGTCCCCTTACCGACTTGGGTATCTTTCAAAACATACACCCCATAAAAGAAGGACCATACATCATTGATGTAAATACTCATAAAAATAAATTATATTACAAAAAGAGTAGAATAATGGGCAGTGCGTACACCACGCAAAGGAAATTGTGGAAAATGTAGAATAAATCTCACGGGAATAAAAGTGAGATGAAAAATCTCTTACGAAAACTCGGCAGCCTAACGGCGCCACATAAAACGTACAAAAATGGATTGATGATATCAAATAGGGTATCTCATCATATTAACATAAAGTTTATATAAAGAGTAATATAAAATAACATCCCCCAACATAACAAAGTGGAGCTTAAAAGAAGTGACATAAAGGAGAGTACTTAAAAAGAAAGAGGGAGGTTGGATCTCTTACGAACAATTCGGCAGCCTAACGGCGCCACTCAAAACTTCCAAAATGGATTGATGAGAGAGAATATGGTCTCTCATCATATGAAAATAAAAATTACAGTATGATTAATATAAAATAATATCCCAATAACAAGAAATATGATCTTTAAAAGGATTGACATAAAAGAATGTACTTAAAAAGAAAGAGAGGTGTAGGATCCCTTACCTCAAGTCTGACTTGTCTTGTCCGTTTCTTTATATTCCTGAATAATAAACTTTTGTCAATTTATAATTTCTTACGTACCTCCTATAATGATTATTATTCAGTTCATATTACATATTTTAATGTAATAATAATTGGTTAATAATATGAGTTCATATCAGACGTTTTTGTCGATGTTTGGTACTTGAGTCAAAAATTGAACTTGTTGGGAAATAATTTTCCATGTAGTTATAGGTAAATCATATCCAGAAAGTTATTGATGTTTTAAATATAATATATATCCAGTATATATTCATTTTATACTATTCCATAGAATTTGGAGATAAAAATTAAAAGCATCGTTCATGGAGACGGAAGGCCGTACGTACGCATGAACGCTACATTAATTTTTTTGTTATATTAATGGAATTATAACAAAATGAGATATATATATATTTTTTATAATTCCAGAATGATATACATCATTTAGATTTAATATATTACTTATATATCCATTATATATATGTACATATAATAGTACATAACATTTTGAGAGAAGAAATGAAATGTACCGTTCATGGAGACGGTAAGCCGTACGTACGCATGAACGCTACTTCCATTTCTATTTCATATTTAATGGAATTAAAACAGAATGATACAAAATAGTATTCCAGAATTTTATCATATATAATATAATTTAATATATCCTTTATACGTACCACATATGGTATTAACAAATCAAATCACTTTGAGGGGGCGATAGTCCGCACTTCCTTAAATGAAGATATCGCGTTTACCCACAATGGAAACCATAAAGGTATGCCATAAATGAAAAATACAGAAGCTTAAATAAAACATAAACATATTATATATCATATATAAATATAGTGTCATCTTAATGCCCACCTTTGAAGGTGTTATAAGAATGTTGAACAATCATCGTTTCGTGAGGCAGAAAATTGCCAACCACAAGAACAGTATGTTCTTTAACCATTAGACGATGTTGTGTGTATGTTTATCTAGAATAATTATTATAAAAACATCCTAGTATATTGAATATACTATATTTGTTACAAAATAAAAGAATAAAAAGAGTTTAGGGGGTTGGAGAAGAAAAATAAAACAAAAGGACACAAGTGAAGACATTACCTTAAAATCAGTTAACTCCCTTTGGATTGAGCTCAAAGGCTTCCTTGGGAAGGCTTCTGACCAAAGTGAGTATTCAAGGAGTAAGAGATGGAAGTGGAGAGACCAAATGGTCAGGGTTTGGCCGAGACAAAGGCTTTGGGGGTGTGGGTAAGGAGGTAGAGGTGGGGGCCTTTTATAAGAGGAGAGGAGGGGCACTCTTGTAAAGTTACAAAATGTTATTTTATTTTCAAAAGAGTTTCGGATTTTAAAGGTCCCACATTGATTTATTTCTAGTATATGATGCTAAGGGCTCGAAATCCACTCATCCAATAGGTTTTGGACATGTTTAGGTCTTAGATATTACATTATCGTTCCATTTTATTTAAATCGTTAAATAATGAGGTCACCGCTACATCATCATTATGTCATAAATAATTTAATATATTTAATGTCTAAATATTATAAAACAAATACTATGATGTGTGAAATCGTTTTAGCATTCCAATTACTATTCATTGTCAAAAATATGACTTGTATAACCCCATGTAAAAAATTTTTTAGTAAAACATCTCATGTTTGTTTCATTTTTACTTTAACATTAAATAAAAAGATATTTGTGTCATTTCCCAACCAAAGTAGCTCCATGGGGTCCCCAAGTTGACCCATGGATTTTAGTGGTCGGACATGACACATCCAATGAGGTTAGGACATGTTTCTAGGTCATTTCATTTTATTAAAACATTATTCTTACCATAAACTACACTAATTATCTCTAATCGCGATTAAAACTTCATAAGTTACTATTCACCAAAAAATTATTTTTATCCCTTTGAACCACATTTTACTTCTTAATGACAACCATGTATGTTGGATTTTTGAAATTCAAAACACAAAGATGTCAAAATTTCATTTAAACGGAAAAACCAGTTTTTATAAGTACCACTTAGTGGTTTCACTATCCATCAAAAATTGAAGTTTTTCAAAAAAATCCCAAAAATTCACCCTAAGCTATATTTGATATTACGAATTCAAAAATGAAGTCCATTTTAAAAAATTCAAAACATATAAGTCACATTAATTAATTTAAGAATTAATTCCTGCTATCAGAGCAAATAGCGTGTTTTTATAAAACAATAAGTATCAAAAGATTTATACTAGTTTAAGTCTGATTTCAAAGTGAAATTAATTCCAATGACCACTATTGGATTTAATGGTAAAAATATATTATAATTTAACTTTAAAACCAATTAAAAATATAATCTAATAATATAAATAAATTATATTAAAAAGAGGTTTTGAATTAATATACAACATTTTACACTATTCATTAAAAAATGAACTTTATCGGAAAGATACCAAAAATTTACAAAAAGTAAATTTTGATGTCCTGATTCTAAAGAAGAGTTTTATTTGGTGTATAAGAGTTAACAAAACTATATTTAATGACGGTTCGCCATCAAAAGGCGATAAGTGAACCTTTAGTGAAAACTAGGGCATATACGCCGAAAATTGAATTGTTTCTGTATTTTAAGCCTTTATATTTTATTGGATAAATGTAAAAACATTTAAAAACATATATAATCATATTTTAGTTATTTCTATCCATTCCCGCCAATATAACGGCTACATGTTAACTACCATTTAAAATTATTTTATTATTAGAGTGCAACGTAAGATTCCCAAGAAACTCGTTGTTGCGTGTTGGGTACGCCATCGAGCATAGTGTCCCCTTTAATGTCATATTAATATTTTACTCACAAATATGGATAAATATGAAAATTACATATTCTTTATTTACCTGGGGTGTTACATCCTTCCCCCCTTTTGGGAATTGCGTTCTCGCAATTTTAAAATTGGGCTTGGAAACATCCTTAAAAGTCCCACATCAGAAGAAGAGTCGGTAAAACAATCAATTTAAAAAAATAAAGATAAGTACAAAGGTCACCCAAGTTAACCCATAATAGGATTCCATGTATGAAAACATGGACATGGAGGAGAAAACATACGGTCATGTTTTGATGGAGAGTGATAAAAAACATGTTTATGAAAAAGTTAACCACAAGAAAATCACAAACTTGTGATGGGTTAAACGGTATTCGATTCCCCAGTAGGAAAAGTTAATAGACAACATTTTTGTTTTATGTTACTTTTTATTGAGGCATTTATTCATAAGGAAACATAATCACTTATCTTTTTGACTTTCAACTTTTATTAGATTCCTTACACAAACTCATATTTTCTCCAAAAGATGAGTATTTAGGAAGACTTGTTCACATTAAGAGTACTATAATAAACATCTAGAGAATCACCTAACCCAAAAAAAAAGAGAACTATATACTTCCCATGTCTTTAGTCATTAACCAAAACCAAAACCCAAAAGGTTAGTACAAGATCAGATAATATAGAAAAGGATAACACTTTATAATAAGAAAATCTATTCTTAATCTACAAAATTTGTCCAACAAAACCCAAATTTCAATGAGGACCATTCGATAAACAATTTGTCCATAAAATTATTCAATGTAAACCAAACTAAGATTGAAACCCAAATATTTGAAGGATTTAGTCACATAGTCTTCCAAGTTAAATCGTAACATTTATCTCCAAACAAAATCAATTGCTCTTAATGCCTCGTATTGAAAAGTAATTAATCTAATCACATATCCTCCATGATAGGTTAATCATTTTCATAAATAACCCAAAATCAACTTACTCTTAATTCATAAAATCATATAACTAGAAAGAATGATTCAAACTATCCAGGGACTTCCCGTAGTCCAGTGGTATGAGATAAATACCAGTTGTACTTTGGTTGTGGGTTCGATTCCCGCGGCTTTGTCCGACACGATGGTTTGTCACATGGTCTGCGTGTTGTCCTTTTTCCAAAACTATATAATTCTTAAAACATTCCCCAAAACGAGATAAAATATTCGAAAATAATCATAACATATTTTAACCTCAAATTTATATCATGCCCTTCATTTTCCATCATATCATATAATAACCCATAATTACCTCAAAAGTAAGGATCATATAAACTCTAATGGTTACCTTTATAATTATTACCTGAACTTCCACATCTATTGGTCATCTTGTACATGATGCATTACAGAACATACCAAGGTTCAAGTGGTTGATCATGACTCCTTGATAGTTGGATTAGAACAACCACGAGTTTCTTCATTTAATCCCCCATTTTATCTAGTATCTTAATCAGAGAACCACCACAGTTTCCTTCAAACATGTTGTCTCTTTGGTTCCTGCTATATCCATCCATTCACTAAAAACCGAAATGTCAGTGTGAGTATATCAATAAAACCATCATGTACTAACAAGGAAGTTAAACACTAAGATATACTTACTCATTCACTTTATCTAAAACTAGGACTCTTTCTAAAATCCTAACCATTATGGTAATGTCAGTTATTCTTAGAGAATACCCTAACCTCTAAAGTTATCCAAACCGACCTTTGATACCAACTATAAGGCCCCAACCTTAAACCTTACTTAATATTGAATTAAATGAGTAATTCACATTGAAGATCTTTTCAGGTTTAACACTATCATGATATCATATACCATTCCCGTGACTTGTGAAAAACATTTCAAAAACTTGGGATGAGCATAAAAAGCTCAGTAAGGGATACACAAAGAATGAAAACTGTTAGTTTTTCAAAATAACAAGTAAACCATGAATACTTTATCAAAGTAATACTTTTCACCTTCATGAAGTAGTAAAAAATCTTCAATGAAAAAAAGTATCATTAGTTACCTTTTTTGTAACCAAAGTATTACCATAAAACCAATATAAAGAACACATAACATATATAAAGGTAACTTGGGACATAAACATACTTAAGTTGAATAACCATACGGTCGACTTCCACACATATCACATAATGGAATATCCATACGGCCAATTTCCATACATAATTAATGGAATAGCCATACGGTCAACTTCCATACCCAATGCATTGGAGGTTATAATGTAACCACCTGTCTTGGTATTCACGGCACCACCCGTCATATGGTTTATCACGTAACCACCCATCAAATGTCCAAGTACCAATATAATATCATAAAACATAAAACCAATATAAAGGAATGATAACATTTCAACATTTCAATCACAATATATCATAATAGAATCCTTTACCAAAATACATAAAATTGTATATGGTATTTATTTTATTTTAAAAACATCACGGCTTGTTGAGGAAGCCAAAGACCAAATAATACTCGCGGCGGCGGAAAAGGTCGTTGTCACCGTGTACGTTAAAAAAAACATTCCTTTTTTTCATTTAGTAAAACGCTTTGTAGGAAAATATTCCTTTTGTATAAAAGTAAAAGTCAAAGGGGTTTATACACCGTATAAATGAAAGTTGTGTATAAAACGAAATATGCCTCAATGAAAGGAGATTGAGACGAAGTCCCTTACAAAGACGATATCCTTGGTTTAAGGATAAATCAATTACATAATTAAGTGTGACAAATGAATAAACCAAATATAAGTGGATATTAAGTGTAAAGTAATCAAAGGTCATTCACACATATTCAAAGGATGAAATATTCAATAACTACATGTTGAACCCAAATAAATCGAAATTGGGTTAAGAAGTTCCCTTGACAGCCTAACAACATCACATCAAAATGAGTTGATGAGAGATAAAAAGTGTATCTCATAACATGGACATAAAAGTTACATCAATAAGGATATATGAGAACATATCCCAACATAACAATATGTAAATTAAAATACCCAACAAAAGAAGTCTTTTAAAAGGAGGAGGGTGAAACGTTCCCTTACCGACTTGGGTATCTTTCAAAACATACACCCCATGAAAGAAGGACAATACATAATTTATGTAAATACTCATAAAAAGAAATTATATTACTAAAAGAGTAGAATAATGGGAAGTACGTACACCACTCAAAGGAAATTGTGGAAAATATAGCATAAATCTCATGGGAATAAAAGTGAGATGAAAAATCCCTTACGAAAACTCGGCAGCCTAACGACGCCACATAAAACTTACAAAAATGGATTGATGAGATGAAATAGGGTATATCATCATATTAACATAAAGTTTATAGAATTAAGAATATAAAATAACATCCCCTAACATAACAAAGTGGAGCTTAAAATAAGTTAAATAAAGGAGAGTACTTAAAAAGAAAGAGAGAGGTTGGATCTCTTACGAAAAATTCGGCAGCCTAACGGCGCCACTCAAAACATCCAAAATGGATTGATGAGAGAGAATAGGGTCTCTCATCATATGAAAATAAAAATTACAGTAATAGTAATATAAAATAATATCCCAATAACATGAAATATTATCTTTAAAAGGAATGACATAAAAGAATGTACTTACATTGAAAGAGAGGTGTAGGATCCCTTACCTCAAGTCTGACTTGTCTTGTTCGTTTCATTATATTCCTGAATAATAAAATTTGGTCATTTTATAATTGCTTAAGGAACTCCTATAATTATTATTATTCAGTTCATTTCACATTTTTTAATTTTATAATAATTGGTTAATAATATGAGTTCATATCAGATGTTTTTGTCGATGTTTGGTACATGAGTCAAAAATTGAACTTGTTGGGAAATACTTTTCCATGTAGTTATAGTTACATCATATCCAGAATAGTATTGATGTTTTAAATATCATATATATCCATTATATATTCATTTTATACTATTCCATAGAATTTGAAGATAAAAATTAAAAGCACCGTTCATGGAGACGGTAGGCCGTACATACGCATGAACGCTACTTTAATTTTTTTGTCATATTAATAGAATTAAAACAAAATGAGAGATATATATATATATATTATAATTCCATAATTATATAAATCATTTAGATTTAATATATTACTTATATAAACATTATATGTATGTACTTATAATAGAACATAACATTTTGAGACAAGAAATGAAATGTACCGTTCATGGAGACGGTAAGCCGTACGTACGCATGAACGCTACTTCCATTTATATTTCATATTTAATGGAATTAAAACATAATGATACAAAATAGTATTCCAGTATGGTATCA
Organism: Viscum album; assembly: GCA_963277665.1. Classification (NCBI taxonomy): domain Eukaryota; kingdom Viridiplantae; phylum Streptophyta; class Magnoliopsida; order Santalales; family Viscaceae; genus Viscum; species Viscum album. Next base: position 387,087,982 of record OY728155.1, read on the forward strand.
TATATAATATAATTAAATATATCCTTTATGCGTACCACATATGGTATTAAAGAATCAAATCACTTTGAGGGGGCGGTAGTCCGCACTTCATTAAATGAAGATATCACGTTTACCCCTATGGAAACCATAAAGGTATGCCATAAATGAAAAATACAGAAACTTAAGTAAAACATAAACATATTATATATCATATATAAATATAGTGTCATCTTGATGGCCACCTTTGAAGGTGTTAGAAGAATTTTGAACAATCGTCGTTTCGTGAGGCAGAAAAACACCAACCACAGAAACAGTATTTTCTTTAACCATTAGACGAAGGTGTGTGTAAGTGTTGCTTGAATAATTTTTATAACAAAATCCTAGTATATTGAAGATAATGTATTTTTTACAAAATAAAATAATAAAAAGAGTTTATGGGGTTGGAGAAGCAAAATAACACAAAAGGACACAAGTGAAGACATTACCTTAAAATCGGGTAACTCCCTTTGGTTTGAGCTCAATGGCTTCCTTGGGAAGCCTTCTGCCCAAAGTGAGGCTTCAAGGAGTAATAGATGGAAGTGTAGAGACAAAATGGACAGGGGTTGTCCGATCCAAAGGCTTTGGGGGTGTGGGTAAGGAGGTAGAGGTGGGGGCCTTTTATAAGAGGAGAGGAAGGGCACTCTTGTAAATTTACAAAATGTTACTTTATTTTCAAAAGAGTTTCGGATTTTAAAGGTCCCACATTGATTTATTTCGAGTATAAGATGATAAGGGTTCTAAAGCCACTCATCCAATAGGTTTTGGACATGTTTAGGTCTTAGATATTACATTATCTTTCAATTTTATTTAAATAGTTAAATAATGAGGTCATCACTGCATCATCATAATGTCATTTATAATTTAATTTATTTATTGTCTAAAAATTATAAAAAAATACTATGATGTATGAAATAATTTTATTTTCCAATTACTATTTATAGTCAAAAATATGACTTGTATAACCCCATTTAAAAAGGGTTTTAGTAAAACACTTCATGTTGGTGTCATTTTTACTTTAACATTAAATAAAAAGATATTTATGTCATTTCCCAACCAAAGTGGCTCCATGGGGTCCCCAAGTTGACCCATGGATTTTCTTGGTCTTCCATGACACATCCAATGAGGGTACGACATGTGTCTAGGTCATTTCATTTTATTAAAACATTATTCATACCATAAACTACACTAATTATATCTAATCACGATTAAAACTTAATAAGTTACTATTCAACAAAAAAATTATTTTTATCCCTTTGAACCAAATTTTACTTCTTAATGACAACCATGTATGTTGGATTTTTGAAATTAAAAACACAAAGATGGAAAAATTTCATTTAAACTGAAAAATCAGTTTTTATAAGTACCACTTAGTGGTTTCACTATTCATAAAAAATTGAAGTTTTTCAGAAAAATCCCAAAAACTTACCCTAAGATATATTTGATATTCCGAATTCAAAAATGAAGTCTATTTTACAAAATTCAAAACATATAAGTCACATTAATTAATTTAATAATTAATTCCCACTATCAGAGAAAATAGCGTGTTTTTATGAAATAATAAGTATCAAAATATTGACACTAGTTTAAGTCTGATTTCAAAGTGAAATTAATTCCAACGACCAATATAGGATTTAATGGTAAAAATATATTCTAATTTCACTTTAAAACCTATTAAAAAGATAATCTAATCATATATATAAATTAGATTAAAAATAGGTTTTGAATTAAAATACAACATTTTACAATATTCATTAAAAAATTGAACTTTAACGGAAAGATACCAAAAATTTACACAAAGTAAATTTTGATGTCCCGATTCTAAAGAAGACTTTTATTTGGTGTATAAGAGTGAAGAAAACTATATTTAATGACGGTTCTCCATCAAAAGGTGATAAGTGAACCTTTAGTGAAAACTAGGGCATATACGCCTAAAATTGAATTCTTTCCGTATTTTAAGCCTTTATCTTTTATTGGATAAATGAAAAAACATTTAAAAACATATATAATTATATTTTAGTTATTTATATCCATTACCGCCAATACAATGGCTACATGTTAACTACCATTTAAAATTATTTTATTATTAGAGCGCAACATAAGATTCCCAAGAAACTCGTTGTTGCGTGTTGGGTACGCCATTGAGCATAATGTCCCCTTTAAAGTCATATTAATATTTTATTCACAAATATGGATAAATAAGAAAATGTCATATTATTTATTTACCTGGGGTGTTACAAAAATGCCCATATTGTTTCATATAAATTATAATGGGATATAATTTCATGTGAAAAATGAAGTAAATTAATCGAATGTACAAGTTTCATTTAAATAATGAAAAAAAATTAATTAATACTTGATGGTAGGTGTTCCTACCATATTATTGGTGACTATAAAAATCAGAAGAATGTTTAAAAACATTAAGTTGGTGATCAAATATTTTTTAATGCTTCTTTCATGTAAAATAAAGGTAATAGTGATACTCTAGTTAAGAATTATATTTTATATTCAGTTGATTTTATATATAGTGGTGGGATAAAAACTAACATGATGAGTTTAAATAAACTATCAAATAATGGAAATTAGGTGACCTATCCATTCTTAATATAACAAATAATGAATTAAATATTCTTATATGGAGTATAAAAATGAAAAATCTATCCTTGATTTATGATGATTCCAATTCATCTTACCTAATAATGAATGATGCAACAATTTTATAGAAAAAATGTCTTAGGCGCATTGGAGATAAAAGAAAATGAAGTATTAAAAAAAATAAAGGTGTAAGAAACATACCAAAAATAAAAAGAGAACAATATGAAATATGTGGAATATATTAGATGTAAAATATAACTAATAAGGCTTACAATAAGGTAGATATCACATCCACAAGAAAATATGAATTATTACATATGGATTTTTTGTCCTGTCAGACGGAATTCTACCTAAGTGATAATTATTTCTTTACCTTTATAAATAACTTCAATTCATAATATTATTCTCATCATGAGTAATTATAAGGATATTAGAAAGTTTTAAATGTATATAAAGAAGGTAAAAATTGATCTTGGTTAGTATATCAAAATAATTAGATCTGAATTTGGGAAGTAAAACATAAGGGTTGAATTTGAAACTTATATTAGAAAATATATAATCTTCAAAAAAATACCTCACAATATACTCTAAAATATAATGGTATTTTAGAGAGGAGAATAAACGCATTGGGGAAATGGGAAGAACAGTTTTTTTCAAGATAAATTAATAAAAATTATTCTGGAGAGAAGTGTTGTGTACTGAAGTGTATAATAAAAATAGATATCATTTGAGATCGAAGATATGTGCAACAATATATTATATATGGTATAAAAAACCTGAACTGAAATATTTCATTGTTATTTGATGTCCTCTTATGTTTAAATAAAACAATACATGCTAGGAATGATTTATGAAAAAAAATAATGACGGTCTCTTGATGGGATAATTATCTAATTAGGATATATTCAGATGTTGGAATAATATATTGAGTATATTTTTTTTTTCTATTGTAAAAGTATATTAAAACATGAAATTAAAGGTCAGTATATTAAAGTATAACTCTAGTATCTTATATAAAAATATTAGTAATTTTTTATAAAAATGCATCCAAATATTACTAGAATAAGACTATAAAAATTTCTTTTGAATATAGAATATGATAATGATGATAATGAAGAAGGTGATTTCACATTGATTTATTTTTAGAGGTTAAAAATTTTTTTTGACTATGGTAATATAATAGAGAATCAAAATTATATATTTTAGAAAAGTATATGTCTATAATTTTAGTATTATAAACCTCTCATACATCATATTTTTTATAGAATAGTATTTTGGAATTTTAAACATTGTTAATGGGTGGAATCTATGAATGAAGAAGTTAATAAAATTATGATAACATTATCTATGAAATTTTTCCATGATATAAAAACTAAAATGTGATTTTCAATATATGAGTTTTCAAAAACAAGATAATTGGGAAAGCTTATTTCACAAGGAACACTGATTTACTTATTTTAAAAGGCTATTCTTGAATTTATAGAATTTATATGGAAGATATTTTCTCTTTATTTTCATCCTTATAGATAACAAGGATGTTTTTCGATGTTGGAGATCATAATAATTGTAATGATTCTAAAATAGACGTCAACCATAAATTTAATAATGGTGACCATGAAATATAATATTTGATTATTCAAATAGTATTTTCCACACCTAAAAAAATTTAATAATGGTATTTAGAGTTAAAAAAACATTTATGGATTGAAATAATATCTAATATATTTTTTTTTTGAAGATGATTAATTCTTGAGAGAATTGTATTTTGATAAAGAGAATAGTGAAAAAAACATATCATTTAAGAAGTATTTATAAGGCACACTGATGGTGATTTTAAATGTCGATGGCATAATGTATTCTTGTATTAGTAGATTCTTATGTGGACAATTAAGAATAAATATGCTCAATTAGATTGATATGTCTATTCTAGGGGAACTAAACTACATTGTGGGTTTTTTAATTTATTAGATTTCACGGTATGTTTTTATCTCACATAAAAAATAAGAAAATAAACTATCATGTATATTTGTAATAGATGGTTATAAATAGTTTTATATGCCTATTTTAGGAGGAAAAATTTTATAAAATTTTAATAAGGCACTATGGCAGGCCAAAATAATTTTATAAGCATGAATGGTAGTATTTTTCATCTCATACTATACAAACCACATATTTCTTAAGCGGTGAATCTATTTGAATTGTTTCGATGCGATCAAAATGATTCACATATTCTATGAATTAAAAGAATTATGGGTTATGTAAATGAAACCAATAATTATTTATTAACTTATTGTTGTCTTGTATATCTATACATTCTTAGTTACACTAATATATATTATGCGGGAGAATATACACATAATGAATTTTGTATTCACTATTCATTAACTGTATGTATTACAATATAAGGTAATTTTTTTCAATTTTTTATTGTATCATACCCTAATATGTAACATAAGTTTATTTCTCTTGAAATGAAATTAAAATAACAATCCCCACTAATTCAACCCCATTCTCAAAGGAGGAAACTGATCCTACCAAGAGCTTCACTAGTGAAAAATGAAAATCTTGTGTAGTCACTATTGTTGATTTGAGGTATAATAATGAAGTGTTAAAAGGTACACTTGCCATGTAATATAGAACTTCTATCTTCTTATTTAACTATACATTTACCCATAATTTTATATATAATGATTTTTTAATGGTATCCCAATAACACCATAGTGATTTGATTTACAAATAGTAGTGAAAACACTTAATTTAACTAGGATGACTTTTAAATTTTATGTTTCTTCTCCAATTTCTATTTTTTAGAATTTAGTTCTTGAAAATATTATTATTATTTAGATAGTGGTTTTTGATTTTATTTTGGTCTTGTATTATTCGTAATTATATAAATCATATATCAATTATAGATGATTGTAAGTCATGTTTAATATTCCAAATGATACCATGGTCTTCTGCCAATGTGATGATAAATATAAACAATAGACTGAATGAAAAAACATTATATGATTCCTGATTCTTATTAAAAAGGGGAGTTTATCATAGATTTTTAGTGAAAACCAATAAATTTATGATATTCCCATTATATGTGGGATTTTATTTTTATCGTTCCTTAATAATTTCCTAGTTATCATATTAATATTGATAATTAGTTTTCAAGATAAATCATTCAAGGATATACACCTCTAACAAAGAACCATATTGAATTGCCTTCGTTACATTGATGGAATTGAATAAGTAACTATATGTGAATCATGATAATAGATTTATTCAACCAAAAAAATATCCTTGAGGTTCACTAGTAGTTATTTTTATGAATAATTATGCAATAACAGGACTCTACATTGATTATTTGGAACCTAATAGGATCCCAATGACAAATGTTTATCCCCCCACATATTGATGATTTTATTGATAAATTGTGAGAATATCAATACATTTAAATGATTTTTCATCGAGTTGGATAAAATATATTATGGTTTAAAATTTAATGCATGCCCATGTTTTCCTTCCATTTTAGGTACATATAAATAGAATTTATAGTTATTTAGGTTGTTCTTACTAATGCCCCCAATATATTCATTGATTTTATGAATAGATTTGTTATAAATTAATTGTATCATGTTGTCGTGTTCTTTATAGAAAAAATTAGTATATATTCCAGGAGTAAGGAAGCTTATAAACATCACTTTAGGATTTTATTTATGACCATGATTAAGGAAATGGTGTATGAATTGTTTTCCATGTGTGATATTTTGTAATAAAAAAATTCAATTTTTGGGTCATATAATCTCAAGAGAGGTTATATGCTTATATCTGTAAATGATTAAAGTTATTAAATTTTTCAATAAATAGAACACTGTAAATAATATCAAAATATTTCATGGTTTGGACTGATATTATTGATTCATTAAAGATTTTTTATCAACGCTATTTAACAAACTCCCCATGATAACATGGAAGGGAGTCAAGATACTTTCATGCTAATAAAATTTATTCTAATTGGATAGATGAATAGTAAATTCAAATGTTTTTACACCAAAATATAGTGGATAAGGGGTTTTAATATATAATTATTTATCAATGAACAAATAAGGACACATCCTCTAGGAGAACTATATAATTATATAGATTTTCATCATCATAGTTGAATTCCCAAGAGAATAATTACCTAACTCATGATTTATATTCAGCTATTGTAATTATTTTATTAGAGATATTAATTGGTTTTCATCATTGAGAAATGTGTGCTATATATACTAATACTAATAATTTAAAGTATATATTCATTGAGAAATATCGTAATATGATGTAAAGTAATTTGTTATAATTGAATATATATTTTGACATCTCAATTCATTACTACTAATGGAATGTTAATAATGTGGTGGAATCCCTATATTTATAAGATCAAACAAGTATATCTACGATGAGGATAAAAATTGATCTAATTTTAATGGAGGTGTAATGGTTGGATATAGGAATATTGAATGAAAGGGGAATCTTATATTTCTCAAATGGGGTTCAAAAATATATCCATTTAATGATTAATGTGGAACAAATTGAAGATATTGAACTAAAAATGATGGAATGAAATGATTATGAGTATACCCATTATTTTAATTGAATGATAAGTTTAAATAATATTATTTTTCTCCAACATATACCATACTTAAAGTATTTTTTTGATGAATCTCATACTTCATCATTTTTATTCATCATTAAAGTAAGAAAACTTTTATAGAGTTATGAAAGTGTAATTATATAGTATTAATATATAGAGAGAGATTATAGAGTATGTATATCAGTTATTGAAATACTAGAAAGTTACGTTTGAGAGATATAAATCTATGGGAATGTTACAAACATTAATCATACTGTAATGGGAAACAGAAAATATCAACATGGATTTTTCATCAGAATCCACAAAAAGTATAAATGATATAACACAATTTGGGTTGTATTAGATCAACATATCAATTAATAAACATCATTATTATCTGAGAATATTTCCCTCTTGATCATATTTCTAGAATATATTACATGAAAATTTTAGGGTTTCATTTATTTCTATATGATATTATAGTTGATTGGAATTAAATTTTTACCTCAACGCTCTTGAGAGTTATTTTTTAGTATCGGGATAAAGAGTTAGGTTATAGTAAATATTATTATCATAAAATTTTTGGTATGTATGAAAGGACCATTAGATCCTAAAAGGATTTATTGAGATCACGGTATCTGGATTTTAAAGGTTTTTGTGATCAACACATTCCTCCGATCAAATTCTCTTATAGTCAAATATATCACATGAGAATTAATCTGGCTGATAATAGATCCTTATAAAAAAATTTGTAACACCCCAATATTTTAGAAGTACATAATTATATTATATAGACTACAATACAAAGAATACTCTTTTATTCTTGTTTGACACATTATAATGATTGCCATGGATATCTTGTATTGAATGCACGACAATATATTCACCTATAATAATAGGTTATTGTCATTATAATTTAAAATATCTCCTAGAAATTGTAATATAATTTATAAATAATATTAATAAAATTAGGAAAATTTATAGTTTTCTCATGTTTATGGATTACTTATTAATAAAAAAATAGTTTAAATTTAATTGTGTTTTTGATAAAATAAATTTTTATAAAAGATGGTTTAATAGTAGTTTTGCGCACATAAATAAATTAATTTTGACATATTCTATAAAACAAATATGAAAAAAACTGTATTATTTATATGAGAGTGTAAATATTTTTTTGGGTGATTTTTTAGGTTTTTTCTAAAACGTATCATCTTTTAATAAAAAATGACAAATAATTCATATTAATTGAAAACTGCCTATTGGATTAAATTATTTTTTATATGAAATTATAATTTTGAATGGGTTTAAAGTAAAATTATTCAAAATATATATCAATTAATCCAAAATTTTCAATTTAAATCATTTTATATTGAATGTTTTATAAAAATCACAGAAATATTTTATCATTAATAACCTTCTTTCTTATCATGACTGAATGGTTAATTTCAATTTAATATTTTCCACCTAAGTGAATATAATATGGAAAATTTTGATTCAATATTTTTAATCATAATTATTTATAATTTCTATTATGTTCAACATTATATTTAACCAAAATTAGAATTTAAAGTAAAAAAAATTACTTAACATGATTTGTTTATAAACTAATTTACTGAGGGTTAAACTAAAATGAATTTTTTTAAAAATACTTATAATATTATATAAAATTATTTCTATGCGTATGTTTACACATTTTTCATTAAAAACTATCCAAAATGGTTATTTAATTCCAATTTACTCTGAACATGATCTGTATAAAAATTTCTGTAATGAAAAATTATATAAAAGAACCTTGATTTATTTTAATATATATAGATATTAGTGATGGGTAAAAACATAATAGGTTATGTTATGGATATGACTTTGAAATATAAATTAATCATTGTTACCATAAAAATTTATCATAAATTTTTAGATATGAAATAATTACTTTGAATGCATAAGAATTGATGGCCTTGGAATTAATTATTTAAAAATTAAGTACAATAAACAATACTAAAATCAAAATAAATGAATTAAATGAATCGAATGATTAGGATAAAATAATATTTTCTATAAATTTATAATGTTATAATTTGTTAAAATAGTAATTTTTTATTCCATTATTTTATTTGTACTTTTAAATTCAAATTAAATGAGTAATGTTAAAATTGACATCCATGTTATTTTATAAAAAATGTTATTTTATTAAATGATTTAAAATTAGGAAAATAAATCATCAACAAAATAAACTGATTTTAAAATGATAATAAAACTAATCTATTATCATGTAGTGGACCAATATTTATTTTATAATGAAAATATTGACATCCAAATAGTCCAAACTCTATTAGCATAGTTACGGTTAAACAATTATTTTTCACGTTACAAAAATATGTGTGAAAATTAATTTTAAAAACATTGTATTTTTATGATATAATTTATATTTGATATTTACAATCAATTTTCCCAAATTGTTTTGTGGGGATCATTTTATTTTAGTCCTAAAGGGTAAAATAACTAAGATAAGATAGACAAGTTGCCGTATTTGAAAACCAAAATTGTAAAAGTAAGTAATCAAAGATGTAATGGGAAAATGATTATAAAGTATATTATATAATCTGGTGGAGGAATGAATTATCCATTGAATCCCTACACCACATTACCTAAATATCTAGTGCCGTATTAGGTAATATTGACATCTCAATAGTGAATATGTTTGGGTATTTTAAAAATTTCGAATCATCCTCATCTATAAAAGGTATCCCCATATACTATATTATTCACAACATAAATATTATATCGCATACCGAAGTCCTACATAAATAATATTCAAAAATTTCTCCTTGATTCCTATAATAATTATTTTTGTTTTTAACCCCTCATATGAAAGCTTTAGTGTAAACCTAAATAGTATACCCGAAGAAGAGGTAGTGTTCATCAATAAGTGCCTTTATTTTATTCTCCACCTCTATAAATTCTTATTAGAAACATGTTGAAATAATAACCTCATTATATTATATAAAATTTAACATTTTGATATGAAATTCATTACCAAAAACTATATCAAATATAATCAAAAATATTTTTTAAATCACCATTAGTATATGTAGCCGACAATAGCCTCTTGAAAAGATGTCATTTATTATTATATAACCACATTTCATTGATGTGTATGATGATGGATATACAGAACACATATTATAATTATAATATATTAATTCCTATACCTTAATTATATCACACATATATATTACCATCAATTTGATAGAGATTCGATAATGTTGTTCATCTGTACGGTGGACTACAGCCTCGTGATGCGATGTGATTCTTCTATTAGTAACGCTTAACATAGAAGGTGATAGGGATACATTTAAATATAATATGTGAAATAAATGAAATAATTATGATATTAATTAACTATTTATCAATATTTAATGATATTATATCACATTATTTATTATCATTTCTATCACTAAATATCATAACATCAATCATCATTGTGTAGACTACCTCTTTCATGAAGCTATGTGACTCTATTTTCATCACCGAAACACATGGATGACATATATATGTATATTTAATGATATAATATGATATATATGATAATATTTGTATCCATAAATGATATAATATTACATACATCATCACCATAATTATCAATGAAATATTTAAACATTACACTTGCACACGTACAACCTGCCATCACCTTGATCAAAACATATTTCCTTTTTCAAAAATGTTATTTATGATATGTTTGAAAATTAAAATTGATGTAAAAATATAATAAAATTATCATTATTATTATTCTTATAGGTTATGAACCTATATAATATTTACATGAGGTAGAATATTGATAATAAATCCTCAATGATCAAACAAGGAGAATAACACTAAAAACAACCAAAATAATGAAATATTATTAATGGATATGTGATAAGTTGTAATAAAATGATAATATATGACAATATGAATATTGAAATGTTTCTTTTTAAAATAATTAAATTCTTAAAACCATCATACAAGAGGTTAAATCATGTTCAACCAAATTGTATCATGCAGTAAGTAATTTCGTCTCAACAAACATTCTATAGAGTCTTTTTGGATATTATATACCAGTTTACTTTTATTTGATGAATATAACTCCAATATGAAATGTAATATCATTAATAATTAATAATGTATTTTAGTTTATGTTTCACATTGAATCATTTCATCTAATGTAATTTTAATTCAAAAATTTACCAATTTGTAATATTAATTATAAAATACCGATTTCTATTGTGGTTGTCTACATTCACATGAAAATCTCACTTTATTATATTCATTTATAATGTTAATTAATTTTATAGTAAATATATATATTGGTATGTTAGATATGATTATTTCCTTGATTTTATCTCATTTGTACATATGGATTATACCTTTAAGGTTGTTTGACTAACTCAGGAAATATTAATAAATAAATATAAATTACACGATAAAGATATTTGATGATATGACATAGTATTTATGAGTCGTATTAATTATTTTAAATATAATGAATGCTTTTTAAAAGAAAGGAATTAGTAGGAACCATTTTTATATGTACCATTTATTCTTTAGTATGACACATGTGACAAAATATACTGGCCAAACCCTATGTGTTTTTATACAGATGTATTAAACATTCTTGTGGAAAGACATGGAAGTAGAAACAAAGTTGCTCAAAATGGATCAGTTTAAACCCAAATATATTATAAAATGTGTTTATGGTAGAGGTATCATGTTCATGAGATGTTATTTCCAATAATTAATAATTTTATTAATTAAGTTGTCAATTATTATTATCCTTGCAATATTTAGAATGATATAATATCTTGATGAATCTTATTTTATGTTAATTGATTTAATGTCATGTGTTTTACATTATTTAAATTTCCATATTTATTATGAATAATCTATTAATATATCCAAATTAGTATATATGGAATATTTGTTACAATATATAGATTTATATATTGATTATTATTTATTAATTCATGCTATCTTCACTTATACATAAACCTTACAATGACATTGATCTCACCATTATTTTTGTAATTTATTTTGAATATATATTATATACTCTATTTTATTTGTAGATATATTCTTAGGAAAAAACATTATTTGGGAAAAAAATTATTTTTTTCTTTGTTTTTTTCAAATGTAATGTATAGATCAAGTATGTATCTAGTGTGCAAAAAATGCTAAAATATTTTTTCTTTTTAGTTGTAATTCCATGTACCATATGACCATATAAAAAACTAGTCATCAAATATAGGCTATTCTGTATTGGGTATGTATAGTTGGTATAATAAGAATGTTTATGATAAACAATAAAAACTATATTATTGAATCACTAATTACCAGACATAACCCTAGGATAGACATTCTGGATAATATAAAAGAGCACCATAAAGGTTTGGAAAAGAAGAGGTTATATGGGTTTTCATAGAAATTAATTCTTATCTATACACTAAAAATGGAATTTATTCAAGAATATAAGAACCTATGGGTAATAACTATGAAAAATGTTCACCAAACATGACTTGAGCACTACATATTACATGATAATTAGTCTCATTTCAAACCTTATTTTACAGTCCCAGAGGATATTTTTATGCTAATTCACATGTTATTGAAAAACATTATGATAAATTTTAATACTAATATATCCAAAAAGTAATAATGATGGTTATTATAATGATATCTATATATAAATGTTTCAATTTATGTTGGATATTTCACCATTTTTTAAATAATACATTATGTTTTATTATATAATGATCTAATATAGAATATTCCATCATGTCTAAGTATAACCTATAATGAAGAGTTATATCAACACTATTAGACAACGTATAGGTTTCACCACTAAGGAAACCAATATAGATAATATTTAAATAGTTTAAATTATGACTATATTAGTTCAATGTATTCAGGTTATGAAAAATAAACTTGATGAGATGGAGAAACATATTCTACAAATATATTTTCTAATGTTGTACCCATTTATGTGACAAATCCCCAATAATTTATAGGGTCTAATAATAAATTGGAATATGATCAATGGATTATGTCTCTGTAAAATATCTTTATGGTTATGAGATTTGGTGAATAAAAAGGTTAATCTTGTAGTGTATTTCCTAAAACATGATGTTTATCAATAGTGGCCATTCATCTTGAGTAATAGGGTGGTGTAGGAAAAACTAATCATGGAATTTCAATATATCATGGATAACTTATTTTAAAAATATTTTCATGATGATAAAAATCCCGATATGTAGAAAAGTTTCCTCATCATAATAGAAAAATGGGTTGTGGTATAACATCCAAGAACTCAGACTCCCATATTCAGTATAATAATCGAGAAAATTATATTTCTTGAATTGATGCCAATAGTTGTGAGTCATTTTTTCCATCTAATTTATACAACAGCAAAATATAAAATTTTATAACATATATCTATGAGGTCATTTGTGTTTTATTTTTTTAGAGAACTATGAAATATGCATAACTAAATAAATCAAATTAATTTAAAAGATAATTTATCCCACATAGCCTAATTGTTGTCAAATTAATATATCATCATCTTAATTTTTAAATACCTCTTAGATATAACAAGTTCAACCATAATATTTATAACTTCAGAGAAAACAATCATAATAAGGGTGAAATAAAATTCTCAGTAATGGAATATATATTCATTACCAAATTAATTTCCTTAGTGAACATAATAAGAGTATAATTATATAATAGAATAATCAAAGTGAATGATAGAATCATAAAATAAATCATACCAATCAATACGTGGATCCCCAAACATGAAAAAATCATCCAATTATTTTACACTGTAAATGGTGATAATAATAAATTAACATGATCGTTGTGCTATCAATATTTATCAAAATGAACATAAAAAACCCATTACGATCATTGATAAAACCTATTGATATCTCTTAACATCATCATAAATTAATAATATAAAATATTTATAGAACCCATTGTATTTTTAATTACTATATTAAGAAATTCTATTTTAATTTTTAATATAACATAATCATTTTCGAATACACTATAGAGCTATAATGGGCCTAAACCTTTATATAATCTATAATAAGCTAACCAATTTCGTACAAGTAATATTGGTGATCAAACCATCATATATGCTACATTAGGCTCATCCATGAGCTATTACTTGTCTTAAAAAATATTATAATATTTATCAAGATAACCCATCCCATATAATGTATACAAACCACAACATCAATAATGTATATATAGATATCTTCATAAAACACATAGAAATAATCTGAACTCTTCTAAAACCTGATCAAACCCTAGAATGAAAATGGATTTCATTTAAATCTCTTTGAAACATGACTAAACCATTTATATTAAATTATTTCCATATTAATATATATAAACATGTTTAACCCATATAAGATAAATTCGTTCAATTCCAATCTTTTTGGAAAATGGTAATCATGTGGAAAAGAAACATGATCTATAATAACATCATTAAAATAATATCTACTCATCTAGAAAAATAATTAGGATGATATAATTAAAAAATAAACCCACTATAGAATATGTAATAAATTTCTTTATTAATGTTAATTAATTTTAAATACATTAAAATATAATTAGAAACATTTTTAGTGAAATACCATTTTCATTTTGAAAATCAATTTCTAAAACATAAAACATGTTAAAAATTATATTGATTGAAAATTACAATAAAATATTAAAAAAATATTAAAAAAATATTAAAAATATAATTTAAAACCATTATTGAAGCAAATATATTTTCATATTAATAAATTCAAAATATATTTTTATAAAAATTTTAAGAAATAATGGTTTTGGGAGAAAATAGATTTCTGGAAAAATATTAAAATGTTGTTGGATTTTCTAAAAATAGTATATCAAACTCTTTAATTACCAAAGAGTGATAAAATGGAATATTTAATTGAAAATATAATTAATAACTAGTGGTGAAGATAATTAATTATACTCCTAATATTTTAAGATCAAATAATTGATCATACACAATTTCTATAAATGATGAGATTGTAATAAAAGTCACATACCATTTTTCAAACATTTAATCATAACACCAATGAAATAATAAGATTAAAAAAACATATAAAATAAATAAATTAAGTATATTAATGATAAAAAATTACTATGGTGAATAATATATACCTCGTAAATGAATATAGGTGTATAACAAACCATATGTCTCAAAAAAGGACAATTGAAAGAAAAATCCATTATAGTTTTGTAAAATCGAACCACAAACCCCAAGAAAGAGAGGTCCTACAATGGATATCTATATGCCTATAAATGTAATATAATTAATCATAAAATACATTTATTAGTATTATATACACAACTCAGAATAATAATTAGTGAATATGGAATATTTCTCACTAAAATAAATGGGATAAGAGAAAGACGCTTTCCCTGAGTCTGAATTGATGCATGGGTATTCATCTTCATGAATAATATAAATATTTTGATTATTTAATTTCATTATAAAATTTACCATGTTTATCACTAATTTTATTTAACTCATTACAGTGTTGCATTTAATTACATAATTGATTAATTTTGATTTATATGTTTTTACCATATCCATCTTCTGTGTCAAAAACAAATTTTGTGGGATGAAAGTGGAAAAATATGTCATTATTTTAAAAATAATAATTATAATAATGAAATAAAAATAATATTTTAAATTAAATTATTATTTTTAATCATATTATTATATATGGTTATAATAAATGAACCAATATTATGATCATGGTGGCGGTAGGTCGTACGAACTCATGAGTAACATTTCCAATTTAAAAAGAAAATTATTGAAAAGAAGGTATGTAATATTTTATACTTAATGGTTTATAAAAATATCATAAATTATTTATTGTTTAATTATTTGTGATTATATATATCATTTGTTTAATGTGGTGCTGAAAAAAATCAATCACTTCCCTTCAACAAGGCAGTTGTTCATAAGTCCACGAACAATGTTTTCTTCATTTTTAGTGGGTGAAAATGAAAAAAATAAAATTATATATTATATATAAATAATTAAAATTATGTAATTAATTTCATTTATATTTCATTTATATTACATATATTTATTATTTTTACCCTTATTACATTCCATGAAATGAATTATTGAAAAATTAATCATATCCCTTAGTGAGGAAGTAGTTTAATGTACACATGAACATCGATGTCATATCCCTAAAAAAATTGAACAGATAAGGGTATATATAAAATAAAAAATCCATTTGTATCATTATTTTATAAATATCATATATAAACATTATATACATCATCAAAACCAACAGTGAAATTTTTAAATTGAAAAATGAATAACATTATTTCGTGAGGTGATAGTCCACCATACACCTGAATCATTATTTCAAAACCCAATTTATAGAAGTTTCTGTGTTTTTAGATTATACCATTAACAAAATAAAATAAATGTATGTTGAATATAATATAATTTTTTTAACATCACAATATATGAATAATTTAAGGGTTGGAGAAAGAAATAAAACAATAAATATCAAATATGAACATTAACTCTTCACTAAGTAACTCATTTTGTTTATCACCAACTAAATTATTTGGTAGGATTTATGACCAAAGTAAGTAATATACTATTATATGAGGGAATTGGAGAATGGATTATGGTAAATATTTTTACAACCATTGGGGTAATAATTTTTAATGGAGTAAGATATGGGGTGACCATTTATATGTGATGTGAGTGCCACACTTGTAATGTATTTGAAAAATGTTAGGGGAAACCATGTTCTTAATTTCCAAATGGTTCCAATAATGTGAAACCCCCAATAATATTATTGATAATGTATATAGAACTAAATTAAATGGGTTTCGTACAATTATTGGGTAGTTTTTACAACATTAATTCTATTTGTATATACTAATTAATTTTTTTAACATTAATCTCTCAAATTAATTTCAATTGATTTCACAAATCTCATTATCATATATTAATGTGTTGAATATATATTAAATATACGAAACAAATTTATATTTTTGTGAGTTTTAATTAATATTTATTGATATATAATCTATAAATTCATTTAAATTATTATCCATTACTGGGTTTTTTAATAAATGTAAATAGAGAAACATTATTTATCTTAAAATACTTTTTATAAAAACAATTTTTAGTAATAAAATATATTTAAAACCAATATAATGGTCATCTAAAAGTAATTATTTGTGTTATATATAAATAATTAATAAATATTATACTTGAAATAATATTAAAAAAATATTTTATGATACTTAATTTATTAAATTTAATTTTCATTTTATAAAAACTTGTATTTTTTAATATTCTGTGAAAAACAATATTTTCTATAAAATATACCACAATTTCGGAAAAAATAATTTTTTATATTATGATCCTATAAATGAAGTAAATTTAATTATATAACTTATATAATATTAAAAATAAATTTATCTTTTATATAGGTTCACCAAAAAAAATGCGGTAAAACTGGTTTTTGAATAGAAAAGTTAGCTTTAAGTGTAAAAGATGATTTATTTTCTATATCTCCTCTATAAAAACATTAGATGAGTGTTAAAAAATTTATTTAATATATATTATTTAAATTTAATTAATTTAATCCATCAATATTGTTTTTTAATTTATGGATATTTAAAAAAATACTCCACATTAAAATAGTTCATCAGAAAATGATACCCTTTTATTTTCATATTGGTTTTATTTCAATTTAAAATTAATTGGTCACCAAAGAATATATGTAAAAAATATTTTCATATTTTAAATAATGATGTTAATACCATGAATTAATATATAAATTTTATAATGATAATATATGTCATGTTAAATTTAATTTTGGTGTTCCATGTTGAGTACACTACCAGACGTAAAAATCTCTAGGTGGCAGGTAATGTAAGGCTAATTGAGTTTTGTGCGTAACAGAAACTGAACATTGAGTTGTGTGTCCATTATTTTACCATAAATAATATTATTAATTTAATATAATTTGGTGTTTCAAGTAGATAATGAAGATACATTTACAAGGGTAGCCAGGTATGTTACAGATTACAAATAAAACATGAAGTGAAATATTGGATAAATTTTTGAAGGGATTAAAAAAATAACTAAAGCATGAGGTCTCACAAACTTTTTCCCCATTCAATTAAATAGTGTTATGTTTTATAATGGTGGTTAAATAATTTTAAGCATATTATCGAATCTATATGACCCAAGATAATAACCGTATTGTAGAGAAAAAATGATAAAGACAAGAAGAGACGGAAGGATATTCTAGCATTTGATTATTATTCAATGAAACACCCATGTACTAGCTTGATGGTAATTGGTGTTTTCAATAAGTATGGATACAGATATTTCATTACCTTTATTTCAAGGAAGATAATTAGTTTTCCAATTTAAAATTTTCAACTATATGTTGGAAGGGAATTGTATGAATGAATGTCCAAATCATTAAGGGAATATACCTTAGTAGAATCTAACATATCAATGTCAATGATATGTTATTGATACCAGTGATGTGGAATGAGTAATGTTATTGAGTATTAGAATCTATTGAATATGATGTAAATTTTTTTTATTACGGTTATTCTATTTTAAATAAATATTAAATTTATAATAATTTTACTATAATAATATTTCATAAAATATTTTAGAGTATACATTGAATGGTAAAGATAACCATGAAAAATGATTTAGTAAAACATTTAAAATCATGGAAAACACATTATTGATTGAAAGGTAACCCTTAATAATTTAATTATTTTGAGGTTATTATTTTCGGATAAAGAGATGGTTGAACATTATATATTAAATTTGATATTATTAACTAGCTTCAAACTAATTAATAATGAATTGAAAAAGTTGTTTATTATATCATTTATAGAGTTATAAACATTTTTATAAGTAAGTAACATATCCAATAATATTTTTTTTATTTATGTAATAATGAATCAATATTTCATTAAATAAGGTTCTAAGAGAATTCAGGCTATTAACATATTTTAGTGGAATACATGATGATGGTATTAGAATGTTTGGTATGTGAAGATTAAGAGCTACTTCACGTTACTTTTTGGACTAATGGTTAATACATTTTGGGATGTTAGTGATCTCTTTTATAAATTTATAGATTATATTTTTGTTAAAGTTCAAATTTTGAATTATTTATAAAATGGTTTCTATTGAACTTCATATAAATTTTTGAGGATTAATGTATTAACTCATAAAATGTTGATATATGGATATTGGAAAACTTATTCAAATCATATTTTTTACAAAATATTTTTATATAGATGGAAATATTTTTCACACATTAATAGAAATGTAAATATGTAAAAATGTAAATTTAATTCATCTTGATAAAAATTCAGCTTTTGGATACTTTTTTCTTATAGTCATAGATGAAAAGGAAATATATATATATGGACAACAAAAGGATGGAATTTATCCTATGAAATAATAATATCTGATGTTTTAATATATCATTATATTCATTGAGAGTTAAATAATCCATCAAAAATTATAAAATGGTCCTAACATAATTTTTTTACCATATTAAAATAATTTCGGATGATATTGATGAACCATTTTCACCTACTTGGGTGATTGTTTTTTCAATCATTAAACTTTTAAGGATCACCCTTGTTATTGTAACCAACTAACTCTTTCATGCTATATTAATCATGGGAGTTAAAATTTATTTCAATTTCCATATTTCCACTACCCACATATGTTCTCCTACATTGAAAACAAATAATTTGAATATTATATATATTCAGTTTACATCCCATTCTCTATTATTAATGGAAACATTTATTGTCATTTTTTAAAATACGGGTTTTTCGAAAAAAAATTATATCAAAATTTTAACCCCTTTATTACTAATATCATGTATAAATTGTGGGGACGCAATTAAATTAACGTGGGGAGAATTTACCACCATGAAATTATAGAAGAATAAAATCTTATTATTTATCATATATTTCAAATGACACTGAGTTTTTCTTGAATTTCATCCAAAAACGAGTTATTAAATAGCATGTGTTATACACAAAACTTAGTTTTATTGAAGGATAATATACTATTTACATTTAAATATTACTTATTTCCAAGTAGTGGGAATTATTGGTTTGGATAATATTGACTAAATTGTGGAAGTGTATTGTTTAGACAAATTCATTTTCAATTTATTGATAATATAAGAATCATTGGAAATAAACAGATATAATTTTTCGAAAACAGGATTTTTACAATTGATAGGTTAATCTCACTTAAAACAAATAATTTGAAATTAATTTTTACAAATTTTAGAAATATTATTAAACAAAATAAAAATAATTTCAATAATTATAATAATAATTATAAGAAGGTGAATGTTTGGGATTTTTTTTCAATGTATCATTTATTGATCAATGGTGAAAATATTGAATTTTAATTTATAACATCATTTTAAATTATATAATTTATAATAATTCGGGGAAAAATACAATTATTCTAATTATATATCAATTATTCCGATTTTTTCACTGGATTCATATTTATATGAATTTATATATAAAAATAATTTTAATCTTTTCAACGTTTTCATTTAAAAACATCCTTTCTCGTTAAGTCTATGAGGTTACATTTAAATTAAAATATTCATCTTCAACATATTGAATTTGGAAAATTGGATTTTATATTTCGATTCGTAATTTTTTATAATTTCTAAAAATATAATATGTTTTTTAGTCAACTTAATTGTAAAAGCATTAAAATAATCATCTACAATAGTTATGCTAAATATTCATTTACAGGGTGGAAAAAAATATAAATGTGAAAATGAATTAAAATATAATATTGATTTTTTATGATTATATTTAGTCCCCAAAATTTCATTTTTATAAAATATTTCAATTTGATTACACTCTCCATTGAATATGACACGTATAATAAGTTAAGTAAGGAAAAAAGACAAAAAGTAACCTTGGTTCTAATGTCTATAAATCATTGGGAAGGAAAATAAAAAACATAGGTTCGGTTTTCGATTGTTTTTTTAAATAAAATTGATATTTTCTACCTAATAATATAAATAATGTTTTTAGAGATGAAATGATTACTTTAAATTTTTATGAATTGCATATGCATGAATTATTCATTTAATAAATATATAAAATAATAGATAAATAAAATCATAAAAGTGATGTAAGTTAAATAAATTGTTATGTTTAATAATACCTTTTATGTTTAATATATAATTTTACTCTCATTTGAATATAATATATTATAATTCCATCTTTATATTGAAATTTTTATATTAAAATTAAACAAATAAGGTGAAAACTAATATTAATGTTGTTTTGGATAAATGATATTTTAGAAATGAATTATTTTTTAAAAAAAATCCGATATTAATAAAATTTATTTTTAAATTTTAATAAATATAATCCATCCCTTAATGAATATATATTTTTTATAATGACTTTATTGACCACTAAATAGTTATTACATTTTTAATCGAGTTAAAATTAAAACAATTTTTTTTCACTATCCTTGTATATCTTTTAAATTTAATTTTTAACAAAAAATATGTTTTTTATTTAATAAATTGGATTTAATATCTTGATTAAATGGGTAAAAAGTATCAATTATGGATCATTTTATTTTAGTCTTAGTGAAAATCTGACCAAGGATAAAAAGACTACTTATCATAGAGAAATCCCAAAATGCTTAAACTATTAAAAATTGGATGTTAATAAAAAATGTTTAAATTGTATTTATTTTGTTGTGGTGGTTTGGATCAATCTAATCATTCCTACAGACATTTAATTATATATTTTCGATCCACTTGAGGTATGAATGACCCACCAATAGTGATTTTTTTGGATTATTACAAAACTACTACAACCCCTCAACAATAAAATGACACTACCTATACACTTTTATTCACACCAGTATATAACATTGGTTCTTCTAATCCCTGTCCAAATGACTTAATAAAATCCGTACTCTCATTCTATAATCATTTATATGGTAATAAATCCTGTGTAGGAAGGAATTAATGAAAACCAAATGAGGATACTCAAAGAAGTGTTAATGTCCTTAAATGAGCATCATTATTTTATTAAACTCCTAGTTAAATACATATTAAAATAAAGTGACACGATAACTTTATTAATATCTATATACTAAGATGTTTTTATAAAAGGGTCATGAACTATAACTATATACATTTCCAACAAATGTGTTGGGAGGAAATGTGATTTTTTTTCACTAACTCATAGAATGGAAGGTTATAATGATAAATTTAATGATTATATTTCATATACATGACATAATTATGATATTAAAGGCATATTTATCATTATACAAAGGTATTATATCATTTTCTTTATAACATTTTCACTCATGTAATAGCGATAATATTCTTGGAGTATGTGCGGACTACTGCCTTCTCAGTGAGACGTGACTCTCATTTCATTATCCCACCACATGGATGATTTATATATGTATAATTTTTTAAATAATAATCTATATGTGTTAATGATATAATTATGGAAATATAAAATTTTACTAACCTAGTTTTAATAATGTTCATTGAAAAATGGAAATGTTACTCATGCTTACTTATGACTTACTATATCAAAGATTATAATGTATTTCATTTTTCAAAACCTTATTACATAGTTGGTTTTAAAAGTATAATTTCTTTAAAATATTATAATCTTTTCATGATTATTATTATAGTTGTGGTGGAACTATATAATATGAAAAGTAACTGAAACTTTTATAAAAAATCATGAATGGGAAAATAAGGAAAATAACCCATGAAACAATGAATGTAAGGAAATATTGGTGAATGATAGGAGATAAGGTGTTATAAAAGAATCATTATGATAATTTAAATACAAATATTTTACTATTTTAAAATAATAATAAGCCCAAAAAAATTCACATTATTTTAAATCATGTTTAACCAAAAATAATCATTATGTAATGGATTTCAACTCGACTTAAATTCCAATGAGGATTATTTTTTATTAAGTTCCAATTACGATTTTAATGGTGAATATACTAGGTTGTTGACATTTAATATCATTATTAATTAAAAATTCATGGTATTTTACATTACACTTAGAATAATTTCATTTAAGGTAATATTAACTAAAAAATTAATAAATGGTAAATATTACATTACAATCTCACTTTCTTTTCAAATTGTTAAATATCTCTAGAAACAATTATTTTAATTGAATTATTTCCATTGGTAATTTTATTTTTCATAAATATACATATTCCTATATTATTGATATTATTATTTCATAATCCTAATTCTGGTTTTACATATGTCGTACACTTTTAATGTAATTTGATTAACTGTTAAATATTGTAAAATTGATATCTTTTTACATAATATAGACATTTGATGATAAGACACATTTTTAAAGAATTAAATTGATTAATATATATATATATATAGAATTATTAGAAATTAATGAAATCGATGGTTATCAATTACATAAATCTTCACAATGCATCATTAGGTCTCATTAGACAGAATTAGTTGGTCCAACCATATAATTTTGTACACCGTACATTCAAACTCTTATGTATAAAGTAATGATTGTAGAGAAACATTTAGCCAATGTAGATCAGTTTTACCAAGAAATTATAAAATATCTTATGAAGGTTCATGATTATAGAGGTATCACATGTCTGAGATATGATGTACAATTATTTTCCAATTCCATTATTAATATTTCACTCTTTATTATCTCTTAAATTTTATCAATGATATTATATCTAGTGTAATTGAAATCTAAATCTATTGATTCAATGTTATGTATTTTTATTTATTTTGATATCTATATCTATTTTTCTTTATATATTCATGAATTCATGTTATTTAAATTTATTAAATGTTTATTAATTTACGATTC
Organism: Viscum album; assembly: GCA_963277665.1. Classification (NCBI taxonomy): domain Eukaryota; kingdom Viridiplantae; phylum Streptophyta; class Magnoliopsida; order Santalales; family Viscaceae; genus Viscum; species Viscum album. The sequence continues at coordinate 387,112,193 of OY728155.1, forward strand.
AATAATTATAATTGTTTTTTGATTCATTATAGCTTCAAATAAACATAACTCTTACGGATCATCTTGGATAACCCCAGTTTTTTCAGTTCATATACATCCATAATGTGTACTCATCTTGATATTTAAGGATTTTTTTAGGGAATAACATTATTCTCAAAATAAAATTATGATGTAATTTTTGTTTTTATATTCAATGAATGACTCATGTTTGTGTATAGTTTATCAATAATGTGAAACTATTTGATTATTCGGGATGTGATTCCATATATCATTTTCTAACATACCAAATTAGGAATCTCATCCATGATAATAGGAATGTGGTAACTGTAATATAATTTTAAAACATCAATATGAATCTATTATGATTGAGAAAGAAATCTATTGGGTCCTCATATATCTAAGGAAATGAGAGAGAAGGAAAGATGCATTCTAAAGAACATCACAGATGCTCACTGTTGAAATAATGTCAAGAATAAAAATCATTAGAGAAATATATATTTCCATGTTCGTGAAAATAAATTTACATAAATTTCACCAAGGTTAAATGTTTTAATATTTTTAAATAAGGGAATTTTTTTCCTAGGAATATTGGTCCTTACAATATTCATTCTTGTGTTGGTGAAGTAGATTATTAATAAGAGCTTCATTGAACTTCTCTATTTTTCCAATTTTGATGCATTTATCTCTACCGAAAACATACATACCTCATCCATCACATGTACTAAACTCATAAGTCTTAAAATAGAGCATGATATTTCTTATAAAGAAAAACTCATATAAATAGTGTATTTTAAAGATTATGATAAATGGATTATGATTACTCAACAAAATTAAGATCTCTAGAGGAATCAATAAAATTATAAAGGTTTATTATAACTTAAAGATATATTGAATCGTATATATATTCCTTTTTTTTATCATTGTGATGGAATTTAATTTTAGAAATTCATTTTATGTTTGTATAATGTAACTCTCTAATATTACAAGATATATTTCTATTTAAATAAATATATTTTACATGCTATATTTTGAAACATGAAACCTTTATTCTAATATAACTTTAATAACCTATAAAATATTATTAAAGAGATTAAATCTCTCAATTGAATTGGAATAATGAATTTTAATAAAAATAAAAACGTTTAATATAATAAGAATATATAAATAATTGTGTTTTGAATGTTTTTTGATGTCTATCTATGATTCAAAAATATATTTTCCATCAAAAATATTTTTTATTAATTATTTTTTAAAAGTATTACATATAATATTTTAAACATTAAGAAACCTTATTTGAAAAGATTTACTTGAATTTTGAAATGATCAAGTGGAAATTATAGTAGGTATAATTTTTATTAGTTTGATGGGAACATGGATTTTTTTATTAACAGTGAAAATACATATTTTTATTGAAATATTTTCTTACACTTGATGAATTATGAATTATAATTTTTCCTAAATGGGTTATATTTTATAACTAGTAAATTAGTATTATTAATAATTCATTTAATGTCTTTAAAAGTAACATTAAGTTCTAAATTTTCATAAAATATTTTTATAATTAAGAAGACAACACTTCTAGAAATCTTATTGCCATCACATTATTCAAGATTAATTTTAAATTAAATTTTATTATAATTTAGTTAAATGAGTTTTGATAAAATGGATTAAATATCTATAATTAGAATTCCCAAAAAAAACTAGGAGGAAGAAATATTTTTTTTAATGAATAGAGAAACAATTAAAATTTGATACAATAATAAATGATATAACGGGTTTACCTCGGAGTAATTCGATTTGTAAGTAAAATTATAAAAAATAAAATTATATAAATAATATTCTATGGAAAAATTTCTACCTAATATCATCCCACAATTAAATATTTAACCTTTTCATATAATATTTATTAAGAATGAAATTATTATATTATATTTCTTTTTAAACTACAAGTTTGTCCAATCAACTAAATATAAAATGGAACCTCTCATTTCTATATTTTACACCACTTTGAGAAATATATATTTACCAAACTCTATAAATTTCCCTAATAATATTCCCTATCCTTTGTTTTGATGTTCATTACGTCTAAATTATCCATTCAAAGGATCTATAATGAGGGAGAAAAATCATTCCCATAGAAGAAGAGGTAATCATCTTACCCAAACTATTTCAAAATATTTCTTATTATAGATCCACTAAATAAGTTTAAATTTTCATAAAATAATATTTTTAGTGAACTTAATGCATGTAAATTATATTATGATTATTGAATTACTATTATTTACCATCATTCTTATCAAATGTGACATGAAATAATTAATACTATCTATTTTAGGACAATCACCTCCATGAAGAAATAATATTTATTCTCCCTCAACAACTATAATATATAGTTATTATTACAGGATTAATTTTTATTAATGATATTCATGAAATATTTATTATTTTTTAATTATAACATGATATTTAAATTTTTACTTTCTAGTCCTTTGGAAAATGATAACGTCAGTCATGCGTGTTTGTTGACTACCACTTCCACAAAGAAATGTGATTTGTTTTTCATTTTAGTTATAATTATTTGGAATATAAGGATAAATTTATTGAATATATATGATATAATATTTAATCTATAATGATGAATTGTTATTTAACTTTCTTTTTTACATCCTTTCAAAAGTGTTAACATTCCTTATGGATAGGTACATCCTGCCATCTCCTTGAATGGTGTATTTAATTTTTTTATATCTACCTTTTACGGGTGACTTTAAATATATTAATATATATAACGAATACTAAGGATATATTAATAATAATTAATATTATGGAGATGATTTATCCATTATTAAATTAAAATAACAACAACCACTGAACCATAATTCTCATTAAATATAGAACAGTTAACACATGAAAATAATGATTTTAATGAGAAATTATAAATAAATTGTTGTTAACGTGTTATATGTTTATTATACAATATATTATAATTATTATAATTATTATTGTAAATAATTATAATAAATAATTATTTTTTATTATATTTGGAAAAAGTGATTTCAATGAAAATAGAACATAAAGTATTAGATTTAGGTTAAAATATCATTTTAATTAGGAATATTTTTTATTAAGATTATGGTGGTGAAATTTTATAACCATTAGTTAAATGATACATTATTTTTATTATACTATACTTATTTATCTATTTTAATTTTGTTATATTAAATTTCTTCTATTTAGGATGTCAAGATACTGGAAAATATTTTTTAGGAAAAATGAATTTATTTATCCTTTATAGAGACCCTAGACTTTTACACAAGTCATTACATGATTTTAAGAATATATAAACTACAAATTACAATCCAAGGATCATAATGTCTAGCATTTTAAAATACTACGTACAAAAAACTAAATACATGGGACTAAATAAATAAATAATTATTTAATATTAATGAAGAGATCCTAATATCCATTGTGATCAAAATATTCCATAGGCTAAGCTGGGGATAGCATGAATAAAAGGAAGAGCTAAAAGGCTAGTAAGGGAATACACCTAAGAATTCGTATTTAGCACATGGGTTAGAAGGAATAAAATAATAATATAAAAATGAATGGAACATATGGAATAATGAAATATAAACATGGTATCATATAAAAATGGATTCATACTAATGAAGAAACAATATGAAACATGAATTTAGCACTTGTCATGGCTTGTTGATCATTGAGTGGAACAAGTCATGGTTAACCACCAAGACCATTATACATGGTATCATATGTCAAGGCTAACCCCATGACCGTTGCACATAAAATCTCATGAGAGTGTCCATTTCCCACCGAATTGGAGAGATGTCTTCGTACACCCATCTTTACATGTTCATGAATATGTTTTCCACATACAAAACCATACATAATCATTTATTCAAAAACATAATGGTTACTCGTGGAGAGAATTGTGTACCATATTCATGTCATTGGGCATAAAAAAATTTAATATCATAAAAGTTTCACTAAATTAAAGGAACTACATCATTCATAGGCATTCATATTGTATAATAGGAATATATCGTGTTATGGGATTTCAATTTTAAGTGATTAAATTAAAAATGAGCAGTTAGTAATCATTATAAATAAATCTTTTATTTTTGTTGAAGGAAAATATCAAAGATAACGTAAAATAGAAAAGGGAAGAATATTGTATATAAAACCAAAAGAAAAAAAATAAGGTTTTAAAAATAAATAGTGGTCTCATAAAAATAATTTCAGCTTAAAACAGATTGTATAGTGCACATGAAATTGGTAATATATTCTTGATGATTCATTAAACGTGTTTGTTTATCGGTAATTATTGATGTGGGAACCACATAAAAACATGTATATCCCTAAATGATACTGATGAATGGAACTGAATAATTGAACATAGAGCATGTACCCAAAATTTATATGATGTACATAAAATTAAAAGGTTACATTATTTGGGTAAAACTAAATATATGGTGACCCGAAGGAATTTTGGATGTTTGAATAGAATCCCTTACATAAAGTTCGAAGGTGTTCTTATCTTGCACTTAATGACATGAATCATTAAAATATTTACCATAATTAATATTTCTAGAAAAAACTCTACATCAAATTTATTATGTATAACATTATTATTTTCATTCGTATCCATGTAAGTGGGTTAAGAGGATCAATATAATTGTACAGGAGAATTTGTTTCATTGGTTTTGAAGATCAATTTACTTATATAAACATAATAATAAACATGTTCTATGAGAATGGTTTTATATAATTGATGTCTTATGTCATTACTAAAAATATTAAGGATTATATGGTTATAAATTTCATTTTGTTATTTAGAGTGATGATGATTTATTATATAAAACATTAATGATACATATTTTTGATAATTGTCAGTTTTTATCACAACAAACAAAATTTGATATATAAATTAATATCAAATATAAAAAAAGATTCCGTAAACATAAATTAGGCATAATGAATATATTATAGTCTAGTTAAACCATAAAAATGGTTTTTTGACAAGAATTTAAGATAGTAAAATAAATTGAAAACACTTCATTCTTGAATGTGATGAAATAATACATCTCGGATGCTGTTTTCATTTATAGTATAAAATGAGACAGAAGGATAAATGATGATAAAATTTTAAATAATTATAACAAAATTATATTACATTTATTTTACTAGAGTTATCATAACATTTGAATGAATGGAAATGATTAATGAAAAATAAATAATGGAAGATAAAAGGAAATAAAAGAAATAAATAGAGAAATTTACCTAGTGAATATATATTCTGTGGGAACAAGTTTAGGGGAGTGGATTTGTTCATTTGAAGAGAAAAATGTATTCTACACATGTGTAGGATATTGGGAGAATATTTTAGTAGATTTTGGACAAGGCACCTGTCCTAACAAGGGTGAAGAGAGGGGGATGTGGGGATGATTTAAATAGTATAGTATATGAGAGTTTTCTCAATATTTAATTCATTAGAATATTATTATTATTAAGAAAAAAATAGTGTTAAATAATGAGACTAAAAATAGAAACTATATCATGTGAATTAGAAATAAGGGTGCATAAATCATCCATGATGCTAGGAGTAGTGTCTTTAACCCAGAATGTATATATATGGTAAATTGCATTATTTCACAACTCATCAAAAATCAAGTATTTAAGAGAAACCCAAAAAAATTAACCCCAACCATTTTTAAATGCATATAACTGAAAAATGAATAATATTTTATGTCAAAATTTAATAAATATGTTAAATTTTAGTATTCATTAAAATCCAAATTTCCATGAAAAATACATATATTAAAATGAAAATTTCTTTTCTAAAAATTTGATAAATTATTTAATGTCTCTTAGAAATATTTTATAATCATGAGTATTCAAAAATAATTATTTTTGAAAAAGAATTCTGAATATAAATTTTCTTTCAAATTATTAAATTAATCATATAAATTTATTTAAATATGTATGAATTAAAAAAATAAACATGCGAAATAAATATTTTTTAAAATATTTTATTAATTATACTATGATATAATTATATCATATTTTCACTTATGAGATGTATAAATTTTATTTACGCATCCATTAGTGAGGTTATTATTCAATTGGTTAGTTTACTATATAGAAGGGTCACATTACTATTCAATGGTCCTATTACTATTTCATTATTATATGTTACTTAATATCAAAATATACATTTGGTTTTACTCAATCATTATTTTATAAGGATAGTGTTGTGTTCCATATGAAATAATATATTATTTTAATATTATAAATAATTATCATAAGGGAATTTCATTGATAAAACATTGGGTCCTTACATTCTTCCACCTTAAGAAAAATCACCAACAAAATTTGGTTTTACATTCTATGTCACAAAAAACTGTGGGAACATTCTATAATTACTTCCTCCAATTCCCATGTTACCTCTTCATACTTATGATTCCTCCATAGTACATTGACCATGTTTGCAGTCTCATTTCATGGAACATTTTCTCTACAATCCAAGATCATCAATGGAAACTTCTATTAGGAAAAATATTTCTCCAAATGTACCACCTCTGAAGATAGTATATGTGAATGATCTAGTATGTACCTTATGAAGATGGATATAAGGGATACACTGTGTACATTAGATATTGAAGGTGTAAATCCTAGCCAATAGGCCTCATCTCCAACATGATCACGAATTTGAAAGGAGATGATGTACCTCGAACCTGTCTTTACATTCTTCTCAAATCTTATCACCTTCATCCATGGAGATATATGGATGAATACCATGTCTCCATATTTAAACTCATGGTCTCGTCAATAATTGTATGTGTAATGTTTTGACCATCTTCGAGACTCCTTGATGTGTTGCTCAATGGTTTTCACCTTTTCCACTATTTATTCAACCATTTTAGGTTTTATCAGCTTACACTCAATGACTTCATACCAACATTCCATTGTTTTTCACCATTTACAATAAAGTGATTCATATGGTTCCATTCAGATAGTGGAGTGGAAACTCTAATTGTAGGAGAATTCAATTAGTGAATGAAGTTGGTCGCATACTCTTTTAATGTCCATAGGAAAAAAACTTAGTATATAATATAGTGTCTATGTAGTTCACCTAGATTAAACATCTTTTTTATGATTATAGGACATAATGATGTTCATCTATGTTCTTAGAGCATGCTGGAGACATTTCTATAACATCTATGTGAATCTAAGATCTCAATCGGAAACAATCGATAGTGCTCCTCTAGGCAGCGTTACAACCTATTTGATATATATATGTATATGTTGATCCATTCATATGTCCTATTTAACTATGGAAATGTGATCTATCCTAATTAAATGATCCATAATGACCAATATAAATTTGTTTCCTCTGCATTTATTTGGATTTTTAGTGAAAAATTCTGCCATGACGTTCATGCACTTCCATATTGGATTGGGTAGTGGTTTAATGATCCTTTTAAAAAAATTCCTATCAGCCTTAACTTGTTCATATAACATGAACATAATGTATAATTAGCAATATCCAACTTTATATGGTTCCACAAATAGGTCCCTCAGATTTCTCGATATATATTTCATCTCTCTGGTGTTATAGAGATGGTTGAGCCATTTGTGTCATTCAAAATCTCCTTCATTATCTTTGGATCATATGGTACAAAAAATCATGCCCCAAATCATTCAAATTCTTCCCTATCAGTCTCAAACTCACATGATATCACATTATTAATATCTTCTACCATTTTTATAATTTCCTCATCTTTTCCTTAATCATCCATTATTTTCCCCATGGGGGATGGTAGACAACCCATTTGAAAAATTATTGATGATATTCCCCCACAAATGATTCCTATTTAAATCCCCAAAAAATCATAGAAGAGTGGATCCTTTGCAATTCCCATCATTGATAAATAAGAATGATACTTTCTTCTTAGGTAATTTTCCACAATATTTCCCTTACATAGTTGGTAGTGGATTGAGAAGTAAAAAAATTTGATGAGTTATAACCATATTTGCAATAACATATTATGATCCTTATCTGTGAATATATATTTGAGACACTTGTGATCAGTATATATCTCACACTTCTCCCCATATAAATAATTCCACAACATTTTCAATGAAATGATCACAGATTACAACTCATGATCATGTGTAGAATAGTTTTTCTCATTCATTTTCTAATATCTAGAGACATAGGATATTAATTTATCGTCATAAATTTTTACATTGCCAAATGTTTTCATTAAATAATTGATTTACAACACAATTAGTTATCCACTTATCAAAGGTGTGAGTAATAGTAATGTGATAAGCCTATTTTTATCTCCTTAAATCTTTCGTAACATTCTTGAGGCCAAAAAAACATCACTCCCTTATATGTGAGCATGTTCATTGGGTATGTGAATCATGAGAAGTTATCCACAAATCATCGGTAACACCCGACTAGACCAAGAATGTTTTGGATCTCTTTTACTAATATTGTTTTGGGCCACTCTTGAATTGTTTCTGTCTTGGAATGGCCCACAAATTTTCATTTTCTAGTGAAAAAATTCCCCAGGTATGATAATACCTCTATCCAAAACTCACAGTAACAATAATTTTCATATAGCTTCACCCATTGCAATGTATTCAACATAGTATTCAAAATCCCCTCATGTCCCTCCTTTCTCAAGGATTACATTAGAATATCATTGATAAAAACAACCTCAAATTTGTTGAGTTAATCTATAAAAACTATATTTAATAAATCCATGAAAATTGTTTGAGCATTAGTGAGTCCGAAAGGAATCACTCTGAACTCATAGTGTCTATTTATTATTCTAAAGTTAGTTTTGGAATATCTTCTATCCTCACCATTAATTATTGATCTCACAGCTGATGGTCCGCCTTAGGTAAATAATTGGCCCCAAGTAGTTGATCGAACAATTAATCTACCTGATACATGGGATAATATTTCCATATTATGATATTATTAATCTCATGATATTAAATGAAGTGGCACATTGATCCATCCTTCTTCTTGAAGAAGAAGACGGTTGCACCCCAAGATGAAACTCCAAGGAGTATAAAAACATTCTTCATGTTCTCATGTGGATTATTCATTATTTCTTTTAGCTCTACGATATCCATTCAATAAGGTTTCTTTGATATATTAATAAATCCATGAAACTGTTTAATTGGGAACCCAACCTCTTGATTATGAGGTAGTCTAGAAAATTCTTCATGGAAAACTTCAGTGTAGTCCCTTACAATGGTCATGTCATTAAATAGGATTTTATACTCTAACTCAATCATTTTATATAGACATGATTCCTCAGAAGGAAGTATTATCCAAACATTATAAAGTCATTCTAAAAGAGATTTATCATCCTACTTAAACATGTAATGAGTTTTTTGATGCTTAGAAATGTGAAGGGTGATCTATCATTCCGGACAGTTTATGTTGGATTTATTTAAAGATATCCAATCCATAACCATGGTAACATAGAAATCCATTAAAGGAAGTATGAAAATATTTTCTGGGAGGTTATGTCCACAAACGTTATCATTGGAGGATTTATATAATTCAGTTGTAATAATTTCCCCATTTTCTATTCTCACATAAAACTCAATCATCAATTTTTGATGTGGTGTTTGAATGGTTGTACTAAACATGCATGATATGAGATATTGAGTACCACCCAAATCAAATTAAATGTTTTTATTATATAATGAATAAATAGAATACCTATCACCACATCGTTGTCTAGATCCACCTTAGTATTAGTTAGAGCATAATCCCATCCTTGATTCATTGGAGGTTTTCGTTCTTTTCCTCTATCAACCATTGGCATAAGGAAATTGTTCGCATAATGCCGATGTGATTTATAGTTAAAACAATGTACTACTAGCTAACTACTGATAGAAAAATTCCAATATTCTTCCGCAATTGTGTGATTCTTTATATACCTTTAGATGTTCACATAAAAATGTCCAATATTTCCATATTTTAATCAATTCTTAGTTCCCTTTAGAAAATTCAACGTATAATTCTTCGCAAAATTTCGATATGTAGTATGTTCTAACATCCTTCCATCATTTGATTTATTTTCCAAAATACAAAATAACAGAATCTATCTTACTCATTTTGTTACTGGGCCCACAAGACCACTGAGAGTCTCGAATTTCATCTCAACCTTAAGGGAACAACGGAAAATAGCCTCATCACATTCGAAGTCTCAAATATCTTTTATTTTTTGTATACTTTTCATTAGTCCACCAAGTATATGATCTACCTTTCGTTCAATGTTCACGAAAAAGCCAGACGAGTACCTTGCAAACCTTGTAAAGTTTTCTTCACATGCCCTAATAGAATCGTCTTCCTTCTTCTTGAGTCCGAGAAAATCTCTTTCTATCCAGAGGAAGTGGGTTTAGGAAAAATATTTATTGAAAAAACATTTTATTGAATTCCTCATAATCCATGGAATAAATTTCATCCTTGGACTTCGTAATCACGATCCTTGTAAACCAATGATCAACTTCCCCATCAAAATGATTGTCCCCCAGTATAACATTTTTGTATTCTGAGCACTGGAGGAAATAGAATATCTTTTAAAAATAATTAATACAATGTTCCTCAAGGAGGGGATCATAAGATCCATTAATCATGGGAGGCCTCTTCCATATTAAGGATTATTTGTAAAATTTATCTTTCTTTGGAGGTAGAGGGAGTTCCATATGATTCAAGTTATTATTTATAAATTGAGCAAACTGAGCAAGTACTTTCATATTGTTTTGAGCACCTATTCTCGTCATATTAGCCATATCATTAGAGAAATCATAACATTGCCTATCATATTTATTGTTGGCATGTGTTATACTATTTATCAATATTATATAAGAAAATTATCATAAAATTTGAGTGCTTGAATACTTTTCTAATAAGTATAAAAATTAAACATTAAACATAAAAGGATAAAATATAAAAGGAAGAGTATATACTAACATGAAAATCCATAGGTTAAAATAGAGGGTATCCATGATATGTTTCCTACCATATATTCTTATGGTATTATTTTCTTGTTCCCTAAATAATGGTCTATACAATGATTATAAATTTCCCAGATCATATTGCCCATGAAATTTAAACTAGGAGTGCAGCAAGGCCCATTGTTGTGCACTAGTTCTTGTTTGAGTCTATCTCAAAGTGGTGTTTCCAGGTTTTACCCCATGCTACATCTATACCAGATCCACCTCCACTATTTATGATCATGATAAGGTTGTATTTTAATGACAAACCACTTACTCTATAGTTACCAAAAACATGGTATTCTTTCTTATATGTAGTATCACCCATGTGGTTTTTACTAATGTTCTCTATTCTTACTAACCAAAAATAACTACACCATCATCTGATACTCTCTATAGGAATACTATACTTTTACACATATCATTACTTGATTTTATGAATAATTAATATTCAAATTATTTTCCCAGGATTGTAATGTCTAGTGTCTTGGAAGACTGCGTACATAAAACTGAAAACATGGGACTAAATAAAACATTTCATTATAAAATCCTTATAAAGAGTTATTAATAGCCAATGTTCTCGATCAGCTTATAAGGATAACCTGTTGATAAAATGAACAAAGGGATGAGATAAAAATTTTAGTAAGGGAATAAACATAAGAATACATCTTTATCACATAGTTTAGAAGGCGTAACATAATAATATAAAAAGACATGAAACATGTGGAATAATAACATATATAAATGGGATCATATCAAAATGGAGTCATATTAATGTGTCAGCAATATGAAACATGACTTTAGCATGAGTTAAGTCTCATTTCACATATATTATCACGAGTCAAGGATAACCACCACGACTGTAGCACATAATGCCTAAAATGACAAAATCAAACCCAATCGATGGGGAGATATCTCAGAACACCCATATAAAAAATTTCAATAATATGATTTCCATATATAGATTCATGCATAATTATTCATACATAATCATAAGGGTTACCCAGGGAAATAATTGGGTACCATATTCACGTCATAAAGAATAAAATATCAGTGTATCATAAATTTGACCATGAAAGAGAGGAAATAGATCGTGAATGGAATTTCAAAAGGTAGAATATGAATATATCATGATAAGTGATTTCAATTTTAAGTGATAAGAAGAAAAAAGAGAATTTGAGAATCTTTAGAATAAACAATTTTGGTTCAGTTTAGGGAAAATATCAAAAATCACTTAAAACAGAAAATTGCATAATAAGTTATATAAAACTTGAAGTGTAAAAAAATAATTTTTCTAATAATAATAGTGGTTCTATAAAAATAATTATGGACTAAAACATATTTTCTAGTTCACGTAAAACTGGTTAACAATTCGAGGTGTTTTTATAAAATGAGTTTTCTTATCAGCACGATTACATGGGTACAAAATTGATTTTTTTTATTTGGAGTACAATGGAATATTTTTATAAACCATTAATGGTAACCACTTGGGTCAATTTGTCATTTTTTATCACAATGAACTCATATTTCATTATAAATTGAGATCATGTGAAAAAAATTATTCCAGAACCATACATTTTACATAATATTTATTTTATTGTCTAATTCAACTATAAAAATGGTTTCTTGACTAGAATTCCTAATGGTGAAATAAATTGATAACCCCTTGTCCATTAATGTGATTAATTAACACTTATCAGATGGTTCTTGTATTTCTAGTATAAATAATGGGGAAAAGAGAGATGATTATGAAGGTTTGCTTTATAAAAATAATTACAATACTGTAATTTAATGGAGTTATCAAAACCTTTGGATGAAATGGGTTGAGGAAAGAAAAATAATGATAGGAAATGAAACAAAACAAAAAAAAGGAAAATTGGAATTAACCAGTTGAATATATCATCCATCAGAACATTTTTAGGTGGGAGGATTTGGGATTTTGATCTGTCCAAGGTTTTTTGATCATAGGGAGAATATTGGGGAATATTTTATCCCAATTTAAGGAAGTTATAAGGCTTGAGAGGAGTGATGAGAAGAGGGGGTGAGGGTGGTTTTTATAGTGGATGAGAGGAGAGTTATCCCAATAATTAATTCATTAGTTTATTGTTTTTATAAATAAAAGAAAGAGTGAAGATTATTGAGAATAAAATAATAACTATATATTTTGAATTATAACAAAGGGTGATTACATTTCCCATGATGATATGAATACTGTATTTAACTCATAATGTATATATATGGTAAATTACTGTATTTCACTATTCAAAAAAAATCAAGTATTTTTAAAAATCCCAAAAAAATCAACCCTATCATTTTTTATGTTTATAAATAAAAAATGATCTCCATTTTTTGAACCCAATTTTTAATTATGTAGAATTCATTTTTTAATTAAAATCTTAATTTACATGAAAAATACAAAATGTAAAATTAAAACTACTTTTCTATGAAATTGAATATTTAATTATGGTCTCATAAAATTTTCTTATAATAATAAGACATAAATAATTATTTATGAATAGATTTTATGAAAATAAATTATCATTTAAATTATTAAATTATTAATAAAGTTTTATTTAAATATACATTAATTATAAAAAAACCTAAACTTAATATATATTTTTTAAAATATTTACTTACATATAATATTATATTACTATTTTATATTTTGACTTATAATATTTATAAATGTTATTTATACATCTATTAGTGATGTTACTATAAAATATTCTAGTTTACTATTCATAAGGGTCATATTACTATTTCAATTGTCTTGTTACTATATTATTGGTATATGTTTCTTAAAATTAAGAGACACCTTTTCCTTCACTAATTCATCATTTTTTTGGTTTTTATTGTGTTCAATATGTAAAACTATATTATAATAATATAAAACATAATTATAAAAAGGGATTTTCTTGATACAACATAGGGTCATTACATCACTTCAGAAAAAATAGATTTTCTTCCTATATATATTTTCTAAAAATGTTCTCATGATTTATTTTTATTATACTCTTATTTTTGAAGTACTTTTTATAGATGAATTATTTTTTAAATAGTTTTTGAAACTTAATCCACTTATAATTTTCTTAAATACTGTACTTTGGATATTTTATGAAAATTTTAATGGAATAAATTTTTAACAGGAATGACAGGAATTCAATTTCCTTCTACCATAAATGCTAAAATATTTCAATATTACATTAAAATTTTCTAAGGTTATTTTGATATAAATTAATTTATTTATATTTCACATATTTTTATATTTTAAAAAGTGATTTCAATGTGAAAAGTGTATTTTCTGCGTGAAATGTCCCCCTAATATTTAGAAATATTTTTTCATATTTGATAAAATCAAATCATGTTACTTGTTATTTATTTGGTATATGGTCTAATGATATCATCCAATTTCATAATTTTTATGTATTATAAATTTTTTGATTTAAGATTGATTCTATTATAACAGTTTCATTCCCATAGGTTAATTAAGTTATGTAGAAACCCATTTGTTTTCAACAGGTTATGATATAATTTAATAACTAAATTTTCATTAGACCCTTTTTACTTCCTTATAATATGATATATGTGGAAGGTATTATTATTTTTGGAACACATAAATATGGTTTTCATTGTATGATGAATGGCCATATAATTATATATCCCACTAATTGATTCGGTAAAGATGGATACCATTACAGATAATAAGCACTTCAATGGGGTGTAAATCATGCTAAATATTGTGTTGATTCTACTATGAATATATTTGGAGTGAACATTGACTTAGGATTATGTAATGGGGAGTGAACATAATCAACACTGAAAGTCTTTGAAGCGACTAATTAATAAATTAATGGTTTTGTATTCTTATCTATGCACCAAACACTTATGAGTTATTCCAATTTTATTCTTTGATCACCTATGGTATTTAATTTCTATTATTACTAACAAAAAAAATTTATTACAAAATAACATTAAAGTAAAATGTGATAACCCCCAAAGTTTGACCAAATCAAACATAGAGAAATAATGGAATTATTTTTGGATACATTAAGAATATTTGAATCATTATCCATAAAAAATTTATAGGTAATTAAATATACCTCTAATCCTAGATCATCCTTTTAAAGGTCCATAAAATTATATTCCAAATAGTCCCATGATTTCATTTATTCTTCTTTTTTGATCTTCCCCATAGTGAAGCATTATATCAACATATGGTCATTATTTTAATTGCAAGAACATTTCTAACATATATTGTCCACTCAAATAAATGTTCCCATAATTTTTTTGTATCCTTATTGTAACAATCATTATGGATTCTTCAACTATTTCTTCACTCTCATTCAAGATTAGTTCCATATTATTATTCATAAACATGAATATATCTCACTAGGAACCATCTAGGGTCCCTTTTTATGAAACCTCTTCATAGACTAAAGCCGCCACCCGGACTGGGGAGCCAAAAACATTAGTATTATCTAACATCTCATTTTCATTCTTTTGGTTGGTGGATCTTTTCTCCATTACAAAGGGAAAATAGAAATAATCATTTCCACCATTTATATTAATTCTCTAACCCTTAACACTCCTCTGATTAAGGTGATCATCACCTTGAAGATTGTCTTTAAAATCTCATGAGGGTTAATGATATCGATCACTACTGGATACATCTCAGATGTATCATGGTTCCTCATTAAAATAATCATGTTAGACTACTTAAACCTCCTTGTATAGACTTATCATCCAAAATCACAATGAGTTTATCATTCAATATGTCATGGGAATCTCTTCTCAGGATTTCCCCCTTGCTACATTTCGCTCCGCTACTAGTCTCTTAGGCTCATGTGATTCACTTATTTCTATAGAACCTTGTCTGGAGAGTATTCCATCCACATAGGATAAATCATTTGGTGCCCATTGACCTCTCTATTCTTCATATTTGGACACCACTTCAAAAATTTCTCCAATCTCATATCACATATTCCCTCCATGGGAGTACCCTATTTATTTTTTGGTTGAATAATTCAACACTTCAACTGCACAAACCACTTCCATGATCGCTGATCCCGGAGGAAAATTTATAGATGGAATGAGGTCACCCAAGATCTTAATTATCCACATGAAGACATCTCCTACAAATGGATTTCTCCCCTGAGTCTCATATTCAACGTCCATACCATTGTATCATTCAGTACAAGAAGTCAACTAACTCAACCCCATCATCCATTAACCGACACCCAACTTCATGCCCTTTCCATTCCCTCTTGAAGCATAAATATATTTTTGACCATTCTTCATTAACCGTCACATACAGACATGTGTTGGGTGACCCAAATTTTGACAAGAAGAATAAAAATAAACCCACCATTCGTAACACATATCCTTATTGTGTCGAAATACATTTTACACTATGATCCAAATAGACTCTGTAGGAAAATAAGAGACATCCACTTCCATTAAAATGAGATGAGAAACAGGGTGGGAAACTAACCTAGTTCAACTATTGGTGCATAAATACTAACCAGTTAGATTCCCAAGCATGTGTATAATCACTATATTTTGAAAAGGTAAGGAGAGATTGGGGAAACCAACACAACTCTCCAATATTGATATGACACACATCATATATATGTAATAAGATGAACTAAAGATGTATAAATATAATCTATGTCTGGTATGTGGGGCATTGGACCTAGACCAATCTAGGTCTTCTTTCGTTGAATATAGAATCATCATGTGATGTCTGTTGAGTAGAACTATAATTTCTCAGTCATTAAACCCCCAAAAATCAAGGATAAACCAATTAAAGGAGTCTGCCAAGAAGATAAATTGCATAAACCACACATTAAATGTGAGATTAGAAAAAATTAAGACCCTGTTAAACCATGATGTTAAGATCGAAATGTTCAGAAAACCATTGATCTAATCTGGGACATTAGTGTTGAAAGGGAGTTTAGGGAATCAAGGATGACTATCAAGCTTGGTGAAAGGGAATGAGGAGTGATCAGTTCCCTTATGGGATGGCATATGTCCCTCCCCCATCATGGGGGAGGGACAGGTACATTTATGGCCACTGTCCTGTGAGGGGGGGGAGCATCCATCACTTTACAACCTCCATTTAACATCCATTATTGTTCATTTCTTATAAACCACCATGATTTAGATTGTGAATCAAAAATAAGAAATATTATTTGTTGGTTATGGTTTCCAAATGAGAAATTCATATTCATATACCCAAATTTTGATGTTATTCTTAGTTATCAATGATATGTCTCTTCTTTACATTAATTTATAGTCTAATGTCACAAATTATTATGTTTCAATACCATAGGTTATGGATAAAAGTTTTATGAATGATATTTCTATGAATGGTGATAGTAATTAAAAACTATTTACAAGATGATGTAGATCTCTTTTGAATAAATTTATTTATGAATCAATGTTTCTAATAATGCTAAATGTCTAAAATTATGGGTCAATATACTTAAATTATTTTTTGTATGTGGGATAGATGTATATATGGTTAATAACCATAAAAAGGGTGTGTTGGGGATTAACTCAATCATCACCGTGCTCATGAAAAAAACGTTTAACTATACAATTGGTTTTACACTACAATGGGTAATAAATTTTGGGATCAAATGATCATTATGAACCACAATGAATTATTGAATTCGTTTTAATGTTATTGTATTAGAGGAATAAGTATAAGGGAACACATCTTAAAATAACATTTATTGAACATTGGAAGTTATTTGATGAACCATTTTTTGATATAGAATAAATTTATGTATCATATGATAAAATATAAGTTTCATTAGAGATTAAATATGAAGATAAATAATTAATAATAAAATAATAATTGACTATAATTCTATTGGATATTAGTATTATCGTTTTCTCTGTTATTTGTTTTGAAATAAGTTCTTGAAAATAAAGCTATGGACGGAATGTCTCTAGAAGCTCCTAAGATATAGATCTAGATACATATATGGAATATATGGTTGAGATTATTAATTTATTCTTATAATATTGGAAACATTAGGATTCATATTCTTAAATAAGATAAAAAGTTCCAATCACAATGAAGATATTTCACGAGTGTTGAAAATTAGTATATACACATATGTATTTTCATTAGTATGTATTACAAATATTTTAATGATGGAATTTATTTAGGTAGATAGTATGTAATGACCATAAATTTTAGGCCATATAAACCTGATTTTATTTTCTATAACCTACATTAGATGATACACAAATTGTAAAAAAACACATGATATTAAGATAAAATTATTGTAAAATTTATAATAAAAATTATGATGAAAAACCGTTTAAATTTATTTTCATTATATGGTAGATAATTAATATGAGTTAGAGGTGAAAATTTTATTTAAAAAAATAGTCATTTCTTATTATATTGTTTATATAATTTGAAAAACAATTTTTAAAAATATAATATTTTTAATATGATAAAATAAATTTCTTAATTCGATTATTTCTTTTTTTAGTATTATTAATTTTTTATTTGTTTTCAATGAATATTTATTTTTAGTCAAAAAATATATTCAATATGATAATTATTTTTTGTATAGTTTTATAATTATGTATGTTCATTATAGAATATTAAATAACCATTAATGTAATCAAATATATATTTATGTTAAAAAATGAATCATTTTAAAATATACTTTTACCTTATTAATTATATTTTACAAATTATTTTGATCTAAATAATAATTATACATTAATAAAAAATGGTAGCCTTCTTTTTTCATAATTATTTAATTTGATGGTGAAATTTGTTTTTTGGATTTTTTTAAAGTAATATAAATTTTAATTATTTTATAATATTTCAAATTATGCTATAAAAAATATTTTTTATGATAATATTATCTTTTAAAGATTTATCTAAACATAATAACACTCTATTCATAAAACAAATGTGTTTATGTGTTATGAGAAATTATTTTAATATTAAAATTTCAAACACATAAAAATGAATTTTGGTAAATTGAAATTATAATTGGAAATTTTAATGATCAAATTATGTAAAAGGACCAATATTAATTTTTACATTAATATTAATTACAATGTTTAAAATAAAATTACCAAGGTAAAAGTAAATTATTCTTAATGTTAAAAAGTTAAAATAAAGATCATAAAACTCAGTTAATAGTTTCTGAAATTAGTTTATGAGGAGAATATAAACCTAAAAACACATCAACAGATCTTTTTTAAATTTTAACTATTAAAATTTTAATAGTGACTTTTCATTATTGAAAATATAATGGTTTCACTCAAAAGTAAACTTCTATTCCTATATAAAGGTGTGACACTGAAAACAAATCATGACTGACTTATTTATCTAATTTATTATCTAAAACCATAAAACAAAACCCTCCCACTGCACTATACCTCTTTAAAAACTTATGGTAAACATTAGTTTCATAAGACCATAATTTCTAGGTTGTTTTCTAGGAGAAAACTGAAGCATCCAACAAGAGTATTACATTCTCACATAGTTTTATTTTAATGTAATATAAAATAAATCATTCAAAAAATTATTAATATAATGAATATTTATAATTATTATTATGAATATTATTATTTTTATTGTAAAAACAATTATTCAATCCATTACAATATCTAAGATACTAAAAAACATCGATCTTGGGAATGTGAATACTACGACATCCACAATGCAATGTAATTCATTTTTTATTACAACATCTCTTTGATGATACAAATTATGTATTTAGTTAATAAAAAAATTTATATCACACTTTTTTTATTAAATTATATTTTATCCTATACCATATTTCATTAAATTCATTAAGTAATTGGATTGTTAATCGAGTATACATATAAACTACCACATCCTTCAAATGATACATTCAATTTTACACTAACTTTTTCATAGTTTGTTTTCATTTATATTTTATTATTGTTTAAGTTATTTATAAGAAATACATGTCATGAATATGTGTATATATGAATAGAAAAAGAAGTAACAATCATTATACATTAATGCATCGTATTAGTAAATATCTAAAAACTAGTTCATCATTATTTCAATGTTGAGGAAATATGGGTTAATGTCAAATGCAATAGAGTTACAAAATTATTGGTCATTTTGAAACCAAAATTATAGTTCCTTTTTTATTTAAATTTTTATCTTTTACATAGATAGGAATGAGGGCACTACATTACAAATTGAAAATATTATTAAAACATGATATTGAATTTTTTTAATAAAATATAGTATATTAATATAATAATCATTAATAAATAAAATAAATAGAAATAATGATGAATAAAGTTATAAAATATATCACTAAGGTTTTTATATTTATTATAATGGATGTTATTTCACATACATGCACATCATGGGTAAAGATAAGGTACATGGTATCAAAAACATCTTCCTTTCAGTTATGCACATTCTTTTTGTTTTCATTTATATAATTGTTAAAATAGTTTCCTTTTTAAATGATTCCTTATTTTTATTTCTATTGATAAATTTTTTTCCATCTAAATATATTTCCATGAAATTATATCCTTTTACTTATTTTTAATTAAAAAAGAAACATCATTTTGAATAAAGACTCATAAAAATGAATTTTTCAATAACAAATAAAAAATTATTTTTAAAAATCTATTTACATGTTTTTATTTTCTTTGACATGAAATCATATATCTTCATGGAAGTTATGTTTTAGGATTAAACCAATTTTTTCTAATATTATGTGATCACATTTCCGATATAAAATATTATATAAATGATGTTATTTTATACCATCTGGATTTTTAATGAAAAATATTTTATATCTATATGATTATTATGAAATATGAATGATTTCTATTGTGATGGGTTTTAAAACCAATTTTATTTCTATATATTCTTTATTAAAATTGAATAATTTACATTTCAATGTTTTCTGAAACTCATTTTATTTACATTAGTTCTTTATGAGATAAAGATATAATTACTCTTACGTTGAACAAAAAGGTAAGGATGAATGAAGGGTGAGGTATTATATCACTCTCAAATGTAGTGCATAATAGTTTATATCTCATGATATAGGCAATCATGTGTAAATTTTAGTATTTCATAATCATGGAAACTGATAGTGTGCATACTAAAAGTAAAGATTCTACAAAATAAGTTTTTTTCAATAGCTAAGTGATGTTTTTCATTGTGAACATATTTTTAATGATTTCAATTTTATGTTAAATTCTTCAAATCCATGTTATAACTATTATGATTTCATGTTGATATTTTCAAGATTCATGTTTGAATGAATTTTACGTTTAACATATAATATTTTTAATTTTTATCACTCATAATTTTATAATATTCCTTTTAATTTTATGTTTTTATTACATTTTATGAACACATATTATATGAAATATTCATTCACCGATTAATAAGAATATATTCTAACACATTTATTATATTTTTATTCCCAGTTATATAAGTACATGTCTTGCTAAATGAAGGCTTATCTGTTGTCACTATCATGTAAATAGGTAAAGAGACAAACAATCCAACAAACTATTGTACATGGTTAAAAATATCGTGAATGGATAAATCTTTATAAAACATGGAACCAAATCTCTCACATTTGAAACTTGTATAATGTTTATTAACACACATTTATTATATATGTACCATGAAGGGGGGGTAACAGACCATTTATGGGAGACATGAGATAGTTGTGCTACCCAACTTCACAACATACATCTAACACTTTTAATCATTGTGGGGACACTAAACAATTTAATTTAAGAATTATCATAGTCACGGTCCCAATAATTATCACTAGAGGACCCATTCTTGGTGTTGTATAAGGAGTTACAACCATCAACACTTTTAATGGAAAATCGAGTATCTTCATGGATTACACAACTAAAGGATTAACATACAAAGATATCACGCTACTCTTCAACTAATGATAACCAAAAATATTGTTTTGTAAATTTTTATAATCTAGAATAATCTTAGGTGAACTGTCAATCTATAAAACTTTAAATAATTCCATGAGCATGAGTTATGGGGGTCACTACATTAATTATGATAACATGATACAATGAAAAAGAAATAATATTATGGATATTAAATTACAAATACAATAAATCATCCATATAATTGATTAAATATACAATATCTATCAAAGGGGTATAATGTAAACCAATGAACTTACATATTCTCTATATTAGTCTTGATGTTTCTGTCAACTTCAATGTCACCATAAGACATCCCGATGAAACTTTTTTATAGTTTCTCCACCTCTAATACTCTATCATCAATCATTGAAATAAAAATATATGTCAAAAAAATCATGATACTCCCATTCATAAATACATATTGGGATATTAATCTCAAAAAATCATATGGGACACCCAATCCTTATGATTAATATTTCATCAAAGTGATATCATGGCCTAAACCATCAATGATCATCTCATATCAACTGGTCACTATCACTAATAAGGTAAAACTCTTGATCTATTAAACATTTAAAAATATAGTGTTTTACTTAAAATAGAACCTATTATCAAAATTTTCAATGAAAAATGCGCTAAATAAAAATTTCATGTAACCAATTTCTCTACACAGAAATGTAAATAAATTGTATACACAATAAATCCTAGGAAAAGAAATATAATTTTATAGATAATGCATGTTTGAATATGAGAACATATATTCATAATTCCATAATTTGGATTCATCCCATCAGGTATCCCCCATAGGGATACAAATCACGTGGGACCAATGAGATAATTAATTATGTACCCTTGAATCCCAAGACATGTGATACTATCACATAAAACATATGAATTTTTCCACAATATATGTGGGAATTAATAGAATCTATAGGTGTGTTATAAATTAAATGATGCAATTTGTAATTGAACATGGCCTATGAGTCCAACTATAAACCATGTTTGATAATCATGGTTGTTAAGAGTCAACATTACCATACCACAATCAATATAACATTACCCCAAATGATGCGTACATTGAAGCTACAAAGATGTAATATTTAATTCTCATGAAAACCAATATCCACGAGTGGATGATGTTATATAATGTCTTTTAATAGGTAAAACAACATGGTATATTTATTTCCTCTGTGAAAAAATAGGTACTAGAAAAAAACATAATACAGAATGTTATCCATATAAAACAAACAATGTAGTCATGTGTTATTATGCAAATGTTATTTCTTCATAATTTTACCCACTAAAATAAACATTCTAATAATTTTATGTCCCTTTTATACACTATCATTTTTTGAATCCCCACCTCTCCAGTAGTGGTTTCCCCCACCACTCCCCACAATTGTCACCACCATCCGGCTGAGCCACCATGCCCAAAAACATTTCCATTTAATTACACATAAAAATATTCAATTTTGGTTATATGTTTTACTCATGATCCATACATGAATCCTTGAAATTTTATTTTCATTCCCAGCTTACACGATATCTTCTCACACAACTCTGAGATTAGTTCTCATAAATCTGTTGACCCTTGTAAAGGATTGTGTGTAATTTTAATCATCAAAATTTTATTGAATGGATTAGGATAATGTAAATTTTAGTCGATGATTTTTTGAACACTCAAATATAAATTAGTATTTAATTCATTTTGGAATATATGAAACACAAGAATTGTCACTAATAAATTTGGGTAAAAAAATACCCATGCACATATGTAAAATTTTATTTATAATTTGGTCTGATAAAAAATATTGATTTTTGAATTCATCAAAGTTATTATTTAAATAAAAAAATTATAGATAATTCTGTAATCATTATGAACATCATGATTGTATATAAACAATTTATGACAACAAGTCTGACATGAAATAATCAACCAATATTTCTTCTTCAATGGTCGATCATCAATGTATCAATGATTCATTTAGAGCCCTGATCTTTTTGTGGATAATACTCCTCATTTAAGGAAAATATACATTTCTATAAAAACATTAGGGTATCATTATAATTAAAAAATGCATCTAACTCTAGATTCAGGGCTCAAATAAATATATTGAATATTTTTTTTGCCTTGGTATTTATAATTATAAGATTGAAATTGGATTACACTTGTCCCTGAGACACAAAATTATACCTCTCCTATGAAAAACACTATTACAAACAAACCAATACATTTTTAATATTTATAAGAGTCTATGATCAAAATATATTAATGTTTGTTTTCATGAAATACTTTTATATTTTTAAATAAATTTTACATATCAATAAAAATTTGAAAATCATGGATGTTCATCAAATTTTAAATGACTATTAAACACTATATCTAGATATTTGTAGGACAATAAATGATTTACCTCAGTCATTTACTAGGGTGAATTTTTAATGTTACTTCATATGATGGTTTGGGACTCCAAGCGTATAGAATAAGTGAAATATTGATCTATAAAAAACCATGGTCCACAAAATTATCCATTTAATAAAACTTTTAATCCATGAAAAATAAGTATAAAGGGATCATTTCTATATAACATATAGACTATCCTCTGAAATATGAAACACCATCTCATTATCTCACATTTAATGAAAATGTTAAAAAATATTTTTGGACAGGAAACAAAACCAACTAGAGAAAACAGCATATAATCACCAATTTGACTTGAAATTTTCATTTTTAATATTCCCTAAACTAAATGAGGGATGATCAAATTAGGAATATATTATGGGAATTTCACTAAGAGAATCCATGAACCCTGAATGAATTGTTATTTTTTATATCCAAAAGATTTCCTAAAACAGTGCTGAGCTCCCCGCCTTTTGATGAGAAACTCAAGATACTATCACCCAAACATAATATAATAATGAATAATACCTAAAATATTTTCACAAATGTTAAAAATTCACTATATTTATATGCACGCATGGTTTTTGAATGAATTGAAAGGAATCACCTAGTACGGTTAGAGTTATACATTAAATCCCCTCATACAAGATGTATTCAAGTAGAGGTGAGGTTCCGAATAGTTATATGGGGATATTATACCATCAAAAAGTATAGTCCAATAAAAAATCACAAAAATATAAATAAACATCTTTTATAGTACAATAGAAAATAATTTAATACCATAATAATATTACAAATAACATATATGTTATATAATGTATACCATAATATTCATAATTTATTAGGTCAACCAATTCATAATGACCAAATAAAATACACTAAAGCACTTTTTAAATAGTTTTTATTCCATATTGGCATCCCCATAATTATCCAAGATACACTTTCTTATCACCCCAATGCAGAAGGCTATTAATTGGTTGGATCATTGAGCATAAAATATGCATGGACAATGAGTTCATCATATAGATTGTGAGTAAAAATCAATTTGGATACCACCATTCGATCCTTTTCTTAATTTTTACATGTATAGAAAGGTGTTTATCAATATATAATTTATATAATCATATATGTAACCAATAATATTCAGGTTAAAAATATTCTAAGGAGGCCTCTATGAGCCCTGAGTATATCTATGATAAATCTATTCTAGAATTAATATCTCAAATTTCATCACATATTATATCGGTATATATAGATTACAAGTCTCATTAGAAATTAGGCCACAGACTAGCCTACAATGATATCACATACTTATCTCTTCCTCTGGTTATCCCATAAGTCTATTATGCCACTACCTTTACTGGTTCAAGCCACAAGACCATCATACCCATCATCTACCTTAGGATAAAACAAAATTGAGTTATATACATTTCTCTACATGGTTATTCTAGAAGGTAATAATACCCAACCCATTATCCAAGGTCATGCCATCAGGTTATCATTCCCTTCCCCTATCACTATGTCTTTTCATTTTATTCAACACATATCACACCACATGCCCTCTCTCTATAGGATAACCATTCCATAATTATACATACTACGACATTTTTACTACATACAAACATCCAAATTAAATTAATTCACATATAAAATTAAGTATAATTAAAGTTAATAATCATAACACATAATTCATATATCATATAGATCACACACATGCCACATTAAAATCACAATTATATTTTATCACACAATGTTTTTTAATGGATACACCCACACACATAGACACTAATTTAAATCATAAAAATCAGGATTATAAAAAGGGCCTCTGTGATAAGGATATAATACATTTGGTGTACACATTTCAATTTCATTGAGCTATCACTAAATCCCACATGTTCACTGACAATCACCACTGAGATACACCACCAATAGAAGATCCAAATTTATTCAATGTAAGGATGGAAATTAACAAGATATGATATCTAGCAATCAATCAACCAATAATCCATCTCTATATCCAGATTATATCCATATATATAGAAATCAGTGTTGTGATATATAGTTAATTCCAATAATAGAAGAGGGTTCATACTTGATTACATAAAACACACCATTTTCAAGATAATGTATAGATACAAGCATGCAATGTCTAAGTGGGGGATGGTGAGATTGTTAAAACCATTAAAATAGATATCATATATACATTTTATATGAATTATGGTCTAACCTAGAGATAGTGTCTTAAAAAAGTCATTTTATTGATAGATTATCGAAGTACCATTAGTGATTATTCCATCATGCACCATCATCTGATAGCTCAATGCATAAATTTTGGATATAGCCTCCATGATTGGCGAGTTGATGGATTTTCACAAACTCTTTGGTCAAACATAGGAGATTTATAGGGATTCTATTAGATCCACTAGTTATCCATTCACACACTATTAGTTATAATCTACTTAGTGAATCTCATTACCCTACCTCTTTTGATTCCTATATTTATAATTCCAGGAAGAAAAATAAAAATAATAAAAACAACCAAAATATTCAATAATTTAAGATAACATACCTTGAAATTTGTAGTATAGGAAAAATTTTCCACTCAAATAACTTATCATACTAAGAAGTGTCTCTTGTGGCCTTACTCGAACAAGTCAGGCCATTATACCCCAACATATGAATCTCACTCCCCTGAATCCTAATGGAATTGTATTTTTTTATAAATAACTCAAACATGTGATATTATCTTCCACATAAACATCTTGTCGCTTTGATCTATAATTGATATTGTTCTATCTAAAAATGATGAATTGGTACATTTTCAATGTCTTATCTATTAATCACATGCATATGATCAAGATTATTCCTCCAAATATGAGACACATGGAACATATTATGTGTTACATGAAATCATAAATTGCGGTACAATCATAAGGAAACTATTATAATATGCATTATTATCTCAATTAGTCCCGCAAACCAAATAACCAACATTCTATACTTCCAAAAACACTTATTCCATAACCTCGGTCACCCACCGAAAAGAAAACCCAATAGCCAAAAAAGAACTGAATATGTGATCTCTTAAAATTAGAATACGATAACTACTTAATCCTAGTGGTAACAAACAACTTAATAATAAATTGGACCCAACTAGACGTCTCTTGAAACATACTACAAATTACAGTAGTTACCTCCCCAACCTCATGCCACCAAAGAAATGAATGAAATTTCCAACAACAAATTATAATGAACAGTGCAATTTGATTTTCGATACTAGTAACTGTAATTAAATGAAATCTCTAGTAATGTTGGATGATCAAACCATGGTATATATAAATCCTATTCACATTCCTAAAACATATCTATTAGAATATATATCTTCTTATGTAAATTCCCATCAGTTTATGGATGATGCATGATACTCAACATCAAATGGGACACCATCAAATTCGTCATTCCTAAAAAGAACCATGATGTGTCATAGTAATCCTAGTTAGATTTATATTCATGTTAAATCCATGAAACTACACTATATGTTGAATATATTGTTTTTACAACTCAAATATGAAGAGTTTCTATTAGATAAGTATGAAATATACTAACTTCATCGGTCAATAGACCACAACACACAACGAATCACGATCTATATGAGTTTTGGTAAACCTCATAACATAGTTCATAATCAAATCCTCTAACTTTACAATTTCTACGATGTGGATTAATAAATCCACTTCATTGCTAATAAAAATCCTTAATCATGTGAATTGAATGATGATTATAGACAAAACTAATGGTTTCCCTATTCATATAGGGAAATATTAAACATTTTCATATATCATAATATATATTTGTTTATTCAAGGAACACCTTCCACTATTAACAATAAAGTTATACCATAAACTATTAACTCGTTGAATAAATATCTATAACTCCCCCATGAATATAAATCATATTATCTCTATCGAGTGAGAATCCAATAACTATATAATTCTCACCAACCATTCTCTCATCACTATGAACTCAAATTCCAAATCCTAACTGTATTTTACATATTCATCCAATGATGATGTGATAATTAAGTAGGAACATGTTACCCCCTATATGCTCTGATGAACCCCCAATACATCAAAATAACCAGATCATAATTCAATATTCCTTTTTAAAAAGCTATTGTGTAGCTTCCTACTTATTCTAATTAATTTATTCTACAAACAAAATTTCTATGGGAAGAAGAAATACAATTGTTAGTATTAAAACTATACATAACATAGATCCCCTCCTAGATATTCAAGGAATAATGAAATAAAAATATACTTCAAGATAATATTATCAGGGTTGGTGATGAACCTCTTACCAAATAAATAACGTAACCAAAACGTTAGGGACTATATAAAGGTTAAAACAAGGTCATGTGTTCGATAGCTATATACACATTTATTTTTTTTCTGAATGGAAACATAAGAAACAACTTGACATCCCTACATTAAAACATCTCCCAACCCAACACCATAAGCATCATAGTTAACCACATTTCCAAGACAATGAATATGTATGATCAAAACAAGATTCTATATACGTCTCATATTCATTTAGAAGAAGGTATTTAACACTAATATATCCACCCAATCATCTCCCCCTTCTTGGTAATATCCATCATAGGTGATACCAAATGTGAGAATTCTAGGATGAATGATCTATAATACATGGAAAATCAATCAAAAATAATGATCCTTAACATTTTACAAGTGTGTGTTGAAGACAAGACTACATCTAAATTTGTGATATCAACCATTATTCCCGCCATAGATATCATATTCTGTTGTATATTCACCTCTTGGATCCAATTGTGAAACATTAAAAAATATATAATGATAATGATATTAAAGTGTACTCAACCATATCTCATGGTTTTCATAATGAATATTTGGTGTCCAATAGTATATATGGATATCATCAATGAATTCAATGAAAATAATTTAAAAATATATAAAGAATTTGCTACTCACGATAGCCATGAGAACCAATGAAGAATTATTATACCGAAAATGAATGAAAATATACTCATACATTAATAAAAGATCCTCAATACTATCTTGTGTATTTTATCATCTCTTACTCAATCCTAATATGTGCATAATCACAGATAAATCATAGATAACAACTGGGTTCCCCTCAACAGATCAATAAAATCTCATATCCTTGAAATGTGTAACATTTCTTGACTGTGACCCGATTAAACATTATATAGTCATCACAGAGTAAAAGGATTCCATTAAACATCATAGTAATTAAAATAAGAGCACCCCAAGGAGAAGTTTATAGTCTAATAAACCCTTCACATGTAAATCATAAATATATAAAAAGTTTTACTTAACATGGTTTGTTTCAGGTGATATAAATAGATTTATATCGAAATTGATACTATCCTGAGTTTGATAACACATTAAATTTTTTTATCATGAGGTGTACATGATATACTGTTTGAAAATTCATTATTATAATTTTCCAACACTATAGGAAATGTCAAGGAAATACTAACTGATATGTTCCAAGAATCATGTTTTTTAATTTCACTATAATTACACCAGTCTAACTCATGCCAGGTCCCATTGTTTTTTATATGAAATCCATTTCTATTTCAGAAAGTATATTTACTTTTATAGATATAGTAAATTTCAAACATCTTATATAGTAGTCAATGTAAACCTGATAACTGGTCATCCAATTTATCTGGAAAATATCTATTTAATTTATTCATCTATATGAAAATTAAATAACATAAATGTGTGTACAAAATTTTTGAAGGAAACTCTTGAAATATTTTGATATGTTCTACCTTCTTCCCAGAGGGTGTATGAATAGAAATCAATTCATAAAATTTAATTACCCATTTTTTATCCCATCAATAAACATTGAAGATATAAATAAATGGGAAGGCCATGTATTAAAAAACAATTAGAAAACATAGCTTTAATAAGAACAATAGTACTAATTTTAGTAGTCCAATATTCATCATATCGAGAACCTAGTCTATATAATAAACTCTTCCACTACTGATTCCCTTAATTTTTCTTTATAACCCATTATTTGGAAGATTAATTGACCCCAAAAGAATCAAGTCATATTGTTGAGATCCCCTATCATTACCATCTCTATTTTATATCATATTTACAAAAACGCTATAGAAAACCTATCCAAATTTATCATGAAAATAAATACTATAGATTCCCCTTCATTCCACATCAATTACATGTTTTTGTGACGTAGTGAAAAAATTTGTGATAGTGTTTGATCTATCCATATTTTCATCCCAAGGTGACACCACCTTCTCTATAGGGTGTGTATAAAATTTTATGCTATAATGACAACATAATTGTATCATGTTGTTTCATCATATCCTTCCTATTCATTGTTCCATAAAAAGAATGCACTATGTGATTGGGAGTCCTTCTAGTCAGTTTCCCAATTCTTGAAGGATTTCCTTTTAATCAATCCTCCTATAAACCCTTCTTAATCTATAAATCATAGTGTCAAAGATCGAAATACTTCATCTATTTAATGTTCCTTTTATTTCATCTAAACTATGAAAAAAGATGATCTAGAATTAATGGAACTTTAGTGACACATTATATGATGAAATAGGATAAAAGTGATGAATCTCCATGAATCATGATGAATTTGAGGATACACAAATTTTCCAATATTTATGTTTTATAAAATATAAATCCTGATACATATTGATCATTATAGGGGGAAGACCCCCCAAGAAGATATCATTGATGTTTTCAATAGTAAATCCCTCATGTCTCCCTACATGAATCATGAAACCACACCATCTCTTTATTGGTCACTAAATCATGGAGGCACACAACATTACCCTTCATTTTCATATTGTCTTTAATAGATAAAATAATCATTTGAGGGTGTTCATCTAAAACTCAGCATCTTGGGGTATTCTAAATCCTTGTATGGTGGACGTATTCTAAATATATAAATCCAAATCATATTTTTCTATTTCCCTATGATCTCATTCATAGGAATATGTACTATGTTTTAGAATCCATGACAATTATGGTTTACATCCTAATACATTGGAGTTGGTGTGGGAGCATGCTTAGCAAAATCCTCCTTCACATCTATAGGGAGGATATGAATTTCCTCTCTTACTAGGGTTTTATAACATGTTTCACAAGTCATTTAAATGAGATGTATCACTTGTGTAATTATATGAAATTATGAATAAATGCATAGAAATACCTATAATATCTCACTTATGGTAACAACTCAAGTAGTTTATAAGTGAACAAATTGGATTTCTACTAAAAGAGATATCCATGGTGGAATCCCACATCCACAAGGTATAACCCACTTAGGAAAACCCTAGGCCAATCCTAATTATCCATTACCTAAAAAGCTATCAAAATTATATACATATAAATTTTTTTATTATTCTCAGTTTAATTAATTAAATCATTTTTATAGATATATCACTAATGAATATATCATAGATTACCAATGAAATTTAATTATTTGATTTGTAATGTGTGATATGTAATCCTATATATGACATGTGAACCAACATTCATATCCATGATTCATGAATTCACCCAAATCCATAAATTTTATTAACATAATTGTATTCAGGATCTACATGAAACAAAATAGAAAAAAATTTAAATAGATAACATCATTGAATAATAGGATCTCAGTAACATATGAGGCATCCATGAGCTTTCATAACCAACCTACCAGAATTGCACATTATGTAACTATTTTCTACCATGCTAAAAAAAGTCAATATGAATAAA
Source organism: Viscum album (assembly GCA_963277665.1). Lineage (NCBI taxonomy): Eukaryota > Viridiplantae > Streptophyta > Magnoliopsida > Santalales > Viscaceae > Viscum > Viscum album. The sequence continues at coordinate 387,144,404 of OY728155.1, forward strand.
ATTATATATAACCCAAATTTGAGAATACTTCATTATCACCAAATTAAAATCACCTGATTTGGGCTAGATTACTAAAAGAAATCATGAGAGCCTCCGTATATGCACATGTAGAAACTAATTTAATGGTTATAAATTTTCTTAATGGGATATAGTAGCCACATTAATAATACTAACATTTCATAGAAAAATAAAATAAAAAACAACCTACCATAATAAATAAATTAAAATTGAAAGAATATTATTATCTTTTAATAAACGGTGTATATAATAGAAAGAAAAAAAAAGAAAACCATTGTGGTATGTTTACAAATATATGTTAACTAAATTGAATAAAATAAGTCACTATTTAAATGACTTGGTTTCTTTTCTTAGTATGGAATTTTCCCACAAAACTCCACCGAAGTAACTTCCTAATCAAAGGACAATTCCCATAGTAGACTACTATGATTTGAATTTTCATATACGTTGAGATTCAAATGTGGTGTGTGACTATAAACCAAATAGAAACTAAAAAATGAAACCATAATATAGAGTTCACATATATATAAAGTTTCATGTCAGGATATAATGTAAATTATAAGAAAAAACCCAATAATATATCAATAATATGTGCACTAACTATTCCCAAATGATCCCCTAATATAAATAACAAATAATCCAAAAAATAATTAATATCTTATATATCATTAAATATAAATTCTGGCCATAATTCTATCATAGAATATTGCTAATCATTCCCAATGTTTGTCTTTAAAGAAATCATATCCCTATCTCAATTTTATATTGTTTTATTAGGCCATCACGTCCCATCAATAAATAGGTCAGGCCATAAGGACATCATTCTCCAACCACTATCTAAAGTCTGGATATAAGGCCATCAAGCCAAAATGTCATATTACCCCCCATTCCATTTCTTAGTTATGGCAATAAGGATAATATAGCCTATACATATCTCTTAGTTACATGCTTAGCATCGTCGCATGTAACACAACATGCTCCCCCTCAAGAGGCTATCCATGAAATTGTGATCCAACTAATCACATTATTACTAGATAATCAATTTTATAGTATTATAATTCACACAAAATAGGTAAAAGAATAGAATGGCACAGTCATATGATATAATTCATATGTCTCACAGTCCACCCACATACGTGATACAAATATCAAATGTATGTCATATCACATAGTGGTTCTCATAGCTAATCATGAATAAAAAAATTCCAATTGTACCTATAAAATTTATATAAAGGCTTTATGGGGTATGAAATTTATACCTCTTGTTCACCAATGAAATTTTCCATTACTCATTACAAAATCTATCATGTGGAACAACAATTATCAATGACATTCTCTATCAATGGAATATCTTGATCCTTTCAAGGGTAGAATATAAATTCTCTATATATGATGTTTACCCATCAATAAAGCAATAATTATCTATTAGATCATTTTGATATCTATATAACTTTTCAACATTGCATATATCATTGACTCATCTCAATAGAAGGAGAGGATTAATTATAGACAAGATAAAGTATACTATTTTGGATCTAAGAGAAGGATTTAATTATGAATCCTAAAATAGAAGGGAATGAGAGAGCCAAATTAATTAAAATGGACCACCTATAGCTATTCAATATGGATAATATTTAAATATTTAGACCATGACATCAAAAAAACATTCATTATAGTAGGATTATAGAAGTTCACATACTTGGCTTAGTGTCATGTCACCACCGGCGGGCTTGTGGGATTCACAAGATTGCTAGTGGTTGCCATAATTTTGTTTTCATCCAGCCATCTGATAAATATAAGATGACACATATGCTACTTCTTATGTATATTATATCCATTTTGATTGTAGTTTCTATAATTATTCACAAAGGAAGATTCCTAGGATTCTCAAATCTCTACCTTCTAGAAAGTGTCCCATTACCAACTATATTGTGGCACACCAGTAGCCTTATGCTACTGGTTTGGGTCCCTAACTCACTCTTTTTGAATTTCATGATTCTAAAAGATAACAATAAGCCTAAAAATAATGAATAACCCAACCATGAACCAAAAAAACATAAACATAACATACATTTATATTTTCTTTTGTTACGTGTATAATGTTTCTAATAGTTTAAAAATATTTCCCAAAACCCCAAAAAATGTTATACATATATATAATTATTTTATAATGCCTAAGTAAAATAGTAAACCACTTATTCAACATTTACACAATATAATTAAAGGGATAAATGAATACACTATTGACTCTAGTAAAATTATCCTCAATTACTTTTTTTAAAAACTAATTAAGATCATCTTGATTTATAAGTGATAATTATTAGTAAATCTAATAATTTATATAGACACCTTAAATGAAAATGTATCCAAGTTTTATATATCTGGGAACCATTTCCCCAAATATTGAAGAGGATGGTCCCAGCCCATCAAGATGACCCTATTATTCTAGACCCCAATATAATACCATAAGACATGAGTTATCAATACCACAAATCATTAAACCACAAAACCCATTTAAATTTAGAGATATCATAAATTATATCTTCATAAAACTGTATTAGTATATTTATAATGATATAACATAATAAAAATTATTTACTAATCATTTATTCATTCTATGCCAGAAGACTATTTGATGTGAAGTTGAAATCATTTTAAATGATCTATCATTATACACCAACATTATCAACATTAAAAATATCTCTTTTTAACAAAATTCTATAACAAAAAGACTCATACTAACCTTCTCACAGATTATCATCACTGAACATACCATGAGTATTTCATTTTTACTCCATATCAATGAAAAAGAATCCAATAACCAAAAAAAGAATATTTTAGGATTTGTATTGGAAATGAAAAATGTTTTAGTATGGATTATACAGTTAATTTGGAAAACATTTTTAAACATGAATAAAGTAAAATATTTATTGAAAAACACTTTACCACTAAATAAATAAACCATATTTATCTCACAAGACAAGTATTTTACTAAAAATTCATAGTGAGTAAAGAATATACATATTTATTAGGAAATTATACTTTCTATAACAATAATTATCTTCCATCGGCATTATAATTACAGAATTATGTAATCATAAAAACATATTTCAAATAAATAATTATAGGAAAAAACATGTTAGTCCAATCCAAAAAAGAAGTCCCTAGAAGTTTTAATATTTATCATATCCATAATTAACCAAATAAAATATCTCTAAATGTAACACTAATCATATAAATGAAATTCCCTTTTGACACATAATTTTATTTTAGGTTATGAATGACTATCACTTTCTGGAAAAAACATGACTAACCATTATGGCATGGTGAAGGTACCATGACTCACATGTAAAATAGATATCATTAAAATATATATAGACCAACCTAGTGTAATAACAACACCCCAATAAATTGGGGTCACAAACTCAATTGATATAGGACACATACCTCTATTGTTCAGGGTGGATGTGGGGGTGGGGTTACCAACTCTATCGATAAAAAATATGAACCATGTGAAGGGGATCGTATCAATTTAGGGGGTACTAATTACACCTATCGTATAGAGGATTTTAATTTTATATGTGTTAATTAGGTACCAAATCCATTCATATAAGTCCTATAATAGGGACCTACACCATTGATATTAATCAATGTACTAACTCTATGAAGTGTAATGAGAAAACACCCATTGTTTTAAATACATTACTCAGTTGGTTAAATCCGTATCCAATATAAATGTGACATACTTCCTCTTTGATTATGTTTTTTCCAAAGGGGAACTTTATTATATAATCCTTTTATAGGTTGTGATCTCCTTTTATAATATATCTATATGGGGGTAAATAAACCCAGGACTAAATGAAACATTCATGGAATTTAGAATCCTTTTTAAGTGTAATGGATTTAATGAAAAAAAAATGAAGTAATCTTTTATTTTAATACCATAATGGAATCAACTAGTTAATCAAACTCTATAGTGCGTAGTTGAATTTATCTGGTTATCTGTAAAAGGTTCTCTCCACAAATCCAAGGAATAACTTATAAAATCTAAGTGAATATCCTCATTATACTGTTATACCATTAGAATTTTCATATAACATATTCATAGAAACAATTCATGAATCATAATAAGATACATAATCCAAAATGATTAGACCCTATGAAAAATGATCCCAAAACACAATTCAATCAGTAGATTATCGATGTCAATATTTATAATTTATCAGGTGCCCAATCCATGATATGGTACTTAGACTAAAAATGATTACCATGAATCACTATTATTTTTCCGAAGTTTGACACACTTGTCTAATAAGAAACATAACTCCATACCCCATTAAAAATATCTAACTAACACCACTTTGACATAACCAAACTTATTGGGGACTCACCAGGGCATGTGATTAGACTTTGTCGGCCAGCCAAATCACTCCTCCAATTATGAAATGGTTGGTGGATGTCCCATTATAAATATTAACATAATCGTGATAGTTTATTATAATTAAAATATTTATGTAACCATATGTATATAATAATATAATAAAAATATAACTTTTAGATTGATATAATACAAATTAACTAAAAGTGAAGATTAATATATCTACAAAACCATTTATCACCAACAGAAAATATAGAATCTATTTATTGAATAGGAAAAATGTTATAATAAGTAAAAAAAGTGACACTATATCCACCCCTATAAACTAAAATATTTAAACCAATTAATAACGAATATGCAACAAACAATTGTAGAAAATATAATAACAAGAATCCAAATGAATACTCAATCCTTGATTTTCATACTCTCCATGATCACCATTTAATGTTAAACTAGATACATAGACACAACATTTGGGGGCCATAAATACCAAATATGTGTGTATATAATGACATGTAATAGGACTCCCAAAAACAGATGAAATGATAATGTAAATTTGGATTAAATAAAATGTAAATATGAGAAATTATAAACAAATAGAGGATGTTATGTTAGGAATCCATGATCCAATGATATCAATAAGGACACATAAAAGGAAGAGATGTACTCATCAGCTATACAACCAAACATAATGGTTACCTATAAATTAGACTAAATATAGCAATGGTATTTGATAAACTCTTTGATAAAAGTATAATCATTGGAAGTAAAAAAAATATACCCTACCCATAACCTTTGAACCCCACATTGATTATGGGTAACTGATGGTGTGAAAAATTAAATAATAATATTTCTTCCATTGGTAAAAATTTTATTCGAGGATGGATAACATATTTTATAAGAAGATTAGGAGTCAAATAGACCAACACATAATTATTCATAGAATAAAATCTCAATAAATTAAAACCCTCTAAGAGACAATTTTTTTTAAAAAAATTCTTTATAAAATAGAATGTAATGGAGGTACAACACCTTGGATGGATAGATAACTCATATTATGAGAGGCATACAACATTAACTTGAGACTAGTGACCCCCAATTTACATAGTCTCATAACATCACCATCCTAATTGTAATTTTACTTGGGGACACTTGTGTTGTCACACTAGTTGTTATAGTCAAAGTGGTTCCAACACCTATGGATAGAGGACCCTCCCACTTTCTCAAATAAGGGATTACCTACCAAATACATAATAAGTGATGAACCATATATTATAATGTATTTCAGGTTAATGAGTTTTCCCAACTACAAAATCACATTTCTCTCTTATGGATGGGCACAAAAATGATTTTTTAGGAAATTGAACACTATGAATATTATGAAATTGGTTTGTACACTATAACAGTCGAAATAATAAAATAATAATAATAATAAAAAGTAACTATACAGCCTTAAATGGCCCAATATAGTCTTTATTTTAAGAATGTGATTAAAATTAACAATAAATAATCATGAAAATAGTTTTTAAATATTATATTCAAGAGATATATGCATGGGATATAATAGGAATGTATCAATCAATGAAAATTCAAATTTTTTAGGTACCTTTTAAATAATGTCTCTACCCTGTGGGAACCTCATAAAACTTATCAATTGTTTTTTCAAATCCTGAAGTAATTGAAAATTTATATATGGATTTTATTATCGAGTTAACATTTAGAGGTTATTGATCCTCCATCATCAATGAGATATTGATATCTATAATGAATGTATGGTTCCAATTCGTGGTATTTAATTAAATAATAAGGGAATATAAAACTCAATTCTAATTCCATATGTATATTGTAATCATATTCATCATTAACATAAATATGAAACACATTTACTACATGAAAATACGAGGAAATATTTTGTGATAAATAGAAAAACCCCATTAATCATGTCTACATTGAAATATGATTTTAATGTAATAATCATATAAAAAATATGACACCCATGAAAAAATATGGATAGAATTCAAAATAATAAATAGTTAAAAGTAAATACACTATAAGATACAGTGGGTGAACCTCAGGTGGAAGTGGTTGATGTTGATCCACTATACAATAATATGGAAAATCTAAATAACATGACCCTAAAAGATACATGGTGTGTGGGACATGTATGATAGTGTAATGATTACAATAACTATATGAGTTAATTATTAACTTTTTTGTCCCAATAGGAAAACAGTGTGTTAATGTAGATGGATGAAGTAGGAATTCTCTAGGACCCTTCAAATTTAATGAAATGTTATATGGAATTTTCTTCAGAATGCATTTGAAGAATAGAATATTAGTTGACTAGGTTTGTGGTCATTGAAACTGTGGGTCATCTAACGCACTCCCATATAACATGTTATTTAACAACAGTTGGTGTGACATTTAACACTCTATATAATAATCACTAGAAACCCAAGGACATAGAAAATGTGTGTAAATAAAACACATGATTTTTCATATTTTACATCTCCATGGAATCAATATGTGAAAAATATATATAAATATAGAATATCATCTTTTTATAAAACACCATGTAGAAGTTCCATCTCTTTATGATGTTGTTTCATTATTTTTTAGACACATCCATTTACTTTAAATGAATTCTTGAAACCTATAATGGAAGTTACCATATGTTGATATTAACAACTCTCCCCAGATGGCCATCAATTTAATTCCCCATCGCCACCATTACCTTGTGGATGAGACACTTTTCCTAGGACTATATCTTGTCAAATCCAAACTCAATCCCCTACATATGGTACTCCTTTGAATTCCAACCAAAAAAATGAATCATGAGATTCATTTTTTCCTTTCCATTTAACCATTCATTAGTCGCCCCATTAAATGTTTTTCCATAAATCCTACTACTATTGATATGACCAATGGTGAATTTTCATCACAAGAAGGGGAAATACTAGGTTCATGAAAGGAATAATTGGTTTAATTTTTTACATCCTAAAACTAAATCACCACAAAAATTTAATTAATGATAAAAAATTATGAATAGATAATGAAACTCATAAGATTAAAATATAATTCACAAGAATATAAGTCATTGTTATTCATTAATTAAATCATGTAATGTATATCCTTTTATGAATTATAGATCATGATTATTTGAAATATATAGTTAGGATAAATTTTGAGTTACTGAACAAATAAATATTTTGAATTAAAAAATGAATAAATGAAGAAAATGATGAAATAATTGATAATAATCCTATCATTGATTGTTGATAACTGATTATTTGATGATTCATATCCATATATGATCAAGTGGCAGCCATTTATCTTTAGATTATTCCATGATTCAAAATAATATTATCCAGATAATTAATTTTATCATTAATTAATATGTATATCTCAAATTAGAAGTATTAAATATGATTATATAGGGTAGAAATTGTTTAGAACGTTATTTTAATTAAAATATCTTAAATGAGCCCAATCTAGTGAATGAAACATAGTAAAAATTACATTTATCCTCGGAAAACCCTTCACATTAGAAACAATAATATTATCAATATTTCTATACAGGTACCCATTCAGGATATGCTAATGTTTTCATATATGATATAATTAAATATTTTTAAATTGATATTATATATCATTAAAAATTAAAGTAACTAGCAAGTCCAAAAAAAATATTACGAAATGGTAAACAATATGTTTTGAGAAAAATGAAACCGTCAAAAAAAATCTTTCGTCATCTATATTTCTGAATTTAATATTTTACCCCTTTAGATTGTTCAAGACTAAAAAACTCAAGAATAATTTTTGTCGACTTATAGTAGAAATAATGTTTAAAATAAGTATTTCATTCAGGAATATTTTCTCAATGATTTAGTGTCCAAATTAATTTTACAATGTAAAGAACATTTAATTTTAAATAAAAGAACGCCTAATTTAAAACATGTTCTTCATTAAGTAAATATTTTTTCAATTGAAATGTTTTTAAATTACTACATAATCTTAACAACCCTGAATTTCAAAGGGGTTAAAAACTAATTGTTACTAATCATTAAAATTGTATAAAACCTTCATTTATGAAGCCTAATAATCAATTTCTAAATATTTATGAATTATTGGTCTAGATTAATGTCATGATGGATTAAATAATATGTTTTTACTCATGGTTAGTGTGATTAAGAATAATTAATAATAAAATAACACATGTTGTCCTATAGGGATAATCATTAATATGATGATCTATTTGAGCACATGAGTGAGATGTATAAGGAAAAAAAGTTTCTAGGGAGTAACTAGTGATTTACAGTGGGTTAGGAAGAAACTTTAATACTAGACTGATATGGAGATTGATTATCCATGGGGACTAGCTATTAAAGTTATATCAGAGTATAAAACTACCAAAAAGTATAATGTCACTACCTAGGATGAAATATAATGTCCAAAAAAGTGTATAATTTTTTCTAAAAGGGGTTAATATAACACCCAATAAACATTAGATGGTTAAATGTATATATATTATAATTGATGTCAACACGGTTGACCTTTCTTTTTTGGTGCTGAAATTATTAACACTCCAATGGTTATAATTCATTTCCTGGAGTAGTTTTTTGAAGGGGGACATGGTGGGACAGTTCATAGTGTGTTTCAATGTGTCTGGGTAAGGAAAATCCACATTGAAAGAATATATGTTGGCATTTGTGGATAATCATTAGTCTATTCATTTTTTTGGCTATGTTGGTGAGATCAAGAGGGAATAAAATATGATGCTAGAGAAATTGTTGGAACCTAGAAAGATTATACTCAATGATCATATTATAAATGTATCAAGATAAGACCCGGTGGTCAGGTTACAAAAAATATATATAAATTACTATGGGAAAGTCACTTTACATTAATATAATATGATTTAAAATAGTCCCACATATATCAACATCGTTATTATTATATTTTTAAACCTCATATTATATATTCGTTAGTACAAATTATAAATACGTAATCTAAAAGATCGTATCTTAGGGATCATAATTAATGATTATAATAAGACTTATGATGACTCATAATAAAAACCATATATATTGGAATCAATTTAATTTATCTTTCCATTCGTTATTATAACTTTTTTCCCATAATATTCTTATAATTACTCTCAATCCAATAGAATGTTGATAGATAAGGTTGACCCAATAATGCTTAAAATAATTCTATATGTATCAATGAATGATTAATAGTTTGACACTAAAAAGAACACTTTTGAAAACTTATATATATATATATATATTGATTTATGAAGTTAAAACCATATTCTCAAAGAAAGTTTTATTGAATATGAATAAGAAATTACAATTTACCACATATTTAAAGGTCTTATATTATAAGAAACTTCAAATATATCCCAATAGTATTATTGAGTTACTTGTATAAAAAAATTATTAATCATAGATCATTATCCATCATAATTGACTTTAGATATCAATTACTTCTATAAAATTTATTTATAATTTTATTTCATTGGTCTTAGTCTATAATTGTATCTCACAAACATATGAATGTTGTTGCTTGTGTGAGTTGGTCCAAAATTACCCATATACCACTATGGAAAAATGGTTATGTTGTAAAACTAATCCAAAAACACATAACTATTTCTTCCTATGTTATTATTAGAATAAAAAAGTGCATAATGACCCCAGTATTCTAATATTCCGTTCAATTACAAATTAGGAATGTACATATTAATAAATGAATTTATTAAATATATTATTACCTAACTACCAAAATTATTGTTTGATTTCTTGAAACAAATATTTAGATCTAGGGACTACCACCCATATTTTTCAGTGAAATTCTTTCAAAAAATGGTTCCTTAGTTTCATAAGAAAAAAATTGATACATTGAAATAAATAATTTCATATAATAAAAAATTACAAGAATAAATGGAATTATTAAAATATAAGGAATCCCCTATCCTACAATGTAAAGACTAGTGAAATTCAAGGAATTTTTTTTCTTGAATTTCTTTGGAATTTTACAAGAACGCAGTTTCTGACGGAAACTGATTCCGAGGCTCGGTGTGCCCAGAATCGTTTTCCGAAGTTTATCTCGGGTACGTTCAGTGAACGAACGAGCAGGTTTTTCTAACTTTTGAACCGGTGCTCAGAATCGAATTCTGAGGGCACTGATGGAATCGCAGCGCCGGTATTTTCTTAGAAACACCTTTTCTGGAGTTGTGTTTGCTCTGGTGTGGTTTTTAAATTTTTCAGGTTAAGTAAATGGATAAAATAAAATGGTGCGACCAATTTATTTTATTTTAAGTCGCTTAACCTATGTTAAGTGGATGATGTGGGACCCACAATATCCTACCCACATGGTAGGATATTTGTGAGGTGGATCCCACATGAGCCCCACCGTTTCTTTTCGTCTTATGTAACGCACCTGCACCCCCTTTTTTAATGGAGTCAACTCTTGCGTTTAATCTGGATATTAAACGTCTCATTAATTGGCCGGATTTAAAATGCTCAATTAATTGATCGTTTCTTTTCTTTTTGAATTTCAAAGAGTTGGTATGAGTGTTAAAAAAATAATACAACACATATTTTATTTGGGTGGGAACTTGTTGCATGGATAGGATTTGGAGAAAAACCTTCTTTTTCGACGAAGAACGCGATGAACGCGAAGAATGCACCGATCTCTGACGAAGAACTCAAAATCCTTCGAGATCGACTACGCAATGTCGTGTACCGCGACTCCAACGAAGATTCTTCTACGACGCTTCTTCCGTGACATTCCTTCTCTGTAACACGACGATCCCCCTTCCGTGACACCTTCTTCCGCGATGTGCTTTTCCGCGACGAACCCTCGCTCAACGAATTCAATGAGGTAAGGGTTTTGATTCAATTAAATATTTGTGATTTATACCCTCGGCATATGTTTAAAATTTGTCAGAATAATTTTTAAACCACTAACGCGGTGGGTGAGGACCAACAAAGAAGTCTGAACCCACCGTCTCTTCGTTCTTAGTGTGCGGATCGGCGGGCGATGATGAAGCAGGCCGCACGGGCATTGTGAGGTCTTCGTAGTGATGAACTGATCCCAGGAGGACCTATGGAGAAGACGATAGGAAAATCAGACCACTGGAGCCCGTCCGGTGGTCTGCGGAACATTCCGCTGGCACGCCTCGCCGGTACGGCGGTGCCGGCGGCCGGCACCGGCCGGCCGCCCGGAGGCAGCGGCGCCCGGCGCGCCGCCGGGAGGGGCTGCCGCGGTGGCAGGCTGATGGTCCTGTGACCTCGCGGGACCGAGGGAGGTGGGACGCGGCGCTCGGCTGCGTCCGTTGACAAGGAGAGGCCCCCCATGGGGCCGCGGTTAAACGTTGGCGGGGGGAAGCGTGCCACCCAGCACCGCTCGGCTGAAACGGCCAAGCCGCCCGACTAGACCGCCAGGACGGGCCGCGCCCAGGCCGGGCCAGGCCGCACCAACCAGGCTGGGCCGTGCCCAAGAGAGCCGGACTCGGACTCGGGTTGGGTCGCCCAGTTCGGGCCGACCCAGGGGGTACCAGGACGGGTCGAGCCTGACCCGAACCCCGTAATACCGGACTTTTTCGGTCTGTTGCCCATAAATTGGGTTACAAACCTCCAATCGATGCAACTTTATCTCTGTAGAGATCGTTGGATCGAGACAGTCATTTTGGTGTATTACACTCAAGGTTTCGGAGTACATTAGGTTTGGCCGGGTTGGTTCGTACACAAAACCAATCGGGCCCTCGGAGCGGAAACACTTATAACTTGATCTCTGAATGTCTGATTGACGTGCCGTCAACTTTGATGTATTCCTCTAAGTGGGACGAACCTTTTGGATTACTCATATCAAGGATTAGATGTATTTGGAGTATAGTCGGGTTGGTTTTGACTTAAAAACCAACCGGGCCCCTAGGACGAAAAAGCCAATAACTCTAAGACTGGGCGTCCGAATGACGTGCCTTCTGCGACATTGAGTTCCTGTTGACGACACGGAACTTTTGGATACAACAACTCCAGACTATGTGCCAGTTGATGTATCAGCCCCACGACTCACGGAGCAGACCCTCCCGAACGAGCCTTCTCTGTGTGGGAACCCTAGAGCTGGCTGCGACTGCGACGATGATGACGACTGTGCAGAAATTTCTCTGTGGATTCGACGACGACGACTACAACACTCAGCGATCCTACATGGATCAGTTCTATTGATTCTGTGTGGGTGAGATCCAGTGTGGGCCAGCGCTCAGCGGTCCTGTGTGGGCCAGCGCCTATAGATCCTGTGTGAGTCTGATCCTGTGAGATTCATTGCGGGGGTTAGTTACCTATCGATCATGTGTGGGTCAGATCCGGTGTGGGTCATTGAGGGGGTTAGTACCTATCGATCCTTTGTGGGTCATTGCGGGGGTTAGTACCTATCGATCCTATGTGGGTCCGACCACTTAGATGAACCAGTGGATATATCTTATCATCTATATCGTCATACGAATAAGTATATCTGTGTGAGATGAATCTTGACTTGCCTTCCTATGTGGATCCTGTTGTGCTATCCTGTGTGGATGTGATTGAACATGGGCTCGGATATTGGAGCGAACTAGAATTGATGACTTAGGTATATGTATGTGCATATACCTATGTAGTGTCGGATGTTACTTCATGATTATATCGTTCCTTTGTAGATTATCCTTTGTGGATTCTGGGAGACCTTTCAAGGTCTCAGGGTCCCTACTGAGTAGAGTATACTCACCCCTGCACGGGTTATGCCCGCACTACATTGTGTTGGTTGTAGACGATGGACAACACTGATCGTGGTCGAGGCACGAGGAGCAGATTGGTACCTGGAGGTGGACCATTGGGTGGGACATACACGGAGCGGACGGCTGGACCTGGGGAGCTGTGGAGGCTATCTATACCCACCCTTCAGGAGGGACTTCTAGTGGATGGCTCGAGGCTGCGGCTTTACATTCAGATGATGTTTTCCCTTTCCAGTTGTACTTTACTTTCAGTTTGGGTTTGTATTCTGGCCCACTTACTTTTCCACACTTACTGTTGTACCCAGTTTTTACTTAGTGTTTACTTCTTCTTGCTTGATCTGTGGTGTTTGTTTACTTTAAAAAGTAAATGCCTTCCCTTTTTACTAAGAATTACGCCTTGGTGCTCATCACATCCCCTGGCCTATGGAAGGCGGGTTTCGGGTAGTCACGACATGGGCCCCGAGGATGGGTCGTGACAAATTGGTATCAGAGGAGTTCAGTTCTACCGCAGAACTCAGGACTCTAATCTTTTTCTATGTGAAGCAATAGTGTTAAGAGTATTGAGTGTGGTTACCAGTCCAGGGAGTCCAGTGTTGGTGCGGCGGCCGACGTATCCGTACACCAGGACTCTGACTTCTGATTTCCGACTTAATGCACGAAAACATTGATTACATGTGTGTTTTAAGTCTTCTTTGTGATTACATTGTGTCAGCTCACCGGGTATACTGTTCTGACCGTGGAGCACCTGTCCCTTTCAGGATGGCCCCACGACGGCAGCCATCTAGGGTTCCAAGTGTTGTGCGTGACGACATCCCACCGAGCGATGATGCCTCGGTATAGGGCCCTTTGACAGTAGAGGCACCGGCGGTACCTCTACCCGCCGAGCCATCGATGCTACCAGCTCCAGTCGCTGACGATGCACGTCTCCTTAGTGCACTGCATGAGTTTCATCGTCAGTGACCGCCCAGGTTCTGCAGGTAGACGGACCCTCAGGCCTCCAAGGATTGGCTATAGGCAGTTGTACGGGTTTTTAGGTTAGTGAGGACACCCAGAGACCTCATGGTGATCCTCACAGTGAGCCTCCTTCACGCGGCAACAGGAAAATGGTGGAGCTTGATGCTCCAAATGCACGACGAGGCATCTCTCCTCTGGACGGAATTTGAGAGCCTCTTCCGCTCGGAGTTCGTCCCAACCACCATCTATGTGGTACACATCCATGAGCTTCTACAGATGCACCAGGGCGTCTTGATGGTCGACCAGTACTCAGCGAGATTTACCGATCTCTCACGCTACTCGACAGACATGGTATGTGACCCATTCTTCCAGGCCCGAACCTTTGAGCAGGGATTGAGGCATGAGATCAGGGCATCACTGATCTCCCTCAGCATTACAACCCAGGCAGGAGTACTTGAGTGATCCCTTCTCATATAGAGCTTACTTGCTGATCCTACTTCAGCAGCGAGTCCTACCGCAGGGCGGCACGTAGCAGAGTCTTCTGCAGCAGGCAGTCGACGGATGACTCATGTGTCCAGGCAGACTAGACCCTCTGGAAGACGACCTCAGGACACTAGCTCAGTGGTGGGGGGAACACAGTGCAGAGCCAATCTTTCGAGAGGCAGACAGTGCTACGCATGCGGCAGGAAGGGCCACATGGCTCGTGACTGCCCAACCGGCCATGCTGAGGAATAGAAGACGGTTGTGTGGCCACCCATGCAGAGGTAGAGGGTCGACTGTGGCAGTCCATAGGTAGTAGGCGGACGAGGCAGAGGAGCTGGCCGAGCAGCAGGTGGTGGGAGACGCATTGAGGCTCTACCACCCCCACCACCAGGAGGTTCACCCCGACCACAGGGAGCTGGCGGGAGGAGATAATCACCGCTTCAGGCAGTGAAGGCCTACGACCATGGTGCACCCGAGATGATTCGAGGTACTATCTGTGTCTATTCCACTCTTTCTGCAATTTATATAGACATGGGAGCGAGTAATTATTTCATAGCCTCTGCCCTTGTTCAGAGCTCGGAGATTCCTACGGAGCTGTCGGCTCGATCGTTACGGCTAGAGACTCCTACGAGAGCAGACTCGATGATTACGCACTAGTTCCGGCAGTGTTAGATTACTCTAGGAGGTGAGAGCTTTGGCTGGGATCTTCTTGTAGTGGCTTTGAGGCCTTACGTCGTCATCTTGGGCATGGATTGGTTATCTACAGTCCATTCTTAGATTGACTGTATTAGGCGCATGGTGCGGTGTGTACACACCGACGGGAGCAGGTTCACCTTCACTGGCGAGAAGGGAGCCATCGCAGCATAGGATGGACTCTCACAGAGGAGAGGATATCCCATCACTCATCAGTTAGCTAGCCTCATCCTAGTAGCATTTGATGTGCAGAGTACTAGTTTTCCTGCAGTGGTGGATTAGTATGCGGACGTTTTCCCTGACGATGTTCCAAGACTACCTCCACGCAGAGAGGTAGACATTTATATTGATATGTACCTCGGGACAGCCCCGATATCCACTCCAGCATATCGGATGGCTCCCTCTAAGCTTTGAGAGCTACGGGTACAATTGGAGGACTTGCAGGGCAAGTGATTCATCCGACCCCGTTTTTCACTCTAGGCTTCCCCGATATTTTTTACCAAGAAGGCGGACGGGAGCTTGCGACGTTGTGTCGACTATCGTCGCCTAAACCAGGTGACAGTGAGGAACAAGTATCCGCTACTGAGGATTGATGACCTCTTCGATCATCTCAAGGGAGCATGGTGGTTCTCAAAGATAGACCTTAGATCATGTTATCATCAGCTCAGAGTTCGGGACAAGGACATGCAGAAGATGGCCTTCAGATGTCGGTATATCCACTGTGAGTTCTTGGTCATGCCATTCGGCATCACCAATGCTCCAGCAGTGTTCATGGGCCTCATGAACAGGATCTTTCGGCCATACCTTGATCGATTTGTTGTGGTCTTCATCGATGACATTTTGATATACACGACGACTGAGGAGGAGCACGCCTACCACTTGCGGCTTATACATGACACACTCAGAGAGCTCCAGCTTTATGGAAAGATCTCGAAGTGTCAGTTCCGGATACATGAGGTCCACTTCTTAGGACACCACATCTCTGAGGAGGTAGTTACAGTGGATCCTGCGAAGATCAAGGCAGTGCTAGCTTGGGAGACACCCAGGAGCGTGACGGAGGTGCGGAGTTTCATGGGACTAGATGGGTACTACCAGAGATTTTTTCCAGACTTCTCCAGACTTGAGGAACCACTCTTAGCCTTGACGAAGAAGGTTAAACAATTTGTGTGGTCAGATAGATGTCAGCAAAGCTTCCAGGAGATGAGACCGAGATTGAACAGGGGGGCTATCTTGAGGCTACCGGAGGAGGGATTTGGGTACGTAGTTTACTGGGATGCATCGGGGACCGGACTCGGATGTGTCCTAATGCAAGATCAGTCCATGATCTCCTTTGAATCACGTCAGTTGAGGCAGCATGAGCAGAACTACGCTACCCATGTCCTGGAGTTTGTAGTAGTGGTCTTCGATATGATGATGTGGCGACACTATCTGATGGGAGAGTGCTTTACATTCTATTCTGACCATCAGAGTCTCAGTTACATCTTCTCGTAGAAGGACCTGAACCTGAGACAGCGGAGATGACTTGGGTTCCTCCAGGACTATGACTTTGAGATAGTCTATACTCCTGGGAAGGGAAACGTAGTTGCCGATGCTCTCAGCAGGAGGACAGGCATTCAGCTACTTGGGGAGGCGACCAAGAAGCTAGCCGCTTTGTAGATATCTTTGTGGATAGAGATAGAGCAGCCTTCTTTCAGTCACTCATAGTCACTTCTCCACTACTATATTAGGTCAGAGAGGCACAATGTGGATACACCAACTGTGAGACGCATCATTAACATATATCCTCAAGACATGCACCTGATGGTTTCTCCTTAGGAGGAGAGCACAAAGTCCTTTTCAGAGGACGTACCTTGTTACCAGTTTCTTTACGGGAGGATGTGTTGAGATATTTTCACACTTCCACTTTGGCGGTACACCATGGACTGAAAAAAATGTATTAGGATCTCAGACGACAGCACACGTGGCCGGGCATGAAGAAGGTTGTGGCAAAGATCGTTTTTAGATGCCTCACCTGCCAGCAGGTGAGGACAGAGCACCAGGTACCAACAGGCTTGGTATAGCCCTTGGAGGTCCCGGAGTGGAAGAGGGAAGGCATATATATGGACTTTGTGACTGGACTTCCACACACTTCCAGAGGTCATGACTCCATTTGGGTGATTGTCGACCGACTCACCAAGTCAGCTCACTTCTTACCCATCAGAGAGCAGGGCTCGGTGGAGAGGTTGGGACTTATCTACGTTCAAGAGATTGTACTAACTCATGGTGTGCCATCATATATATTCTCCGATCGAGATGCTCAATTTACTTCCCGGCTTTGGAAGGGGTTTCAGGAGGCATTCGGGACGCAGCTACGTCTGAGCACCGCCTTTCACCCTCAGACGGATAGTCAGACGGAGAGGACCATTCAGACTCTCGAGGACATGCTCCGTGCATGTGTCATCGACTTTGGTCGCAGCTGGGAGTACCACCTACCCTTGGTGGAGTTTTCGTAAAACAATACCTACCACTCCACCATCGGTATGACACCATACGAGGCGTTGTACGACAGACCTTGCAGATCACCGATGTGCTGGACAGACCCTGGGGAGTCAGCACTTGTGGGACCGGAGATGGTCCATTCCACCACAGAGAAGGTCCATGTCATCTAGGAGTGGATGAGGACAGCTCAGAGCTGGCAGAAGTCTTAAGAATATAGGAGGGGGAGGCCACTAGAGTTCGAGGATGGCGACCATGTCTTCTTGCTGGTCTCACCTCGACGTGGATTACAGAGATTTGGCCAAGGCGGAAAGTTGTCTCCATGCTTAATCGGACTATTCCAGGTCCACAGCAGGATTGGCAAGATGTCTTAGTGCCTAGCTCTACCACCTCAGTTGCACCGGGTGCACGAATTATTCCACGTATCTCAGCTGAGGTGATACATGCATGACCCGCCGCTTATCATTGACCAAGGAGAGATGGAAGTTGATGATGGGACGACTTTGGTGGAGGTCCCAGTGGAGATTGAGGATCGACAAGAGAGGGTCCTACTTGGACGGTCGATTCCTCTAGTGCATATCAGATGGCAGCACCGGACCCTCTCGGAGAACACTTGGGAGCGGGAGGCCCAGATGCGTGCTCAGTACCCACATTTGTTTCTCTAGTTTTGATGTATCTTTATGAGGATGTAAAGTCCTGAGGTGGGAGTGATGTAAATACCCGTAAAATTCAAGAATTTTTTTTTCTTATTTTCATTTGGAATTTTACAAGAACACAGTTTCTGACAGCAACTGATTCCGAGGCCCAGTGTTCCCGGAATCGTTTTCCGAAGTTTAGCTCTGGTACGTTCAGTGAACGAAAGAGCGGGGTTTTCTAACTTTTGAACCGGTGCTCAAAATCGAATTTCAATGGCACTGATGGAATTGTAGCGCCAGTATTTTCTTATAAACACCTTTTCTGGAGTTGCATTTGCTCGGGCGTGGTTTTTAAATTTTTCGGGTTAAGTAAATAAATAAAATAAAATCGGGCAACCAATTTATTTTATTTTAAGTCACTTAAACTATGTTAAGTTGATGATGTGGGACCGAAAATATCCTACCCACTTGGTAGGATATTTGTGAGGTGGGGCCCACACGAGCCCCACTGTTTCTTTTCTTCTTATGTAATGCACCCGCACCCCCTTTTTTAATAGAGTCAACTCTTGCGTTTAATCTGAATATTAAAAGTCTCATTAATTGGGAAGTTTTAAACACCTAAATTATTTGATCGTTTCTTTTCTTTTTGAATTTCAAAGAGTTGGTTTGAGTGTTAATAAAATAAGACAACACTTATTTTATTTGGCTGGGAACTTCTTGCGTGGAGAGGATTTGGAGAAAATCCTTCTTCTTCAACGAAGAACGCGAAGAACGTGAAGAATGTGAAAAACACACCGATCTCCAATTAAGAACGCCAAATTCTCGGAGATCGACTATGCGACACCGTGTACCGCGATGCCAATGATGCTTCTTCCATGACGCTTCATCCGTGATGTTCCTTCTCCGCGACACGACGATCCCCCTTCCGCGACGCCTTTATCCGCGACGTGTTTTTCCGTGACGAACCCTTGCTCAATGAATTCGACGAGGTACGGGTTTTGATTCAAATAAACCTTTGTGATATATACCCTCGGCATATGTTTAAAATTTTTCGGAACCCTTTTAAAACCGCTAACGCGGTGGGTGCGGACCAACGAACAAGTACGAACCCACCATCTCTTCGTTCTTGGTGTGTGGATCCGCGGGCGACAATGAAGTAGGCCGCACGGGCGTTGTGAGGTATTCGCTGTGAAAAACCGGTCCCAAGAGGGCCGATGACGAAGACGACATGCAAATCCGACCACCGGAGCCCATCTAGTGGTCCGTGGAACATTCCGCCGGTGCACCGCCGGGAACGGGTCGCCGGCCCCGCGCCCCCGTGGGACCGAGGGTGGTGGGACGCAGTGCTTGGCCGCGTCTATTGACAAGGAGCGGCCCCCCATTGGGCTGCAGTTACGCGCTGGCGGGGGGCAGTGTGCCACCCCGCACCACTTGGCCGAAACGGCCTAGCCGCCCTACCAGACCGCCAGGCCGGGCCACACCCAAGCGGACCGGACCCGGAACCGGGTCGGGTCGAACTGGTTTGGGCCGACCCAGGGGGTACCGGGCCGGGTCGGACTTAGCCCGAACCCCATAATACAGGACTTTTTTGGTCTGTTACCCATAACTTGGGCTACAGACCTCCGATCGACGCACCGTCAGTTGCGTATAGATATTTGGATCAAGACGGTTGTTTCAGTATATTATACTCATGGTGTCGGAGTATTTGGGTTTGGCCGGGTTGGTTCGTACACAAAACCAACCGGTCCCTCGGAGCGGAAATGCTTATAACTTGAGCTTCAGACGTCCGATTGACGTGTCGTCGACTTTGATAGATTCATCTAAGTGAGACAGACCATTTGGTTCACTCCACTCGAGCATTGGACACAGTTGGAGTAGGTTCGGGTTGGTTTTGACTTAAAAACGAACCGGGCCCATGGGACGAAAAAGCCAATAACTCTCAGACCGGGCGTCCGAAGGACGCGTCGTCTGTGACGTTGAGTTCCTGTTGACGATACGGAACTTTTGGATACATCAACTCCAGACTATGTGTCAGTTGATGTATCAGACCCTTATCTCAGGGAGCGGATCCTCCCGAATGAGCCTACTGTGTGCGGGAACCCTAGAGCTGGCTGCGACTACGATGACGATGACGACTGTGCAGAAATCCTCCCTGGATTCGACGACGACGACTATAGCACTCAGCGATCCTACGTGGATCCGTGCTACTGATCCTATGTGGGTAAGATATTTTGTGGGTCAGCGCTCAGCGGTCCAGTGTGGGCCAGCGCCTACAGATCCTGTGTGGGTCAGATCCTGTGTGGGATATTGCGGAGGTTAGTTACCTATCGATCCTATGTGGGTCAGATCCTGTGTGGGTCATTGCGGGGGTTAGTACCTATCGATCCTTTGTGGGTCATTGCGGGGGTTAGTACCTATCGATCTTGTGTGGGTCCGACAGCTTAGATGAACTAGTGGATATATCTGATCATCTCTATCATCATACGAAGAATTATACCTGTGTGAGCTGAATCTTGACTTGCTTTCCTATGTGGATCCTGTTGTGCTATCCTGTGTGGATGTGATCGAACTTTGTCTCGGATGTTGGAGCGAACTGGAATTGATGACTTAGGTCTATGTATGGGCATATACCTAGGTAGTGTCGGATGTTACTTCATGATTATATCATTCCTTTGTGGATTATCCTTTGTGGATTCTGGGATACCTTTGGGGGTCTCGGGGGGTCCCTATTGAGTAGCTTATACTCACCCCTACACGGGCTATGCCCGCACTACGTTGTGTTGGTTGCAGACGACGAACATCGCTGATCGTGGTTGAGGCACGAGGAGCAGATCGGTACCTGGAGGTGGACCATTGGGCGGGACATACACAGAGCGGACGGATGGACCCGGTGAGCTGTGGAGGATATCTGTACCAACCCTTCAGGTGGGACTTCCAGTGGAAAGCTTGAGGCTGCGGCTTTACTTTCAGTTGTTGTTTTCCCTTTCCAGTTGTACTTTACTTTCAGTATGTGTTTGTATTCTGGCCCACTTACTTTTCCACACTTACTGTTGTACCCAATTTTTACATAATGTTTACTTCTGCTTTCTTGCTCTGTGGTGTTTGTTTACTTTACAAAGGCAATGCCTTCCTTTTTTACCGGGAATTACACCGTGGTGATAGTCTCCAGCCCCTGGCCTATGGATGGCGGACATGGGGTAGTCACAGCACGAGCTCCGAGGACGAGTCGTGACATCCAACATAAATCTCAAAATCCCTATTTTATATTACTATATCCATAAATATAAGTCATATTAAGACTATAGGGAAATTTTATATCCCACAATTCCTCTACCATTATTTGATAATTTACCAAAAACACCATTAACTATAACTACTATTATGCTTCCTTCCCCTTTTAAGTTTGATATTTTCTACTCAAATCATTCGATATCACATTTTTATTCACTAATGTATATATATACATATGTAATGGTTTTAATTAACTCAATACACTTGAAATATTTCAAATTGATATCATTTCATGGGAAACTATAATTAAAACACTAATGATATAAATAATAATAGATGTCTGAACACAATTATCAAATTTAAACTCTTCAAAGAATAAAATAAATTAGTTATATCCAGATAATATATAGGGAAATTATTCTCATGAGGTCCCAATTTTCTCTTCTATTATATCATTACCATGCCACCATATACTATAATACATCCTAATACCATTATAGATGGATCATTATTAACCTCATAACCATATTCTGAATCAGGAAGAATTAATTCTAGAACTAATAAATATCTCTTCAATAATTAAAAAAATGCTTAATGGCACTTCCAACTCTATTAATATTTTTATGTTTTTCAGTAAATGATATCACGGAAGAATACATATTGTAAAAATTTATATAGAGTCTTCACAAATATCAAACTAATGCTAGAAATATATTATTTCAAAATAATTCCAACCTGTTTCTATGGCATGATTGCTTTTCAGTTCATAATATCAAAAATATAAAATTTTTCAAAAAAGATCATTAATTATATTAGAATTATTTTATTACATAAGGGGTCAATATTTTTGTATGTTATGTTTCAAAAAAAATTCATTAGACCATTTATGTGATTTTTTGGAATTCTTTAGTATCTCAAGATATCACCCTAAAAAATATCATAAATACACTAAATAATTCAAGAAGGATTTCTTAATTATTTCTATAAATGAAATTAATGCATTGATAAAACACTAAAAATTGATAAAAACAAATAATGGCTATGTGAATTATAGTTTTTTTTGGAATATTATATCCTCTTAAACTAAATTGAATATATAAACACTAATGCTCGATCATGGAAAACTAATGATATTTCATAAATTGGTCAAAAAAACAATCAATTTTGATTAAAAGATAAATTCTCATTACAGAAAACATGTTTGGAATCCTGAATTCAATGTATACATGTAAATTAAAATATGTTATTTTGGTAAATTAAATTGTTATTTTCCATAGTAAAATTCGTGTCTGAATGGATACCTTCAGCACAAGATAATCCAACTACAAATTAAAATCACTTAAATCGTATGATTCCATGTGATAAAATATTTGTGAAATAATCCATTACTTAGGATATATAACAATAAAAAATCCATTATCCTTTCTTAGTTTTAATATATAAATATATCCCTTGAATACCTATTTATATAATTACACTATATTTATAGGCTGAGGTTAAACAACTTTTTCCATTGATCCTAGTCTTTATTTAAGTTATTCACTGAAAAAAACATAGAGCGGTGGATTACACCACTTAAAGGATCATAATGGTGTAGAATGATAAATAGTGATGTTAAATAAACTATAGTTTAGTACATTATTATACATTCATTATGAGTTTACACTTGAATTTTCTGGTTACTTCTTTCTTAATATATCATTATTACTATTAGTGAAAAACATCTCTATGTAATTTATTGTAAATTTAATGAAAACCTAATTTTTTAAAATTTAAAATATAAATTATTTGAAATTTAAAATGGTTATAATGATTTTTAAAATTAAAAAATCTAATAAACCATTCATCAATCAGGTAAACTTTAGAGTATCATTTCATCTCCTTAAAGGCTAGTATAAAATGGTTTAATGATTACATGAAATTTTTCATTTAAATATAACATTTTTATTTTAAATATGTCATTAAAATATTAAAAAAGGTTATTGTAATACAGGATGATATGATGATTTAATACGCTTGACATGTCCTGCTCAAAAATTTCCATATTGTATAGAATGACATGGAACCAACATTACCCCTTGTACACAAGAGGATTTTAACTAATCGTGAGAGTTAATAAATATATTAAGGAGACTATAACTCCAATAATATAACCATAATAAGAAATAAATTATAAAAAATTTATCTATTAAATAACGATAAAATTTTATTTTTTCTATGAAATTATACCCATAAAAAACTGCATACTCTAAAATGATATATGGTTATGTTGTAAATATCATACATTAATATATCTTGTTTTGGGAAAAATAATTTGATTAAATTCAAGCATATCATAAAACAAATAAAATAATTTAAAATAATAATTCAATCACTAAAACCTAAACATCAATCTCACTTAACTATCAATCACATGAACATTTCTTAAACTTCTAACCATAAACTAAATAAACCTTTATATAATGGTGAGTATAAAATACTAGTGAATGTAATTTAGGTGTAGAAGTCAATATTAATGATTAAGGTGAATTCCATTATTATAATATCTAATTATGTATAACAAATTGGTATAAAATTATAAACCCCAATATAAAACCAAATATTTATTATATGATTCAAGGAAGTCCCAAGAGATGAATCTTAGAAGTATTAGTTGGTTCCTATGATAGTTCATAAGGTAAAGAGGAAGAGTTTCCAAGTCTATATGCTTTAATGTGGTGAGCTGTAAACAATGAGTTTGGATTATAGGTACATTTCTTTATATAATTACAACCATGTATCACATTCGAGGGACATTGTATTCTCATATATATTGGAAAAAATAGGTGTTAGAATTTCTACAAGTATACATAGGAAAATGATGAAAATTCATCATTATGATAATATGTGGAATTTTTTGAACAATATAATATATTTATCTATAGTTAATTCACCACTAGAAGTCTCTTAATGACCTCATACCATATAAAAGATAACATAAAATATTCAATTTCTACTACATTGTGATTCTTATCATGATTATGATCAAGGATAAATAATTTTAATGATGGTTAATTTACTACAATATTAATGTCATACTCACTTCATGGAAAATGAGATGGATTATACAATCAATGAGGACCTATATGGATAGATTACAGGAAGTACCCTTTATTTTTAATGATTAACGTATAGATTTTCATATATTCAAGAAATTTTCTTCACATAAAGAATAAATATCTGTAATAATTTGTAATGAGATTGTATTGTATCATCAATACAGACATGGGTGTATAAATTTCTAATGTTTTCAACCAGAATGAATATATGATGGCAATGATAAAGTAAAAAAGAATCCATCTAGGTAATTTTTTACTTAATAGACATCATGAATACTCATAGATTAATTTTTTCATGTGATTGAATATTTATTTACATTCTTTGAATAACTAAAGAAGTCATCTAATGAAAATATTAAATATGGAGTTCAAAATAAATAAATTGTATATTCCATGTTCATATGATTTTGAGATACAATGTGAAGATTATGTGTAAATCTATAAGTAACTATAATAATTTTATGTGATGCAATATAACTATAAAATCCATGATCATATGTATTTACATGTGTATTGTAATGATTAATCACAAACCTTTGATCTGGTCATAACTCTTTGATAGTAATAATTCATCATGATAATGCTTCATCATATTCCATTATGTTCCACTATAATACTTTTAGATGATCAAATGAAATTATCCATGTCTTATAAAAATAAAAAATTCATAATCACATGAAATAGGAGAATAATCACTCACACAATATTTAGGCCTTTGTTCCAACTACATGGCTTCAATATATAATGAATTTATTTGGGTCATTTTGTTTAAGAATTTTACATTTCAGAATTTTTATATTAAAGAATCCAAAAAAAAATGATGAATTTTTATGTTAATCATAAGAAAAAATGTATAATTATACACATGCCTCTGATTATCACTATTATTAAATTAGTTATAATCTGGGGAGAATAGTGGGAAGTCAATAGGAGTTCTACATGATATAATTTGTTTCCATGTCACCAAGACTACATGGAAATACTAAGTGATATAAAAAATTAATTGATTCCAACAATGACTTTAATTTATATAACAGATATAATAATACGAAATTCAATCCTATGAAATGACTAAGACTTTAGTCTAACATTGTATGGAAGGATATAAAATAATCATTTTTTTGAATATATTGAGTTTCAATTAGTTTGATCATGTTATAAACCAAGGATATTTGCACAAATATTTTTCCATAAATAATTTAATTATATTATATGTATATATTATAATAACTAATGAATAGATTTTTTAGGTCCTATAGTATGAATATATATAAATATATTGTTGGTACATATAAGAATATAATGATAGGAACTAAATATAAATGTGATAAAAATTATCTGAGATGAAAAAATAACACTATATTACAACACTACATAAATACTTTAACACTAGAGAGATAAATAAATGGGTTATTAAGAGATACATCCAGTAAATATTATTAAAGGAATAATCCTGATGAAGAGATATCTTGTATGTTATTCCATTGATCATATTTCATTATGGAGTTTTGAGAGGCCTGAAATATAAAATCCTAATACAATAGTTTAAAGATCATTAATTAAGAACGTATTACCTCTACATGAGAGTAAGAAGATGAACATTTATTATCATGGGGAGACTTGATAAATTATAGGTTATATGGTTTAAAAGGAATTATATTACCATTATCTTTTATGAAGGGAATATAATCCCCATCTAACTATATGAATGTCCGATTAAAAATTAATAGGTTTTTTTTCATACCATTTCCAAGAATTCATTTGATAATAAAATTGATTTTTGAAAGTGGGATAATAACCATGATACACTGTGTACATAATCATATGGTAGTAGGGGAACATTTTTAATAATCTAAGTTGTTATGTAATGTTTATGTACTGTTTTATATCTATATATAGAACAAATTAGAGATAAAGAGATAGAAATTGATTCACTATAATAATTAGTGATGTGGTGATTAAGGTATAATTGCAAAACTCGATTGAAAACATCATCACAGGCTAATTTCACCTCTCATTGTGGGTATATCAAAATTTGATTCTAATAATTGGTGTTATATAATTATGTCACACCACTATTTAGAATTTATTTTACAATATTTTTTAGTGATTGAATATCACTTTTAAAAGGATGTATAAAGTCAAAATTTCATTAGGCCTTTGATTTCACAATCAATGAAATCATGGAAGATATGTCTTCTAAATTATTAAGGAATGGGAATAAAATGTATATAGTGAAGTTAAGAAATACCTTAACAAATAAATAGAACTATCCACCATTAAAATGTAATAAAACTGTCGGTATTTCTATTAAACGTATTAATAATTATTTCATAATGTTGCGAGTAAAAAGATATCAACCCTATTTTCCATAGAGGATAAATAATATTTTTTCTCATGTTGAAATAGTAAAATTGAAATGATATTCATGGGGTATGATGATATGGTGGTCAAATCCATCAATATGAAATTTTAAAATAATCTGGTCTCATATATACTATGATATCTACATTAAAACAGTAAACTAAAAATCACCATTAAAAACTTTTACTACTAAATAACCACGTACAAGGGGGATGATCATAATTATGAAGATTTATAAGATTAATAAACTATTTTCTTAATTATTAAAGTACATAATTACCTCAAAGATATTTTCAAATATTTCGGTTTTTGTTTTTGAAGTCTGTAAAAATTGGTCACCCACATTGATGATAAAATTGAAATATTTTAGAATGTTTTAAAAGAAATGGTACAAAAAACCTTAATATCTCAGAAAACATTGGAGTCCCATATGTAATTAATGTTTATATAAAATAAATTTCATCAATATTTTAAAATGTGTGGATCCATACAATTTAATAAATTGAAGATTCTATAATTTTCTTGATAAGAAAATTCAAGAATTAAAACACAGTATTGAAAGATTCATAACAAACATTCCCAACAATACATTCCTACGATATATATTTTAGGTTTCTTTGAAATATTTTTCATTAAAATACATCATTATAATAATAACATTTTATAAATTTATAACTCCAATTGGTTATCCTCAGTCTAACAATTATTCTACAACTACTTACGATATCCAAGGTGTAAAACATAAGGAATTTTTTTTATCTTGAAATCTTTAAAATAGTGTTACCATGATAATAAATCATAACATGATAGTAAATATTCATAAAATGATATCATAATGGTGATGATCATAATCATATAAAAATGGAATAATGAAATGATATCATAAGATCGGGGAATCATAAACTAGTGGAAAAAACATAAATTATGATATCATAAACAAAAATTTTTGGTAACACCATTGACCATCATCATTACAAAAAATTATTACCATGGTTGAATGGGTTTACTTACATTATTTTTAAAAATAGTGGAAAATGTCTCATTATAGATGAATTTCACTCCCAAATCCCTAATATAACATCTCAAGATACATAATGGTATACATAGTGCATTGGGTGGATATATGATTATGATCCAACCCACCCCATATGGTAAAATTATAAATATAAATTCTATATGTGGATAATACATCATACTGAAATTATAAGAATGATCAAATCCTTTATATGGAAGTGGTTTTCAGAACTTTTATTCGAGGAATAACTAATGAATAAATAAGATAGAATCCCAAGACAGGACAAAATTAAATAATTTTTATTTGTTTATTGAAAATTGTATAATATATCTTGGTCATTGAGTTATAATATTGATATTTTATTAGAATGTTCTAGGATAGGAGTTGATAAAAACCAACCACTTGAGATAGTCTTTATGAAATATGTAAAGGTTATTTTTATTGAATGAATGTAATTATTATTTTCCATAAAACCAATATTTTAAAAAAAGTGGGTTTTTAATAATGTATGGTAGTTTAATTGAACCAATTCGTTGTTTAAAAATATTTCATGGGGGTTAATCTTGGTACGAGGTAAGAAATAAAAAGATTCATTAAATCAGGTATACCTAAAAGTGTAATATAGTAATGAAATTTATAATCAAAATTTAATTTTTATGTTTCATATATGAACACATAACATTGGTACATGATAAATGTTTATATTTAAAATAGAGAAAAATAAGCGAAATGCATCATCGATTTGTCACAAAGAAGGTTAAGAAGTCCCCCTTTTATGTTTTAAAACATATTTATCGATACCTGGCATAATAAAACAATATCTAAAAAATATGATAAGGTTACTATGATGTTCACAAGAGGTAAAAATTTATTAGGAATCCATTTGAAATTCGTAACATTTGGGGGAAGGGGAATTTTGTAAACTGAGGGGGATATCATTATTTAAATAGTTATAATTATTCTTAACATTGTTTCATTTACAAAAAAATTTACATAATTCAAAGATAAGGGATTATTGAATCAGAAATAGATCTTCTCAGATATAAATAGTGTATACCATATAAATTAGAAAATTAAATTCAAGGTAAGAAATTAATAATCATGAGATTGGGTTCAGTTAATTAATATATTTTTGACATTAAGTAATTTTGAATCAAAATACATTGGAATCATGAATATCATCTTGATCAATAAATTCTAGGATTTTAATATGTTATTATTGTGACACCCCAACCTTCCAAGGTACGTTTCCCAATGAATAACGTAGTAACTTGCGTTGTACACAACCTAGAGTTTTAACACACCATGACCAATCAAACTAGCCACTATGAATAGTAATACACAATTGTTGATATTTTATAAATTTTATTTTTTCAATATGGACTTCATTTTTGAATTCATAATGTTCAAATTATCTTAGGTTGTATTATTGATATTTTTCAAAAAAACATTCATTTTATGATGAATAGTGAAAAACTATATGTTATTATTTAGATATTACTATTTATTTTAGTAATTAGTTCACCTATGTTAATTTATATTTTTATCCAAATAGATAAATAATTCCTATATATGTTCAATGTAATTCATTTAAGTCCTGTAATAAAAACGTTAGATATATAAAATTTTATTGAACTTGTTACCTTCTTTTACCAATCATTTAAAAGCATTTACAAATTTTTGTAAAACATATTTATACATCTTATGTGACTTGAATTTTTAAAATTCAAGAGGCACGGTAGACATCAGTAGGTAAAATTTTGTTTAATGAGATGAAAATCATTTTTAGTGAATAGTAACTTTTGAATTTTATTTACCACGGTTAAAAGTAAATAGGGTAATTAAGGGAAAAAATTATATTATAATTAAACTTACAGATGTCCTAATTCTATTTGATAAGTGTAATTCATCCAAAAACAACCTTAGAAATAAAATAAGATCTGTTTGGTCTTCTTGGATTAGATGAGGGAATTTATTATTATTTTATTTAAAAAGGAGTTAAAAGAGTTAAATTTAATGTTCAATAACTAATTTTTTTTAATATATTGATATACACAATATAAATAGACTATTAATATTCATTAAAAAGATAAGAATATTTCCTATATAATAGTATTTTATTTATATTTTTTTATAAATTAAATAATTTAATTTATTTATGACACAATGATAATGGAATAATAAACATATTAATGAAAATTTAAATTAATTGATATTATGAATATCTAAATAAATGTAAATTGAGATTTCTGGGGAATTATACTAATTTTATAGGTTAATAAGACATGTTATGGTTTATTATATAAATTTTATTTGAAGTAAAAATGTTATTATGGTTTTCAAAAAAATCAAATACTAAATAGTGTTAAAATATAAAAAATTGAGTTTTTAAAACAAATACTATATTATTAATTTATATAATATATCTAAAAAACTAGGTCTCAGCCAAAGGACATAAATAAAGATATATATATTAATATTTATCCTCTGGGGATTCGCTTGTCAGTTTATAGTATGTTTAGTAACCATATAATATAAAAATACAAAAAGAAATGGTAAAAGTCATACTATTTATCAAATAGTTAAATATATAAGATAAGGTTAATATGGTGACCAAAACCTGCATAAAATCTATTGGTTGGGAGATCTTCGACCCATCCCCACCATAGCATCGATGTAAATAATTTTTTAGCCATTAGAATCTGAAGAGGAATTTATTATAAAATAATATTTCAAGCTATTCCTAATGTGAACCTCACCTCTCTTATAAAAGGGTACTTCCCATTCTCTTAACTTCACACATCCAAAGTCATATATATCGGCCAAAACATGCCATAATACCTTCCCATATTATCTCAATTCATCCTAGAGTCATTACATTGATAAGAAAGACTATGTATGGAGCCTGTTTGATCAAATAAAAGTAAAGACCCGAAGAAGAGGTAATAATTTAACCACCCTATTTAATGTTCTTTTCCTTTTCCACTTCCTCTTTATTTTTTGTTTCCATACCAAAATAATAAATATAGTACCTTATATATACTTTGATGTTATTATAAATATGGTTCAACCATATTCATTATTCTATCCATCCTATAAATGACAATGTCACCATACATGTGTTTATACGGCTTGTTGTCTCCACATCGTGGTGTAGTTTGTTATTCAAAAACTTTATTATTTGGATGGGTATAATAAAGTGTATAAATAATAAAAAATAATAAATATAACATGTTAATTATTCTTTATTTATGATATACCAACCAATTACATATTATCTCATCATCAATATAATGATATTGTCGCTCGTGCATACGTATATATTACCATCTTCACGAACGTGATGATATTCATTCCCCGTCATAATCATTCATGAATAATTTTCATTTTATAACTAAAAATAAGATTTATGAAACTAATATCATTCTTTATATGAATAAAATACATCCTTTTCAAAACAAACATCTCTTATGTAACCAATCATATAAAGGAAAATGAATCAGTTAACACCCGAAACATTGATACAACTGAAATATTGTAAACAAAGAAATATTAGAGGATCATATATGATATCACATATATGTATATAATTCTAGTATTATTTAATAAAAATGTTTTAAATATTATACAAGAGGTTAACATATGATCGACTAAGAAAAATTACAAGGTAATGTTTAATTCTATAATCTCTTTAATTATCTGAGGTTGTTAATACGCAAGTATCTACTAGGGCCGCTTTATCATCCATATCCATGTCTTCATAATAATTTATTTCAAAACAATTTTACTATTTACTAGACCATCTATTAAATTAATTTATACACTTATTTGACCATATATTTTTATAAATGAATCTTTCCATCATTTTTCAAACAAGGTACATTATGATTTTTTTTACAAAATTAAGGTAAGAATGTCTTTTTTTAACTTATTCGGCAGGTGAGGCTATTTTACGCCATTATAACATCATCGAATAATCTCATACAAGATTAAATGAGTATTTTCAAATTAAATATTTTTTCTTTAATAATTATATGACTTTAAAATTTTTTCAATATTGAAAGATATATTTCTCTGAAAAAGTGTTGATTTAACTATGTTAACATCCATTTACGGATTTTAAGCCTGTTTGAAGTTGATGTATTACGATATAAATATTTTATATTGTATTGAAGGTTTTGGGATATTTTTGACTATGGATGTGTTATTTTTACGTTATTTATATGGATAACTTTTTAAAATTTCATATGCTAGTTTTCATACAAATGATTATGTTATGTTTAAACCTTTTTATATGAGTAATGAATTTGACATAGTATGTAGAAGGTGGAGCCTGCTATGGCTCCTCGATGTATCAGTATGTCTGATGATAGATACTAGTGTCTTGGAACAAGGAATTTAAAAAATATTATTTGTAGTCTTGGAAAAAATCCTTGAATATGTGGTATCAAAGTTCGATATTATGCATTAAATTATTATGAAATTGGCTATTGATATTGTATGTGATTATTCGACAAGTAGAATATCCATGTGAATAAGTAAATGAAATTATTGGAATTATATTTCCCATATTATGATGATGTTTAAGATTAAATGTATTATCTTTTATTCTTATACATTTCCTTAAATGTTAAGGATTATTTATGAAGGTTTCTGCTATATTGTTATCCTTACGGAGCATCTGAGCTCACCCCTTTCTATGTTTTATTTTTTTTAGGAAGTGAAGAAGTATATTATGAATGATGATTAGGGATAGTCTAGGACTACTGAAAAAACTATCTATACCCATGGTTCAAAACCGTGGGGCTGAGAGGCGTCAGTATAGGGGTCTTAACCTATACCCACAGTTTGACAAACCGTGGGTATAAATATAGAAAACAAGCAGCCCACTGGTGTTGAACCCAAGACATCCCGTGACCTGAATGATTATTTCACCTGACATCACCACTTTAGCTACTCCATTTATATTAGTATATATCTATATTTGTAAATATATATTAGTCAATGACCGTATTAGACAAAAATGAATGCAGCGGGTTTCGAACACGCGTCTGAAGTAGCAGGCTTCCAGCACTTAACCAAAAAAGCTAGCTCAACTACACCAATATATGCATGTATTTAAAATAATATACTAATCCCCATCTATGGATTCAAAAACAAGTAGCCAACAGGATTCGATACCTCAAAAGCTGCAACAAATACGCAATTCCTAACCAACCTAGCAAAATTAATTATGTAAATATATATAAATACTTTTATTAATATATTAATATTAATCACGGTTTTAGAAAAATAGAATCTATAAGAATTCCATCTCGCGGTGATGAAAAACACAATCCCATGCCTCACTAACTCATCTATGGAAATTTTTTTATTTTTTTTATAAATCTATATATATTAATCCAAACCATGTTCCCACTAATTTTTTTTGTTTCTCGTATAATTTTTTTCTTCGACTTATGGCGCAAAATCTATACCCACAGTTCTCTAAAACCATGGGTATATGTCTTAAAAAACCACAATACCCACGTTTTTGAAGAACTGTGGGTGTAGGTCTTCTGAAAAAACTCTATACCCACAGTTTGTCTAAAACAGCGGGTATACGTCTTCAAAAAAAACAACTATACCCACGGCTTTTCAAAACTGTGGGTATTGGTCTTTAAAAATAATCTATACCCAAGGATTTTGAAAAAAACATGGGTATAGTTCACCTATACCTATGATTTTTTGAAACCGTGGGTATAGGTCCCCATATTATCCATATACCCACAATTTTCGAAAACCATGGGTATATAGGTACCCCATACTCATGGTTTTTTGAAAAATTGTGGGTATATGCCCATTTTTCAGTAGTGTAATGGATATAAATGTGGTCAGTGGAGACAATGTTGTTGTTGTTTTTAATTTTATAATGTAATGTAAAACTTATTAATGTATATAGAACTTATAAGGCTGCTAAACTGATTGGTCTTTTGGGATTTGATCCTTTGTGATCAGGCTAATTTTATGTAATAATGCACGGATTCTGGGTAACTGGGGTCAAGGTGCTACAGTTGGTATCTGAGGATATTTATTATAAACCATGGAATATAGATATAGATTAAATCTAATTAGAGCATATTACCCTAAGATAGACTTTGAGGATTATTATAAACGAACTTCCTTGAATTTTTATACTGTAGATATTTTGTGTATTTTTTGAACAATGCATATCTGTCATGATACAAGCAGATAGTGGTGGCTCCAGCATATATGTAACTAGGAGTGAAAAATCTAACAAGGAGTTTCGGGCTTGACCCGGGGTATCCTGGTACACGAAAATGGGCCATGATTCACTCTTGGTTACTAAAACATTAGGGGATATGCTTAGGATAATTCACATTTTCATTACAAACCATTATGAAGGATTTATGAGTATATACCTAATAAAATAGTTTTTTTTATGATTATGGATTATATCCATAAACTTTTCAGTTATTTTAAGTGTTTTAAAAATTTTCAATTATGTATTGCGATTCATAACTTAATCTATTGTATTCCTTTGATTAGAAAAGGAACCTAATGGAAGGAATGAAAACTGTATCAATGCATATAATCCATGTAGATACTTCCCTCCAACTGCAGATAATTATAGTGGAGCAGGTGATGTAAATGGTACTGATCAACTTATAACCATATAGGGAAAAATCCCTCAGGTTATGAATAATAATCTTACCCGTATGGAGCACCCTGATCCACAACGAGAAGGATCAATGTTTGACCGCTTCATGAGGCAAAAACAACCAACATATAATGGGAGTACAAATCCATTGGTAGCTGACCATTAGGTAAGTTCCTTAGAGAAAATATTTAATGCTTTGGTGAGTAGACAAAGGGAAAAAGTTTTCATGGTAGTTTATCATCTCAGAGGAGATGAAGATCAATGGTGGTCATTAATCCCAAACCCAATGAAAGATGAAGAAGTATCAAACCTGGAATGTGTAACACCCTGAGATTTTATGAGAAATATTATTTTTAGTTTCTTTGATGTCTTGTATTGTAATATACAGCAAGATTATTTTTCTCTATACACAACACCATATTATCTTGTAGTATATGCAACAATATACTTGTCTTGTGTTGTATGCACGAGAGACCTTCTTCAATAGCTTGTGTAGTACGAAACACCAAGATTCACTAAACAAAGATATATTGGTATAATATTATGAACTAGACGTTATGAATAGTATTGACCATATTTTGAATTTTATAAAATTATATTTCATCTTACACATTTTCTGAAATTAGTTATGAGAACGAAATCAATTTTTTAGATAAAAGAAGTATTTTCTTTAAAATTGCAGTTTTTCCTTCTTTTGATGGTGCACCCATTTTGAATCGTATTATTGATTAGATTATAAGTTCTATTTTACAAACTAAACTTCTTCTTTTGTATCCGGATATAAAAGTTTACTTTGGATAAATTTTTTATATTTTTCTGATAACTTTCTTATTTTGATGAATAGTAAAAATAAGCTAAATATTAATTAAAAACAACTTTTCCATCAAGTTAATTTATATTGTCAGATTATAATATTTAATTGTTTTAAAGTATAAATAGAATATATTTTTACGATTTAATATAATGTAACTCGTTATTATAAATTTTACATTGAATTCAAAGGTAAAACTTTTTTAATCATTGACAATGTTTTAACTTTGAAAACCCTTTTTCTCAACAGCAGGATAAATTTTAAATTAAATACTGAATCTTCGATGTTTTGAATTTGGAAAAATTGATTCCATATTTCGAATCATTATGTCAAAATTATGTTAATATGATGTTTTTTATTTTTAGACATTACGAATAGTAACTACGGTGAATTTTATTTACTATAGTTATAGGTATATTAGGTAATTATGGGTAAATATAATGTAATAAAATTAATTAAACACTTTTCTTAATATAATTGGATGATTATATTTCATCATAAAATATACTTGGGTCAAAATGGTATCTATTAGAACCCACTTGTATGTGATTATGATCTTTAATTTATTTATTTTTATATGAAAGTGAATTATGTCTCACTCAAACTTTAATAATTAAAATATTATTAATATAAGGTTATGAAAACTATAAATTATGTTATAAATACTCGTTTTAAATATAAAATGTTTTCCATTATCAAGGTAATTTATTTTTAATTTTTATCAAATATATAATATCTTTAATATCTTATACATTAATGATGCAGAAATTATTTATTTTGTGAAAAATCAATAATATAGTTTTTATTACACTAATAATAACCATTAAAGGCCCAAAGACCTGACCAAATCTTATTTTTTCTGTACATATAAACCATAATCATACAAAATACTAATTTTTGACCATTTGGAGCTTTATAAAAGCGATTATGACACTTATAATATTTTATTTTAAATGATGTCAAAGATGTCACCTTCACAACTTAATAAACATTACATTTTAAAATTAGGGTTTTTTAGAAGTTAAATTAGACTAAAAGTTTTATTATGAAAGATATTATTTTTATATTCATCATAGTATTTTATTTTTTATTTTTATGTAACAAATAAGTATATTAAATAATTTTCCTAAAATGTTGTAGTAATTATTTTATTAAGAGAAATATCAAATAAATGGTTTTAAAAATATTAAAATAAATATTAAATGAAATAATTAATATTATCCACGAATTTTATAGAATAATATGACATGTTAGGAACCTAATAAATATTATGGTTTGAATTTATTTTCTTTGTGTTTTTTATTTAAATTCAAATAAATGAATAGTGTCAAAATTTACACTATTGGTATTTTATAAAAATAACATATTATTAAATTATTTATAAATAACAAAAATATTTAAAAATTACAAATTGATAATTATGTTGTCTAAATGTGTCCCATTATATAAAATTTACAATATATAAGTATGTATTTATAACAATTTAAAATTTAGAATATTTTTACCACAAATAAAATTAAATATACTAAATAAGGATAAATCAAAATGATAAGGTTTAATATAAACATAAAACATAACTAAATGTTATTGGTTTATGATATTACAACCCTATCACTTCTCATATTAGAATTGAGTAATTTTTGGATGTTTTTATGTGGGTTTTGAATTTATTATAAATTAATATTTTTTAGGTATGCAAAGGTGCTCCTCTCATCCCTTATAAAAGGGAACCTCCTCCCTATCCACTTAACACAAATTTTGTGCATTCAAATTCGTTCAAACCCTGACCTTTTCACTTATCCACTTACCTAGAAACCTACTAGTGGTCTTGGTATTTTTCAATGACCTACATTAGTGCCCTAAGAAGAGGATAAGTGGAGGCACGTCGAAGAAGATGTAATATGCTTTACCGATTCATTCAAACTTATTTCTTCTCCTACTTCCTCGATATGAGTTCATTAATTATAAATAAATAACTATTGAATCACTTGTATAATGATATGTTATTATGAATATGAAATAACCACATTATATCTTCAATCCATTTTATGAAAAAATGAAATCGCTACACGTGCGTACGTACGGCTTACCGTCTCCACTCGGTGGTGTAATCTTTTATTTCCTCACTAATATACATGTATGGGTATATGGAAAAAATAACTATATATGATTATTGTAAAGTTATATTGATTCTGATATATTATACACCATCCGCTTCAATACAATTCTCCAATCATGGGAATGATTTCATCGCTCATGCGTACGTACGGCCTACCGTCTCCACGAATAACAAGTAGTAATGAAATATTACTAATAAAAATATAAGAATATGACCATATATGATATCATAACAATTAATATGATTTTGTAATAACTGGATGACAATATTTAAATCATTATACAGTAGTATCAGATATGTACAAAGCATATCATACCTAAGGTAAGGGATAATTTTGCAATCTCATTTTTATCCGAGATTTCTTATACTTAAGTATTTACTGGGGTTATATTTATCATCCATGTACATGTTTTATAAAATTCCATTCATATTGTGTTTACTATTATAAAATTTATGTTTTAGTTCATCTTTAACCATTTTTGAATTTTACTATGCAGTATGGAAGGAATCTTTCATTAGTTTACCATACAAGGTACTTTTTGACTTTCTGGCAAAAGTACAAGGAGAATGTTTTTTTTAAACTTTTACGAAATGAATGTATTTTTACTGTTTCATAATTCCTTATTTCCATGAAGCTCCCTCTAAAAGATTTCATGTTTATTTTCAATTAAATTATTTTATGTTAAAATTGCATGATATTTTGAGAAAAGAAGATGATTTTGAAGAAGAAAATATTTTTTTTTCAAGAATTCATTTCATGTGTTTTATCAAAACTATTTTCCATCTAAGATGACATTCTTTAATATGGGTATGATTCAAGTAAATGTTATGATGTTGTTTATGATGAAATGATATCCGTTTATTTTGTATGGATTATGTTATGTTGGGATGATGTTTATGAAGCCCATTTTATTCATTGGGTTATGATGAATGATTTATATTTATTTTGTGGCACACGAAAGAATGATTTCATTATGAGATGGGTGGGACATATATCTACCTCCAGTTCATTGGGTAAAGATTTATATCCCATGATATAGACATGGCTGCAATAGAAAGTAAATCTGGTTCAGTAATACAGGGCTGGAATGGCACGTAAACCCGGTTCAGTAATGGACATTGTCCACTATGATGGTCTTGGCGGAAATGACATGGATACTATAGAAATAATATCATGTGATTAATGGTTTCAACAATTTCATGTTTTATTCCCATGCTATATTATCATTATTAATGTTCCTTTATGATCCATGCCTTATGTACTGCCATTTTTTAGGTCATTGCTCAAGATTTGGATGTTTCGATTTTTTGCTCATGTTTTGACGTTCAAATGCTTATGGATTGTTTTATGTTCTCCATGTTTACCCTTACAAAGCATTTGATCTCATCCTTTTTAAGTTTTATTTTCCCTATGATATATTTATGTTTTATTTTACCTATGATATAAATAAAGGTTTTAGGTAAAAAAATGGGATGATCTTTATGGGAGATGTGGAAGATCTTTCACCATGATTAGAATATTTTGTACTGAGTTTCTAAAGACACTAAAATAATACGGTCTTTGGGCACCTGTTTTTTCCATGTATTAAGTATTCTACAAAATTAATGTAATGTCCATGTACATCATGATTTGGGTCTCTATAATTGGTATCAGAGCAAAGGATTAGTCAACCATTGGAAACTAAGATGCGAAAAATTTAGTGAGATCCCTATAGATATTTATAAGGTTTGTTTTATATGTCCCTAAGGATAAGTATACATATAGGTTATAGACCTATAATTATGGTAATGATCATAGAATTAAACATAAGATGTTATATATTGATGGTACTCCCCCTTTATTATGATGTTTTCCTAGTATGATTTTTTCTTCTCACACTATTCTTTTTGGGTTTTAGACAATGGCTAGAACCCGAAGGAACCATTTTGATCAATGTACTGGACAATAAAATGATTGTCCTCTTGAAAAAACAAATGATATGGGAGATGGAGGGAAAAACATTATTTCTATACTTACACAATCTATGAATCATTCCTGGCTTCCAAATGAGCAGAGAAGGGAATAATATTTTATTGAGTCTTTCATGAGGCAACGCCCACCTTATTTCAGTGGGTCTTCTGATCCACTTGTTGCCGAAATATTGATCAGTACCACTGAAAATATATTTTCCATACTTCAATTTTTTTAGCATGAAAAATTCATTTTGGTTGTTTATTGGTTAGAAGGTGAGGCAGACTAGTGGTGGACTCTAATTAAGAATACAGGGCCCTAAGATGAAAATGAATCCATGGAATGGGATGAGTTCATGATCTTGTATTTCAATAAGTACTTCCAACATATTCTTCAAACAATTATGGAAAAGGATGATGAATCTGTTGGTATATACGAGTCTAATTTTACAATGTAGTCAAGGTAGGCATATGGCTTTATCATCCATCCTGAAAGTAAAGTTGATCAATTATTTAGTGGCATAAAACCATGAATTTTAAGTGAATTAGCTGTAACAGACTTCTGTAAATATGAAGAAATTGTGTGTCGTGCTATCAAGGTAGAACTGGAAGGTGGTGTTACATATCCATCTCATGTTTTTGACAAGAAATGGAAGATGGAGTTCACGGAAAAATCTCAAAACAATGGTGACAAGGAGATGAATGTTTATTTATGCTCAAAGTGTGGAAAGAAGCATTGCGGAGATTGTCTTAAAGGGACCAGAAAATATTTTAAGTGTGGAAAAGAAGGTTATCAGGTAGCTGAGTGTTGAAGAAGTGGAAAAAGGGTTGATAGTGATGTGTATAGAGAAAAGATTACAAAGAATTCACCAACAACACTTCAATGCTGCATGTGAAAGGAAATGGGGAATTATGATAACCAATGCCCTAATCTGAGGGTTAATGATGATCGACATCAACATCCTCTTAAGGAAAAGGACAAGGGGAAGTCATAAGCGATCAATATTGGAGATGTAGATTATGAAAATGATGTGGTGGAATTATTATGTGTTTATGTAACGAGATTCCAAAACAATGTTGTGGAATCTCATTTATAGTATCGTGGAATATTGGAATATCTATGTATTTTTTTATTGTGGTTTTCAATAATTTTATGGTACTGGTAACCATGAAAAGTGATTGAAATATTTTTGGAAAGTAGATGATATATGGATAATGAAGGGATAAGGAGAAAATAATATGTTTGATAATATTAATGAGCCAATGACTGATATAATGACAATGTGATATCACGGTGTGAGTATATAGAAGTTTTGGGATGTTGTTATGCAGAAATAGTTAACTTTTGACAGCATTCAAGTTTTCACTAAGGTTAAATGGGTATTCATTTTTCTTTAAGATACATTATTATTGTATTCACATTTTTGGAATGTGATCAATAAGATATGTCTTATGATATATGGTGGATAAATGTTGGTACTCACATGGTTTGTAGATGACCTTTCTAGTAATCATTTCCTTTATACTATGATATTGGATAGAAGTATTTTCGATAATCCTAAATGATGGAATGGTTTAATTTAGACATCATATAGTATTGTTTAAGGATATAATTTTTTGACATTATTTATGAAATGATATAATAGTATAGTTTTAGAAAAAGGACAACCCTTAGGATGGGCGACAACCCGTCGCGTCGGACAAGGCTACAAGTATCGAACCCACAACTGAAGTGCGACATACCATTACCGCCTTCCAGTGGCCTACAAGAATTCCCTGGTTTGTAAAAATTAGTTTTATTTTATTATGTTGTATGATAGACGAAGTATAAGTCCATTTTTGGAACCATATACGATTAACCTCGCCCTTTATAGACTTATGATTATTTAATATCTTATGCTAATATTTTTGTGATAGAGACAGATGGAATGACCTATCATAATATCACATGATATACTAATACTTTAAGAATAAAAAATTAAAAATAATTTCATTAAATAGTATATTATGTGTATATTTTTCATGGAATGACCAACGAAGATATTATAATAAAATCATGTATGTATTTCTCCGTATGCAAAAATTCACCAACTTTAGGGAAATGATCTTTAAATTTAAAAATAGTAACCTAATATCTGATGAATTATATGTTACCTTCGATCATCAGAAATTTATGGCTTTTTTATTGTTGTATTTTGCATATCCATGTCCTCTACCACTCTTCATCATATGTTGATGGTTAGATTTCATTTCCATATCCATATTTTCACCAATGTTCTCCTATGTGGAAACTCAATGATATGTTAATTTGGGTCACCGTTATTTTTCATACATTAGTTTTTAAAATTAAGTTTTATTATTTCTTTTTATGATGTGGGTTTCTAGGAAAGAAACTTTCAAGTAGTAAACGATTTATAACCCCGAAGAATTTCGAGGGAGAAATTCATTTTTAGGGGGGTAGAATGTAACACCCCGAGATTTTATGATAAATATTATTTTTAATTTTGTTGATGTCTTGTCTTGTACGCTACACCAATATTATCTTGAACTATACGCATCACTCTATTAACTTGCAGAATACACAACAATATACTTCAAGCTAATGTTTCACGCAAGATCGACCTTCCTCAATATCTTCTGTTATACACAATACCAAGTTTCACTGAACAATGATATTTTTTTATAATATTATGAAATAGTTTTTATGAATAGTATTAACCAAAATATGAATTTTATAACATTATAATTCATCTTACACATTTTCTGGAATTAGGTTTAAGAACAAAATCAATTTTTCGGACAAAAGAAGTAATTTTTTTAAAAAATGCAGTTTTTTTGCCTTTTGATGGCGAACCCATTTTAAATCTAATATTTTTTAAATTTATAATATAAATTTTACAAAAAATAATTTTTCTATTTAATAAGGATATAAAAATTTACTTTTGATAAATTTTTGATATTTTTCTTATAAGTTTCTTATTTTGAGGAATAGTAAAAGTACGCTAAATTTTAATTAAAAACAACTTTTTTCATCAAGATAATTTATATGGTTAAATTATAATATTTAATGGTTTTAATGTATAAATAGAATATATTTTTACCATTTATTATAATTTAAGTCATTATCATTAATTTTACATTGAATTCATAGTTAAAAACATTTCAATCTTTTGCAATGTTT
Organism: Viscum album; assembly: GCA_963277665.1. Lineage (NCBI taxonomy): Eukaryota > Viridiplantae > Streptophyta > Magnoliopsida > Santalales > Viscaceae > Viscum > Viscum album. The sequence goes on from OY728155.1 coordinate 387,187,243, forward strand.
TAACTTTTAAAACCCGTTTTCTCAACAGTGGGATTAATTTAAAATTAAATACTATAACTACTGTGTTAGGAATTTAGAAAAATGGATTCCATATTTATAATTATAAGTTCCAAATTATGTTAATAGGATAATTTTATATTTATACATTATGAATAGTAACTACGGTAAATTTTATTTACTATAGTTAAAAGTAAATTAGGTAATTAACGGTAAAAATAATATTATAAAATTATCCTAACACTTTTATTAATATAATTGGATGATTATATTTAGTCCTAAAATATACCTAGGTCGAAATGATATCTATTATAACCCAATTTTATCTGATTAAGACATTTTTTTATTTTATTTAAATGAAAGTTAAATTTTTCTCACTCAAACATTAATAATTAAATTATTTTTAATATTAGGTTATGCAGAATATAAACACAGTTATAAATACTCATCTGAAACCTAAATTTTTTTTCTTTATCATGGTAATTTATTTGTAATCTCTAACGAATATATAATTACTTTAATAGCTTATACATTAATGATGCAGAAATTATTTATTTTGTGAAAATCAATAATATAGTTTGTATTAATCTAATAATACCCATTAAAGTCCAAAAAACCTGACCAAAACTTATTTACTGTGTAAATATAAACCATAAGAATCCAAATGTAAAATTTTTTACCATTTTTAGCCTTATAAAATTGATTATGACAGTTATGTTATTTTATTTTTAATGATGTCAATGTTTTCACCTTCATAATTTAATAAACATAACATTTTAAAAGTAGGGTGTCTTAGAATATAAATTCGACTAAAATTATTATTATGAAAGATATTATATTTATATTCATCATACCTTTTTATTTATAATTTTTATACAAAAAATTGTGTATATTAAATAAATATACAGAATTGTTGTAGTAAATGTTTTATTAAGATAAATATCAAATAAATGGATTTAAAAATATTAAAACAAATATTATATGTACTAATTAATATGATCCACTAATTTTCTAGAAGCATATGACATGTTAGGAACCTATTAAATATTTTTTTTCAAATATATTATCTGTGTGTATTTTATTTAAATTCAAATAAATTAATACTGTCAAAATATACACTATTGGTATTTTATAAAAATAACATATTATTAAAATATTTAAAAATCACAAATATATTTAAAAATTAAAAAATGAAGATAATATGGTATAAAAGGTTATAAAGTAGCCAATTATAGGAAATGGAAAACATATAAATATTTATTTATAACAATTTAAAATTTAGAATATTATTACAACAAATAAAATTAAATAGATTATATAAAGATTAATCAAAATGATAAGGTTTAAAATAAACCTAAAACATGTCGAAATGTTATTGGTTGATGAGATTACTACCATATATCATTTCATATTCTAACTGAGTCATTTTTTTGGGTTTTAATAGGGGTTTGAATTTATTATAAATTAATATTTTTTCAGGTTTCCAAAGGTGCCCCTCTCCTCCCTTATAAAAGGACCCCTACCCCCTCTCCATTTCACACCAATTTTGAGCTTTAAAATTCATCCAAACCCTACCAATTTCACCTTTACACTTCCATATAAACCTACTAGATGTTCTGGTCTTCTTCAAAGACCAACTCTAGTTCCCTAAGGGTAGGTTAAGAGGAGGCGCGTCGAAGAAGTGGTATTGTCCATTACAGATTCTTTCAAACTGATTTTTTCTCCTACTTCATCTATATGAGTTGTTTCATTATTGCGTAATAACTACAGTATCACTTGTATACTGATATGTTATTATGAATATGAAACAACCATATTCTATCTTCTATCTATCCTATGATAAGATTAAATCACCACGCGTGCATACGTACGGCTTACCGTCTCCACGACATGGTGTAATATTTTATTTCATCACTAACAAACATGGATGGGTATAAGGATGGAATAAATAAATATATATGATTATTTTAAAGTGAATTTTATTTTAAAATACTATACCATACACTTCAATACATTTCTACAAACATTGTAATGATATCATCGCTCGTGCGTACGTACGGCCTACCGTCTCCACGACGTGATGCGACTTGTTCTACATGATATTCATTGAATAATGATTATATAAATGAATTTAATTAATAAATATGAAATATATTACACTAATAATATTCTTTAAATGATGTATATGTAACCTAAAAATAAGAATAAAAATTTATTCGACAAAACACGAATAAGAACATAAAGCAATGAACACCCGAATAACAAGTAGCAATGAAATATTACGAATAAGAAGATAATAATATGACCATATATAATATCATAAGAATGAATAAGATTATAGAATAAGTCAAAAACATTATTTAAATCAATATATAGGAGGTCCAGATACATACAATGTAAATCAGACCTAAGGTATGGGATAATTTTTCAATCTAATGTTTATCCAAGATTACTTATACGTAAGTATTTACTGGGTTATATTTATCATCCATGTATGTGTTTGGTAAAACTATTTTCATAAAGTGTTTACTATTATTCCATTTATGTTTAAAGTCATTTTTACCTGTCTTTGACTTTTACTATGTAGTATGGAATGAATCTTTCTTTTGTTTACTATACGAGGTACTTTTTGACTTTCCAGCAAAAGTACATGGAGAATGTTTTTTTTTAAAAACTTATATGGAATGAATGGATTTTTATAGTTTAGTAATGCCTTTTTTACATGAAGATTCATCTACAAGATTTCATGATTATTTTCATCATAATTATTTTATTTTAAAATTGCACGATATTTTGAGAAAAGAAGATTATTTTGAAGAAGAAAATATATATTCCTCAGGAATTCATTTCTTGTGTTTCGTCAAAACTATTTTCCGTCTATGATAACATTATTTAATATGAGTATATTTAAAGTACATGATTTTATGTTTCTTATGATTAAATAATATCTATTAATTTTATATGGATTATGTTATGTTGGGATGATGTATATGAAACCCATTTTATTTGTTGGGTTATGTTGAATGATTTATGTTTATTTTGTGGAACATGATAGAATGATTTCATTATGAGATGTGTGGTACCTATATCTCCCTCCAGTTAATTTGTTAATGATTTATATCTCATGAGAGATACATGGATAGAATTTAATGTAAATAATGTTCAGTAATACAGGGTCGGAACGACAATTAATCCTAGTTCAATAATGGACATTTTCCAATATGATGGTTTTGGCAGATATTCATTGGCTACTATGGAAATCCTATCATGTGATTAATGGTGTCCAAAATTACATGTTTTATTCCCATGCTATATTATCATGATTAATGTTCCTTTATGATCTATTCATTATGTAATGAAATATTTGTTTTCATTGCTCAAGATTTTGATGTTTAGATTTTATGCTCATTTTTTTACATTCAAATTATTATATGTTATTTTATGTTATCCATGTTAACCCTTACTAGGTATTTGAGCTAAACATTTTTATTTTTTCATTTCTATAGGGCATAAATAAATTTTTTAGGTAAAAAAGGGGAATAAGTTTATGGTAGATATTGATGATCTTTTACCATGATTAGAAGATTTTGTTCTGAGTTTCCAAAGACACTAAACTAATACGGTCTTTGGGCATCTATTTTTGTCATTTATTAAGTTTCCCACAAATGTAATGTAATTCCCATGTACGTCAAGCTTTGGGTATCTACAGAATGGATGGAGTTTAAAGTGATTTACATAGAAAATATACATTCCTCGTGACCGTCGAGTGGATATGGATAAGAAATTTCCGAGTCTAAGGAAGAAGGGGAAGGATAATGTCACAAAGTATGAGGCTAATTATACAAGGTTAAAAAGGCCTGAAAATGATTATATATGTAACCCAAGGAGTAATATTGTACGATTCTTTGATGGGTTAAAACCATTTCTTCGTTGATCATTAGTCTCACAGTCCTTCTCATCGTCTGAAGATATTGTCTCATGCACTATCAAGATAGAAAAGGAATTCTCAAAGTCTTGCGACTTTATAGAAAAGAAAGATAAGAAGAGATATTTCTAACACTATGGAAATGGATATTAAGGGAAGAGGGGAAATTTGAATAATCATCCAATAGTAAATTTAGGAAGAAACTCTCCGGTACTTGCCTAAAGGGAATGAGAGTCTGTTACAAGTGTGGTGAAAAAGGCCACCAAGCTCATGATTGCAATGGAAATAAAGAAGATCTCAATGTTAAATGCTAAAATTATAGAAAAAGGGCCATTGTGATAATGAATTTCCTAAGTGACAAGGAAATTTACCTTATAAAAGGCCAAGGGAGAAAGGCCATGATTATGCGATAACTACTGCCAAGGTAGAAGCTCAAAAAGATGTGGTGGAAGGTAATCTAAGGGTTTCCTCTAGATTAGTTAATGCATTATTTGATTTTGGATCGTCGCATTGTTTCATATCTTCCATGTTTTCAATTAAAATTTTATATTTTCAATTTTACATGATATGGGAGTTGTCAGTAAAAACATCTAAGGGAACTATAATCGCAATAATGTTTTGTGAATTAGTTCTCATTTGAGAATATAAATGTTCTTTATCTGTTGATCTCATAGTCATACACATGATTTAATTTTATATTATCTTCAGAAAGGATTGGATTTCGAACCATGATGTGAAAATTTAATGTAAGAATGAGGAGGTTAAAATTTCTGATGATGATAAATATAACATTATCTTTAGAGTTGAAACGTCACCACTTGATTATTATCTAGATCCACCCCCTATATCTCTAATAAATAAAATTATTGTAGAGGAAAAGAATTAAATATTTATGGGTTAGGAAAAGAATGTTGGAATTGGGGATGTACCTATTTTGTAAGGATATGTTGATGTGTTTCTAGAGGATTTACCTTAACATCCATCAGAACCAGAAATTTAGTTTTCCATTGATTTAATTCCTGGATCAAGGATAATATCAAAGACCCCTTATAGAATGGCCACTGTGGAATTAGGGGAACTAATGAAACAACTAGAATAATTGAGTAATAAGGGATTTATTCTCCCTAGAGTTTATCTAAGGGGAGACCATATCCTTTTTGTTAAAAATAAAGATGGATCAATGAGGTTGTGCGTTGACCACATGGAGATCAATGCTACAACAATAATGAACAAGTATCCCCCACCTCACAATGATAATTTATTCGACCAACATCCTTGAGCTCAATATTTTTCAATGATTTACCTTTGATCTGGATGTCATGTGTTGTGTGTGATGAAGACATTTCAAAAATAGCATTTTGAACCTTGTAGGGGAATTACATGTTAATATTAATTCTTTTTGGATTGACTAATGCACCCTCTGTCATCATTAATCTAATGAATAGAGATTTCCAGGAATATATTGATTACATTGTAGTGGTATTTATAAATTATATCTTCGTATACTCAAAATTCTATGAATATTATGAAAATAACTTGGGAAATATTCTAAAAACCCTCAGAATAAATGAATTGTATGGTGATTTTAGCAAATGTGAATTCTATCTTCAGGAGATTTCTTTTCTTGGACATATTTTCTCTATGGATTGAATCGCTATTGATCCTTTAAAAGACAAGGAAATCCATGAATTTCCATCACCAATTAGTATAACTAATATACACAGTTTTATTGGTTTATCAAGTTATTAATAAAGTTTCGCCTACTATTTTTCCAGGTTGGATAACCCATTAACCATGCTCTCATGTAAAGAGGTTAAATTTGTTTGAAAAAACGAGTGTGAAGAATGTTTTGAAAACTAAAGAGAAGATTAGTCAAAGATATTATCTGGACTCTACCATCAGGGAAAAATATGTCTGTTATTTATAGTGATGCTTCAAAGAATGGAATTGGTAGTGCCCTTATACATAATGATATAATTATTTCATATGTATCACGTCAGCTAAAAATTCATCTGAAAAACTATCCCACTCATGATATTGAGTTAGCAGCTATAATCTATACTATAAATATATAGAGGCAAAATCTATACATTGAAAAATGTGATATATTTACAGATCACATGATATTGAAGTATATTTTTTCACAAAAAGAACTCAACATGAGGCAAAGTATATGTATTGAACTAATCAAGGATTCAGATTTCAAAATACACTACCACTCGGGGAAGGAAAATAATGTGGAAGATTCTTTGAGTAGAAATGATCATGGAGTTTTGAAAAATATGTGAGTTGAAAGAGATAATAATTTCATGGATCTAGTTTAGATGTATATGGTAATAACCATGGAAGGTGAAACATCAATAATTTTTCATATGGTTTCCAAACCATCATTACTAGAAAGGATAAAAAGTTTACAGACTACTGATGAGGAGTTTAAAAAGAAGATTAAAGTTGTAAATGATGGGAGATTGAGTTACGTCGAATATGAAGATGCAATTTTGAAATTTGGTAATAGACTTTGTGTTCCCAATATACATGATCTAAAAAGGGAATTGTTCGATGATGCTCGTAGCTCCAATTTCTCAATAAACCTGGGAGCACCAAGATGTATAGAGATTTGAAGGATCTTTTTTTTGTGAGACAACATGATGAGAGAGATTGATGATTTTGTGTCAGGATGTATGGTTTGTCATCAAGTGAAAGCTGGAAGGTGACAGTATGTCAATTTCATGAATCCTCTTCCCATACCTGGGTGGAAATGGGATTATTTTACGATGGACTTTTACATGGGACAACCATAGACTCCTAGAAGGATTAATGCAATATGGGTCATTATTGATCGTCTTACCAAGATAGAATATTTTCTTGCTGTGAGTTATGATTTACCACTTGAATGTCTAGAAAGAATATATAATAATGAATTTGTATGACTTTATGGAGTACCCCTACCGAATTTTTCAGAATGTGATCCATGTTTTACATCAAGATTCTAGAAAAGTCTCCAGAAGGACTTTGATACTGAACTTTATTTGAGAAATTCCTACCACCCTAAAACTGATGGATAATCAGTACAGACTATTCAAAAAATATATGACATGTCGAGATCTTGCTCACTTGACTTTCTAGGAAAGTTGGATCAGTATGTACCTCTGGTAGAATTTTCCTATAAAAATAGCTTCCATTCAAGTATTCAGATGACACTATATAAAGCATCATATGGAAACAGATGTCGCACATCAACTTATATGGATGATATTGGTGAAAGAAAACTCATAGTCCCATAACTTATGGAGGAAACAATAGAAAATGTGATGATTATCCAAGACCACATCAAAGAATCCCAAAGTAGGCAAAAGAGATATGCCGATAATCGAAGGATGGATTTGGAATTCTCTGTAGGAGACCATATTTTCATGAAGGTATCTCCATGGAAGGGTGTTATACGTTTCGGTAAGAAAGGTAAATTGATTTCTAGGTACATCAGACCTTCTGAAATTCTACAACGAATTGGAGTTCTAGCTTATCTTTTCGAAATACCTCCATGTCTCTCCAACGATCATGATGTGTTTCTCATATCACTATTGAGAAAATACATTCCTGACCCAATGCATGTACAAACCTATGAAAAATTACAACTTGAACCCGATATGTCTTATTATGAAGATCCTATCCAAATTCTTGATACCCGAGAACCAGTGTTGGGAAACTGGACGACTCATCTGGTGAATGTTCAATAGAGAAATCATTAGATGGAAGAGGAAACTTTGGATCCCGAGGAACTTATGATGAAGAACCATCCAAATTTTTTTATAATGTAATATTCTTCAAATTTCAAGGAAGAAATTTTTTTATATAGGGGAGAATGTGACACCCCAGGCTTCCACAATACGTTTCTATTTGAATAATGCAGTATCTTTCATTGTATGCTACTTGGAGTTTTAACACACAACGACCAATCGATCCAGCCTTTATGAACTATAATAACCACATTTTTAAATTTTATAAATTTTAATTTTTAATGTGGACATCAATTTTGAATTTGGAATATTCAATTTAGCTTAGGGTGAATTTTTGGTATTTTTCTAAAAACATTCAATTTTTGATGAGTAGTGAAAACCCTGAGTTATAGTTTAAAACCGACCTATTATTCTAGAAATTAATTATTTTATTTTAATTTATTTTAGGTAAAAATAGATACATAATAACTATATATGTTAAATTTAATTCATTGGAGTCATTTTATAATAATTTTATATATACAAAAAAATTGATCTTTTAACCGTCTTTTACCTACATTCTCAAAGAATTTACAGATTTGCATAAAACATAATATTAATATTTATGTGAGTCGAATTTCAAAATTCCAAGAGACATGGTTGACATAAGTAAGTAAAATGTGGTTCAATTAGATGAAAATAATTTTCAGTGAATAGTAACTTCTGATTTTTATTTACTACTGCTAAATGTAAATAGCGTAATTAAATGGAATAAATGATATTATAATTACACTGACACATGTAATAATTCTATTGGATAAGATTAATTCTACCAAAAACAACCTTTGTAAACAAATAAGATCCTTTTGGCCAACTTGGATTAGATTAGGACATTTATTATTATTTTATTTAAAGAAGTGTTAAAAGAGTTAAAATCAATGTTTAATAAGTAAACCAATTTTAATACAAGGTTATACCAAATAATAATTCTACTCTAAATATTCATTAGAAAGTTAAAAATATTTCCTAAATAATTGTATTTTATTTATAATTATTATACGTTAAATAATTTAATTTAATTATGACCCAATAATGATGCATTAATTACCCTATAATGAAATATTAAAATAATTGGAATTATAAATATCCAACTAAATGTAAATTGAGAATTATGATGTATTTCATTAATTTTAAAGTTTTATATGAAATTTCAAGGTTTATTAAATAAATTTTATTTTAAGTGTGTAAGTTTCTATGGCTCTCATAAAAATGAAATACTAAATACTGTCAAGATTGACTTGATTTTGTTTTTAATACAATTGCTATATTATTATTGATATACTATTCTTAAAAATATATGGATCATTAAAACGAATAATATAAGGTTATATATATCAATAATTAACTACATAGGGTTATCTTGGTATTTTATAGTAAGATTATTAACCATATAATATAAAAATACAAAGAGGTATGGTAAGTGTCAAACTATTTAAATATGAGTTAAATCTTAACAATAAGGTTAATATGGTGACCTAAACCAGTATAAAACCTATTGAATGATATTTTTTCGATCCATCCCCACCTTATACTTGAAATAAATCATTTTGGAGTAATTCTATAACGAAAATTATATTATTATAAAATAATATTTCATGCTTTTTCTAAAATGACCCTCACTTCTCTTATACAAGGGTACACCCACTTCTCTTAAATTCACAACTCCAAAGCCATTTGGCTCGGCCATCCCCTACCCAAATACCTTCCAAAAAATACCTCACTTCATCCTAGAGTTCTTACATTGTTCTAAAAGCAATCCTATTGGGCCCTTTTGATCAACACAAAATCAAACACCCAAAGAAGTGGTAATAGTTTCATCACCATCTTTCAAGTTATTTTTTTCTTTCACTCACTCTTTCTTTGTTGTTTCCATTGAAAAAAGTAACTCCAGTACCTTATAAATACTGTTATGTTATTGTTAATATGGTGAAACCATATTTTTTATTCTATCCATCCTATAAATGACAATGTCACCATAAGTGCGTACGTATGTCCTACCTTCTCCCCGTCATGGAGTAGTTTTTTATTGAAACAATTCATTATTTTGTTGGGTATAATAATGAGTACAACTAATGAAGATAATAAATATAACATGTTAATAATTCTATATATATGATAAAATATCCAATTAAATTTGATTTCACCATCAATATAATGATATTGTTGCTCGTGCGTACGTACAGATTACAATCTCCATGAACCATATGAGATTAATTCCCCATCATAATCATTTAATTATAATTTTTATTTTAGGATTAAAAATAATTTTTATGAACACAATTAAATTCTGTATATGAATCAGATACATCCTATACATAATAAACATGGCTTACATAATGAATCATATATAGGAAAACGAATAAGTTAACACCCAAAATGATGATACAAATGAAATATTATTAACAAAGAAATATAGAGTATCATATATGATATAATATTTATCTATATAGTTCATGAATAATTTAATAACAATGTTTTGACTATTATACATAATATTAACATACCATCGACTAAGTAAATGTACGAGGTAAGGGTTACTTCTACAATCTCTTTACTTATCCAAGGTTGTTAATAAGTAAATATCTACTAGTACCTCTTTATCATCCACATCTGTAATTTCTTAAAAATGTAAATCAAATCATTTTTACTATTTACTATACTACGCTCTAAAGTCATTTATACCCATATATGACCATATATGTTTCTAAATGACTCCTTCCATCATATTCCAATCAAGGTACTTTATGACCTTTCGACAAAATTTAGCTAAGAATGACTCTTTTAAACTTATAAAGGGGGAGTATCTATATTCTGTTGTTATAACATCGTCGAAGATTCCCATACAAGCTTATAAGAATATTTTCAAAATAAATGTTTTATATTATAATTACATTACTTGTAAATGTTTTCAATATATAAAGAGATATATCTCTAAAAAAGATTTTATTTCATCTATTTCATGATCCTATGTTGGATTTTAATCTTGTTTGAAGTTGATTTATTATGATAAAAATCATCCATATTGTATTGATGGTTTTGTGATGTGTTTGAATATGAATTTTTTATTATTAAACCATTCATATGGATAAATTATTGACATTTCATTTGATAGTTTTAAAATGAATTTTTCTGTTTTATTTACACATTTTCATATGAGGAATGAATTGAACTTAGTAAGTGATAGGTGGGGAATGCTATTTCTACTCAATGCATTGGTAGTTCTCATGAGATGAACAAGTTTCTTGGCACAAGGATTTGAAATAATCTTTTTTGTAGTTTTGGAACAAGGCCTCGACTATGTGGTAAATAATTCTAGCATTATGCATTCCATTATTATGAAATAGGCCATTAATTTTTCATGTGGTTATTCAACTAGTAAAATATCTATGTGAATAAGTAAATGAAATTATTTTATTTATATTTTTCATATTATACTGAATTTTAAGTTTAAAATGATTATTTTTTAGTCTAATGAATTGCCTTAAATGTTTATGCTTATTTATGAACGTTTCCGCTATATTGTTATCTTCACAGAGCATTTGAGAACACCACTTTCTATGTTTCATTTTTCCTAGAATGTGATGAAGTATATTTTGACTACCCCACAGTGATAGTATAAGGGATATTAATGTTGTCCATGGAGACAATTTTGTTTTTTTTATTTTAAGATGTAATATAAAATATAGGAATGTATCTAGTACTTCTAATCCTACTAAACTGATAGGTCATTCGAGATTTGATCCATGTGATCATGCAAATGTAATATAATAATGCACTGAATCAGGGTAACTGGGGTCAGGGTGGTACAATTATTCAAAAAATATTATTCTGTAAAATATAAACCATATAAAAATTAAATTGGTTCATAATAATAAAACATGTCTCAATAAAAAGAAATTAGGATGAAAAAAATATTTGTTAATATTCATTCCAATAAAACCCCTTGCACCAGATAAAGAATTAATATTGTAACTTATAAATATATAAATTAATTTAATATATGATATTATAAATCAAATTGGTAGTATAAAGACCAATTAATTAAAAATAGTGTGATAAAATGAAATATGTCCCAAAAAATTGAGATGAAACACTTAAGTTGTTCATGATTCATTCTATACACTCGCATAATGTCCTTGGTGTTATAATTATTTTCAATATATAACATTATATAAAACATATTATATTTATTTAATACAATATATACAATTTATTATCATATATTATTTATTTATTATGTAGCTTCCATTCCTTTGTCGATTATAAAAGGTTGTTCAATTATTTTTCTGGTAAAAACTACAATATGTTGACCACTGTCAAAGTAATTATAAAATAGATTAAAAATTTCAATAATAATAATTTCTTTTTGATATAATTTTTATATTAAACAAAAAGTTTTTATATCTAACCATATTGGGTGGTCATGAAAAATGAAACTCATTGCTATTGGAGGTGATTTATTGCACATGAAAAAGTTAATGTATCTGTTTCCCAATAAGTTAGACGGAAAAAGGTAAAATATAACCTAAATTTTAAAAATCATTTATATTGTATCTATATCAAATTTGATATCTAATATATCCTTTTGATCAGACATGAATGCTCTTAATAAAAAACAGAAGGTGTTGTGTTGTGGAAGAGGTTGTTCGTGCAACACACTAACGATGGTTTTGTTTTTAATATTGGATAAAGGGTGATATTCCATTTATATAATTACATTTTAATATATTAATGAGTCTTATTTAAAAATCTTGTTATATGTATTGTATAATTTTATGAGAAATATTAAAGAGATATTGTAACATATGGTGTAGTACTTATGTTGGTGGTTTGATTTTCTCTTGTTGATTTCCTTATAATTGAAGGACTTAAGGTAACATCAGTATACCAGGGCTTTAAGGAAAAGAAAAAACTTCTAGGAGAGTTAGTTTTGGAATAGGATAATGTGAAATTATAATATATAGTATAACCATCGAGGGGTGGAATTTATCCCTTTTTCTATGTGAAATAAATGGAACTTTTGGGAACAACCATTAACCTTACATGATATTACTAAACTATTACATAGATTGGGAGACAAATGATATGAAATTATTAAGTGTATGATGTCTTTTAGTAAATAAATTCCCAAAAAATGATTTTACCAAATTATGAAATAATTTATTGGGTTTTAACAATATGTTTTTAAATTTTATTTTTTTCTTTTAAACCGTGGTAATAGTTATTGGCTAATAAAATTCATTTTTAATAAAAATATAACATAACCCATATAAAAATAAATTTGTAATGGAATAAATTAACTTCTATTTAGTCTGAATAATTTCTTAATATTACGAAAAAAACATTTATATTAAAAAATATAATGTGTAAAAAAATCATTTATCTAGAAATTACATTTCGAACATTATATATTCTTAATAGTATTTATTAGTTAATAATAATTAAATGAGTGTTAATATAATTATATACTGGTTTATAAATAGTATTATAGTTTTCATTGAAATTTTATTTATTTTATTTATTGAATATTGATAACACAATATTAAAGAACCAAAGCATTTTATTTATTTAAAAAATATATATGAAATTAACACTAATAATACAAGTATTATATTTATTAATAAAAATAAAAATAATATATATGATTAATAGTAAAAAATTTAACAAAAATGGGAAATATATTATGTTCTATTTAATTTATAATATTTCAAAAGTATAATTTCTACTATAAGCATTTGAAATCGTTTTTACGGTCTAATATTACCTGAGTTACAATATTTATAGACATGTGTTTTATAAATTAATCATATTAATTTTTTGAATAATATAATTGATCATAATTATTAGTATTTAATATAACAATGGTTTATTAATCATGCAATTCATTCTAATATTATCAGAATAATCATTTATTTGAAAAAGTTTTATTTTCTTATTCACATTAAAATTAATTATTTTAGGAAAATTTCCAAAAAATAATCATATTATAATATTTTTATTCAAAAACCAAAAAATATGTTTATTATTCAAAAATGAAAGTACAAAAATTAATAAATTTGGTATTTGAATAATATCATAAATTATAATGGAAAATTTCATTCAACAGAAAAGGACATCTCTAAAGACAACTATTATTATTTATATTCAACAATTATAATCAAATAAATTTTTTATCTAAATATTAATATTAGAAAACATTTATCATCATTAATCATACATTTAATAAAAAAAATCTTACTTATATAAACTAGAATTTTTGTAAAATTATCTTCCTCAATATTAAATGATCTTATTTGCCATTTTATATGAACTACATTAATTTTAATCATATTAAAATTAATATATTATTCAATTTAAACAAATATTTTATATAACAATTACTATGTAACATCCCAACCCCAGTACCCATCATATGTCTTAGATGGGTTTTCAATGTAATTTCAGTTTCCCCTCCCTATATTTTGTATGATGTCAACTAGAAATGTGGGATTAACGAATACAGTTGAAAGAAAATAAAATATGGTTCATACGCGAAAATATTATAGAATATTATAAAAACATTAGATTTGAAAAAATAATGGACATAATTTAAATAAATTCAAAACCAACAAAATATTACCTTGTAAAACATTTGTATAATAGTTGAATAATATAATGATATAATTCATGTAACTAAATGATCTGATGATTTTCATTTTAATAAAAGACTAAAGATAATGGATACAATAAATAAAACCGTATTACTAATCCCCTTTTTATTCAAAAATTTTATTTCTACGAAATATAACAAATAAAAAATCAATGTTGGGATCATTACTATTATATAAACCAGCATCCATGAAATCTTCATGGTACCAAACTTCTTCTGAAACAAGATGTAGGGAAAAGACCATTAGTTCACAACAAATAATTTCTAGAAAACATATTATGAGTATATTTTTTGTGAGAAAAAGAAATATCCAGGGGTATTAATTTTATTAATATAATACTAGGCATGAAATAAGTCCACTAAACCACGAGTAATGGGTAAACAACTAGTGTTATCAGAACATTCATTTGCATGTTTCCATATATTTGAGTCAAAAAGTTGAGTCTTTCTATAATAGAAAATATCACTCATACCATTGGAAGATTCTAAATTTTCAAGAAGAATAAAAATTTCAAGACACAACTAACAAAACTAGAATACATTAAAATTTCCATTGAAGATTCAATTAAATATTCCCAATCCACATATATCTATTGGGTAAATAATAATTTGTTACAGGGACCAATGTGAGATTCCATTCTAGAGCTATGTACATCTTAATAGGGAACACCTTGAAAAGTACAAACCATCCATTCACTTGTAGTGTATTCTCATGTACCAATTGATAAATTTATCATATTTTTAATTAACAAGTAATAAGTTATCAATTGGTAGATCACCTTGTAAATGGTTGAATGACTGAGGTAAAATAATCATAGGTAACAATTTATCTCAATTCATATTACAGGTAATTTTAATCCAAAATTATAAATTTATATAGATAATAAAATTCCACATTTGTTAAAATACCAATTTATTATGATTTCAAGGGCGAGCTCATATAGTGACTAGACATAAGCTATATCTCAATGGAAATGGTTACAAAGGGTTCAATGTGAAGTCTAAACATTTTATTATGATAAAAACAATGTATTATTCATTTTTTAGGTCACAAAAAATAAATTATGATTCAACCATTATTAGTTAATATACTAGTGGGATTAAAATATAAAAAAAAGCTAAATTCAATACCAACCATCTCATAAGCGAGGAAGAAACAAGAAAAAACTATTGTCTAATCTAGTGCATGGTTCCTCTCTCATTCCCCTTAACGAATAGTTAATATATTTCTAAAAAACGCATTATAAAATTCTAAATGATAGATATGGTATGAAGGATATGAGATTTAGGATGGATTAACTCTGCTTTGTTGTTCCAAAAATATATAATCCAAAACAACTCATCTCATGTTTTGAAAGGGTTATCATAAGTCACTATAGGGAGTAAAAAAATGATTATACATTTAAGTATTATCATAAATTAAGCTGGTAAAGAGTTTAAAACATTCTCTGTATGACATATTAACAATGTGAATAGGTTATTCTTGTTGGGAATTCCCTGAGTCCCACATAAATATAAAATCCATTACCTCATCCTAAAAACTAAATTAAACAAATTTAACATAGGGGAATAGGATCATGATATGAATTTGTATTTCATATACTACCTTTATTAATTTACAGTAATAAATTTCATTCATGGGGTATACCTTATGAAATCAAACAATATATGGGACTCACATAGTCAGCCAGAATAATTATCTTCATCAATTTCAAATTCAAGACATGAATTCCTTCTAAATCTAACAATATCCACCTATTGTAGATTTTTTCCAGAGAAAACATTCAAAATCCCTATCCTATTTTCCATAGATCCAATGATAGACAATCGAGTTCAGACAGATCAACCAAAAACTAAAATAATGTTATACTGGTAAAATATAAGATCTTACAAACTCATATTCATTTCATCAAATTCAATGAAAATTTATTAATAGTTATAATTATATAGTTATATACTGTCTCATTTTTTTATTATAATGTTATGCGTTTATATATATATATATCATATTGGAATAATTATTTGAAATATATATTACTATATTAAGGTGTTACATTATCCCATCAAAAATAAATTGTGATATCATAATTCTAATTACTAATTATTATTTAAAATATCTAAAGGATTGTTGTAGATGGAAACAACACAATATATTATCTATTTTGGGATATATAAGATACAATATTCTAATAAATGTTCTTCTTACACTGATAGAATTATCATTAATATTTATTTTTCTACAACTGTTAAAACAAATTGTTTACTGTTATTCGTTATGAAGATTCACATTTTATATTTTGTGTAAAAAAATTATTTATACTCACCCTTTCATAGAAGATAATATTTTTACCTATAACATTATATTCGCATTCCAAATATTTTCCCCTCTAACTAGAATATACCCACCCATTTCAAAACTCACATTAACTATTTCTAGGATGGATAAATTTAATAACATAATAGATATTCCGTTAAACCCAATGTTCGGATACCATGATTATAAAACAACATTTGCTATTAATAATTCAAAATCTATAGATCTATGTAATGATATTACATTTATAGAACTAATTATATGTAAAATATTTGTGTTAATGAAATTATAAATTTAGTAATCCTATTTCTTGAGTGGATTATCAATAGTATCAACTCCACATCATTTATAGAGCTCAATTAATTATTTAAATCTACATTGGGTTTTATTAATCCCATGGAAATTGATGTTTTTTATTCATGAAATTCATTTTATCCATTATATTTGTCTATTTATTAATATTTTAATTACATGAATTTTATCAAAATGGAAAAGTGAGTTTAAATTTCAATAATTAATATCTAATTATTTTTATGCGTTAAATAGTCATTTTACCCTAGAATATTATCTTGGAAATATTTTCAAAAAAATTCATTGGTCATAGAATAGTTTTCTTATTCTAGGATGGGGTTTTTTGGAATTATATGACATTCATAATTTCATAGAATAATTAATATTTAATATATATTAAATTAAATCTTAAATTATTTTCATTCATTTTTTGGTGGAATATTTTGAATGGAGTGTTAGATTAACTTTTTCTCTTTGTTTGTTTCCATAATTGGGGGTATTCGTAGTTGATTCATAATCTACTGTTTGTTGTTCAGGATGGGCTAGAGACCATTTTGATTTTTCTTATTCTTTTTTTTCTACATTTTATTTCCACCTTTTCATTTTTATCCTCAACTTGTATCTATGTGAACTCCTATGTTGAACTAGAATATTCATGATATACATTGAATATTGGGGGGTGGAAGAGAGTGAGAGAGAGCGAGAGAGGGGGGAATAAGATAGGTGTCCCCACTGAGCTCAGGAGGATCTGGATCATTGTGCAACAACTGCAGATCGTGGAAATGATTGATGTTTTTTTAGATTCCGCTGAATGGTATCCCACATTAATATATAAATTGTAAATTCTCAAATATTTATTTTTTTTTACTTTTATATACCAATTAAACATGTATTTACCTCATTAGGTATTATATATGATTTTCTAGGGAACTATGTTTTCTAGCTATTTTGGTGTTTTTATGTTTGGCAGAACCCATACACATGACTTGAGGTTTAGAGAGCACAAATCGTGTTTTGTTACCATTTGGAGAAGATGTATTATTTAATGGACATGAGTTGTAATTTATGAATATTCCATGTGGTTATACCTGGTTATGTAATTAGGGTAGTGGGGAACAATCCCCATATATGGGCGATATGGTAATATAGTAATACACATCCAGAACCAGAGTGTGTTCATTCTATGTAGTAGTACATGTCCAGACCCCTTGTTATCCCATCCATGTAATAATACATGTCTTTGTAGAATGTTTTGAATTGAAAAATTTGTATGTATATTAAACCCAATGTATTGTTTCCCTTTTATCCATTTGAGGGTTTTCAGTGAATTTATGCATCAAAGTCAGAATCGGACCAATGAGGAGCCATTTTCAGTATCTTTATACATAGACAATGATGGTGAAACCAATGAGGAGATTTTAATAATCCTATGATGAGTTCTTTAGAAATAGAATAAATGGAATGGGTCTTCCTCCTACAAAATAATATATTTTTCTTATGAGAGTGAGACATGGGTTGAGATCCTATAGTGACTTAATATTGTCATACATGGAAATTACATATTTCTAGGTGAATATTAATTACATTATACAAAAACATTCCCTATAAAAATAATAATTTATTTCCATATGAATCATGGAACACAATTTTATTAATTAATGAAAGTTATCCAATGCCTCCTATAGATATACCCCCTTTAGTAATCACACTATAAAACCATTCTACATAACCTAGGGAAAGGAAACATAAGAATGGACAATATTAGATGCTCAGTATGGGTAAACAAGGGATAATTGTAAATATAAATTGAGAATAGATGTATAAGAAAATGATAGTAACATTTTAAAACCCATACCCTTATATAAAATATCATAATATTGAGTAAATTCACACAGATTGGTTGTTCATAATAAATGGATCATAAGTGAGTTAAAGAACACGATTCATGAGTAAAACATATTATCATAACACATATAATTTAGAAATTCACACATTCCTGAAACATTTCTTTCCAGGATCCCTACCAAAAAATTCATTGCATGTTACACTTTGGATAACCACTAATCTTCCATCTTTGGGATTGATTTTACCCCATATGTACCATATTTTGAACAATGGATAACCTCCCACATACCCCCTTTTCATCTTGGGATAACCTCATATGTACCATTTTTAGGATTGGGATAATCTATAGTGTACCCTTTTAAATAATATTACATTAATAATTAATAAAATCACTGGAGGGAGATATAGGTCCCAATTATCATAGTAATAACATAAAAACCATCCTTAGTTATAACTTTTCTGGATCAAGATAATGAAAATCATTTATGTTTTTCCATAATATAATATTACGCTAATCATATAATAACTCAGGAAAGATAATTGGGTCCATACAAATTTAACCATACCATAACATGTGGAAAATAAAGAGGTTTGATAATCATTTCATCATTTCGTCAAAGTAAGACTCATTTAAACGAAGTGGGTTTCATTATAATTAAATAATTTAAGAACCCATAGAATTGTTATTGGTTTCCTAAAAGACATATAATATTAACAATCTACAAAATGAATAAGAATGGAATTTTCATATAAAGTCCAAAATAATTCATAAGGAGCATCAAATTATGTTATCATTTATGGAAAAAATATAAAGATAAAATAAAAAATTTCAAAATGAAATTGACCATTAATTGATATTCACTTTTTAAAGGATAAAACAATTTCAAAATCATTTTTATTGATAATATAATTGAATACATATAAGGGAATATTTAAAAATAATTTCAAATGTGTCTTGAGTAAAATTTTGAAAAAATTTAATGCAGAAATCATTTTAAAAAAAATTTATTTTGAAAATAAACATGAAACAATATTAATAATACATCAATGAAAATAACGGTCATGATGGTGGAAAATGTTATTCATGGTGTGCATGTTAAAACAAAGACATAATTCAAAATTATTGTAAAAATGAAAATGGACTTCTTTTAAAAAATGACATGATGATTTTTTTCATAACATTTGGTAAAAAATTAAAGAATGAAAAAAATTACATTACTAAATAACTTCATTCATGTTATTTTTTCCATGAAAATAAATTTTGAAGACATATTTGGGGTTAATGTGTTTTTGAATGAAAAGATGAATTTTCTTACGAACAATTCATATGAAATAATTTTTATATAAAGAGATGAAATTATGTGGAATCACTTATTCTCATTAAATAATCAGTAAAGATGATGATTCATGAGTTTCTTGAGATATTGATCTTATGATTTCATCTTCTGAATGATAATCATAAACAATCTTGATAAATAAGGAGATTATAACATACGATTCTTATCACATTGGTAACATTGAAGTGTATGAAAAATTAAGAAATAAAGTTAGAAAACATAAAATATCATGAGGATAAATAAATTCAGTATATTAATCATCATAGGGTATGTATATACAACTCATAAAAGGATATATCGAAGTAGCATAACATTCCCCTCAAAATAGAAATAATGAAACAAAAATCTATCTCTTTTTAATAACCTTTGAACTGTAAACCCTATGAACGAGAGAAAAAAAATTGATATTTAAATCTCCTAAAAATTATGGAAGAGAATCATAAAATATATTAATGGAATATATATACAATAGATAAAATAAATAGTCAGTGAATCTATAATATGTCTCACATAAGTAAAAATTGAGATGGATATCCATTACTGCATTAATAATTTTATGAATAGTAAACCTGAATAAAAAATAACATCAAATTAATTATTAACTATCATTAGATAAAAGATAATTAAGATATAAAATGAAAATTTAGCATCACATACAACACATAATAAATGAATGTGGTTATTTTTCATATGTCACCCAAAAATTAAAAATGATAGAAGAAATACCCTTCTGTAAGTCTCTACATCCTTCACACTCATTAGAAAGAAATTTATAATAAATATATGTTAATAATTCATATATTAACGAGTGATAATAATATATATCACAACATATATGACATTATTATGAATTTAATTAACATATTTACTCAAAATTCCATGTTTAAGTAATGTTTCGGGCCTAACTGCTTTGTTTTTATAACAGTTTTGATTTATTATTTTCATTCATATTACATTAATAATGGTTAAATTATATCCTAAATAAAAATAAAAATGATATATTTTTAGTACTTATACGTCAAAAAAACTTTTAATACCAGCCCTTAATGATGTTTTTTAGAAATAATGTATACCTTAATCATGATGATGGTAAATCGTATGTTTGATTAAGTAACATTTCTATATTTAAAATATCCTTATTGAAAGGAAGAATGTAATTTTTTCATTACAAAATGATAATAATATCATAAATAAAATTTAATTACTCTAACTATATTTATACATATCATCCTTGTAGTGTAGTGATGAAAAGTGTGAGTCACATTTCTTCTCAAATGCCATATTCCACGTTAAACGAACAATGTAAACATTTTCAGTGAGAAAAAAGGTATTAAATAAAATAATATATTATATATTTGAAAAAAAAATCACTAATATCATAATTATTGTATCAATATCAAATCTATTTATTAATGGTTTCCATATTATCTTCCATGTAAAGCATTAGTAAAAATGAATAACATCACTTTGCGAGCAGGTTTCCCACCGTACACATGAGAGACAATATTATATACACTAAAATTTTGAATTATATGTATAATATATAATTACTCAACAGGTTTACTTCTATTATAAATACAATATATATACATTAAATCCACAATATAACACAACCATGAGAGGTGGTATTTAAAAAATTATTAACATTAGTATACAAGTCGGTAGTCTATCATACAAAAAAAATGATGATTTACTATCCTATTTAAGTAATGATTATATGTTATATTCCATTAATTTATAATAAAAACATTTAATTATATGAAATATACTATTTTTTTTGTATCATCATTAATTGGTAATAATTTATTTAGCTGGATAATTATATAAAATTAAATAAACATTGAAGAATGTTACTATTTCTTCGGGTATCCTTCTAAGAATTTCCACAAAATCCATTATAAGATAGATTTAATCCAAAAATATATCATTACTTGATACATCTCAGAGGCTTCATGGTTCCTCATTTTGATAATCAAGTTAGACTACCTTTACCACTAAGTATAGTCTTGTCATCCAAAACCACAAAGAATTTATCATGATATATGACATCATAATCACTTCCTAGGATTACCCCGTGATAAATTTAACTCCAATACTAGTCTCTTAGGCTCATGTTATTCCCTTATTTCTATAGAACATTTTCTAGAGCATATTCCATCCCTATAAGAAGAAGAATTTTGAGCCCTTTCACCTCTATCATCTTCATCTTTGGACACCACTTCAAAAAAGATTCTACTCTCAGATCACATATTCCCTACATGGGAGTCCCCTATTGATTTTTTGGTTGAATAATTCAAAAATTTGACTGCACAAACCACTTCCATGATCTTTGGACCCACAGGAACATTTATAGATGGCACGAGGTCACCCAAGTTCTTATTTATCCACATGAAGACATCTGCTACCAATAGATTTCCCCCCTAAAGCTCATATTGAACATCCATTCCATTGTACCAGTTAGTAGAAGAGGCCAACAGACCTGACACCATCATCCCTTCACCAACACCTGACTATGTGCCCATTCTTAAACATCAATATATTGTTGACCATACATATTGGACCCTAACCTAGAGACATGTTTTGGGTGACCCAACATCCGATAAGAAGAACAAAAATAAATCCACAATTCTTAACACATAGCCTTATTCTTTTTGAAATATATTTTCCACTATGATCTAAATAGACTCTGTAGGAAAATTAGAGACATCCACTACTATTAAAACGAGATGATAAACAGGGTGGGAAACTAACCTAGTTCTACAGTTGGAGGATAAATACCCACCATTTATATTCTCATGCATGTTTAAAATCACTATACATTGTAAAGGTAAAGGGAACTTGGGAAACTAACCCAACTCCATAATATTGAGATGACACACATCATATATATGTAATAAGATGAACTGAAGTGGTATAAATAGATTCCATTTCTTCAATGTGTTTCATTAGACCCAACCCTAACCAGGTATTCTGTCAATGAAAATAGAATCATGATGTGATGCTTGTTGAGAAGACCTACAATTTCCCAGTCTTGAAAACCCCATAAATCAAGGATAAACAAATTAAATAAGTCTAAAACAAGAGACATTTCTTGAACCACACTATCAATGTGAGATTAAAAAAATTGAGACCGCATTGAACACTGATGTTGAGATTGAAATGTTCTGAAAACCATTGAACAGATATGGGACCTTAGTGTTGAAAGGGAGTATAGGGAATTAATGTAATGACCCGTAAAATTCAAGGGAAATTTTTTCTTAATTTTTTCTGGAATTTTACAAGAACGTGGTTTCTGACGGAACCTGATTCTGAGGCCCGGTGTGCCCGGAATCAATTTCTGAAGTTTGGCTCGGGTACGTTCAGTGAACGAACGAGCGGGAATTTCTAACTTTTGAATCGGTGCCCGGAATCGAATTCCGAGGGCACCGATGAACTCGCATCGCCGATTTTCTCTTAAGGAGACCTTTTTCGAGTTTCTGTTTAATGGGGGCTGAGTGTTTGTTTTGGGGAAAGTTGGATGTAGTTAAATAAATTGTGGAACACAATTTATTTTAAACCATGTTGGTTATGTCCTCCCAAAGGGAGTTAGGGGTGGGACCCACATCCACTTAACCTCCCTTGAGAGGATTAAGTGTGGTGGCGCCCACACGAACCCTAACTCTTCAACTCCCCTTTAAACTCAGAATAAGTCCTCTTCTTTTTAATTTTGACAACTTGAGTTATTAGTTGAGATGAGTTATTTAATTTCGAGCTTTCGAAATTCAAAGAGGTGAAGTTGTGTAAATAAATTAAGGCTTAGACTTATTTTATTTTGTTTAGTTTTCTCTTGCCACATTGAGAGGATTTGGGAAGCATTCTTCCTCTTCTCCAACCTTGACGAAGAACGCGAAGAACTCTTAGGCTTTGACGAAGAACGCCGTCACTATAAGAAGAGAAAGAAGTGGCATTTCTTCTCTTCTTCGTAGCCGGTGTGATTTCGAAGATCAACGATGCTGCTTCTTTCGATCTTCTTCCCGTGTCAATGAATGGAGAAGCCGATTCCTCCTCGGCCTTTCTCCGTCAGCTTACGAAGCTTCTCTAGCGACGTTACCTCTTCGGACGCACCTCGACATCAACAGAATCGACGTTCGATTTCCGCGACGCCCGACCTCCACGACGCTTGTCTTCCGCGGGTCGTTGAGGAACACCGTTCCTGAACCAAGGTAGGGGTTTTATTTTAAATTATTTCCGTTCTTAATTATGGCATGTCGAATTTTGTGGTTTTTGACTAATTGTTATCGAATAATGCGAGGGGGTCCGGTCCGCACAAATAGGGCCGACCCTCCTCCTTGTTTCATAAATGTTTTCTTTTTGGTTGGTACGAGGGAGTGTGGGGCCATCGCACCATGCAGTTTCATGCGGAACATATGCGCGGCGCCATCGCGCCACGCCATGGAAAGGAATTCAAGGACGCGACGCCGTCGCGCCGCGTCGAAGGAAACCGATTACGCCGCGGCTGGAACGGGGCCGCGGCGGAGGGGCGTGGTGCCATCGCACCGCGCCGGACGACAAAGGCCGCGGCCGGTTCTGGGCCTCGGCGGAACAAGGTGACTGGAGGCCAGTCGGGCCACCGGTGTCGGAAGCCGGAAGAGGACTGTCCTTTGCCGGTCCTGTTGAGAAGGAACCGGTCGGCCAGGTCGGGCCGGTCGGAATGGAGGAAAACTGGGGGAAATAAATTCCCCCGGCCAGCAGTCAACGACCCCCCATAAATGAGGGGGGGCCGCGGTTTCACAAGGGGGGGCAGGCGCCCAGTGCGCTGCGACCAGCAGGACCGGCGCCCGGCCGGTCCGCCAGGCCGGGCTGGGCCGGGCCGTGCCGGGCCGGGCCGACCCTGTCCGGGGCGGGTTTCCCGGTTCGGGCCAACCGGTGGGTCTCGGGCCAGGTCGGTCCGGGCCCGAAACCGCCGTTACCGAACTGTTTGGGTTCAAATGCCCATAACTCGGGCTATGGACCTCCAAACGACGCACTGTCAGCAGCGATGCGATCCTTGGATCGAGAAGGTCGTTTCGGTATATTGCACTCAAGGTTTTGGAATACTTTGAGTTTGGCCGGGTTGGTTCGTACACGAAACCCGCTGGGCCCTCGGAGCGGAAACACTCATATCTTGAGCTACGGACGTCCGATTGACGTGTCGTCGACATTTTTGAGTTCCTCTTAGTGAGACGGATCTTTTGGCATACTCCGCCCAAGGTTTGGACACATGTAGAGTAAGGTCGGGTTGGTTTTGCCTTAAAAACCAACCGGGCCCCTAGGACGAAAAAGCCAATAACTCTCAGACCGGGCGTCCGATTGACGCGCCGTCTATTGTGTTGAGTTCCTGTTGACGATACGGAACTTTTGGATACATCAACTCTAGATTTTGTGACAGTTGATGTATCAGCTTCTCGGCTCGTGGAGCGGACCCTCCTGAACGAGCTTTCTGTGTGCGGGAACCCTAGAGCTGGCTGCGACTGCTACTGTGACTGCGACTGCTACTGTGCAGAGATCCTCAGTGGATTCGACGACGACGACTATGCAGAGATCCTCAGTGGATTCGACGACGACGACTACAACACTCAGCGATCATGTGTGGATCAATGCTACCGATCATGTGTGGGTCCGATCCTATGTGGGTCAGTGCTCAGCGGTCCTGTGTGAACCAGCGCCTACAGATCTTGTGTGGGTCTGATCATGTGTGGGTCTTTGCGGGGGTTAGTACCTATCGATCCTTTGTGGGTCGGACGACTTAGATGGATCAGTGATCATCTCTATCGTCCTCGAATAAGTACGCCTGTGTGAGCCGAATCCTATGCATTCCTGTGTAGATTGTGTTGTGCTATCCTGTGTGGATTACGTATTTCTATCCTATGTGGAATACATATAAATTCCTGTGTGGACTGAGTTGTACTTGGGCTCGGAGGTTGGAGCGTATTGGAATTGATGACTTAGGTATATGTATGGGCATATACCTAAGCAGTGTCGGTTGTTACATCGTGATTGTATCTTTCCTTTGTGGTTTATCCTTTGTGGATTTTGGGAGACCTTCAGGGGTCTCGGGGTCTCTATTGAGTAGCTTATACTCACCCCTGCACGGGCTATGCCCGCACTACGTTGTGTTGGTTGCAGACGATGGACAGCGCTGATCATGGTTGAGGCTTGCAGAGCAGAACGGTACCTGGAGGTGGATCACTGTGCGGGACGTACTCGGAGTGTACAGTGGGACCCGAGGAGCAGTGGAGCTGTCTGTACCCACCCTTTAGGTGGGATTTCCAGTGGACAACTTGGCGTAGAAGCTTTTACTTTTCAGTTTATGTTTTCCCTTTCGAGTTGTACTTTACTTTCAGTTTGGATTTGTATACTGGCCCACTTACTTTTCCGCACATACAGTTGTACTCAGTTTTACTTAGTGTTTACTTTTCCACTTGCTTACTCTTTGGTGCTTGTTTACTTTATAAAGGCAATGCCTTCCCTTTTTACCGGGATTTACGCCTTGGTGCTAGTCGCGAGCCCCTGGCCTATGGAAGGCGGGCTTGGGGAAGTCACGGCACGGGCCCCGAGGACGGGTCGTGAAAAATTGGTATCAAAGGAGTTCGGTTATACCGCGAACTCTGATCTTTTCTTGTGAAGAAATAATGTTTAGCTTATTGAGTGTGGTTATCAGTCCAGGGAGTCTAGTGTTGGTGCGGCGGCCGACGTATCCGTACACCAGGACCCTGACTTCTGATTTCCGACTTAATGCATGAAAACATTGATTTCATGTGTCTTTCAAGTTTTCTCTGTGATTACTTTATATCCGCTCACCAGGTATACTGTTCTGACCATGGCGCACCTGTTTCCTTTTCAGGATGGCCCCACGATGGCAGCCAACTAGGGTTCCGAGAGTCAAGCGTGACGACAGCCCACCGAGCGACGAGGCCTCGGTGCAGGGCCCTTTGTCAGCAGTGGCACCGACGGTAGCACTACCCGTCGAGCCACCGATACTTCCAGCACCATCCGCTGACGATGCACATCGCCTCAGCGCACTGCATGAGTTTCAGCGCCAGCGAACACCCAGGTTCTGTGGGGAGACGGACCCCCAGGCAGTCGAGGACTGGCTGGAGGCAGTCATACGAGTTTTAAGGCTAGTGAGGACACCAGCAGACCTCATGGTGATCCTCGTTGTGAGCCTACTGCACGCAGCAGCGGGCCGATGGTGGAGCTTGATGCTCCAGGTGCACGATGAGGTATCTCTACTTTGGATGGACTTTGAGAGCCTCTTCCGCTCAAAGTTCTTCCTAGCCACCCTCCATGAGGTGCGCATTCAGGATCTTCTTCAGCTGCGGCAGGGCAGCATGACGGTCGCTCAGTACTCTGCGAGATTTATCGATCTCTCAGGCTGCTCGACCAACATGGTACGGGACCCATTCTTCTGGGCCCGGACCATTGAGCAGGGATTGAGACACAAGATCAGGGCATCGCTGATCTCCCTCAGCATACCGACTCAGACGAGAGTACTGGAGCATGCCATTTTGATCGAGATCTTTCTTGCTGAGTCTACACCAGCGCCGAGACACACCGCAGGGCGGCACGTGGAAGAGTCTTCTGCTGCTGGTAGTCGACGGATGACTCTTGGGTCCAGGCAGACCAGAACCTCAGGCAGACGACCTCAGGACACTGGCTGAGCAGTGCGGGGAACATAGCGTGGAAGTAGTCTTTCGAGAGGCAGACAGTGCTACCCGTGCGGCGGGCAGGGCCACATGGCTCGTGACTGCCCGACCAGCCATGCCGAGGAGCAGCATAAGGTTGAGGGACCACTAAGGCAGAGGCAGAGGGTCGATCATGGCGGTCTTTAGGGAGGAGGCGGATGAGGCCGAGGAGCTGGCCGAGCAGCAGGTGGTGGGCGACGCTTTGAGGCTCTACCACCACCACCACCAGGAGGTCCACCCCGACCACAGGGAGCTGGCGGGCAGAGACAGGCACAGCTCCAGGTAGCAGAGGCCTACGACCACGGCGCTCCCGAGATGATTTGAGGTACTATCTGTGTCTATTCCACCCTCTCTGCAGTACTTATAGATATAGGAAAGAGTCACTCTTTCATAGCTACTGCCCTTGTTCGGAGCACGGAGATTCCGATAGAGTCGTTGGCTCGATCCTTACGGCTAGAGACTCCTACGGGAGCAGACTCGACGATTACGCACTGATGCCGGCAGTGTGAGCTTATTGTAGGAGGTGAGAGCTTCAACTGGGATCTTCTTGCAGCAGCGTCGAGGCCTTACGACGTCATCTTGGGCATGGATTGGTTATCTACGGTCCGTGCACAGATTGACTATTTTAGGCGCAAGGTGTGATGTGTATGCACCGACGGGAGCAGGTTCACCTTCACCGGCGAGAAGGGAGCCTCTGCAGCACAGGATGGACTTCTGCAGAGGAGAGGACAGCCCATCACTCATCAGTTGGATCGCCTCATCCTAGGAGCAGCTGACGTGCGGAGTCCTGGTTTTCCTGCAGTGGTGGATCAGTTTGCAGACGTTTTCCCTGACGACGTTCCAGGGTTACCTCCTCGCAGAGAGGTAGACTTTTATATTGACCTGTACCCCGGGAGAACCCCGATATCCACTCCAGCATATCAGATGGCCCCCGCCGAGATTCGAGAGCTATGGGTACAGTTGGAGGACTTGTAGGGAAAGGGGTCCATCCGACCCAGTATTTCACCCTGGGATTCCCCGATATTTTTCTTCAAGAAGGTGGACGAGAGCTTGAGACTTTGTGTTGACTATCGTCTCCTGAACCAGGTGACAGTGAGAAACAAGTGTCTGCTACCGAGAATTGATGACCTCTTTGATCAGATCAAGGGAGCACAGTGGTTCTCCAAGATAGACCTCAGATCAGGCTATCATCAGCTCAGAGTTAGAGACGAGTATGTGTAGAAGATGGACTTCAGATGTTTGTATGGCCACTATGAGTTGTTGGTTATGACTTTCAGTGTAACAAATCCTCCAGAAGTGTTCATGGCCCTCATGAACAGGATCTTTCAGCCATACCTCGATTGATTTATCGTGGTCTTCATAGACGACATTTTGATTTACTCGACGACTGAGGAGGAGCACACCTACCACCTGCGGGTTGTACTAGACACACTCCGAGAGAACCAGCATTATGGTAAGCTCTCGAAGTTCCAGTTCTGGATACGTGAGGTCCACTTCTTGGGACACGTCATCGCTGAGGCGGGAGTTGCCGTGGATCCTGCGATGATCGAGGCAGTGTTAGCTTGGGAGCCACCCAGGAGCGTGACGGAGGTGCGGAGTTTCTTGGGTCTAGCTGGATACTATCAGAGATTCGTGCCAGACTTATCTAGAGTTGCGGAACCAATCTCATCTTTGAAAAAGAAGGGGAAACCCTTCGTGTGGTCAGACAGATGTCAGCAGAGCTTCCAGGAGCTGAGACAGAGATTGACCAGTGCACCTATCTTGAGGTTTCCTGAGAAGGGAGTAGGGTACGTAGTTTACTGCGATGCATCAGGGAACGAACTCGGATGTGTCCTGATACAGGAGAGGGTAGTGATTGACTATGGATCACGTCAGTTGAGGCCGCATGAGTAGAACTATGCTACCCATGACTTGGAGTTAGCAGTAGTTGTCACGACCCGACCTCGGGGCCCGTGCCGTGACTACCCCAAGCCCGCCTTCCATAGGCCAGGGGCTGGCGACTAGAACCAAGGCGTAAAATCCCGGTAAACAGGGAAGGCATTGCCATTATAAGTAACAACCACCACAGAGTCAGCAAGTGGAAAGTAACTACCAAGTGCAGAAAAGTAAAGGGGGACGGAATACAAGCCCAACTGAAAGTACAACTAAAAAGGTAAAGAACAGCAACTGAAGAAAAGATGGCGGCCTCGTGTCGTCCACTGGCAATCCCACCTGAAGGGTGGGTACAGATAGCCTCCAGGCTCCTCGGGTCCCACGTCCGCTCCGAGCACGTCCCACCCAGTGGTCCGCCTCCAGGTATCGTCCTGCTCCACGCCCCAACCGAGATCGGCGCTGTCCGTCGTCTGCATCCAACACAACAAGGTGCGGGAAAAGCCCGTGCAGGGGTGAGTATAAACTACTCAGTAAGGACCCCGAGACCCCCGAAAGTCTCCCGAAATCCACAAAGGATATAGCACAAAAGAAAGGGGCAACCACGAAGAAACAACTGACTCGACTTAGGTATATGCCCATACATATACCTAAGTCCCCATTTCTAGCTCTGCTCTCGTGCTCAAGGTCAACTCGATCCACACAGGAAAGCAAGACTCAAATCCACCAGGGAGAGTAAATAGTAAACCCACATAGGATAGTTCAACACAAACACAAAGGAGAGTAACATAAGATTCAGCTCAACCAGATATACTTTTTCAGATGACAACAAGATGATCACCGAACCATCTAAGTCATCGGACCCACGAAGGATCGATAGGTACTAACCTCGGCAATGACCCACACAGGATCGGGCCCACACAGGACCTGTAGCAATGGCTCACACAGAACCGTAAGAGATGACCCACACAGGATCGGGCCCACACAGGACCTGTAGTCAAGGCTCACACAGAACCGTAAGGTGATGACCCACACAGGATCGGGCCCACACAAGACCTGTAGCACTGATCCACGTAGGATTGCTGAGTGCAGTAGTCGACGTAGTCCACTGAGGATCTCTGCACAGTCGTCGCCGCAGTCCACGAAGGATCTCTGCTCTGTCGTCGTCGCAGTCCACGGAGGATCTCTGCTCTGTCGTCGAAGTCACAGCCAGCGCTAGGGTTCCCGCACACAGCGAGCACGTTTAGGAGGTTCCGCTCCACGAGCCGAGAGGCTGATACATCAACTAACACGTAGTCCAAAGTTGATGTATCCAAAAGTTCCGTATCGACAACAGGATCTCAACGCAACAGACGGCGCGTCAATCAGACGCCCGGTCTGAGAGTTATTGGCATTTTCGTCCCAGGGGCCCGGTTGGTTTTTAGGGCAAAACCAACTCGACCGTACTCCGCCTGTGTCCGATCCTCGGGCGGAGTATGCCAAAAGTTCCGTCTCACTTAGAGGAAACCTCCACAGCTGACGGTACGTCGATCGGACGTCCGCAGCTCGAGTTATGAGCGTTTCCGCTCCAAGGGCCCGGTTGGTTTCACGTACGAACCAACCCGGACGAACCCAAAGTCTTCTGAAACCTTGAGTGTAATATACCGAAAAGACCTTCTCGATCCAAGGATCACGTAGCCGCTGACGGTTCGTCAATCGGAGGTCCCAGACCCAAGATATGGGCAAAAGACCGAAGAGGGCCCGAAAACGGGGGGTTCTGGGCCCGGGGCGACCCTGCCCGAACCACCCCTGGGTCGGCCGAACCGGTTCGACCCGACCCTGCCCGACCCGGTTAGGCCGGGTCCGGTCCGGCCTGGGCGCGGCCCGGCCGACCGGACCGGCCGGCTCGGCTTCGGCCGAGCGGCCGAAGAGGGCTGCCGCGGGGCGCCGCCCCCGCGGCTCGGTGGAAAACGCGGCCCCGCTGGGGGCCGCCTGTCACGCGGATGCGGCCGGGCCGCCGTGTCCCTCCCCGGTTCCGCGCGGCCGCGGAACCGGCCACCGCCGCCGCGGCTTCAGCCGCGGCGGATTCCTCCACGGCGGCGCGCCGGGCGCCGCCGCCTCTGGCCGCCGGCGCCGCCGCGCCGGCGTCCCGCGCCGCCGTCGCCTTCCGCGGGCCGCCGGAGTTGCTCCGGTGGCCCGTTTTGCCTCCCGTCTGCGCCATAGCTCCTCCCGGGGGCCGATCTTCACTGCGGGATCAACGGATCGCCCCTGCCGCACGGTTCGTCGTCGTCCGCCAAATTCGCACAACAAAAAGATCGGAGGAGGGTTGCCGGGTCTTGTTCCTTAGACCCGCACCCTCCGCGTTAGTCATAAAATCATCGGGAGGGATTAAGGCAGCCACAATTTTATCCAAAAAATAAAATTGTTCAAGTTTGGTTCTTTAATTAAAAACAATTAGATCACAGGAAAGAATCACCAAGAAAAAAAATAAAATCCCTACCTCGATGTCGCCGTCGGACGTGAGGTCGTCGCGGAATCGCTCGTCGCGGAAGGAGGGGATCGTCGCGTCGTCGCGGAAGAGACGTTCGTCGCACCGCGGGAAAAAACGTCGCGCCGACGATCTCCAGATCTAGAACAAACGGATTTAATTAATTAAATCCGTTGTCATTGAAATTAAAAGGGAGAATTAAACGATCTGTTTCTCACCTTAGTTGCCGAACAAGGATCGGCCGTGGAAGAAGAGGCGTCGCCGAAGAACGTCGCGGGTAGAGCTCGTCGAATTCCGGTCGCCGGCATTCTTCGCGTTCTTCGCGTTCTTCACGAGGAGGGTGGAGGCTCAGAGAATTCT
The DNA here is from genome assembly GCA_963277665.1 of Viscum album. NCBI lineage: Eukaryota > Viridiplantae > Streptophyta > Magnoliopsida > Santalales > Viscaceae > Viscum > Viscum album. Next base: position 387,219,776 of record OY728155.1, read on the forward strand.
CACAACGATAGCAATCCTCCAAAATAGACAAGTTTGTCTATTTTATTAATTTTCCAACGAACGCAAACCTGTAAGTAACGACCCATTAAATTCGTTGAATTAATTCAACGAATGAAACATCCCATTTAATTCACGAAATAAACCGCCCAATTAAATGGTCTGTTAAGAATTAAGGAAAACGCATCGGTTGACTTTTCAGTTACTTGACGGGTTTTCGCGGGTGCGTTACTTAGCGAAAGAAACGGCGGGGCTCGTGCGGGCCCCACCTAACAAATATCCTACCAAGGGGTAGGGTATTTCCGGATACCACCCTATCCGCTTTAACTCAGTTCAAGTGGCTTCCAAGCGACTTCCAAGCGGCTTAAGTGAAATAAAATAAAGTTGTCGCACAACCTTTATTTTATTTCAGACTTAAAGCCCAAAATTTTTAAAACCACGGTTGAGAAAACGCAACTCCGGAAGAGGCGTTTCTAAGCAAATATCGGCGCTGCGATTTCATCGGTGCCCTCAGAATTCGATTCCGGGCACCAGTTCAAAAGATAGAAAAACCCGCTCATCCGTTCACTGAACGTACCCGAGCCAAACATCGGAAATTGATTCCGGGCACACCGGGCCTCGGAATCAGGTGCCGTCTGAAGCTGCGCTCTTGTAAAATTCCAAAGAAAATTAAGAAGAAAAAAAATTTCCTTGAAAATTGCGGGTCTTTACATTACTCCCACCTCAGGGCTTTACGTCCCTATAAAGATACATCAAAAACTAGGGGAAAAAATGGGGGTACTGAGCACGCATCTGAGCCTCCCGCTCCCAAGTGCTCTCCTGGAGGTTCCTGTGCTGCCATCTGACGCGCACAAGAGGAATCGACCACCCACGTAGGACCCGCTCCTGTCGATCCTCGATCTCCACTGGGACCTCCGCAAAAGTCGCCCCATCGTCCACGTCCAGCTCCTCAAAGTCGATGATGTGCGTCGGGTCGTGCACGTATCTCCTCAGCTGAGACACGTGGAAGACGTCGTGCACCCGGTGCAACTGAGGTGGTAGAGCCAGGCGATAAGCCACCTCTCCTATCCTGCTGAGGACCTGGAAAGGCCCGATGAAGCGTGGAGACAACTTTCCACCTCGGCCAAATCTCCGTAAACCACATCGAGGTGAGACACGCAAAAAGACGTGGTCGCCATCCTCGAACTCTAGTGGCCTCCGCCTCCTGTCAGCATATGACTTCTGCCGGCTCTGAGCTGACCTCATCCTCTCCTGGATGATCTGGACCTTCTCTGTCGTGACTCGGACCATCTCTGGTCCCACGAGTGCTGACTCCCCAGGGTCTTTCCAGCACAACGGTGATCTGTAGGGTCTGTCGTACAACGCCTCGTATGGTGCCATCCCGATGGTGGAGTGGTAGCTGTTGTTGTACGCGAACTCCACCAAGGGTAGGTGGTCCTCCCAGCTGCGACCAAAGTCGAGAACACATGCACAGAGCATGTCCTCGAGTGTCTGTATGGTCCTCTCCGTCTGACCATCCGTCTGAGGGTGGAAGGCTGTGCTCAGATGGAGCCGCGTCCCGAACGCCTCCTACAACCCCTTCCAAAGCCGGGAAGTGAAACGAGCATCTCGATCGGAGACGATAGACGATGGCACACCGTGAAGCCGTACGATCTCCTGGACGTAAAGACGTCCCAAGCTCTCCACTGAGCCCTGCTCTCTGATGGGTAAGAAGTGTGCCGACTTGGTGAGTCGGTCGACAATCACCCAAATGGTGTCGTGACCTCTGGAAGTGCGTGGTAGTCCAGTCACGAAGTCCATAGATATCCCATCCCACTTCCACTCCGGGACCTCCACGGGCTGTACCAAGCCTGCTGGTACCTGATGCTCTGCCTTCACCTGCTGGCAGGTGAGGCATCGTGAAACGAACTCTGCCACAACTTTTTTCATGCCCGGCCACCAGTGCTATCGACTGAGATCCTGGTACATCTTCGCCGCTCCGGGATGTACCGCCAAGGGAGAAGTGTGAAACTCTCTCAGCACCTCCTCTCGTAAAGAGACTGGTAAGAAGGTACGTCCTCAGAAAAGGATGTCGTGCTTTGCTCCAAGGGGGAAACCATCAGGCGCCTGACCTGAGGATATCAGTGCACGCAGGGTCTCACAGTCAGCGTCCCCACGCTGAGCCTCTCTGACCCGCTGTAGAAGTGGAGGAGAGACTGTGAGAGACTGAAGAAAGGCTGCTCCGTCTCTATCCACGAAGGATATATGTAAGGAGGCTAGCTGCTCTGTCGCCTCCTCAAGTAACTGAATGCTCGTCCTCCTGCTGAGGGCATCGGCTACCACGTTCCCCTTCCCAGGAGTATAGACTATCTCAAAGTCATAGTCTTGGAGGAACTCAAGCCATCTCCGCTGTCTCAGGTTCAGGTCCTTCTGAGAGAAGATATACCTGAGACTCTGGTGGTCAGAAAAGACTGTGAAGCGCTCGCCCATCAGATAGTGCCGCCAAGTTTTCAGAGCGAAGACCACTGCTGCTAACTCCAGGTCATGAGTGGCGTAGTTCTGCTCATGCGGCCTCAACTGACGTGATCCGTAGGCGATCACGGCCCGCTCCTGCATCAGGACGCACCCAAGTCCAGTCCCTGATGCATCGCAGTAAACTACGTATCCAACTCCCTCCTCAGGCAACCTCAAGATAGGTGCGCTGGTCAATCTCTGTCTCAGCTCCTGGAAGCTCTGCTGACATCTGTCTGACCACACAAAGGGTTTCCCCTTCTTTTTCAAGGCTGAGAGTGGTGCCGCAACTCTGGAGAAGTCTGGCACAAATCTCCGATAGTATCCTGCTAGGCCCAAGAAGCTCCGCACCTCCGTCACGCTCCTGGGTGGCTCCCAAGCTAGCACTGCCTCGATCTTTGCGGGATCCACTGCATCTCCCACCTCAGAGATGACGTGCCCCAAGAAATGGACCTCACGTAACCAGAACTGGCATTTTGAGAGCTTGCCATAAAGCTGGTGCTATCGGAGTGTGTCTAGCACAACTCGCAGGTGGTAGGCATGCTCCTCCTCAGTCGTCAAGTATACCAAAATGTCGTCAATGAAGACCAGGACAAATCGGTCAAGGTATGGCTGGAAGATCCTGTTCATGAGGCTCATGAACACTGCTGGAGCATTGGTTACGCCGAACGGCATAACCAAGAACTCATAATGGCCATACCGACACCTGAAGGCCATCTTCTGCACGTCCTCGTCTCGAACTCTGAGCTGATGATAGCCTAACCGGAGGTCTATCTTCGAGAACCACCGCGCTCCCTTGAGCTGATCGAAGAGGTCATCAATCCGTGGCAGCAGATACTTGTTCCTCACTGTCACCTGGTTCAGGCGACGATAGTCGACACACAGTCGCAAGCTCCCGTCCGCCTTCTTGGCGAACAAAATCGGGGAAGCCCAGGGTGAAACACTGGGTCGGATAAACCCCTTGCTCTGCAAGTCCTCCAACTGTACCCGCAGCTCTCGAAGCTCGGCGGGGGCCATCCGATTTGCTGGAGTAGATATCGGGGCTGTCCCGGGGTACAAGTCGATGTAAAAGTCTACCTCTCTATGAGGGGGTAGCCCTGGAACGTCGTCGGGAAAGACGTCCACGTACTGGTCCACCACTGCATGAAAAACTGGACTCCGCACGTCCACTGCTCCTAGGATGAGGCTAGCCAACTGATGAGAGATGGGCTGCACTCTCCTCCGAGGAAGTCCATCCTGTGCTGCAAAGGTTCCCTTCTCGCCGGTGAAGGTAAACCTGATCCCGTCGGTGCGAACACATCGCACCTTGCGCCTAAAACAGTCGATCTGGGCATGAACCGTGGATAGCCAATCCATGCCCAAGATGACGTCGTAAGGCCTCGACCCCGCTATAAAGAGATCCCAGCCGAAGCTCTCGCCTCCTAGAGTAAGCTCACACTGCCGGCACCAGTGCGTAATCGTCGAGTCTGCTCCCGTAGGAGTCTCTAGCCGTAAGGATCGAGCCAACGGCTCAGTCGGAATCTCCGAGCTCCGAACAAGGGCAGAGGCTATAAAAGAGTGACTCGCTCCTGTGTCTATAAGTACTGCAGCAAGGGTGGAATAGACACAGATCGTACCTCGAATCATCTCTGGCATGTCGGGGTCGTAGGCCTCCACTGCCTGGAGCTGGGCCTGTCCCTTCCCGCCAGCTCCATGTGGTCGAGGTGGCCCTCCTGGTGGTGGTGGGGGTAGAGCCTGGAAGCGTCGCCCACCACCCGCTGCTCGGCCAGCTCCTCTGCCTCGTCCGCCTCCTCCCTGCGGACTGCCACGGTCGACCCTCTGCCTCTGCCTGGGTGGCCCCTCCACCGTCTGCTGCTCCTCTGGTCGGCGAGTCGGGCAGTCACGAGCCATGTGACAGTGCCCGCCGCAGGAGTAGCACTGCCTGCCTCTCGGAAGGCTGGCACTCCGCTGTGTTCCCCGCACTGCTGAGCTGGTGTCCTGGGGCCGTCTGCGTGGGGGTCTGGTCTGCCTGGACCCGAGAGTCATTCGTCGGCTACCTGATGCCGAAGACTCAGCTACCTGCCGCCCTGCGCTAGGTCTCGCCGCTGAAGAAGGCTCGGACAGGAAGCTCTCGATCAGGAGGGCTCGCTCCAGCACTCTCGCCTGGGTCGGAATGCTGAGGGAGATCAGCGACGCCCGAATCTCCTGCCGCAAGCCCAACTCGAAGGTCCGGGCCCGGAAGAAGGGGTCCCGTACCATGTCGGTCGAGTAGCGAGATAGGTCAGTGAACCTCGCCACGTACTGAGCGACCGTCATGCTGCCCTGGCGCAGCTGGAGAAGCTCCTGGATGCGCACCGCTCGGAGGGTGGCCGGGACGAACTCAGAGCGGAAGAGGCTCTCGAAGTCCGTCCAGAGCAAGGATACCTCATCGTGAACCTGGAGCATCAAGCTCCACCATCGTCCTGTCGCCGCCTGCAGGAGGCTCGCCGCGAGAATCACCATGAGATCTGCTGGTGCCCTCACTAGCCTAATGATCCGTACCACCGCCTCTAGCCAGTCCTCGGCGGCCTGGGGGTCCGCCTCACCGCGAAACCTGGGCGGTCGCTGGCTCTGAAACTCATGCAGTGCCCTGAGGCGACGTGCATCGCCAGCGTCTGGTACTGGTAGCATCGGTGGCTCGGCGGGTAAAGCTACCGCCGGTGCCACTGCTGGCAAAGGGCCCTGCACCGAGGCCTCATCGCTCGGTGGGCTGCCGTCGCTCCCTACACTCGGAACCCTAGCTGGCTGTCGTCGCGGGGCCATCCTGAAAAGGAGAACAAGACCACCACAGTCAGAGCAGTATACCTGGTGAGCTGGCACAAGTAATCACAAGGAAAACTTGAGACTTTCATGAAGCAGATCAGTATACCTGGTGAGATGACACAAGTAATCACAAAGAAAACTTGGAACACACACGCAATCAATGTTTTCATGCATTAAGTGGGAAATCAGGAGTCAGGGTCCTGGTGTACAGATACGTCGGCCGCCGCACCAACACTGGGCTCCCTGAACTGATAACCACACTCAATACACTAAACACTATTGCTTCATATAGAAAGAAAAGACGATCAGAGTCTGCGGTAGAACCGACCACCTTTGATACCAATTTGTCACGACCCGACCTCGGGGCCCGTACTGTGACTACCCCAAGCCCGCCTTCCATAGGCCAGGGGCTGGCAACTAGCACCAAGGCGTAAAAGCATGGTAAACAGGGAAGGCATTGCCTTTATAAGTAACAATCACCACAGAGTCAGCAAGCGGAAAGTAACTACCAAGTGCAGAAAAGTAAAGGGGGCCAGAATACAAGCCCAACTGAAAGTACAACTAAAAAGGTAAAGAAAAGCAACTGAAGAAAAGATGGTGGCCTCGTGTCGTCCACTGGCAATCCCACCTGAAGGGTGGGTACAGATAGCCTCCAGGCTCCTCGGGTCCCACGTCCGCTCCGAGCACGTCCCGCCCAGTGGTCCGCCTCCAGGTACCGTCCTGCTCCACGCCCCAACCGAGATCAGCGCTGTCCGTCGTATGCATCCAACACAACAAGGTGCGGGCAAAGCCCGTGCAGGGGTGAGTATAAACTACTCAGTAAGGACCCCGAGACCCCCGAAGGTCTCCCGAAATCCACAAAGGATATAGCACAAAAGAAAGGGGCAACCACGAAGAAAAAACTGACTCGACTTAGGTATATGCCCATACATATACCTAAGTCCCCATTTCTAGCTCTGCTCTCGAGCTCAAGGTCAACTCGATCCACATAGGAAAGCAAGACTCAAATCCACCAGGGAGAGTAAATAGTAAATCCACATAGGATAGTTCAACACAAACACAAAGGAGAGTAACATAATATTCAGCTCAACCAGGTATACGTTTTCAGATGACGACAAGATGATCACCGAACCATCTAAGTCGTCGGACCCACGAAGGATTGATAGATACTAACCTCGGCAATGACCCACACAGGATCGGGCCCACACAGGACCTGTAGCAATGGCTCACACAGAACCGTAAGAGATGACCCACACAGGATCGGGCCCACACAGGACTTGTAGTCAAGGCTCACACAGAACCGTAAGGTGATGACCCACACAGGATCGGGCCCACACAGGACCTGTAGCACTGATCCACGTAGGATTGCTGAGTGCAGTAGTCGACGCAGTCCACTGAGGATCTCTGCACAGTCGTCGCCGCAGTCCACGAAGGATCTCTGCTCTGTCGTCGTCGCAGTCCACGGAGGATCTCTACTCTGTCGTCGAAGTCACAGCCAGCGCTAGGGTTCCCGCACACAGCGAGCTCGTTTAGGAGGGTCCGCTCCACGAGCCGAGAGGCTGATACATCAACTGACACGTAGTCCGAAGTTGATGTATCCAAAAGTTCCGTATCGACAACAGGATCTCAACGCAACAGATGGCGTGTCAATCGGACGCCCGGTCTGAGAGTTATTGGCATTTTCGTCCCAGGGGGCCGGTTGGTTTTTAGGGCAAAACCAACCCGACCGTACTCCGCCTGTGTCCGATCCTCGGGAGGAGTACGCCAAAAGTTCCTTCTCACTTAGAGGAAACCTCCACAGCTGACGGTACGTCGATCGAACGTCCGCAGCTCGAGTTATGAGCGTTTCCGCTCCGAGGGCCCGGTTGGTTTCGCATACGAACCAACCCGGCCAAACCCAAAGTCTTCCGAAACCTTGAATGTAATATACCGAAAAGACCGTCTCGATCCAAGGATCGCGTAGCCGCTGACGGTTCGTCAATAGGAGGTCCCAGGCCCAAGATATGGGCAAAAGACCGAAGAGGGCCCGAAAACGGGGGGTTCTGGGCCCGGGGCGACCCTGCCCGAACCACCCCTGGGTCGGCCGGACCGGGTCGACCCGACCCGGCCCGACCCGGCTAGGCCGGGTCCGGTCCGGCCTGGGCGCGGCCCGGCCGAGCGGCCGAAGAGGGCTTCCGCGGGGCGCCGCCCCCGCGGCTCGGTGGAAAACGCGGCCCCGCGGGGGGCCGCCTGTCAAGCGAACGCGGCCGGGCCGCCGCGTCCCTCCCCAGTTCCGCGCGGCCGCGGAACCGGCCGCCGCCGCCGCGGCTTCAGCCGCGGCGGATTCCTCCACGGCGGCGCGCCGGGCGCCGCCGCCTCCGGCCGCCGGTGCCGCCATCGCCTTCCGCGGGCCGCCGGAGTTGCTCCGGTGGCCCGTTTTGCCTCCCGTCTGCGCCATAGCTCCTCCCGGGGGCCGATCTTCACTGCGGGATCAACGGATCGCCCCTGCCGCACGGTTCGTCGTCGTCCGCCAAATCCGCACAACAAAAAGATCGGAGGAGGGTTGCCGGGTCTTGTTCGTTAGACCCGCACCCTCCGCGTTAGTCATAAAATAATCGGGAGGGATTAAGGCAGCCACAATTTTATCCAAAAAATAAAATTGTTCAAGTTTGGTTCTTTAATTAAAAAGAATTAGATCACGGGAATGAATCACCAAGAAAAAAAATAAAATCCCTACCTCGATGTCGCCGTCGGACGTGAGGTCATCGCGGAATCGCTCGTCGCGGAAGGAGGGGATCGTCGCGTCGTCGCGGAAGAGACGTTCGTCGCACCGCGGGAAAAAACGTCGCGCCGACGATCTCCGGATCTAGAACAAACGGATTTAATTAATTAAATCCGTTGTCATTGAAATTAAAAGGGAGAATTAAACGATCTGTTTCTCACCTTAGTTTCCGAACGAGGATCGGCCGCGGAAGAAGAGGCGTCGCCGAAGAATGTCGCGGGTAGAGCTCGTCGAATTCTGGTCGCCGACGTTCTTCGCGTTCTTCGCGTTCTTCGCGAGGAGGGTGGAGGCTCAGAGAATTCGCACAACAATAGCAATCCTCCAAATAGACAAGTTTGTCTATTTTATTAATTTGCCAACGAACGCAAACGCGTAAGTAACGACCCATTAAATTCGTTGAATTAATTCAACGAATGAAACAACCCATTTAATTCACGAAATAAACCGCCCAATTAAATGGTCTGTTAAGAATTAAGGAAAACGTGTCAGTTGACTTTTCAGTTACTTGACGGGTTTTCGCGGGTGCGTTACTTAGCGAAAGAAACGGCGGGGCTCGTGCGGGCCCCACCTCACAAATATCCTACCAAGGGGTAGGGTATTTCCGGATAGCACCCTATCCGCTTTAACTCAGTTCAAGTTTCTTCCAAGCGACTTCCAAGCGGCTTAAGTGAAATAAAATAAAGTTGTCGCACAACCTTTATTTTATTTCCGACTTAAAGCCCAAAATTTTTAAAACCACGTTTGAGCAAACGCAACTCCGGAAGAGGCGTTTCTAAGCAAATACCGGCGCTGCGATTTCATCGGTGCCCTCAGAATTCGATTCCGGGCACCGGTTCAAAAGATAGAAAAACCCGCTCATCCGTTCACTGAACGTACCCGAGCCAAACTTCGGAAATTGGTTCCGGGCACACCGGGCCTCGGAATCAGGTGCCGTCTGATGCTGCGCTCTTGTAAAATTCCAACGAAAATTATGAAAAAAAAATTTCCTTGAAAATTGCGGGTCTTTACAGTAGTGGTATTCGCTCTGAAGACATGGCGACACTACCTGATGGGCGTGCTCTTTACAGTCTTTTCTGACCATCAGAGTCTTAGTTACATCTTCTCTCAGAAGGACCTGAACCTGAGACAGCGGCGATGGCTCGAGTTCCTCCAGGACTATGACTTTGATATAGTCTATACTCCTGGGAAGGGGAACGTTGTAGCCAATTCCCTCAGTAGGAGGACGGGCATTCAGCTACTTGAGGAGGCGACTGAGCAACTGGCCTCTTTGCAGATATCCTCCGTGGATAGAGATAGAGCAGTCTTCCTTCATTCTCTCACAGTCACTCCTCCACTTCTGCAGCGGGTTAGAGAGGCACACCGTGGGGACGCTGACTGTGAGACGCAGCGTGCATAGATATCCTCAGGACAGGCACCTGATGGTTTCTCCGTTGGAGCAGAGCACGACATTCTTTTCAGAGGACGTACCTTGGTACCAGTTGCTTTACAGGAGGAGGTACTTAGAGAGTTTCACACTTCTACTTTGGTGGTACATCCTGGAGTGGCGAAGATGTACCAGGATCTCAGACGACAGCACTGGTGGCCGGGGATGAAGAAGGTTGTGGCAGAGTTCGTTTCTCGATGCCTCACCTGCAAGAAGGTGAAGGCTGAGCACCAGGTACCCGCAGGCTTGGTATAGCCCTTGGTGTTCCCGGAGTGGAAGTGGGATGGGATATCTATGGACATCGTGATTGGACATCCACGCACTTCTAGAGGTCACGACTCCATCTGGGTGATTGTCGACCGACTCACCAAGTCGACTCACTTCTTACCCATCAGAGAGCAAGGCTCAGTGGAGAGCTTGGGACGTCTCTATGTTCAGGAGATTGTGCGGCTTCAAGGTGTGCCATCATCTATCGTCTCCGATCGAGATGCTTGCTTTACTTCCCTGCTTTGGAAGGGATTGCAGGAGGCGTTCGAGACGCATCTACGTCTGAGCACAGCCTTTCACTCTCAGATGGATGGTCAGATGGAGAGGACCATTTAGACTCTCGAGAACATGCTCCGCGCATGTGTCCTCGACCTTGGTTGTAGCTGGGAGGACCACCTACCCTTGGTGGAGTTTGCGTACAACAACAGCTACCACTCCACCATCGGGATGGCACCGTATGAGGCGTTGTACGACCGACCTTGTAGATCTCCTTTGTGCTGGACAGACCCTGGGGATTCAGCACTTGTGGGACCGGAGATGGTCCAGGCCATGATAGAGAAGGTCCAGGTCATCTAGGAGCGGATGAGGACAGCTCAGAGCCGGCACAAGTCATACACTGACAAGAGGCAGAGGCCGCTAGAGTTCGAGGATGGAGACCACGTCTTCTTGCGGGTCTCACCTCGACGTGGTATACAGAGATTTGGCTGAGACGGCAAGTTATCTTCGCGCTTCATTGGACCCTTAGAGGTCCTCAGTAGGATTGGCGAGGTGGCTTATCACCTGGCTCTACCACCTCAGTTGCACCGGGTGCACGACGTCTTCCACGTGTCTCAGCTGAGGTGATACGCGCACGACCTGACGCACATCATTGACCATGGGGAGCTTGACGTTGACGATGGGGAGTATTTTACGGAGGTCCCAGTGGAGATCGAGGATCGACAGGAGCAGGTCCTACGTGGACAGTCGATTCCTCTAGTGCGCATCAGATGGAAGCACTGGAATCTCTAGGAGAGCACTTTGGAGCGGGAGGCACATATGTGTGCTCAATACCCTCATTTGTTTCCCTAGTTTTGATGTATCTTTACAGGGACGTAAATCGCTGAGGTGGGAGTAATGTAAAGACCCGTAAAATTCAAGGGAAATTTTTTCTTAATTTTCTTTGGAATTTTACAAGAACGCAGTTTCTGACGTCACCTGATTCTGAGGCCCGGTGTACCCGGAATCAATTTCGGATGTTTGGCTCAGGTACTTTCAGTGAACGAACAAGAGGGAATTTCTAACTTTTGAGCTGGTGCCTGTAATCGAATTCCGAGGGCACCGATGAACTCGCAACGCAGATTTTCGCTTAAGGAGGCCTTTTCCGAGGTTGCGTTTTATGCGGGTTGAGTGTTAGTTTTGGGGAAAGTTGGATGTAGTTAAATAAATTGTGGAACACAATTTATTTTAAACCATGTTGGTTATGTTCTCCCAAAGGGAGTTAGGGGTGGGACCCATATCCACTTAACCTCCCTTGAGAGGATTAAGTGTGGTGGGGCCCACACGAACCCTAACTCTTCAACTCCCCTTTAAACTCCAAATAACTCCTCTTATTTTAAATTTTGACAACTGAAATATTAATTGAGATGAGTTATTTAATTTCAAACCTTCAAAATTCAAAGAGGTGAAGTTGTGTAAATAAAATAAGGCTTAGACTTATTTTATTTTGGTTAGTTTTCTCTTGCCACCTTGAGAGGATTTGGGAAGCATTCTTCATCTTTTTCAACCTTGACGAAGAACGCGAAGAACTCTTAGGCTCCGACGAAGAAAACCATCACAATAAAAAGAGAAAGAAGTTTCGTCTCTTCTCTTCTTCACAGCCGGTGTGTTTCCGAAGATCGACGACGCCGCTTCTTTCGATCTTCTTCCCGTGTCAACGAAAGGAGACGCCGCTTCCTCCTCGGGCTTTCTCCGTCAGCTTACGAAGCTTCTCCAGCGACGTTACCTCTTCGGACGCACCTCGACGTCAACGGAATCGAAGTTCGAATTCCGCGACGCCCGACCTCCGTCAATCTTGTCTTCTGCGGGTCGTTGACGAACATCGTTCATGAACCAAGGTAGGGGTTTTATTTTAAATTATTTCCATTCTTGATTCTAGCATGTCGAATTTCATTGTTTTCGACTAATTGTTATCGAATAATGCGAGGGGGGTCGGTACGCACAAACACGGCCGACCCTCCTCCTTATTTCATAAATGTTTTCTTTGTGGTTGGTACGAGGGAGCGTGGTGCCGTCACACCACACGGTTTCATGTGGAACATATGCATTGTGTCGTCGTGCCGCGCCGTGGAAAGGAATTCAAGGACACGACGCCGTCACGCCGCGTCGAAGGAAACCGAGGATGCCGTGGCCGGAACGGGGCCGCGGAGGAGCGGCGCGGTGCCGTCGCACCATGCCGGACGACAAAGGCTGCGGCCGGTTCCGGGCCGCGGTGGAACAAGGTGACCGGCGGCCAGCCGGGCCGCCGGTGTCGGAAGCCGGAAGAGGACCGGCCTTTGCTGGTCCAGTTGGGAAGGAACCGGCTGGCCAGGTCAGGCTGGCCAGAATGGAGGAAACCCGGGGGAAATAAATTCCACCGGCCAGCAGTCAACGGCCCCCCAAAAATGAGGGGGGCCTCTTTTTCACAAGGGGGGGCATGTGCCCCCCGTTTTTCCAACAGCTCGGCCGAAGGATGAACTGGCAGCGCACCCAGCATGCTGCGTCCAGCCGGACCGGCGCCTGGCCGGTCCACTAGGCCGGGCGGAGCCAGGCCGACCCTGTCTGGGGTGGGTCGACCCGGTTCGGGCCAACCTGGGGTCTTGGGCCTGGTCGGCCCGGTCCCGAAACCCCCGTTACCGAACTGTTTGGGTTCAAATGCCCATAACTCGGGCTATGGACCATCAAATGACACGCCGTCAGCGGCGATGCGATCATTGGTTCGAGACGGTGGTTTTGGTATATCACACTCAAGGTTTCAGAATACTTTGAGTTCGGCCGGGTTGGTTCGTACACAAAACCAATCGGGCTCTCGGAGCGGAAACGCTCATATCGTGAGCTACGGACGTCCGATTGACGTGTCGTCGACTTTGTTGAGTTACTATAATTGAGAAGGATCTTTTGGCATACTCCGCCCGAGGTTTGGACGCAGGTGGAGTATGGTCGGGTTGGTTTTTCCTTATAAACCAATCGGGCCCCTCGGGCGAAAAAGCCAATAACTCTCAGACCAGGCGTCCGATTGACGCGCCGTCTGTTGCATTGAGTTCCTGTTGACGATACGGAACTCTTGGATACATAAACTCTAGACTTTGTGACAGTTGATGTATCATATTCTCGGCTCATGGAGGGGACCCTCCTGAACGAGCTTGATGTGTGCGGGAACCCTAGAGCTGGCTGCGACTGCTACGGTGACTGCGACGACGACTGTGCAGAGATCCTCAGTGGATTCAACGACGACGACTACAGCACTCAGCGATCCTGTGTGGATCAGTGCTACCGATCTTGTGTGGGTCTGATCCTGTGTGGGTCAGCACTCAGCGGTCCTGTGTGAACCAGCGCCTACAGATCCTGTGTGTGTCCGATCCTGTGTGGGTCTTTGCGGGGGTTAGTACCTATCGATCCTTTGTGGGTCCGATGACTTAGATAGATCAGTGATCATCTCTATCGTCCTCGAAGAAGTATACCTGTGTGAGCTGAATCCTGTGCTTTCCTGTGTGGATTGTGTTGTGCTATACTGTGTGGATTATGTTTTGCTTTCTTGTGTGGAATATGTATACTTTCCTGTGTGGACTGATTTGTACTTGGGCTCGGAGGTTGGATCATATTGGAATTGATGACTTAAGTATATGTATGGGCATATACCTAAGCAGTGTCGGTTGTTACTTCGTGATTGTATATTTCATTTTTGGTTTATCCTTTGTGGATTCTGGGAGACCTTCAGGGGTCTCGGGGTCCCTACTGAGTAATTTATACTCACCCCTGCACGGGTTATGCCCGCACTACGTTGTGTTGGTTGCAGACGACGGACAACGCTGATCGTGGTTGAGGATTGCAGAGAAGGATGGTACCTGGAGGTGGATCACTGGGAGGGACGTACTCGGAGAGGACGGTGGGACCCGAGGAGCAGTGGAGCTATCTTTACCCGCCATTCAGGTGGGATTTCCAGTGGACAGCTCGACATAGCATCTTTTACTTTTCAGTTATTGTTTTCTCTTTCGAGTTGTACTTTACTTGCAGTTTGGGTTTGTATACTGGCCCACATACTTTTCCAAACTTACAGTTGTACTCTGTTTTACTTAGTGTTTACTTTTCCACTTGCTTACTCTATGGTGCTTGTTTACTTTACAAAGGCAATGCCTTCCCTTTTTACCAGGATTTACGCCTTGGTGCTAGTCGCCAGCCCCTGGCCTATGGAAGGCGGGCTTGGGGTAGTCACAACATGGGCCCCGAGGACGGGTCGTGACAATGAAGGATGACTATCAAGTTTGTAGAAAGTTAATAAGGCATCAGCAGTACCCTCATGTGATGGCGGATGTCCCACCCGTGTCAGGGGGGAGGGACAAGTACATTAACGATCACCGTCATACGAGGGGGGGGGGAAACCATCATGGTCCAACCTCCATCTAACTTCCATTATGATTCGTTTCTTATGATCCACTAAGATTTTGACACTAAATAAAATATTTGATATATAATTTGTTGGGTATGGTTTCCAAATGTGAAATTCATATTCATATACCCAAATAATGATGTTATTGTTTATTTACCAATGATATATCTCTTATTTACTCTAATTGAGAGTTTATTGTCACACATTATTATGTTTCAATACCCAAGGTTGTGAATAAAGGATTTATGTATGATATTTATAAGAAGGGTGATAATAATTAATAGCTATGTACAAGATTATGAAGATCTATTTTGAACAAATTTATTTATGCATCAATGTTTCTAATGATGCTAAATTTATAAAATTATTTCATTTATCATGATTCCATGAATAGAATTTTCATCTGATAAGATTTAATAAGTATTCATGAAATTTATGTGTCACTAAACTAAAAGTAGTTGCAGAATGTGGTATAGATGTATATAAGTGTAATAAACATTAAAAGGGTGTGTGGGGGATTAACTCAATCATCACCTTCCTCTGGAAAATGAGGATTAACTACACAATTGGTTTGACACTGCAAAGGGTAATAAATTTTTGGATCCAATGATCATTATGAACCAATATGAATGATTGAATTCTTGGTAACGTTAAATTATTAGATGAATAAGTATATGGGAACACATCTTAAAATAACATTTATTTAATAATGGATGTTATTGGATAAACCATTTTTTGATGTAGATTAAATTTATGTATCATAAGATGAAATATTGGACTCATTAGGGAATAAATATGAAGATAATGAATTAATTTTAAAATAATAATTAACTATAATTCTATTGGATATTATTATAATCATTTTTCACTGATATTTGGTTTGAAATAGGATCTTCAAATTGAAGCAATGGATGGTATATGTCTAGAAGCTCCTAAGACAAAGATTTAAATACATATTTGGAATATATAGGTGAGACTATTAATTTATTCTTATAATATAGGAAACGGTAGGTCTCCTATTCTTACACAATATAAAAAGATCCAATCTCAAAGATGTTTTTAAACGAGTGTTGAAAATTACTATATACCCATATGTTTTTTTATTAGTATATAGTATGTAATGACCATAAATTATAGACTATATAAACATGTTTTTCTTTTCGATAACATACATTAGATTTTACACCAAATATAAACATCAAAACTATATTATGATAAAATTATTAGAAAATTTATGCCAAAAATTGTGACGTAAACACATTTGAATTCATTATATTTATATGGTAGATAATCAATATGAGTCAAAACTGAAAAATAAAATTTTAAAAAATATTCAGTGTTAATTATATTATTTATAAAATTATAAAATCTATATTTAAACATATAATATTTTTAATATGATAAATTAATTTTTCAATTTCTATTATTCAATTTATTGTAATAATAATTTTTTCTGTTTTATATGAATGTGTATTTTTAGTCAAAAAATTAATCCAATATGAAAATTTTTTTAATATAGTTTTACCATTATGTTTTTTTATTATTGAAGATTAAATAACTAGTATTGTAATTAAAAATATATTTATGGTAAAAAATTACACATTTTAAAATATACTTTTAACATGTGAATTATATTTTAAAAAATACTTTGAAATGACTAAAAATTATAGTTTAATAAAAAACGGTTGTAGTCTTTTTACATAATTATGGTTTTTGTGGGTGGAATTTGATATTTGTATTTTTTTTAAGGCATATTAATTTTAAGTATTTTGTAATATTTCAAATTATTTCATAAAAATAGTGTCTGTGATAATATTCTCTTTTAAAAATTTATCTGAACATAATAACACCATTTTCATAAAAACATATGTTCATGTGTAATGAGAAATTATTTTAAAATTAAAATTTCAAATAGTTAAAAATATCTTTTGGTAAAATGAAATTATAATTGGAAATTATAAGGTTCAGAATATGTAAAAGGTCAAACATTAATTTTTCCATTAATATTAATTACAATGTTTTAAAAATTACTACCAAGGTAAAAGTAAATTATTATTAATGATAAAAAATTAAAATAATGATAAAAAAACTCATTATATAGTTTCCAAAATCTGTTTATGAAGAGAATATAGACCTAAAAATACATCAACTAATCTTTTTTACAATTTTTATCCATTGAAATTTTAATAGTAACATTTCATTACTGAAAATGTAATGGTTTCACTCAAAAGTAAACTTCCATTCACATATTAATGTGTAACATTGAAATCAAATCATGACTGACATATTCTTCGAATTTATTATATAAACCCATAAAAAACCCTCCTAGTAACCTATAAATCTTTAAAAACTTATGGTAAACAATAGTTTCAGAAGACCTTAATTTCCAGGGAGTTTCATGGAGAAAACTAATGCATCCAATGAGAGTATTACATTATCACATAGTTTTATATTAATGTAATATAAAATAAATGCTCCCACAAATTATTAATATAATGAATATATGTGATGAATATTATAAATATTATTATTTTTATTGTAAAAACAATTATTCAATGCATTACATTATTTAAGAAACTAAAAAACATAGATCTTTTTCATGTGAATACTACAGTATCCACAAAGCGAAGAAATTCATTTTTTTATTACAACATCTAATTGATGATATAAATTATATATTCTATTAATTTTAAAAAAAATATCATGATTTTTATTATTATATTATATTTTAACAGATACCATAATTCATTCAATTCATTGTGTAATTGGATCATTAATCAAGTATACATATAAACTACCACCTCTTTCAAATGATACATTCCATTTTCCACTACCTCATTCGTAGATTGTTTTCATTTATATTAGATTATTATTTAATATATATATGTAATAAATTTCATAATTATTGGTATATATGGAAAAAAAGTAACCATTATTATATATTAATGCATCGTATTGGTAAATATCTAAAAACCAGTTCATCGTTTACTTCAATCGTGAGGAAATATGAATGAAAATCCCATGTAATAGAATTATAAAATTATTGGTAATTTTGAAACCAACGTTATAGTTCCTTTTTTATTGAAATTGTAATCTTTCATAGAGACAAGAAGGAGGGAAATAATTTACAAATTGAAAATATTATAAAAACATGATATTGATAAAAATATTATTAAAATCTAATACATGAATAGAATAATCATTAATGAAGACAGTAAATGGAAATAAAGATGAATAAAGTTATAAAAGATTTCATTAAATTTATTATATTACTTATAATGGATCTTATTTCACTAACATGGACATCAAGGGTAAAGGTAAGGGGCTTGTTAACTAAAACATCTTCCTTTGAGTTATGAACACTCTTTTTTTCATTTATATTATGTTAACTATATTTTCCTTTTTAAATGATTCTATATTTGTATTTCTATTGATAAATTAGTTTCCATACAAATCCATTTCCTTGAAATTATATCCTTTCACATATATTTAATTAAAAAAACAACAACATCATTTTGAATAAAGACTCATAAACATGAATTTTGCAATAAAAAATACAAAATGATTTTCAAAAATCTATTTACATAGTTTTATTTTCCTTATCTTGAAATCATATATCATTACGGATGTTATATTTGAGGTTTAATCCTATTTTATCTGATATTATTGATCACATTTCTGATAAAGAAATATTATTAAAATGATGTCATTTTATACCTTTTGGATTTTTTATGAAAAATATTTTATTCCTATAGGTTTCTCATGAAAAATGAATAATTTCTATTTAGATGGGTTTTAAAACCCATTTGATTTCCATGTATTCTTTATGAAAATGGAATGATTTACAATTCAATGTTTTATGAAACACATTTTATTTATATTTTTTCTTAATGAGACGAAAAAGATAATTATATTTACGTTGAGCAATGAGGTATGGATGAATGAAGGGAGAGGTCTTATATCACTCTCAAATGTAGTGCATAATAGTTTAAATCTCAATAGATAGGCAATCATGTGTAAATTTTAGTATATAATAATCATGGAAACTAATAGTGTGGATAATAAAATTAAAGATTCTATAAAATCATTTTTTTAATATCTAAGTGATGTTGTTCATTGTGAACATATTCTTTAATTATTTAAATTTTATGTTAAATTCTTATAATTCATGTTATAACTATTATGATTCCATGTTGATGTTTTCTGGATTCATTTTGAATGCATTTAACATTTAAGATAACATATTTTTTATTGTTATCACTCACAATTTTATAATATTTATCTTAATATTATGTTTTTATTACTTTTTATGAACACATATTGGATGAAATATTCATTCATTACTTAATAAGAATTTTAGCTAGCACATATATTTTATTTATTCCCAGTTTAATAAGTACATGTCTCACTAATGTGATGTTTAGATGATATTTTATTATATTTATATTAGGGAGAAATTATTATGAGATATGTGCAACAATATTATTATGTAGCTAGTCTAAAAAGTCACTGCACCTATTGGTCATTAGGAAATTATTATTCTAGATTATTTTAACATTAAAAGGATTAGGAATAAAGGAAGGTTTATCATTTTTCACTATCATGCAAAAAGGTAAAGATCCAAACAATCCAACACACTATTTTTCATGGTAAAAAATATCATGAATGGATAAATCATTATGAAACCTTGAACAATATTTCTCACATTTGAAACATATATAATGTTTATGACCACACATTTATTATATATTTACCATGAATTTGGATATGATGACCCATAGATGGGTGACATTAGACACTTGAGCTACCCAACTGGACAACATACATCTAACCCTTGTAATCAATGTGGGGACACTCAACAATTTAATTTAAGAATTATCACAGTTATGGTAGCAACAATTATCATTATAGGACCCATTCTTGGTGATGTATAAGGAGTTACAAAAATCAACTCTCGTAATGGAAAAACAGAATCTCATCGAGGATTACACAACTAAAGGATTAACATATAATGATCACACGCTACTCTTCAACATATGATATCAAAAATATTATTTTGTAATATGTTATAATCTGGAATAATCTTTGGTGTACTCTCAATCAATAACACATTAAATAATCCCATCAGCATGTGGAATGGGGGTCCCTACCTAGATTATGATTACATGAGCCAATGAAAGAGAAAAAAATTCAGATATTAAATTATAAATACTCTAAATCATCCATATCATTGATTAAATATATAATATCCATCGAAGGGGTATAATGTGAACTAATGAACTAATATATTCTCTATATTAGTCTTGATGTTTCCGCCAAATTCATTGTCACCCAAAGACATCCCCATGAATCTATTTTATAGTTTATCCACCTCTAACACTCTATCATCAATCATTGAAATAAAAATATATGTCAATAACATTCCAGATACTCTCATTCATAAATACATATAGGGATACTAATCTCAATAATTCATATGGGATACCTGATCCCTATGATTAATATTTCATCAAGGAGATACCATGGCCCAAGTCATATATGATTATCTCATCTCAACATATCATCATCACTAACAATATAAAACTCATGATCTTTTAAAAATTAAATAATAAAGTATTTTTCTAAAAACAGAACCCATTATCAAAATTTTCAAAGAAAAATTCTCGAATGATAATTTCATGTAACCAATTTCTCTATCCTCAAATATAAATAAAATGAATAAAAAATAAATCCTAGTAAAAGAAATATAATTTTATAGACAATGGATGTTAGAATATGGGAACTTATATTCATAATTCCATAAGTTGGAGTTATCATATCAGGTATACCCCATAAGGATGCAAATCACGTCGGACGAATGAGATAATTAATTGTGTACCCTTGAATCCCATGTCATGTCATAATTTCCCATAAAACATATAAATTTTTCCACAATATATGTGGGAATTAATGGAAAATCTAGGTGTGTTCTAAATTTTATGATGCAATTTGTAATTGAGCATGGCCAATGATTCCATCTATAAACCATGTTTGATAATCTTGGTTGTTAAGAATCAACTTTACCATACCACATTCAATATAACATTGCCTCAAATGCTGTGTACATGGAAGCTAAAAAAGGTTTCATATTTAATTCTCATGCAAACCCATATCCACCAGTAGATGATGTGATATAATTTCTTCTAATAGGTAAAACAACATGGGATATTTATTTCCTCTTTGAGAAAAATCGGTACTAGAAAAGAACATAATATGGAATGTTATCCATGTAAAACAAACAATGTAGTGATGTGTTATTATTCCAACGTTATTTATTCTTCATTTTACCCACTAAAATAATCATTATAATAATTTTATATCCCTTTTATCCACTTTTACTTTTTCAATCCCTACCTCTCCTATTGTGGTTTCCCTACCACTCCCCACCACTGTCACAACCATCAGGCTGAGACACCATTCCCAAAAACATTTCCAATTAATTACACATACAAAACATAAATTTTGGATCTATTTGATAATCAAAATCCACCCACTAATCCTTGAAATTTTAATTTCATTCCCACCTTACAAGATATCCTCTCACTAAACATTGGGATTAGTTCTCATAAAACTATTGACACTTATAATGGATTGTGTGTAATTATAGTCATCAAGATTTTATTGAATGGAGGAGGATGAAGTAATTTGTGTTCGAAGATTTTTCTAACTCTTAAATATAAATTGGTATTAAATTCATTAAGGAATATATGAAACTCAAGAATTTTCACTAATAATATTAGGTGAAATAAATGATGATGCACATTTATAAAAATTTATATATAATTTAGTCTGATAAAAAATATTTATTTTTTAAATCATCTCATTTATTATTTGAATAAAACATTATAATTAATTCTGTAATCATTAAGAACAACCTGATTAGATATTACGAATGTATGACAACAAATCTAATGTGAAATAATCAACCAATACTGGTTCATCAATGGAGAATCATCAATGAATCAATGATTCTTCTAGATCCATGTCCATTTAGTAGAGAATACTCCTCATTTAAGGAAAATATTCATTTTGATAAGCATATTAGGGTATCATTATAATAAAAAAATATGTCGAACTCTAGATTCAGGGCTCAAAATAATATATTGAAAAATTTTATTGGATTGTAATTTTTATTTAAAATCCTGAAATTAGATTAGTCTGGTCCCTGAGACACAATATTATTCCTCTCCTATGAAAAACACTATTATATAAAAACCAATACATTTATAATTTTTATAAGGGTCTATGTTCATAAGATATTAATGTATGATTTCATGAAATAATTTTATATTTTTAATAAAAAATTATATATCTATAAAAATTTGAAAATCATGGAAGTTCATAAAATTTGAAACGAATGATAAAAACCATATCTATAGATATTTAGGACAATAAAAAATTTACCTTTGTCTTTTAATAGAGTGAATTTTTAATTTTACTCCTTAAGATGGTTTGTGACTCTAAGTATCCAGAATAAGTGAAATATTGATCTATAAAAAACAATGATCCTCAAAATTATCCATACTATTAAACTTTTAATACATGAAAAATAAGTAAAAAAGGATGATTTATATATATCCTATAGACCATCCTCATAAATATGACACACCATCTCGTAATATCACATTGCATGAAAATGTCAAAAAAAAAATTGGTCAGGGAACACAACGAACTTGAGAAAACATCATATAATCACCAATTAGATTTGAGATTTCCATTTTTAATATTCCCTAAACTAAATGGGTGATGATCAATTGAGGAATATATTATGAAGATTAAATGAAGAAAATCCATAAACCCTCAATGATTTTTTTATATGAAAAATATTTCCTAAAAGAGTGCTGAGTTCCCCACCTTTTAATGAGAAACTCAATATATTGTCACACAAACATAATATAGTAATGAATAATAAATTAAATATTTTCACCAATGTTAAAAATTCGATATATTTATATGCACACATTATTTTTGAAGGAATTGACAGGAATTACCCAGTACGGGTCAGAGATTACATTAAATCCCCTTATATAAGATGTATACAAGTAAAGGTGAGGTTCCAAACAGTTCTACAGGGATATTATACCATCCAAAAGTTTATTCACATAAAAAATAACAAAAATTATAAATAAAAATTTTTTAATAGTACAATAAAATATAATTTAATACCATAATAATATTACAAATTACATAAATGTTATATAATGTAAACCATAATATTCTAATTTTATTAAGTCTACCAATTCATAAGAATAAAATAAAATACACTAATACAGTTTTTAAATAGTTAGGATTCCTTATTGGAATTCTTATCATTATCCAACCTACACATTCTTATCACATAACGCAGAAGACTATTAATTAGTTGGATCATTGAGCATGAAATCTACTTGGGTAGTGAGCTGATCATATAGGTTTTGAGTAAAAATAAATTAGGATACCACAATTAGATCCTTTACATAATGTTGACATGTATAAAAAGGTGTTTATAAAAATATAATGTAAATTATCATATATGTAACAAATCATATTCTGGATAAAAACTTGCTAATGAGTCCTCTATGAGCCCAGAGTATATTTATGATAAATCTATGCTAGAATTAATATATCAAATTTCATCACATATCATATCGATCTACAAAGATTACAATTCTAAGATGAAATTAGGCCTCAGGCTAGCCCACAATGCTATAACATACTTATCTCTTCCTCTGGTTATCCCATAAGTCTGTTATGCCTAGACCTCTACTGATTGAAGCCACAAGACCATAATACCCATCTTCTACATTAGGTTAAAAAATATTCTATCATATATGTTTCACTACATGCTTACTCCACTAGGTCATTATACCCAACCCATTATCCCAATTCGTGCCATCCTTTTATCATACCCTTCCCCTATCACTAGGTCTTGTCATTTTTTCAACACATATCACACCACATTGCCCCCTCTCTATGAGATAACCATTCCCTAATTATACAAACTCCTACATTTTTACTTTATACAATCCCCCTAATTAAATTAATTCACTAACAACATTATGTATCATAAAAGTTAATAATCATAACACATAATTCATAGATCATATAGATCATGTAGACGCCAGAAAAGTCCGTTACTCCTCAAACAAAATTTCGGATGAGGAAAGCGAGGTCATATTTGGAGTCAGAGGTATGTTTCGGAAGGACCGAAGGCCTTGCGCGAAATATCGGTGGTCCGCGCGCAATTTTGGCTTGGCGCACGCAATCCTTCCGGGATTCGCGCAATGGGGAGAGTCGGTGCAGAATTTTCCGTGCCCGACGTCCCTGCGCGAGCCTATTGCGCGCCGGACCCCTATTTCGCGCCCGAGCCGAATTCCGCGCCAGCGAACCGAATTGCGCGCCCAGGGTTGCCTATAAATACAAGGCGACCCCCAACATTTTGAAGGTTTCCAGAATTCGAAGGGTCGCTCGTGTGCGCAATTCCACCTCCTCCGCGCGCAATGCCGATCTTCAGGTAACCGCTTTAATTTCGCGCAAGCAAGCCTCGGGGTTCGCCTTCGCGCGTAACCCCTTTGGCTTCTTTCTTTTGACTAACTCCTCACCCAAAGGCCTTCGCGTGCAAAAGAAGCCTCTTGCGCGCAATTGCCCCCGGGTGCGCGCAATCCAGCCTGATTGCGCGCACCCCCTTACTAAGTGGTCATTCTTCAAAGAATGAGCCGTTGCCCCCGTGCGCTATCAGAGGCCCGGTGCGCGCAATCTCCATCTCCCACGCGCAAAGCGCTGGCCCAATTGCGCGCCAGCGTGCCCAATTGTGCGCCGACCCGCGGTATTGCACGCCAAGCTCCTCTTTTGCGCGCAAACCGCCAGGGTCGCCCCCTTTGACCCCCTGAGGGTACCCGCGTACGTGGCGCCCGATGATCATCATCCCAGGTGCCCGCACCGTGCGTTGTCTTCCCGTGCGGCCCTCCAGGATCGCGTGAAGTGACACGGACCCATCGGCGGCACCACTTCGTCTGCACTGCAGGACGTTAAACTGCCTAGCATATGGGCCTCCTCAAGGTGTAAGCCCCAAACCCCATCATCCCGCACGACGTTAAACTGCACTCGTCCCGCACGACGTTAAACTTCATTCGTCTGCGCTGCAGGACGTTAAACTGCCTAGCATATGGGACTCCTCAAGGTGTAAGCCCCAAACCCCATCGTCCCGCACGACGATAAACTGCATTCATCCCGCACGACGTTAAACTACATTCGTCCGCGCTGCAAGACGTTAAACTGCCAAGAATCTCCGTCCTGTATGGCGCTAAACTGCACCACGTCCGCGCTGCAAGACGTTAAACTGCCAAGCATCTTCGTCCTCAACACACGACGTTAAACTGTACTTCGTCCGGCAAGACGTTAAACAGTCCGCTTCGTCCTCAACACAAGACGTTAAACTGTACTTCGTCCGGCAAGACGTTAAACCGCCCGCATCACCCGATCTCGTGCCTCGCACGCAGGGCCCCCCTCGGTTTGGATGTGGCCCCCACCCGCTCGTCTCTGCAGGGATGTCGGGATTTCCCCTCTTTAGGGACGATTTATTGGAGTGGCCTTCGCCCACGGGGGTAGGGTATTACAAACCCCTAGTTTCTTGTGGGGGACTGCACATGTGTATCTCCATTGTGATTCCCCACTGCCGAAGCCAGTGGAGGGCGTGACAGGGATCTAGGTGTCTCTCACCTTCGGCCCATGTCCCTCTTCAACTGAGCTTTGCCGCACCCAGGTTGCCTCTGTGCATAAGTCCTGACATAATGAACTACGTGGACATTGATCCCTGTCTCCTAAATAGGGTACGTAGGAAGCCTTTCTGAGGTTCAAGCCCACCACCTGGTCGTCCCGGTCGTATTCACGTCAGTTCGTCCATCAGTGGACCCCTCCCGGGTTCACATTCGCGTTGATTCACCTTTGAATCCGCCCTTGTGGGGGACCACACATGTGTATCTCCATTGTGTTTCCCCACTGCCGAAGCCAGTAGAGGGCGTGACAGGGTTCGAGGTGTCTCTCACCTTCGACCCAAGTCCCTCTCCAACTGAGATTTGCCGCATATGGGCCTCCTTAGGGTGTAAGCCCCGAATGCCAACGTCCAGCATGACGTGAAACTGTGATCCACCCGGCCGTTCCATCCCCCTCTGTGCGAGGTGGTTCGGTTCAATCCTCCGCCCGGCAGCCTCGATCTCCTCGTGAGTCGGCTTGCCAATGTACAGCATGACGTGAAACTGTGATCCACCCGGCCGTTCCATCCCCCTCTGTGCGAGGTGGTTCGGTTCAATCCTCCGCCCGGAAGCCTCGATCTCCTCGTGAGTCGGCTTACCAACGTCCATCATGACGTGAAACTGTGATCCACCTGGCCGTTCCATCCCCCTCTGTGCGAGGTGGTTCGGTTCAATCCTCCGCCCGACAGCCTCGATCTCCTCGTGAGTCGGCTTGCCAACGTCCAGCATGACGTGAAACTTTGATCCACCCGGCCGTTCCATCCCCCTCTGTGCGAGGTGGTTTGGTTCAATCCTCCGCCCGGCAGCCTCGATCTCCTCGTGGGTCGGCTTTCCATCGTCCAGCATGACGTTAAACTGTATATCCGAACTACGCTGACTTTTATCCGCGCTAATACGCGGTACGTAGGAAGCCTATAAGGGGGTCCAAGCTCTTCACTCCATCATCCATCCTGATCCTCACCCGGGCCGCCACATCCCGGTGGGGTCATGCCATTTCATTCCACTCCACTTCACTCAGGAAGCCGCCCATGTGCTGGCCCCAACGTCGGAGGTTCCCCGCAAGGGGTTCTGTCATCTGATCCACTCCTCGTGTTGATCAGTCCGATGCCGTCCCCACTGGACGTTAAACTCGCGGCGTACCCCGTGTTAAACATGGGAAGCTGAGGAAAACCTCAGGTAACATAGTTCCCCGCACCCAGCATGGGATGCCTCAGGCCATCACACCTTCGAGAATCCCTATTAGGGACGGAAGGCAGACATGCAGAGCTGCAGTGTTAAGACCCGCCCCAACACCCAGAGCTACCCGGTCTCCTCACCGCAGGTTTCTGCCCCGACCGGACTCCTTGGAGCGTCTGGGCGGAAGCATCGTAATTAACCGGTGTCCATGAAGATATGGCGCCGGGAACGAGATTCACGAACATTCTTAAATCTATGAGGGAGACCCGGATTAGGCGACGAGATCCGAGGAGACGTCCACGGAAGGAAGAGCCGACATCCCATCATCCCGGTTTCGATCAAGGATCAGACGTCCCTGAATAAGGGGCGGATGCCGCCCGGCTTTGGAAAGCGGGACTGCGGGACCACAAGCCGTGCTCCCATCCCCTCGGGTCGACGGGCGCACGCGCGAACGCGTCCTAGCGGAACAGCGTCGGAACAGAAACCCGACGTACATCCGCACCGAAACAGAAAAATGGTGAACCCGACGTGAATATCTTCTCCTCATTATGAAGACCGATAGCTTCCAGAGGTGTTGGAAGACTAGCATGTTGCCCGACCAAGCATTCAGCATCGGGGCAAAGAACCCGCCAGGGGCTGGGGAAGGGAAATCGGGCACTCCGTCTCACGACGTCGATGGCCTGGGTTCCCCCCACGGAAGGTGTCGTGGCACTAATGATTGGTTGTCGATTCCTTTTCATGTCAGTATTAATGGGTCCTTCTCCCTGCTTTCAGGAATCAGGTCGCCCAGTCCAATGCCCGATCGCCGCCCGCCCACTGGTGCAGGGGTAGGGGAAACACCGACGCGGCTACTCCGCGCAGTCCTGCCCGTTCCACAGCCGTCCCAGCAGCCGCAGCTGCGGGACAACCACGCCCTCTCTCCCCCTTGGAGGTCATCCAGATAAGGGTGATCAACAACTTGGTGCGGAGATATGAGGAAGAGGGAGTCATCTCCACCAGGGACATGGCTCGCCTAGACCTCGAGGAAGCTGCACCTCGCCACCAACGCTGCCCCCGAGGGCCGCGCAGGGAGGCACCGCTGCCTACCTCGACGTCCAACCGCTTCGGGAGTTTATCCCCAGAACGCTCCGACAACTCCTTCCCCTATGCGGATGAGGTGGAGGATTCCCGGGACCACCCTATCCGAGATTCGCTCCAGGGATCCGCGATAAGGGCTCCTGCCAGGCCACGTCGACACCGCTGAAAGGCTTCTCAAGCCGGGGAACGGGCTCTCCATATGACTGCGCCGCTGATCCCGACTCGTCTGTCCCGACTCCAATGTCGGGCGCGAGTGGAAGAGGATTCCCACCTTGGGGCCCTAGCAACAGCGGCCGCGTTGGCCCAAGCCACTGCTGGCTCTAGTCACCAGGCCCCTGCGCATCCTGAGCAGGGGCACTTCTATGCCCGACCTGGATCGAGGCCCCGACCGCCCCAAAGGTAGGTTGGGTTGACTCTCCCGGTTGCTGGTACAGGCAATAGCCACCGCGGACCACCTCGCAATAGCGCTATTCACCAGTAGGGTCTACTCCGTGTGGCCGATCCAAGAGGCATGGGTCATCCCACCTTCCGATCCCCGCCCGGAGGCCTGCCCGGAATCTTCTCTCCCCACGTCCCATTTGACATCTGTCCCGGTGCCCCTCGCACCTTGGTTTCCAGTCCTCTTGGCCCCAGTGCCAGTGCGGCCAAGGGACGCCAGGACATAGACCATCCATGCCCCGAAGAACCACCCAGGGGCCGGAGGGCGAGGCGTCGACGCAGTGGGAGGAATGTTAGGGAATTCCGGACAGAGATCCGACCGGTTCATTTCTCTGATTCAGAGGCGGAGTATGATTCGGCGATGGAGCCCTCCCCCCGGTCCCGCCAGTCAGGGGCAGGGGTAGGAATGCGGCATGTCAGCCTCGTACTCCCCGAGAGCGAGATCGATATGATCCCCGCTTCTCTCCGAAGGTATATTCGGAGTAGCGAGGGCATGGTAGTCCCCCAAGGATCAAGCTTGCGGTTGGTACCGGGCCCCTCCGGAAGCGCCTTCTGCCTCGATCGGAGAAGCCAGAGACCTTTTCTGGGGACCGAAGGTCGAGCCACGATCTAGTGCACCCTCGGCGAGCGCCGACGCTATGGCAGGATGTTCGCTCGCTGGCCCGTCCTATCATGATGTGGTAGCTGGGGCACCGCAACCCTCAAAGGGTGGCCCAGGATATGGAGGCCAATCGGCCTGCTCGTCGTATTCACCGCCGGCCAGCACGCCGGCCCAGCGGCCCGCCTCGGCACCACTGCCGGTTCCCCGTCCATTCTCAGTCACTAAAGGGGACCAGGAAGTCCTGGGTCCCGAGTCTGAGTCATGGAGCTTCTGGACCGTCCTTGAAGAGGGCCACTTCCCTGAGAAGTTTTGGCCAGTCGCAGGACCGGGCTTTGATGCACCAGAATCGCTCACCCCGGATGAGTTCGAATGCTTCCGCCGAACTCTCCGGGAGACTCACTCCCATCTTCACCGACTACAAATGCGATATCCCGGGAGTCATGCGCACCTGGAGGATATTGGTGGGCAGTTCCGTCAGATTGACCTGGCCACGCTCCCCGCGGTTCGGCAACCCGGGTCATTTGGGCACCACGAGGCCCTCCAACAACGATGCGTTGAGTGTTTTCAAGTACTCCGCAAGGTTATCGAGGAAGCCACCCCCCATGTGTATATCCGTGGATGGGGGCAGTACGCTGCCCTACGCTTCAGTGCGATTCGCCGACAGCCCGATTCACTGGGTGGCCCTGAGGGTACATCCCCAGGGACGGAAACAGTCAATATGGCTGACCTGTCAGGAGAGGGGAATGACTTGGAACTTCTCGACGGGGGATCTCCCCCCGAAGACAAGCCGTCGTTAGATCCATCGGTGAGAGTTACTCATCACCAGAGGAGCCTCCTGGGTCTCCCCGAACCCACTGAAGCACTGACGTTGAGCCAAAACGTCAGCAAAGGTAAAGAGCATGGCGGGGCTATAAAGCCCGCCGACCCATCTGCCTCCATGCAGAGGGCAGAGGAGGATCCCGAAAAGGCCACGCTACGTTAACAGCTCGCCGAGTAGAAGAAGCTAGTTGACCAGCTCCTCGCCGAGTGCACTGCAGAGCGGCGGCCTGACTACGGTGATCCTAGGCCAGGACAGCAGGGACAGGAACAACCACTCATCGATGAGACTCTCCCGGGTAACCGTGATTATGCCGTGTTTGCCGATAGGGGAGAGGCCATTGCCTATGGCAAGAGGGCATGATATGTTTCACCACACCCTCACGAGGGGCGTGACTACCTGAGAGACCCCGCTCAGATTCCTCCCGCTGCCCCAAGGGCCGCTCCGCTCGCCATCCCACGAGCTTCCAAGTTCGACGACCCGGTCGAAAACCCGATTGAAGGGCCATGCAATGCGCTCTTGGTCAGAGATCCCCGCCAGGACTGGAACCCATGTCCGGACGATCCGATGGCGGCACTCATCGCCCGCTTGGAAGCCTTGGAGACTCGGAAAGTGGCGATCCCACCGGACGGCAAGCCATACCCAGCATGGGTGGATGACATGCCGGCACCTCCGGGATTCGGGAACCCCACTTTAGCCCCCTTCAACGGGACTGGAGATCCGCCACAGCATTTGTCCCATTTCAACTCGAGGTGCGGGCCTAGGTTGGGAACTCCGGCGCAGCAGGAGGCCGCTAAGCTTCGCTGCTTTGTCCAGACACTGGAAGGGCCATCATTTGTCTGGTACAGCCAGCTCCCCGTCGGGTCGATAACTAGCTGGGAGGACCTTCGTAGACAGTTCCTCTACCAGTTCAGTTCCACGATCCGGAAGACGAGTATCGCAGACCTCTTCAAGTGCAAGCAAAGGCCTTATGAGCGAGTCGCGGATTTCGTCGCCTGATGGAAGGGTCTCACGTATTCCCTTGACATGCCATTGAATCAGGAGCAGTTGCTGACAATGTGCGCCGGGAACGTCAAGACCGAGCTGGTCCCTTCCTTGATCACTCGGAATTACCCCGGAGGGTTCAGGGACTTCTCAGATAAAGCTCAACGTCTTGAGGAAGCCCTGCAACAGGCCAGTCAGGCACACCCGCTGCCTCCTATGATCCCTGCAAAAAGAGTCAGCAGGGCTGAGCCCGCTGTTGTTGCCCAGATAGAGGCCCCCAGGCAGTTGGAGTCGCTGCCGGTGAGGCCAGCTCCACAGCCTCACAGGAATCCGCCTCCACGGGCTTAGTTCCCGGCCCAGCAGTGGCAGCCCTAGAACCGGTCGGCCCCTCCGCGTAATGTACCGCCATAACCCAGGCGAGATAATCAGGGTCCACCTCCTCGGCAGGCCCCTCCAGCCCCTCGTCAAGACCACACTCCCAGGGCCCCGTGATGCCTGACTTACTCATTTCACAAGGATCAGGTCCCTGGTTATTTCCGGAGCACCCTGGAGCAGAGGATTGTGCGACTGCCTGAGTGTCGGAGGCCAGAGGAGGCACATCTCATGGATAACCCCCGCTACTGCCCTTACCATTGGGCCCTGGGGCACACCATCCGGCGGTGCTATGGTTTTAAGGACTAGCTTCAAGACCAGATTAACAACAATGTAATCATGTTGGGTCCAGCTCCGGCACAAGTGGCGGGTGTGTTCGTGGGATCAGATGATGATAGTGGCGACGAGGACGAATGGCAGCTGGTCTCCAACCGCGGATCCCAGAAGTATAATGACTGGATGGCCCACAAGACGATCGTTCGCGCCCATGGAATTATCCATGCGCGCTTGAATCAGCCTGAGCCCCCAGAATCTGCGGGTGATGCTCCGACATCATCGTCCCAGCCTGCCTCTTCCGAGAGGAGAAAACGGCGGCGGCGCAAGAAGGAAGAGCGTGCCCCGCCAGTTCCGCCACAATCCTGCACTCTCGGCGATTTCATGTCCCCGGAGATGGGGATCCCTCCTCGGATCTGCCCGGTGATGAATGAGTCGTCCGATGACAGTGTTGGGTACGCTTCGGTTAATACCGTCGAGCTGGTAAATCCCTTTTCGGTTCCCGACATTGAAGAACACCAGGTGGAC
Source organism: Viscum album (assembly GCA_963277665.1). Taxonomy (NCBI): domain Eukaryota; kingdom Viridiplantae; phylum Streptophyta; class Magnoliopsida; order Santalales; family Viscaceae; genus Viscum; species Viscum album. The sequence continues at coordinate 387,251,151 of OY728155.1, forward strand.
CTCCCTAGTGTCCCCAGTCGTCGCCACCGTCAGAAGAACCACAACAACATGAGTCGCTGGGGCACGACAGTTGGTACCTCCAGCCAGGTCGTGCACACCACTGAGTCTAGGCAGCAGGCTCAAAACCGAGCTCAGCGTGCGCAGCCCCCCCACCCGGGGATGACGGATTCGCCTCCGCCACTGTTTGTGGTGTGGGACCAGGTAGAACCGCCTCAGCCGCGTCGGGACCAGCTCCGTCCTGCCACGAGTCCATCCCGGCCTCCTGGCCCCAGTACAGTGACTCCTTCCCGGGCTTCAACCAGTGAACAGCGGGATGCGCCAAGCACCAGTCGGTCGCCGGTCCAACCGGCAAGGCCCGTCATGCCTCCAACCGCAGAGCAACCTCCTGCAACCAGGGGATCGCGCTTGGAAAGAATGTATGATGTCCTGAAGCACTTGGCTGACATCCCAGCAAGGCTCTCCATCCTTGAGGCTCTGCGCCTATCACCTGAGATGCGCGAGGCGCTCGCTGATGCCCTGAAGAGCCCCCTCCAGTTTGAGACGGAGGTTGCAGCTGCAGATGCCTTTCACGCCGAAGCGATTGAGGACGCCGAATGTCAGGCAGTTATCTCGTTCTCTGGTGAGGATGAAGACCCTCCTATACAGGGGCACATTCGTCCGCTGTATGTCACTGGCCAGTTCAATGGCCTTGAAGTCCGGCACTGTCTTGTCGACACGGGGTCCGGGATTAACCTGATTCCAGACGCTCCGAAGATTGGGGTTGTCTGAGGATGACTTGATTCCCTCCGACCTCAGGATCCAGGGGTACGACCACACCGAGCAAACTCCGGTCGGCAAGATACGTTTGAAGACCCAGTTCGGTGACTTGGTTGCCAACACCGAATTCATGGTGGTCTCTCAAGACACTGCGTATAACGCATTGATGGTCAGGCCGTGGCTCCACCTTCATGCGGCAGTTCCCTCATCAAACCACCAATGCCTTAAATACTCCCTTAATGGTCGAGTAGGCGTGCTTCAGGGAGATGCCTCTCCTTTTGCCTCATGTGAAGCCCACTATCTAAACGCGGACTATTACAAGAGCAAGGACAAGCAGATCTTGACAGGTGGGGTTGAGTCTGTCACTGTTGGAAGTGATCCCTGGGCAATTTTGGATGACGCTTACGTCCTCCCGGTCCATCGGTTGGACGTAGCCATGGTCTCGACGGCCTGTGAGTCTCCTGATGAGATGACCGCGACCGCCCATGCCAGCACCAGCAGCCCAGCAGGATCTGGTATCCCCAATGCAGTTTCCATCGCAGTCTCTCCCATGGACGATCCCTCCCCGAGCAAAGAGGATGTGGAAGATGCACCCCCAGCCTTTGAGGTGGGCGTCTCCGCCACGGTCGATGAGTTAGTACAGGTGAACCTTGGAACTGAGGCAGATCCAAGACCCACATTGGTCAGTGCTGCCATGCCCACTGCGGAGCGGCAGCAGTACGTGGACTTCCTCAGACGGCACCATGATGTGTTCGCTTGGGGCTATGACGAGATGTTAGGGCTAGATCCTCAGGTAGCCGTCCACCGCCTTGGTCCCCCGGCGAACCATCGCGGGTTCAAGCAGCCTCCCAGGAAGATGCACCCATTCCATGGTGCCATGGTTGAGGCCGATGTTGACAAGCTTATCAAAGCCAACTTCGTGAGGGAAGTTCAGTACCCCAGATGGCTGGCCAACATCGTGCCGGTCAGGAAGAAGAACGGGCAGATCAGAGTGTGTATCGACTTCCGCGATCTCAACCGCCACTGTCCGAATGATGACTTTCCCCATCCGGTGACATAGCTGTTGATTGACGCCACGGAAGGGTTCCAAGCCCTCTCCTTCATGGATGGATACTCCGGATACAACCAAATCCGGATGGCCCCTGAGGATGACGAGTTCACTGCCTTCAGGGCCCCCCAGGGTACCTTTTGTTACCGGGTCATGCCCTTCGTCCTGAAGAATGAAGGTGCCACCTATCAATGGGCGATGCACCACATATTCAAGCCAATACTCGGCACACTGGTGGAATGCTACGTCGACGACTTGGTGGTCAAATCGCACCAACGTCAGGACCATCTCAAAGATCTTGAGAAAGTGTTCGGCTTCCTTCGGTCTCACTGCCTGAAGATGAACCTATTGAAGTGTGCCTTCGGGGTCACCTCCGGGAAGTTTCTTGGCTTTGTGGTAAGATACCGGGGTATTGAGATCGACCCAGAGAAGATCAGGGCGATTAGCCAGATGCCTCCCCCAGGTAACATCCGGGAACTGCAAGGGTTCCAAGGCCACTTAGCCTATATACGCCGATTCATCGTGAATCTGGCCGGAAAGTGTAAACCCTTTTCTCGGCTTATGAAGAAAGGTTCCACCTATGTATGGGATAAGGAGTGTCAGACCGCTTTCGAGGAAATCAAGCAGTACCTGCTTCAACCTCCTGTTCTGATGCTGCCTGTATCCGGGAAGCCACTGGTCCGTTATGTGACTGCCCTAGAATGGTCCCTTGGTGCCCTTCTCGCCCAGAAGAACAACAAGGGAATGGAGAATAGCCTCTATTACCTCAGTCGCATGCTCCTCGATGCAGAAGTTAGGTATTACCCCATCGAGAAGAGCTGCCTGGCGCTCATATTTTCCGTACAGAAATTATGACACTACTTGCAGCACCACGAGTTACAGTTGGTTTCTCGGGTAGACCTGTTGAAATATATCCTGAGCCGGCCTATATTGACTGGCCGTCTAGCGCGGCGAGATGTGATTCTCCAGCAGTTCGACATCATGTATGTGTCTCAGAAGGCCATCAAAGGGCAAGCATTCGCAGACTTTATGGCTGCTCACCCAACCTCCGCGGATCAGCCGCTGGATCTACGCTTTCCGGATGAGGCCGTTCTCTCAGTCAATCATGCCAATCCATGCTGGCAGATGCACTTTGACGGTGCCTCCCGGAGCCCCACCGGTAGAAGACTCGATAATCCTAAGCTCAACAGAGTGGTCTTGGGTATCGTCTTCATTACCCCGGAGCAAGCCGTGCTGCCATACTCTTTCTTGTTGTCAGAGGGCTGTACCAACAATGAGGCGGAATACCATGCCCTCATCACTGGCCTCGAGTTAGCTCTCGAGATTGACGAGCCCCATCTGTGTGTGAAAGGGGACTCCGAGCTGGTTGTTAAGTAGATCAATGGCGACTATGTTGTCAGGAAGCCGGAACTTGTGCCATTGCTGGAGTACACCCTCCTCCTGATGGCCCAGTTCCCTTCTCGGCTAGAAATTGTCCATATTCCCCGGTCGCAGAACGGTCGAGCAGATGCTTTGGCCAACCTTGCTGCATCACTCGCAGAGCCTGAACAGGACAACTTGATCATCCGCGTAACGCACCGCAGGCTCATCGCTCCCGTGATCCCGGAGGGAGATCGCGGCCCATAGGTAAGTAATCTCACCATAGTTGCCCCTGTGCCTGGAGCCCCGAGTACCATAGATATGGCGGTCGAATCAGCCCCTGATTGGAGGACGCCTTTAGTTGAGTACCTACAACATGGAATTTTCCCGTCGGATCGGGCCGAGCGCAAGCGAGTTCGACGCCGCACATCGCAGTTTGTCCTCCAGAGCAGTCCCGGCCTGGAGCATATCCTCTATAGACGCGGGTTTGATGGTGTTCTCCTCCGTTGCCTTCAGGGAGTTGAGATCCCACGAGTCATGAAAGAGGTTCATGCTGGTTCATGTGGTGCCCACCAGACTGGGTCGAAGCTGTCCCACCAGATTCAGAGGTTGGGATACTTCTGGCCCTCCATGATCCATGACTGCATCGAGTATGCCAGGAAGTGCCATGCGTACCAGGTTCATGTGAACTTTGTGCATCGGACGCCAGAGCCTCTCCATACCACCAGGTATTCTTGTCCCTTTGCAGTCTGGGGGCTGGATGTTGTGGGACCTTACATACCGGTGACGGCTCGCCAGTGCCGGTTCATTCTGACCGCCATGGACTTCTTCTCCAAATGGGCGGAGGCGATTCCGCTCAGAGAGGTCAAATCCTGTTCTATCGCTGACTTCGTGACCTCCAACATCATTTATCGATTTGGAGTTCCTCATGCTATCCTCACGGATAACAGAGCCAATTTCCGAGCAACCGAGTTGAAGAAGATGTACGCCAAGTACAACATTCGCTCGAACCATACATCTCGCTATCATGCGCAGGCGAATGGGAAGATTGAGGCGTTTAACAAGACCCTCTCTAAAATTCTGCAAAAGATGGTTGGTCAGAACAAGAAGAGTTGGCCGGACAAGCTCCCCAATGCCCTCTGGGCTTATCGGGCGACGACTCGCAATTCCACCCAGATGACCCCTTATTCACTGGTGTATGGAGCTGAGGCCGTTCTGCCCATCGAGATCCAGTTACCGTCCTTGCGCACTGCGGTCTACGACCAGCAAGCGCTGGACAGAGCTGCTGAAGCCCGTCTAGTCGAGTTGGAAGCACTGGATGAGAATAGGCTTCGCGCTTTGAACAACTTGGAGAGGCATAAAAGCAGAGTGGATCGAGCTTTCAATAAGAAGGTTCGCCTATGCTCCTTCCTGCAGGGTGACCTAGTACTGGCCCTAAGAGCGCCAATGATCCCCGGCAGGAAGCCGCCCAAGTTGGAGCCCAAGTGGGAGGGACCTTTTGTCATCCACAAGGTCTATCCCAATGGCGCGTACTCCATAGCGACTATGGATGGTGAGCGTGTCACTCCTCCCACCAACGCTAGGTTCCTCAAGCAGTACTTTGCCTAACCGCAATACGTCCCGCATGACGTTAAACTGCACCCCGTCCTGCATGACGCTAAACTGCGCCACGTCCGAGCTACAAGACGTTAAAGTGTTCAGCATTCGTCCAACATGACGTTAAACTGTACTTCGTCCAACATGACGTTAAACTCTACTTCATCCAACATGACGTTATACTATACTTCGTCCCGCACGACGTTAAACTGCATTCGTCCCGCACGACGTTAAACTGCATTCGTCCCGCACGACGTTAAACTGCATACGTCCCGCATGACGTTAAACTGCACCCCGTCCTGCATGACGCTAAACTGCGCCACGTCCGAGCTACAAGACGTTAAACTGTTCAGCATTCGTCCAACATGAAGTTAAACTGTACTTCGTCCAACATGACGTTAAACTATACTTCGTCAAACATTACGTTAAACTGTACTTCATCCCGCACGACGTTAAACTGCATTCGTCCCGCACGATGTTAAACTGCATTCGTCCGTGCTGCAAGACGTTAAACTGCCAAGCATCTTCGTCCCGCATGACGTTAAACTTCACTCTGTCCTGCATGACGCTAAACTGCACCACGTCCGCACTGCAAGACGTTAAACTTCCAAGCATCTTCGTCCAACAAGACGTTAAACTGTACTTCGTCCATCATGACGTTAAACTGTACTTCGTCCCGCATGATGTTAAACTGCACATCGTCCCGCAAGACGTTAAACTGCCTCTCAAGAACTAGGTACGGCTTGATTCCCATCCTTATGGGATACGTAGGACCGCCTATACTCTTGTGTTCCAGGTCCAGCCCCGTCTCTTGGTTGATTACGGGGATCTGCCGTCCTTTGGTTTCTCTCAGGGTGAGTCCTCCTACCCTTTCCGGTGATCTGTTAGCATGTTTTGGGGTACTCCGGTCTATGACCTGTAGTGTCGGATCCAATCCCGACAAGTCCTGTGTTACTTGTCGGGCCTCGTGCTTCCTCTTGTTTGGGACTTCCTTGGCAGCAAATCGATATGAATCCTGCGCTTGAGCGGTTGATGCTTGTTTGTATGCCTCATCCTAGGCTGACGCGATCGGATGTTGTGTTGCGAATATGGTCAGCAACATCCTTGACCGCCATGTCAACTCTTTCAGGCTCTGAACATTGGTTGCGTGGTTCTTATCACACTCTGCCTCAGTGCGTTGTAGTGGGAACTCGAAACTCTCTCTTCATATTGACCCTTAGTACACCTCAACACATTAGGAAGGCCAACCAGGGTAATGGTTTCATTCGAGGCTCCCACGATATGAGCACCAACGGTATATGCTGATGTCCTCCCTAAGGGCCATGTGTAGCTAGACCCTCGTCCCCATAAGGAGGAAGGTGTCGCCCGAACAATCGCGTTCTGGGCCCAGCATAGTTGGAGGCTAGCATCTTTGCCCCTCAGTTGATAGACATATGCAGGCCCCTATCCCAGGATCCTTCCCCTAGAATTGTGCGTGATCGCGGAGCTGGGATGTGTCCCCACCTCCGCTGGGTCCGCCGTATCGCAATAATCAGATTCCTCCATGGTCCGAGCCACACAACCTTAAACTGTGTTTCCTGGTCTTACCACACGACCATAAACTGTGATCGTCTTGGCCGCCCGACGAGAAACGGCACTGCATCGTGATGTTCTCCTCAGGGGACACTCACGTTGGGCGCTGGTTAATAACCACGCCATTTATCGATGCCTTTCATGGCTAGATTATTGTGGTGACTCCAGGGATTTCTTAATCACAGGCATGTCGCAACACAAAGAAAAACCATTCACATTTAAGGACAAACAAGAAATATCAAATACCGCTTCTTTTGGGTGTGAGGGCCAGACCCGCACCCCTCCCCGCGCTGGTGCCCGATTGTGTCGCGCCGCGCTTCAAGAACTACGTGTGGCTTGATTCCCATCCTTATGGGATATGTAGGAACGCCCGGATGTTTGAAACTTCGGGTCCAGCCCCCCACCTCTTAAATATTCCCCCTTCTCTGGGGAATATGCCGCCTTCGGGTCACCCTCAAGGCGTGTCCTTCGACCCCTTGCAGTGGTCCACCGGTGTCAAGAATACTCTGGTTTATTACCAAGAGGGTCAGGTTCAGCTTGGTCAGGTTCCTTCCGCTTTTCAGGCTTCATGCTCCCCTTCATTCGGACCCATCACCTACGCCCTGGGTGGAACCCCCCGTGACCGGTCTGGATACAATGCCTCAGTGCTCTCCCACTGATCCGGGCTGGTTCCCCCAAGGGCTTGGGCAGAAAATCGATATGAATCCTGCGCTTGAGTGGTTGATGCTCGTTTTCTTCCTCATTCCATCAACGGTCAGTGCGATATTGATGCTGCTTTTCCGCCACGGTCGGCAGTACTCCCATATCGTTACGCCGGTGCTCCCAGTCCTTGAGTGAATGGCCGCATGATTAACATCATGTTTTCCACCCCCCATTCTGACCAGGGAAAATCTCGGCACTCTTGACAATATCCCTCAGTGCATCTTTGCATATCCCGGGGATAGGACCACGATGTGGCGTACTTTGAAGTTCTTATGGTACGAGCTCTGAGACATTAAACTAAGATCTTCCCCTATGGTCCGAGCTCTACGACTTTAAACTAAGATCTCCCTAATCGGGGTTCTACGTCCCGCATGACGTTAAACTGCACTCTCAGAACTACGTGTGGCTTGATCTCCAGCCTGATGGAGTACGTAGGAACGCCAGGGCACCTCGACTCGGGTCCAGCCTCAGGGATCGCTAAGTCTCGCCCCTCCTCGTCGCCGGCCGTCTGGCCTGGCTTCTGGTAGAGTGGTGCGGTTGTGATCTTCTCCCTGAATCAGCTCGGGATGCCCCATTGCAATGATGGGAAGCGACAGTTTCCTCGTCAAGGAGGTTCTGTCTGATAATTGGGGTGATTCACGGCCAGATTGGCGCATCCGCCTAATACGCTTTCCCCACGGTGGCGCAATTTTGGGAGTGTTAGATTCTGTCCGAACAAATCATCATTTCACCCCACGCTTCGCATGCCCTTTTGATCCAGATTTCCACCCTTGTGTCTGAAGGAACCCCAAAGCGGTATTGATGATGACATGTGATCCGCCTCCTGCAACCTGAATGATGACCTTCGGTCTGTCTATTGCAGTAGTATGGTCGATTGATCCATTGTCCGCTTTCCATCTTGGGCATTTCCTGGAAGGCCGATCGTCGTGGATTTCTGAATTCGGGACACGCGATTCACCCTTTCTCATTTCCCTATGTTCGGATAAAATCTCAACGCCCCTAGCGTTATCCCGCTCGTGTGTCGGAACAAGTTGGGGGGATGGTACATTGATTAGGTCTGAGGTCTCCCTTCTTAGGAATGACCTCCCTCTCTTCCTCAGGAATCCAGGCCCAATTGTGGATGCCTGAAGCTTGGTTAACGCTCCCGCAAGACAATGGATTGTGGTTGAGCATGTTAAGCCAAAATATGAAGATAAATATGTTGATTCATACAAATGGATCGAAATATTGAGTAGCGGAAGCAAAATGTTCTGGGAATGGCAAAAACAAAGCCCCTAGGGATTAGCGTGCTGAATGAATCTTTCTAATGCCACTACCCTTTGGCTGGCGGCCTCCAGAGCTGCTTCTCGCTCTCTGCATGCCCTCTCTTCGTCGGCGGTTGCAGCACGCAGTTCGTCGATCCTGGCTTGTGCACGCTCCAGATCGACTTGATGTGTGACCATCTGGTGGCCCGCCTCCGTCAGCTGTGCCTGGGCGTCATCCAGCTGGATAGTCAGTTTCTCCAGAAGCTCAGTGCACGCTGTGACGAAGGCCTCCTTCTCTCCCGCCTGCCCTTCGAGGCGCCGGACTTCCTGCTCCGCCACGAGGAGCGCCCGCGTGTTCTCCGACATGTCCCGACTTTGTGCGACGTCGGCACGCCGGCGGCTCTCGCGCATCTTTTCGGCCATGAAATCACGGACCGTCAGATGGAGGCATTGAGCATCAGCTCCCCCGGCACACAGGAAGCGCAGCCAGGTTTGAAGCGATCCCATGCGCCCCAGCCACTCCGATGAGGGTCGCTTGAGGAAGCGCTGGATGCACTTCCACCCCCTGCGGCGCGTTATCCGTCTCTCCTCGACTGCCTCCGCGTCCGAGTCGTCCATCTCCTCGGGGTCGGCATGCCGGTAGGCAGGGAAGGCAGCCAGCAGGTCTGCTGCAGGGTCCGCCCCTGGGATGTCCTCACAGGGGATAGGTTCCCCAACATCTGGGCGACCTTCTTCTCTCGCCCCAGCGGCGTTGACACCCTCGTCAGCCCCCAAAACCTCTCTGATGGTAGCACCGCCGGTGTCCGCTGCCCCCTGATCAGCAGTTGGTGGGGCCGGCTCGGTGTGAGAAGTCTGTTCTGGAGAGGGCGGCATGTCTTCCACTGGTCCACTTGTGGATGGCCCGGGTTCGACAGCCTGACGAGCCTCCAGTATTGAGATCACTGTGCAAGGCATGCCGTGGTTAGTCACGGATCGTCAACGACAAGCACCAACAGTATAGTAAGAAGACTTACGGGAATCCAGAGCGTCACCTTCCACTGTCCCGGCCGCCACAGGAGAAATTGCAGCAGGGGACCCTTCAGCGCTTGTCAATTCAATGATGGGTGTCTGGCCCCCGCCCTGTCCTGATGGAGCCTCTCCTACTCCTACTGAGGATGCCTGAACAACATCCGTGCACTCCTGAGGAAGGTGAAGAAATGGGTTAGAAGCTGCATAAGATAATGGATGAAACGGGTTGAGTAGGGATAGAAGCGGACCTCGAGGAGCTCAGTGATATCGATGTTGTCAGAGCCGGCCACCTCGCCGCTCTCCCGCGGGCTCCCTAGATGAGACCTTCCCTCAGAGCCTTCATCCTCCCATGTATCCTCTTCCTCGGAGTCATTGTTACTATCATCTTCCTCCGGCGGCATCTGTTCTGGAGCAGGCTCTAGACCAAGCATCACCTTCACCAGAAGGGATGGCTCCGCACGCTGACCACGTTGGCGCGCGTACTCGTCAATGGCCGTCAGATATGCATACCGCCGGTGGAAGTTCACCCTGTCGGTGGCCTGATGGCGCCCGACCTCTGGTAGATGGATTCCTTCTCTGGTTATCATCTGCTAGATGGTTTCGGTCCCCAGAGACTGCCGAAGGGTCATCCAGGCCGACCACAGCGCTGGGAAGACTGCATCGTGGGAGGGTTCGAGCAGACGCCTTATCGGCTTCCTGGGCCGCTCCCCGACCACCGCATGTGCCCCCCTCTCTGGGCGCTGAAGTCGTGGCGGCAGTCTGCGATGTGCCCGCCGCCGATGTCCCTGCCCGCGCCGGCTCTGCTGCTTGGCGCGCCTCCATTCTCCCCCGCGTAGCAGCGCTTCGCCTCCTTCCTTGACACCTGGTCTCCGCACGGGTGACCTCGAGCCGCCGAACTGGCTTCCGTAGAAGCCCCTCGGGGTACGCGATGTCCCAGTGTTCGGCGTACTCGGTTGCCAAGCCTGTGTCGACCCCGGTAGGAGGGAGAGTGATGACATCGCCAGAGCCGAAAGCGGCGAACATTAGCCAATATGGCGAAGGACGCAAGGGTTCGTCTCCTCCCGGACAGCAGTGAATACCCTCTTCGGCATCCGTTGAAGGCACCCGAACCGCCTGGCGAACCGGGTTGGCACGTAAGGCTCCCAGATCACCTTCCCGTCGATCCGAGCCACGAGCACCCCACCCCGCATGCTCAGGAAGTATTTGTGCTGCTCCAGCGGACTCTGCCCATTATCGATCATCTGGCCAACGGGACTGGGGAATGGGCTGAAGTTGAAATTGGCGTGATTTCCAATCCGAATCCTCACGCCCTCTTCATTTAGGGTCATCGAAGCGACCCCCGCGATGTTCAGCAGGGAGGGTCGCAGGCCGTCGCCCGGAGGAATGACGGCGTTTGGAAACGTGTACCCCCTGAGGTGAGCAACCACCCAGCCGTGGAAGAATTTAAAGGGCCCACAGACCCTTCATGGTGACCCCCCTCGCGAGATGCATCCCAGGATGGCATACAACTTATCCAGCACTGGGACCCCGAGGTTGTATCTTTTGTTGGCGGCCATGGCAGCTGCCATCACCAGTTTCGCCGGTTGGACGCCCATCCTCGCGTCCCGCACTGGCAGGAGCCACCCACTCAGAAAGGCGGCCAGGAACGCCGCGTACCAGACATTTGGGTCTCGGGCCTCGATGACGCGGTACCCCCATGAGCGGTAGTCTCCCGTCTCCAGGACCCACCAGTACGACCCGTTCCGGCTCCTTTGAGCCACGGTTGGGCACCGCTTCCCCCTGCCTGGCATTTTGACCGTGGGGTCATGCTCCAAGAACTGGCTGGACCACTCCTTGTAGGATATGTCCTTGCGGAAGTCCATGACCCCGAGCCGCTGCGTGGCCAGGTCCAGTAGATTCCATGTCAGGATGGGAGTTCGTGACCTGTCACCCCAAGTGTTCCTCGGAGGCAGGAACTCATCGTATTGGTAAACCTCCAGCGGGATACCTCCGATGCAGTGGATGTCCCAGAGACCGATGCTGACCTCCCCATGATGAAGATGGAAGGTGTTGGTATCTGGGGACCAACGGGTGAACAGCTCCGGCCCGAGCTCGGGCTGCTGGTAGAAGTGGAACTGCGATGTCCACACCACCTCAAATAGGCCGATGTACCGCAGTTCCTCCGCGAAGTGATCACAGGTATGGCGTACCCAGAACCCCCAGGCCCACTCACTGGTGAAATTTCCCCCAGACCGCAAGTCCCAGTCCTTCAGCCATCCCCTGGTGTCGTCAGTGATACTCTGGCGATACGTGCTCGAGTAGAGGGCTGGAGAGTTCTCCGCAGTAGGCTCACTCCCGGTAATGGTGCGCGTCCTCGGGTTCAGGACATAGACATCTAAGTGCTTGGTCTCCCTGGCAGGATGCCCGTTGTTGGTGATGTTATAGTGGGGAAGCTCGTCCTCCCGAGTCACCCAGGTCTGTGGCGCATCGACCTCGAACCCTGGCACCGGAACCTCATCCAGGATGCCGTAGTTCCAGAGTGGCAGGTTGTCCAACAGCGGATATATCTTCTTGGCCGGCGTCAGCAAGTCGAACAAGGATTGATTGTTGGAAACAATCTCCTTGTCTCCGTAGACCTCCTCGTTCGCTGCCATCTCAGCTCTGCGAATGGCGGCATCCCCCTCATTCACTTGATTCGCGGCCATCTCAGAAGCTCCGGGAGTCGTGTGGGTTAAGGGATGAGGTGTGCGGAATCGGATGAGGCCGGTGGAAAAAATTTGGGAGTTGGCGCGCAATCCAAGTGGACGGTGCGCAATTGGGATGTCTGTCGCTCAAAACCCCGGGTGTTCGTGCAAAACAAGCCGAAATTCAGAGGGGTTTGCGCGCTGAACGGGTGAATTTCGCGCCGTCAAAGGCAATTTCGCACACGAGAGCTGGGAAGCTTATCGCGCGGAAGGCCAGTGTACGGAACGCGGAACCCAGGGCCCCTATTTATAGGCCAGGTCGGGTGTCCGCGCCGCGCGGAAAGCGCTTTGGGTGACCACGGCGGCGAATTCCGCGCCCGACGCCCTTTTTGCGCGCCAATGTCCCGCGCCACCCAGGACTTCGGCATTCCGGCGTCTCCCTCGGAACCCGATCGTTGCGACCTCTTGCCGATCAGATTCCGAGGGGGGGCTTTTGTAGACGCTGGAAAAGTCCGTTACTCCTCAAACGAAATTCTGGATGAGGAATGCGAGGTCATATTTGGAGTCAGAGGCATGTTTCGGAAGGCCCGAGAGACTTGCGCGAAATATCGGTGGTCCGCGCGCAATTTTGGCTTGGCGCGCGCAATCCTTCCCGGATTCGCGCAATGGGACGAGTCGGCGCGGAATTTTCCGCGCCCGACGGCCCTGCGCGAGCCTATTGCGCGCCGGACCCCTATTTCACGCCCGAGCCGAATTCCGCGCCAGCGAACCGAATTTCGCGCTCGGGGTTGCCTATAAATACAAGGCGACCCCCAACGTTTTGAAGGTTGCCAGAATTCAAAGGGTCGGTCGTGCGCGCAATTCCACCTCCTCCGCGCACAATATCGATCTTCAGGTAACCACTTTTATTTCAAGCAAGCAAGCCTCGGGGTTTGCCTTCGCGCGTAACCCCTTTGGCTTCTTTCTTTTGACTAAATCCTCACCCAAAGGCCTTTGTGCACAAAAGAAGCCTCTTGCGCGTAATTTCCCCCCGGGTGCGCGCAATCCAGCCCGATTGCGCGAACCCCCCTTACTAAGTGGCCATTCGTCAAAGATTGAGCCATTTCCCCCGCGCGCTATCAGAGTCCCGGTGCGCGTAATCTCCATCTCCCACGCGCAAAGCGCTGGCCCAATTGCGCGCCAGCGTGCCCAATTGCACGCCGACCCGCGGTATTGCGCGCCAAGCTCCTCTTTTGCGCGCAAACCGCCAGGGTCGCCCCCTTTGACCCCCGAGGGTACCCGCCTGCGTGGCGCCCGATGATCTTCATCCCGGGTGCCCGCACCGTGTGTTGTCTTCCCGTGCGGCCCTCCAGGCTCGCGTGAAGTGACACAGACCCATCGGCGGCACCACTTCGTCTGCGCTGCAGGACGTTAAAATGCATAGCATATGGGCCTCCTCAAGGTGTAAGCCCCAAACCCCATCGCCCCGCACGACGTTAAACTGCACTCGTCCTGCACGACGTTAAACTGCATTCGTCTGCGCTGCAGGACGTTAAACTGCCTAACATATGGGCCTCCTCAAGGTGTAAGCCCCAAACCCCATCGTCCCGCACGACGATAAACTGCATTCATCCCGCACGACGTTAAACTGCATTCGTCCACGCTGCAAGATGTTAAACTGCCAAGCATCTCTGTCCTGCATGACGCTAAACTGCACCACGTCCACGCTGCAAGACGTTAAACTGCCAAGAATCTTCGTCCTCAACACACGACGTTAAACTGTACTTCGTTCGGCAAGACGTTAAATCGTCTGCTTCGTCCTCAACACACGACGTTAAACTGTACTTCGTCCGGCAAGACGTTAAACCGTCCGCATCACCCGATCCCGTGCCTCGCACGCAGGGTCCCCCCTCGTTTTGGATGTGGCCCCTACCCGCTCGTCTCTGCAGGGATGTCGGGATTTCCCCTCTTTAGGGACGATTTATTGGAGTGGCCTTCGCCCACGGTGTTAGGGTATTACAAACCCCTAGTTTCTTGTGGGGGACTGCACATGTGTATCTCCATTGTGATTCCCCACTGCCGAAGCCAGTGGAGGGCGTGACAGGGATCTAGGTGTCTCTCACCTTCGGCCCAAGTCCCTCATCAACTGAGCTTTGCCTCGCCCAGGTTGCCTCAGTGTGTAAGTCCGGACAGAATAAACTACGTGGACTTTGATCCCTGTCTCCTAAATAGGGTACGTCGGAATCCTCCCTAAGGTTCAAGCCCACCACCTGGCCATCCCGGTCATATTCACGTCGGTTCGTCCATCAGTGGACCCCTCCCGGGGTCACATTCGCATTGATTCACCTTTGAATCCGCCCTTGTGTGGGACCGCACATGTGTATCTCCATTGTGCTTCCCCACTGCCGAAGCCAGTTGAGGGCGTGACAGGGATCGAGGTGTCTCTCACCTTCGGCCCAAGTCCCTCTCCAACTGAGCTTTGCCGCATATGGGCCTCCTTAGGGTGTAAGCCCCGAATGACAACGTCCAGCATGACGTGAAACTATGATCCACCCGGCCGTTCCATCCCCCTCTGTGCGAGGTGGTTCAGTTCAATCCTCCGCCCGACAGCCTCGATCTCCTCGTGAGTCGGCTTGCCAACGTCCAGCATGACGTGAAACTGTGATCCACCCGGCCGTTCCATCCCCCTCTGTGCGAGGTGGTTCGGTTCAATCCTCCACCTGGCAGCCTCGATCTCCTCGTGAGTTGGCTTGCCAACATCCAGCATGATGTGAAACTGTGATCCACCCGGCCGTTCCATCCCCCTCTGTGAGAGGTGGTTCGGTTAAATCCTCCGCCCGACAGCCTCGATCTCCTCGTGGGTCGGCTTGCCATCGTCCATCATGACGTTAAACTGTATATCTGAAATACGCTGACTTTGATCCGCGCTAACGCGCGGTACGTAGGAAGCCTGTACGGGGGTCCAAGCTCTTCACTCCATCATCCATCCTGATCCTCACCCGGGCCGCCACATCCCGGTGGGGTCATGCCATTTCATTCCACTCCACTTCACTCGGGAAGCCGCCCATGTGCTGGCCCCAGCGTCGGAGGTTCCCCGCAAGGGGTTCTGTCATCTGATCCACTCCTCGTGTTGATCAGTCTGACGCCGTCCCCGCTGGACGTTAAACTCGCGGCATACCCCGTGTTAAACATGGGAAGCTGAGGAAAACCTTAGGTAACGCAGTTCCCCACACCCAGCGCGGGATGCCTCAGGCCATCACGCCTTCGAGAAGCCCTATTAGGGACGGAAGGCAGACATGCAGAGCCGCAGTGTTAAGACACGCCCCAACACCCAGAGCTACCCGGTCTCCTCACCGCAGGTTGCTGCCCCGACCGGACTCCTTGGAGGGTCTGGGCGGAATCAGTGTAATTAACCGGTGTCCATGAAGATATGGCGCCGGGAACGAGATTCACAAACATTCTTAAATCTATGAGGGAGACCCGGATTAGGCGACGAGTTCCGAGGAGACGTCCACGGAAGGAAGAGCCGACATCCCATCATCCCGGTTTCGATCAAGGAGCAGACGTCCCTGAATAAGGGGCGGATGCCGCCTGCCTTTAGAAAGCGGGACTGCGGGACCACAAGCCGCGCTCCCATCCCCTCGGGTCGACGGGCGCACGCGCGAACGCGTCCTGGCGGAACAGTGTCGGAACAGAAACCCGACCCACATCCGAACCGAAACAGATCACACACACATAATATTAAAATAAAAAGATTATTATATCAGAAAGTGGTTCTCATGGATACACCTGCACACACACACACCAATATAAATCATAAAAATCTTGTTTATAAAAAGGTCCTCTATGATACAGATATCCTAAATTTGTTAAACACATTTCAATTTTATCAAGATATCACTAAATCCCACATGTTCACTTATAATCCCCATTGAAATACTCCACCAATAGAAGATCCTAAATTATTCAACGTAAGGATGTAAATTCTATAGATCTCATATCTAGTAATAAATCAACCAATAATCTCTCACTATATGATGATGATATATCTATATATAGAAATCAGCATTGTGATCAGTAGTAAATCCCAATAATAGATGAGCGTTAAGATTAGAATTTCTAAAACACACCATTTACAAGATAATGGATAGATACATGCATTAAATGTCTATGTGGGGAAGGTGAGATAGTTAAAACCATTAAAAGAGATATCATATATACATTTTATATGAATTATAGTCTATCCTTGAGATAGTGACAACAAAAAGTCATCTTATTGAATTATTATGGAAGTACACTTAGTGATTGTGCCATCTTGAACCACCATCTGATTTCTCTATGTATAATGTTTGGATATAGCCTCCATAATTGGTGAGATGAAGGATTTTAACTAACTCTTTGGTCAAACATATTATTTTTTAGGGATTATATCAGATCTACTAGTTATCCAAACACACAAAAGTATTTATATTCTACTTGGTGAATTCCCTTACCCCTCCTCTTCTGGTTCCTATATTTATAATTCCATGAAGAAACATAAAAATTATAAAAACAACCAAAATATTAAAAAATTATGATAACATACCTTGAATTATTTATTATAGGAAAAATTTCCCACTCTAATAGCTTATCATCCTAATAAGTGTCTCTAGTGGCCCACTCGAGGAAGTCCGACCATTATACCCTAATATATGAATCTCACTCCAATGAATCCAATTGGATTTGTATATTTTTATAAATAACTCAAACTGTTGATACTATCATCCTCTTAAAAACCTTGTCCCTTTGATCTATAATTGATAGTGGTCTATCTAAAAATGATGCATTCGGTATCTTCTCAATGTTCTCTCTAATGATCACATGCATGTGATCAACATTATTCATCCAAATATGAGACGCATGGAACATATTATGCATTACATTATATCCTGAAGGGATGTTCACTCGTAAATAAACTATTATAATATTCATTAATATCTCAATTAGTCCCATAAAGCATATCCCCAACATTTTCTTCTTCCAAAAACTCTTATTCCATAACCAAGGTGACCCCCGGCAAGAAAACCCAATTACCCAAAAAAGAACTCAAAAGGCCATCTCTTCAAATTAGAATATGAAAACTACCTAATCTTATTGGTAACCAACTACATAAAAAAATTGTACCCAACTAGAGATCTCTGGAACCATACTCAAAGGGACAATAGTTACCTCCCCATCTGCATGCCAGCAAAGCAGTAAATGAAATTTCCATCCACAAATAACAATGAACACTGCATTATGAATCAAATACTAGTGATTGTTATTAAATGAAAAATCTAGTAATGTTTGGTGATCAGAACATGGTATATTCAAGTCCTATACACATTAACCAAACATATCTATATGATTCTATATCTTCCTATGTGACTTCCCATCAGTTTAGGATGATGCATGATACTCAGCTTAAAATGGGTCACCATCAAATTTGTAATTCCAAAAAAGAACCATGATGTGTAATAGTCATCCCAGTTAGCTATTATGTACATATTAAATCCATGAAACCACACATTCTATTGAATATATTGTATTCACAACTCAAAATTGAATGGTTTATCATTGATCAGTATAAAATACACTACCTTCATCGGTTAATCAACCACAACACATAATGAATCACGATCTATAAGATTTTTGGGAAACCTCATTACAATTTCCATAATCCCATCCACCAACATTAACATTTTTGGTAATTGGATTAATAAACCCACTTCATTAATAATACCTATCCTTAGTTATGTGAATGGAATGATTATTAGTGACTAAACTGATTATGTCCCTCTTCATGTTGGGAAACCTTATACATTTTCATATATCATGATATATATTTAATTATTCAAGGAACACCTTCCACCATGAACAATATTATTTTATCATAAACTATTAACTCGTTGAATAAATATCCATAACTCCCCGATGAATATAAATCATATTATCTCTATCAAGTGAGAATTCAACAACTAAATAATTCCCACCAACCATTCTCTCATCACTATGTACTAAAAATCCAAATCCTAACTATATTTAACATAGTAAACCAATTAATATATGATAATTAACTGGGAACATGTAATCCCATAAATCCTCTGATGAACCCCCAAAATATTTAACTAGCCAGATCATAATTCAATATTCCTCTTTCGAAATCTATTATCTATCTTCCTATGTCTTCCTAAAAAAATTTATATTAAAAATTCCCTTTTCTAGGAGAATAAGACATCCCATTGTCAGTATTAAAACTATACATAACTTAGATCCCCTCCTAGATATTCAAGGAATACTGAAATAAAAATATACTTCAAGATCATATTATCTGTGATGGTGATGGGCCTCTTACCAATGATATAATCTAACCAACACTTTAGGAGCTCGACTATAAAGGTCAAAACAATGTCATGTGTTCGATATATATATTCATGTTACTTTTCTTAAAGGAAACATAAGAAACCACTTTATATCCCTACATTAAAACATCTCCCAACCAAAAACTAGAAGAAACATAGTTAACCACATTTCTAAGACTAAGAATAGGTATGATCAAAACAAGAGGTTGTCTCAGTCTCATATTCATTTATAAGAATGCATGTAACACTAATATATCCACCAAAACATCTCCCCCTTGTTGATAAGATCAATCATAGGTGCTAGAAAATGCGACAATTATTGGATGAATGATCTATTATAAATGGAAAATCAATCTAAAATAATCATCTTTAACATGTTCCAAGGGTGTGTTGAACACAACACTAACTCTAACTTTTTGAGATCAACCATTATTATGTCCATAGATATCATATTACCTTGTATGTTCACCTCTTGGATCCAATTGTGAAACATTAAAAAGTCGATAAAGATAATCTGATTAAAGTGTAGTCAACCAGATCTCATGGTTTCCATAATGAATTTGTGGTGTCCAATAGTATATCTGGATATCATCAAAGAATTAAATGAAAATAATGTCAACATATATAAAAAAGATCCTATTCCTGATATCCACGAGAACCATTTAAGATTAATTATACCTAAAATTAATGAAAATATACTCATACATCCAAACATGATCCTCAATATTATCTTGTGTATTTTATAATCTCTTACTCAAAACTAATACTAGCATAATCATAGATCAATCATAGAGAACCACTAGGCTCCCTTCAATGGATCGAAAAAAATCATACTTCCTTGAAGAGTGTAACTTTTATTAACTGTGACCTGATTAAACATTAATAGATATCACATACTAAAAGGATTCCACTCAGAATCATAGTAATTAAAACAAGATCACCCCATGGAGAAGTTCACAGTCTAATAAACCTTTCACATATAAATCATAAGTATATAAAAATAGTTTAATTGTCTTTGTCAATTTCATGTGATATAAATGGGTTGATATTGACATTGATATTATCCCGTGTTTGATATCAAATTAATTTTTTTATCATGAGTTATACATGATAATCCATTTGAAAATTCATCATTGTAATTTTCCACTACTATAGAAAATGAAAAGGATATGCTAACTGATATGTTCCAAGTACCATGGTTGTTTCTTTCATTATAATTACACTAGTATAATTCATTCTATGTCCCATTATTTTATATATGAAATCCATTTATCATGAAAAAATAATATTTATCACTATATAGATAGTAAACGTTAAACATCTCATATAGTAGTCAATGTAAACATGATAACTGGTCAATCTTTTGATGTGTAAAATCTATATTTAATGTAGTTATATATAAGATAAACAATTCTCATAAATGTGTGTTAAAAAGTATTTAAGGAAACTCTAGAAATATCTTGATATGTTATACCTTCTTCCATAGGGGTGTATGAATATAAATAAATTCATAAACATTAATTACCCATATGTTTATCCCATCAATGAACTGTGAAGATATAAATTAATGGGAAAGCCATGTATTCAAAAATAATTATAAAACATAAAGGTAATAAGAACAATACTACTAATTTTAGTAGGAAACTATTCACCCTTTCAAGAACCGATTGTATAGAAAAAACACTTCTTATGTTGATTCCATGAATTTATCTTTATGACCCCTATTTTGGAAGATTAATTGACCCCTATATAATTGAGGAATATTGTTGAGATCCCCTATCATTACCATGGCTATTTTATATCATATTCACAACACATCTATTAAAACCTATCCACATTTACCATGAAAATAAATACTATATATTCCCTATCATGCCACATCAAATAATGTTTTTTAGATTTAGTGAAGAATTTGTGATAGTGTTTGATCCATCCATAATTTCATCACAGGGGGATATCAACTTCTCTATAGGATGTGTAAATTATTCTACTCTATAGTGACTTCATAATTGTATCATGTTGTTCCATAATTTTCATCTTATTCATAGTTCTATAAAAGGAATGCACTATTTGATTGGGAGTCGTTCTGATTAGTTTACCAATTAATGAAGGATTCCCTTTTGAACAATCACTCTCTAAACCCTTTTTGACCCTTAAAGAATAGTGTTGAACATCAAGAATAATTCATCTGATTAATTTTTATATCATTTCATCAAAACTCTTGAAAAAGGATGATCTATAAATAATGGAACTTTGGTGACACATTCTCTGATGAAAGAGGTTGAAAGCAATGAAACTCCATGAATCACGAATAATTTTAGGATACAGAAATTATCCCATATTGAAGATCCATAAAATCTAATGCCTGATACATATTGATCATTACATGGAAAGATCCACCAAGAAGAGATCATTGATGTTTTCTATAGTCAATCCATCATGTCTCCCTACATGATAAATAAAACCACACCATATCCTTATTGGTCACTAAAGCACGGAGGCACAAAACTTAACCCCTCATTTTCTTGGTGTCTCTAATAGATAAAATATTCCTTCGATGATGTTCATCTAACACTCAACATCTTAGGGTATTCCAAAACCTTGGATGGTTGACATATTCTAAATATATACATAGAAATAATATTTTACTATTTCCCTATTATCTCATTAGTTGGAATATTCAATATTTTTTATAATCCAGGACAATGATGGTTTACATCCTACTCTATTGGAGTTGGTGTGGTAGTATGCTTAGCTGAATCCTCCTTCACATCTATTGGGATGATATAAATTTCCTCCCTTACCAGGGTGTTCTTATATGTTTCACTAGTAATTACCAAGAGATATATCAATTTTTTAATTATATGAAATTATAATTTAATGCTTAGAAATACCAATAATATCACACTTATGGTAACAACTCAAGTAGTTTAAAAGTGAATAAAATGGAATTCTACTAAAAGACCTATCCTTAGAGGATACCCACATCCACAAGGTATAACCCACGTTGTAAAACCCTAAGAAAATCCTAATAATCCATTACCTAAAAAATATTCATTGTTGTATATATATATACATATATATAATTTATGATTATGAGTTCAATTAATTACATCATTTTAATAGATATATCACTGCTGAGTATATCATAGATTACCAATGAAATTCAATTATTAGATTTGTAATGTGTGATATGTAATATTATATATGATATGTGAACAAACTTTCATATCATTGATTCACTAATGAACCCAAATCCATTAAATTGTATTAACATAATAGTACTCCAGATCTAAATGAAACAAAAATAGAAATAACATGTCAATGAAATCACATCATTGTAAAATAGGATCTCAGAAACATATAAGGCATCCATGAACATTGATAAACAAGGTACCCTAATTCCACAATGTCTATCTCCTTTCTACCATGATAAAATAAAGTCATCATGAATAAAACAATAGATATCCCGAATTTGATAATACTTCATCATCACACATATCATATCACCTGATTTGGGCAAGAGTACTAAAATAAATCAAGAGAGCCTCCCCTTATGCATTTGTAGCAGCTAATTGAAAAGGTCTAATTTTTCATAGAGGGATATAGTATCCTCACTAATAATAGTAACATTACATAGAAAAAATATAAATAAACATAACATAGTAATATAATTGAAATTAAAAGAATATTATTATCTTTTAATAGATGGTGTAAATGACCGTGAGAAGGAAAAGCGTTCCACCATGGTATGTTTACAAATATATGTTATGTAAATTGAATAACATAAGTCACTGTTGAAATGTCCTGGTTTCTTTTCCTAGAATGAAATTTTCCCTCAATAATCCACCTACTTAATTGCCTGATGCAAGGACAATTCCCTAAGTAGACTACTAACATTGAAATTTTCATGTTCCTAGAGATTCAAATGTGGTGTGTGACTATAAAATAAATAGAACCTGAAAAATGTAACCATAATATATATTTAACATGTATATAAAGGTTTATGTCATGATATAATGTAAATTTTATAAAAGAAAACCAATCATATATCAAGAATATGTGCACTATCCAGGCCCAAATGAGCCCCTGATATACATATAAAAGAATCCAAAAAATATTTAATATCTTATATATCATTAAATATTGAATATGGCCACAATTCCATCATAGAATATATATAATCATTCCCAATATAAGTCTTTAAATAAATCATAACCCTATCTTAGTTATTTATTGGTTTATTAGGCCATCACGTCCCATCGATAACTATGTCAGGACATAAGGACATCATACTCCATCCACTATCTATAATATGGATATAAGGAAATCATAACCATGACTATACTACATCAATACACAATGGCATATAACCCCATTCCATTTTTCAGGTCTAGCTATAAGGATAATATAGCCCATACATATCTCTTAGTGTCATAATTAGCATTTTCGCATGTAACACTGAATGCCCCCCTCTAGGGGTGATCCATGAAATGATGATCCAACTAATCACATTATTACTAGATAAAAAACTCCATTGGATTATAATTCACACAAAATAGGGAAAATAATAGAAGGGTGGAATCATATGATATAATTCATATGTCTCACAGTCTATACACATACATGATATGAATATCACATGTATGCCATATCACCTAATGGTTCTCATAGCTTATCATGAATGAGAAAATTCCAATTGTACCAATCATATTTATATAAAGGATTTATAGGGTAAGGAATTTATACCTCATGTGCGCCAATGACATTTTCCATTATCCATTACTGGATCTGTCATGTGGAACAACAATCATCAAGGAAATTCTCCATCAATGAAATATCTAGAACCATTCAAGGGAAGAATATAAATTCTCTATATATGATGTTTACCAATCAATCCAACAATAATTATCTATCATATTATTCTGAGATCCATCGATCTTTTCAACATTGCATATATCATTGAATCATATCAATAACAGAATAGGAATCATGCTAGATGAGATGAAGAATTATATTTTGGACCCAAGAGAAGGATTTAATAATGAATCCTAAAATAAAAGGGAAAGAGAGGTCCAAATAAATTAAAAAAGACCACCAATTTTTATTCAATATGAATAATGGTCAAATATATAGAGGGTGACATCAAAAAAGATATATTATAGTAGGATTATAGAATTGAACATACATGGCCTAGTGTCTTGGCACCACCAGCGGGAAAGTGGGCTTCACAATATTGTTAGTGGTTGCCAACATGTTGTTTTCATCGAGCCATCTGATCAATACAAGATGAAACATTTTCTAATTCTTATATATAGACTATCAATTATCTTTTCAGTAGCTATAATTAATCACCAAGGAGGATTCATAGGATTCTTAAATCTCTACCTTTTAGCAAGTGTCCCATTACCAACTAGTTTGTGGCACACCAGTGGCCCTACGCTACAGGTTTGGGTCCCTAGCACACTCATTTAGAATTTTTGGAGTCTCGAAGTTAACAATAAGACTCATAATAATGAATAACCCAACCGTGATCCACCAAAAAATGAACATAAAATAAATTTATATTTTTAGGAAGTTACATGTATAATGTTTCATATAGTTCAAAATTATTTACCTTGACAACAAAAAAAGTAATATATATAAATAATTACTTTATAATGGAAACGATAAATAGTAAATCACTTATTCAACATTTCATAAAAATAATTTAAGGTATAAATGAAAACACTATTAAATCTGGTAAAATTATAATCAATTATTTTTGAAAAAACTGAATTGGAATCATCAAGATTTATTAGTGATACTGATTATTAAATCTAAAAAATTTATATAGACACCTTAAATAAAAATGTATCTAAGCATCAAATTTGGGTGAAAAGTTGCCCCAAATATTCAAGAGTATGGTCCTAGCCCATCCAGATGACCTTATTCCTCTAGAACCCAATATAATACCATAATACATGAGTTATCAAGACCAAAAATCATTGAACCGTAGAACCCATTTAAATTTATAGATATCATAATGTATATCATCATCACATTGTATTAAAATATTTTTTATGATATAACATAATAAAAATTATTTACCAATCATTCATTCATACCATGTCAGAAGACCATTCCAGGTGATGTGGAAATCGTTTTAAATGATCTATCATGGTAGATAAGTATTATCAACATTCAAAATATCTATTTTAACCTCCTTCTATAAAAACCTAACTCATTAAAACCTTATCATATATTATCAACACTCAACATACCACAAAAGTTTCATTTTTACTCCATATAAATGAACAAGAATCCACAAACCAAAAAATATATATTTTATGATATATTTTGGAAATGAAAAATGTTGTAGTAAGGATTATATAGTTTGTTTGGGTAAAAATTTTAAACTAGATTAAATTAAAATATTTATTGAAAAACACTTTACCACTAAATAAATAACCTTTATTTATATCAAAATACAAGTAAATTTATTAAAACCCATAGTGAGTAAAAAATATATATATTTATTAGGAAATTATAATTTCTATAACAATCATTCGCTTCCATCAACATTATAATTACAGAAATATGTAATCAAAAAAATTATTTCAAATAAATAATTATATGAAAAAACATGTTAGACCAATCCAGAAATGATGTCTCTTGAAGTTTTAATATTTATCATATCCATAATTCACCAAATAATAAACTCTAAATATAACACTAATCATATCAATGAAATTACCTTATTACACATAATTTTATTTCAGGTTATCAATGACTATCACTTTCTAGAAAAAAAAACATGACTAACCATTAAGGCATGTTGAAGGGAACATGAATCACATGTAAAATAGGTATCATTAATATGGTTATAGTCCTAACTTGTAGAATAAAAACAACCCAATCAATAGGGGTAACAAACTCAATTGATAGATGACAAATACCTATATTGTTTGGGGTAGGAGTGGGGGTGTGGTTACCAACTCTATCGAAAAAAATATAAACCTTGTCAATGTGAGCATATAAATTGAGTGGGTACCAATTACACCTCTCATATAGATGATTTTAATAATTATGTTTCAATTAGGTACCAAAATCATTCATATATATCCTACAATAGAGACCTACGCCCTTGATATTAAACTATGTATTAACTCTATGAAGTTTTATGAGGACACACTCATTGGTATAAATACATTACTAAGGGGGTTAATTTAGAGACCCAAATCTTGAAATACATGTACATTACATTAATTTTGTGGAATACTTAATATATAACAAAAACAAACACACAAAGACCGTAATAGTTTAGTGTCTTTGAAAACTTGGGAAAATAATCTTCTAATCACAGTGAAATATCATCAACATCTCCCATAAATATCTTCCCCTATTCCTTTCTTACCTAAAACCTTGCTTTATATCGTGTGGAAAAGAAAACATAAAAAGGATGACCTCAAATTCTAATTAAGGGTAAACATAGATAACATAAAGCAATCCATAAACATTTGAATGCAAAAACTTGAACATAAAATCTAAACATCAAAATCTTGAGCAAAGACATAAACCATGGAAGTACGTAAGGCATATATCATAAAGGAACATAAATCATGATAAAATAGAATGTGAATAAAACATGTAATTGTGGAAAACCTTTAATCACATGATATGATTTCCATAGTAGCCAAGGCATTGCTGCAAAGACCATCTTAGTGGTCAGAGTCCTTTTCTGAATCGAGTTCACTCCTCGTTTCAGTCCTTTATCACTAAACCAGATTAACTTACTATTCCAGCCATGTATATCTAATGAGTTATATATCTTTACCAAATGCATTTGTGGAAGATATTGGTCCCACCCATCTCATAATGAAATAATTCTTACTTGTGCCACAAAATATACATAAATCATTTATCATAACCCAATGAATAAAATGGGTTTCATAAACATAATCACATCTTAACGTAATCAATATAAAACAAATGGATATAATTTTATCATAAGAAAAGTGAAACCATTTAAATCATAGATACATTATATTTGAAACATACACATATGAAATAATTTCATCTTAGATTGAAATTGGTTTTGATAAAACACTTGAAATGAATTCTTGAGGAAAATATTCTTTCTTTTCAAAATCATTTTCTTTTCACAAAATGCCAAGTAATTTTAAATGTTACAATTTTTTTTTAAAATAATAATGAAATATTGTAAAGGATGATTTATGAAAGATATGCGTTATGAAACCATAAAAATTAGTTCACACCGTATAAGTTAAAAAAACATTCTTCTCTTACTTTTGCCGGAAAAGTCAAAAAGTACCTATTATGGTAAAAAAAGAAAGATTCCTTACATACCATGTTATAAAAGTCAAAAATGGGTAAAAAGGACTTTAAAAATACATGAAACCATTTTTATAAAATAGGTACACATATGATAAATATAACCCCTAGTAAATACTTATGAATAGACAATCTCGGATTAAAAAGAGATTGGAAAAGTTAACCTTTACCTTATGTCTGATATGCTTTGTATATATCCAAAACACCTATATAATGATTTAAATAATTTCATTGACTTATTTCAGAATCATATTCATTGTTATGATATCATACACGGTTCACTTATGACTTTATATTATCCGTTCTTTTACAAATTCCATGTTAAAGCAGCGTTTTGGGTAAAATCGTTTCATTTATCGTGTTTCAACTTCTTGTTCTTAATGTTATTACTTATATCCTGATTTACATAATTTCATAATGAAAAACATGATTTATATATAATATATATTCATCATATACATATATATATATGATAGATCTATAAATGGAATGAAATACACCGTTCATGGAGATGGTAGGCCGTACGTATGCATGAATGATGTTTTTGTTTCCTTATTGAATTCAATGGAATTAAGTAGATTAAATAAATATATATATACCTAAATCCAGTATCATTATTATGTCATATATTTCATTATTAATAATTATATATATTTTATAATCATTCATGAATGGTTAACATGGAGAATGAATCTCATCGCATTGTGGAGACGGTAGTCCGTACGTACGCACAGGCGATGATATGATTCTCATGATCATGGAATTGTATTGAAGTGTATGTATAATATTTCAGAATCAATATCACTTTAAAATAACAATATATAGTCATTTATTTACACCATTATACCCATTCAATTAAGGTGGTGGTTGAAAACAGATTACACCACGGCGTGGAGACGGTATTCCGTACGTACGCACGGGCAGTGATTTCTTTTTCTATAGGATGGATAGAAGGTGAAATAGGTTTGTTTCATAATTATAATAACATATCATTTTATAATTAATAAACATGTCAATACATTATAATGATACAACTAATGAATAAGAATAAGAAGAAAGAAACTTGAGAGAATCAGAAGAAGAGATCACCTCTTCTTCGACGCACCTCTTTTAAGATTCCTCTTATGGAAGTAGATCTGGTCTTTTGAGAAGACCAGAATCTCCAGAATGTTTCTAGGGAAATGGAGAAGATAAATGGTCATGGTTTGGCCGATCTTCAAGGCTCAAAATGGTGTGAAGATAAGAGGGAATGGGTTCCCTTTTTATAAGGGAGGAGAGGGGAACCTTTGGAAAAACATAAAATATTATTTTATAATAAAGTCATATTCGGTTTATAATAGCTCAAAAGTGATTTTTTTAGATAATAAAGTGGGGATGGGTCGAAATAATATCAACCAATAGGTTTTATAGAAGTTTATGTTACTATTTTAACATTATCGTTTAGATGTAACTCTAAGTTAAATAATTTAACTTTTACCGTGTCTTCTTCTTTTCTTAAACTATATGGTTAATAAACATACTATAACAAGCCAAAAGAACCCCAGGTGGTTCGTTATTAATATATATAACCTTATATAAGTCATTTGGACGAAACTTAGATTTTTAAGAACATAATAACAATTAATAATATAATATTTTTTTAAAAAACTATTTTATGTCAATTTTGACACTATTTGGTAATTGATTTTCGTGAAAATACTAACAACGTGATTAGTTCGAAAAAAGTTAATTTAATCAATAATAACAAGTCATATTAACCTATAAATTTTTTGGAATTCATAAAAAGTGTCAAATTACATTTATTTGGGTATTTATAACATCAATTATGTTAATATTTCATTAATAAGGTAATTGCCGCTTCAAGATTGCATCATAAATAAATTAAATTATTTAATTTCTAAAAATTATAAATAAAATAACATAAGGCAGGAAATCGTTGTATATTTCTAATGAATTTTTATAGTAGAATTTATCTTGTGTATAACCCTATATTTAAAATATTTTAGTTATTAAACCTTGATTTTAACCATTTTAACTCTTCTTTAAATAAAATATTAATAAGTGACCTAATCTAATCCCAGTGGACCTAAAGGGTAATATTTTATTCCTAAGATTGTTTTTGGTCGAAGTAAACTTATCCAATAGAATTGGGACGTGTTTTAGGGTAATATTAATATCATTTTTACCCTTAATTACCCAATTTACTTTTAACCATGTTAAATAAAAGTAAAAAGTTACTATTCACCAAAAATTATTTTTATCTTATTGAACAACATTTTACTCTTTTAAAATAACCATGTCTTGCGGATTTTTGAAATTCCACTCACAGAAGCGGTAAAATTCTATTTTATGTTAATTTTCAAACTCTCCTAGGAGATGGGTAAAAGACGGTAAAATGTTCAATAAACTTTTTATATATCTAAATTTATTATAAAATGACTCCAATGAATTAATTTGAAATTATATAGGTATTATGTATCAATTTAGAACTAAAATAAATGTAAATAAAATAAATAAATATTTAAATAATAATTCGGTTTTAAATAGTATCCCGGTGTTTTAACTATTTATCAAAAATTGAATGTTTTCAGAAAAATACCAAAATTTCACCCCAATCTAATCTCGATATTCCAAATATAAAAATGATGTCTATTTTGAAAGAAAAAATGTATAAAATTTAAAAATTTGGTTATTAAAATACTTAACGGATAATTTATATAATATTTTAATAACATTTCATTGTTTAGTGAAACTCGGTATTGCGTACAACACACAATATTGTGGAAGGTCGCAATTGCATGTAAAGAAATCCAAGTCAGGGTTTCCTGTAGTGAAAGATTCCATTGTTGTTGTGTATAATAGAATCCAACCATATTTAATTTATACATTGAATATATATATTAATACACACTCAATGTTGCGTAGAATAACTTCTATCAAATGAACTTGAAATTGTGTGTAACACGATCCAAGAATAGTGTTGAGTATATTGCAAGCTAATATGGTATTCTGTATTGCGCAAGAAAATCTTGGTGTAGCATAAAAAATAATATTTGAATGAAAATAAAAATAATAAATCTCATAAAATCTCAGGGTGTTACATTCTACCCCCCCTTAAAATTAATTTGTCCCTCGAAATTCATCGGGGTTATAAATGGATTATTACATGAGAGTTTATTTTATAGAAACCCACAAAAAAAAGGAATACCAAAACTTATCTTTAAAAACTAAAGTATGAAACGTTAGAGTTACCCAAATTCACTAATCATTGGGTTTCTACATAGGATAACATAGGTGAAAATATGGATATAGAAGAGAAATCTAACCATCATGTTCTGATGGAGAGTGGTAGAGGACATGGCTATGATAAAGCCAATAATCACAAAGCCATAAATTTGGAATGATCTAAGGTGCCATCTGATTTATCGGGTATGAGGGTACTATGATAACGTTTTTAGTTTTCAAGATCATTCCCATAATGCTGAAGAATTTTTGAATTATAAGAAATACTTACTTTATTTTGTTAAAATCTCACCGCTGTTTGTGCCTTGAACAATTTCCACCTCATCTCTTAAGAGGAATGAAGTTGAATTTGTCATTCGTGAAGTGTTATCAGAGCATGCGATAGAATGATAGGTCATTCCATTTGTTTCTATCAAAAAACTTTTAGCAAAATTTATTAAATATACACAAGTCCATATATCTTGATATTAATCATATATGGTTGCTAAAAAGGACTTATACTTCATCTATCATGGCACTTAATAAAATAAAACTAGTTTCTACTAACCAAGTACATCTTGTAGGAGAGTAGTATGTGATAAAGGCATGTCGTACGTCTGTTTTGGGTTCGATTCCCTAGATCCTTGTCCGACGCGATGGGTTGATACTCATCTTACGGGTTGTCATTTTTCTAAAACTATACTATTATAACATAACAAAAATTTCTATCCTAAAAAAATACTATATTATGTTTAACTAAATATATTCCAATCTTTAGGATTATCAAAAATACTTCTGTCTGATCTCATAGTATAAAGAAAATCACTACTAGAAAGGTTGTTTAACAAGGATTGAATACAATCATTTATTGCCCGTATATCATAAGATATGTATATCTTGTTTGTCACACTCCAAACATATGACTTCCTTACTCATGTATTCTCATGAAAAATGAATACCCATTGAACTTTAGTGAAAACATTAATTTTGTCAAAAGTTAACTCTTTTGACATACCAAAATCCAAAAACTATGTATAATCAAACATTGATATCACTTTTTCCTTATAACAGTCATGATCTCATTAATAATATCAAACATCTCATTATCTCCTTATCCTTTCATTATGTGCATATAATCTACCTACCAGAAATATTTGAATAACCTTTCATGGATACCGGTACCATTAAAAATATACTTTCAAATACTTTTGAAAAAATAATAGTGTAACAATCCTTAGATGTTTCTTTCTTCCACAGTACCATTAAATTACCTATACAACATAACCCTTGATAAAAATACAATCATTCCACTATCTTCATCAAACTTTGACCAAGCTTCAACACTTCTTTCATCTCATATATCATTTGTAGTCTTCTCATCATCATCCACATAAATAATACCCATAAGACCATGCTTATTCTCTTCTTGATATTTTCCCATAGGGCATTGGTTTTCATAATGCCCATAAATTCCACATTTAAAACTTCTAATCATTGTTGATGTCATAGAAATACCATTATTATTCGCTATGGTGTTAACTGAACCTTTTCCTTTGCACTTACTGGATTTGTGTCCTTCTTTTGGACACCCAAAGCAACTTCCAGTTCCTTTGAAACATTCTCCTTGATGCCTCTTCCCACATGATTTACATGAGAGAAATTGAACTTTCTTTCCACTATGATCATCATGAAACTCCATCTTTCTCTTATTAGCTAAGTCGGGAAACATACCAAAGTTGAGATTATTGATCATATAATGATATTTCTGATTAGGCATAATAACGATTTTTGGACTTCCAAATCCCTTTTCATTTGGATGATCATGAAGAATATCATTCCATTGTCCATCATATCCTCCACTAACGTAAATCTTCCTGTTTCCAGCCATCTTGTAAAACCCAAAAAGAATGGTGTGAGAGGAAAAAATCATGCTAAATAAAACATCATAAAGAAAGGGGGATCACCGTCAATATATAACATCTTTGTTAAATAATAAGATCGTTACGGTAATTCTAGGACTATAACCTATATGTATACTTATCCTTAGAGACATCCCTAGACATGCCTTAGAAATACCTCTAGGGGTCTCACTAATGTTTTCACATCCTAGTTTCCAAAGGTTAACTAAACCTTCCCTCTGATACCAACTATAGAGACCCAAAGCTTGACGTACATGGACATTACATTACTTTTGCGGAATACTTAATACATAACAAAAACAAACACACAAGGACCGTAATAGTTTAGTGTCTTTGGAAACTCGGAAAAATAATCTTCTAATCACTGTGAAAGATCATGAACATCTCCCACAAAGATATTCCCATTTTGTTTTCTTAACTAAAACCTCTCTCTATATCCTCGGGAAAATAATACATAAAAATGGTGAGCTCAAATGCTCAGTAAGGGTAAACATAGAGAACATAAAACAATCCATAAGCATTTCAATGCAAAAACTTGAACATACAATCTAAACATCAAAATCTTGAGCGAAGACATAAACATTGGAACTACATAAGTAATATATCATAAAGGAACATCTATCATGATAAAATAGTAGGGTAATAAAACATGTAATTTTGGAAAACCATTAATCACATGATATGATTTCCATAGAATCCATGCCATTGGTTCCAAGACTTTCTTAGTGGATAGAGTCCCTTTCTGAATCGAGTTCACTCCTCATTTCAGTCCTGTATCACTGAACCAGATTAACATACCATTCCAGCCATGTCTATATCATGAGATATAAATAATTACCCAATTCATTGGAGGGATATATAGGTCCAACACATCTCATAATGAAATTATTCTTACTTGTGCCACAAAATAAACATAAATCATTCATCAAAACCCAAAGAATAAAATGGGTTTCATAAACATCATCCCATATTAACATAATCAATATAAAACAAATGGATATCATTTAATCATAAGAAAAGTGAAACCATGTAAATCATAGAGATATTATACTTGAAACATACACATATGAACTAATGTCATCTTATATGGAAATTGGTTTTGATAAAACACTTGAAATGAATTCTTGAGGAAAATATCCTTTCTTTACAGAATCATTTTCTTTTGACAAAATGCCATGTAATTTTAAAAGAAAAGGACTTTTTTTGAAAATAATCATTAAATATTGTAAATTATTCTTTATGAAAAATAGGCGTTATGAAACCTTAAAAATAAGTTCACACCTTATAAGTTAAAAAAAACATTCTTCTCGTACTTTTTCCAGAAAAGTAAAAAAGTACATTGATTGGTAAAAAAATAAAGATTCCATACATACCATGTAGTAAAAGTAAAAAATGGGTAGAAAGGACTTTAAACATACATGAAACCATTTTTAGAAAACAGGGACATGGATGATAAATATAACCCCCAGTAAATACTTACGAATAAATAATCTCGGATAAAAACAATATTGGAAAAGTTATCCATTACCTTATGTCCTATATGCTTCATATATATCTGAAAATCCTTTATAATGATTTAAATAATGTCACTGAATTATTACAGAAACATATTAATTGTTATGATATCATACATGGTTCACTTATGATATTATATTACCCGTTCTTTTGTAAATTCTTTGTTAAAGCAGCGTTTTGTTTAATATTGTTTCATTTATCGTGTTTCGACTAGTAATTCTGGATATTATTAATTATATTATGATTAAATTAATTTCATAATGTAAAACATGATTTATATATAATATATATTCATTATATACATATATATATGATAGAGAGATAAATGTAATGAAATACAACGTTCATGGAGACGGTAGGCCGTACATACTCATGAACGCTGTTTTCGTTTCCTTATTGAATTGAATGGAATTAAGTAGATGAAATACATATATATATACATAAATCCATTATCATTATTATGTCATATATTTAATTATTATTCATTATATATACTTTTAAATCATTAAATAATGGTAAACAAGGATAATGAATCTCATCGTGTCGTGGAGATGGTAGTCCGTACGTACGCACGAGCGATGATATCATTCTCATGATCGTGGAATTGTATTGAAGTTTATTTATAGTATTTCAAAAATCAATATCAATTTAAAATAATCATATATAGTTATTTATTTACACCATTATATCCATCCAAGTAAGGTTTTGGTCGAAAACAGATTACACCACGGTGTGGAGACGATATTCTGTATGTACGCGCGCGCAGAGATTTCTTTTTCCGTAGGATGGATAGAAGGAGAAATAGGGTTGTTTCATATTTATAATGACATATAAGTGTATAAGTAATAATTATGTTATTACTTTATAATGATAAAACTAAATAAAAATAAGTAAAAGAAGAATGAAACTTGAGAGAATCGGAAGAAGAGATTACCTCTTCTTCGACGCACCTCCTTTATGCTTCCTCATGTGGAAGTATAGATGGTCTTTTGAGAAGGCCAGAACTTCCAGAATGTTTCAAGGGAAGTGGAGAAGAAAAATGTTCTGGGTTTGGAAGAGATTCAAGGCTCCAAATTTTGTGAAGGGAAGAGGGAATGGGTGCCCTATTTATAAGGGAGGAGAGGGGCACCTTTTGAAAAACATAAAATATTATTTTATAATAAAGTCATATAAGGTTTATAATAGCTCCAAATTGATTTATTTCGAAGATTATGTGGGTATGGGTCGAAATCCTCTCAACCAATAGGTTTTAGACAAGTTTAGGTTACTATTTTAATCTTATCTATTAGATTTAACTCTAAGTTAAATAATTTAACTTTTACAGCATCTTCTTGTTTTCAAACACTATATGGTTAATAAACATACTATAAATGGACAAATGAATCCCAGGTGGTCCATTATTAATATATATAACCTTATCTAAGTCATGTTTCTGATCCGTAGATTTTTAGGAATATAATTACAATTAATAGTATAATATTTGTTTTAAAAACAATTTTATGTCAATTTTGACACTATTTGGTAAATGATTTTTGTGAAAATAATAACAACATTATTAGTTCAAAAAAAGATAATTGAATCAATAAAAACATTTAATATTAACATATAAAATTATTGTAATTCCTAAAAAGTCTCAAATTACATTTATTTGGGTATTTATAACTTCAATTATGTTAATATTTCATTAATAAGGTAATTACCACATCACCATTATGTCATAAATAAATTAAATTATTTAATGTCTAAAATTTTAAATGAAATACCATTAGGTAGGAAATATTTTTATAATCTTAATTAATATTTATAGTAGAATTTATCTTATGTATAACCTTATATTAAAAATATTTTATTTATTAAACTTTGATTTTAACCATTTTAACTATTCTTTAAATAATATAATAATAAGTGTTCTAATCTAATCCATGTAGACCTAAATCTTAATATTTTATTCCTATGGTTTTATTTGGTCGAATTACACTTATCCAATAGAATTAGGACATGTGTTAGGTTAATATTAATATCATTTTTGCCCATAATAACTCTATTTACTTTTAACCGTGGTAAATAAAAGTAAAAAGGTACTATTCACCAAATTTTTTTTATCTTAATGAACCACATTATACTCCTTAAAATATACCATGTATCTAGGATTTTCAAAATTCCACTCACAGAAGCGTTAAAATTATGTTTTCTGTAAATTTTCAAACTCTTCTAGGAGATGGGTAAAAGACGGTGAAAAGTTCAATAAAATTTTTATATATCTAAAATTATTATAAAATGATTCTAATGAATTAATTTTAACTTATACAGGTATTATGTATCAATTTTTACCTTAAATAAATTTAAATAAACTAAATAATTATTTAAATAAAAAGTCGGTTTTTAAATAGTAACCATGTGTTTTCACTATTCATCAAAAATTGAATATGTTCAGAAAAATACAAAAATTTCACCCTAGTCTAATTTCGACATTCCGAATCTAAAAATGAAGTCCATTTTGAGAGACAAAATATATAAAATATTAAAAATTGTGTATTATGTTTCATAAAGGATAGTTTATATAATATTTTAATAACATATCGTTGTTTAGTGGAACTCGGTATTGCATACAACACATGCTATCGTGGAAGGACGTGATTGCGTGTAAATAAATCCAAGTCAGGGTTGCGTGTAGTGAAAGATTCATTTTTTCGGTGTATAATATAATACAACCATTTTTAATTTATACATTGAATATATATACACACACTCAATGTTGCGTAGAATATCTTCTATCAAACGAACTTGAAATTGTGTGTAATGCAATCCAAGAATAGTGTTTCATATACTGCAAGCTAATACAGTCTTGCGTATAGTTAAAGATAATCATGGTGTAGAGTACAACAGAAGATATGAAAAAAAATAAAAAGAATAAATCTCATAAAATCTCTGGGTGTTACAGTAAAATCATTATCCAATATAAATGTGACACACATCCTCTTTGATTATGTTTTCTTCCAAAGGGGAACATGATTCTATAATACTTTTATAGGCTATGATCACATTTTATAATAAAACTATATGGGGTTAAATAAACCCAGGACTAAATGAAATATTCATTGAATTTAGAATCCTTTTTAGTGTAATGGATTTTATGAAAAAAACCATGATGTAATTTTCTATTGAAATATCAAAATGAAATCAACATGTTAATCAAACTCTATAGTGTGTAGTTGAATTTTTGTTGTTATCCATAAATTGTACACTCCAAAATCCATGGAATACATTATAAAATGTAAGTGAATATCCTTATTTTAATATTATACCATTAGAATTTTCATATAACATGTTCATAGAAACAATTCATGAATCATAATATGATTCTGAGCCAAAAATATTATACCCTACGAAAAATTATCTCAAAAATGAATTCAATCAGAATATTATCAATGTCCTTATTTTATAAATTTTTTGGTACCCCATCCCCGATCTATATCTTATACTAAAAAGAAGAACCTAGAATCAAAATTATTCTTTTCCAAATTTTGTAACACAATTCTCATAAGTTACTTAACTCAACACACCATAATGAAATATCAAACTAACACCACTTTGACATAACCAGGCATAATGGGGACCTGCCAGGGCATGTTGTTAGACTATGTGCGCCACCCAATTCATGACTCCAAGTAAGAAATGGTTGGTGGATGTCCCATAATAAGTAATATCATAAAATCGATGGTTTATTATGATTAAAATATTTAAGTAGCCATATATATATATAAATATAATTAAAATATAACATTTAGTTTCATATAATACAAATTTAATAAATGTAAAAATAAATATATCTAAAAAACCATTGATCACCAAAAGATAATACCGAAATAATTTATTAAATATGAAAAATGTACTAATAGGGAAGAAAATGTGACACAATATTCAATACTATAAAATAAAATATTGTAACCAATTAATGAAGAATATGCAACAAACAAATGTAGAAAAAAATAATAAGAAGATTACAAACAAATAATCAATCCTCTATTTTCATACCCTCCATGATCAGCCTTTAATTTTAAACTGGATACATAGACACAACATTTGGGGGACATAAATAACACATATGTGTTTGTATGATGATATGTAATAGAACTCCCCAAAATAGATGAAATGATAAAGTAACTTTTGATTACAGAATAGGTAAACATGTGATATTATAAATTTATAAAGGATCTTATGTTAGGAATCCACTATACAATGATATAAATAATGACACATAAAAGGAAGAGATGTACTCATCAGCTATACAACCAAACATTATGGTTACCTATGAATTATCCTAAATATCGAATTGGAATATGAGTAACACATTGATCAAAGTATAATCCTTGGAAGTAAAATATGAAAACCATATACCCTAACCATAACCTTTGAACCACATATTGATTATAGGTAACTGATGGTGTGAAAAATAAAATAATAAAATTTCTTCCATTGTTAAAAATGTTATCCCATGAAGGATAACATATTTTATAAAATGTTTAGGAGTCAAATACACCAACACATCATTATTCATAGTATAAAATATCAAGAATTTCGAACCCTCGTGAAGTCATTTTTGTAAAAACAATTCACTATAAACCATAATGTAATAGTGGTACAACACCTTCCATGGATAGATACCTCAGACTTTGAGGGGAATACCCCTTAGACTTGAGACTGGTGACACTAAATTTTCCTAGTTTCATAACATCACCATCATGATTATAATTGTACTTGGGGACACTTGTGTTGTCAAATTAGTTGTGATAGTCAAAGGGGTTCCAACACCTATTAATGGAGGACCCTTATTCTTCCTCAAATAAGGTATTACCTACCAAATCCATAATAATTTATAAACCATATATTATAATTTATTTTATGTTGATGTTTGTTCCCAACTACAAAATCAAATTTCTCTCATATGTATGGGTACAAAAAATGACTTTTTTTGAAACAGAACACTATGAATATTCCAAAATCGGTTTGTACAATATAACACTCAGAATAATAAGATATTAAAAAAAGTAACTATATAGCCTTTAATGACCTAGTATAATCTTCATGTCATAAATGCGATTAAAATTAACAATAAATAATAATGAAATTACTTTTTAATGATTATATTCACGAGGTCCATCCATGGGTTGTAATGGGAATGAATCAATCAATGAAAATTCATATTTTTGTTTAAGTACCTTTTAAAAAATGTCTCTACCCTCTGGAAACCTCATAAAAATTATCAAATGTTTTTTCAAATTAATAATTACTTCAAAAATTATATATTCATTTCCATTTTGAAGTTACCATTTATAGGTCATTGATCCTACATCGTCAATGAGATATTCATATCTTTAATGAATGCATGGTTCCAATTCATGGTCTCTAATTGATTAATAAGAGAATATAAAACCTCAGTCCAATTCCATCTGTATTTTGTAATCATAGTCATCATTACTATAAATATGAAACACATGGACTACAAGAAAATACTATGAAATTTTTTGTGATAAATAGAAAAAACCCTATTAATCATGTTTACATTGAAAATTGATTTTAATGGATGAATAATATAAAACATATAACACCAATAAAAAAGGGAATAATTCCAAATAATAAATAGTTAATAGTAAATACACTAAAAGATACAGTGGGTGAGCCTCAATTATAAGTGGGTGATGTAGATCCACTATTAAAAATTAGGGTAAATCTAAATAACATGAACCTATAGAATACATGGTTTATAGGAAATGTATGATAATTTCATGTATATAATAACCATACGAGTTATGTATTAACATTTTTGTCCCAATAGAAAAATAGTGTGTGAATGTAGATGAATGAAGTAGAAATTCACTAGGACCCTTCAAATTTAATGAAATGTAATATGGAATGTGATTCAGAATGAATTTGAAGTATAGAATATAGGGTTACTAAGTGTGTTGTAATGTCATGGATTTTTTCATGTTTTATTTTAATATTATATGGGAATTAATTTGAGACCAGGATCTGAGACGGAATGGAGTTCCGAGGCCTGGTGAGCCTGGAACAAATGCTTTACTTTAATTTAATAATTAAATTATGTGCGTATGTGGTTTTCCTGAAAAAGTGTAATAACTCCTAAACGGGTGCTCGGATCATGAATCTGAGGGCACAGTTGTGTTCGGAACAACAATTTTACCTTGGGTGAGGCCCAACATTGGCCGACATAGGTCGGTGGTGGAATGCAGTTTTTGGGACGTTAGAGTAATAAAATATTTAAATAAATTTTTTTATTCTGTAGTGAAATCTTTTAAATCTACTAAAAAAGATATCCCTTACCTTTTTAATTAAAGTTTGGCGCAAGGGTCAAGGGTTACAGAACTCATAACCCTGAAATCCTTGGTGGCTCTGGAGGCTCGGGAGAAAACCTCCCAACGCAGCGACGATGACGCGACGACCGAATCATTGGCAATGAATACCGTAGGTCTAGGTAGGATGTTTGATTGATGATTTCTTCCCATTTTTTATTTCCATGATGAAGGCGGACTAATCCACGAACAAATTAGCCTACAGATCGATCATTCTTGTGGGATAAGATATTTGTGGGAATCGTGGGGATTTGATTCTTGAAATTAATTTTGGTTTTCGTCCAACCTTCTAATGGTGACGAACCAAGATCGACACTAACATCTTTCGAGATTCATCCCTCTCGATTGTTGTGTTTTTCTCTCCCAGTTCCTACACGTTCATCGTGTTCGTTCTAAGCATTTTTTGAGGAAATCAATAGTTGCACAATCATTGGTTAGAGCAATGATCTGAAATCAAATATCCAACCTCGTGATGACCTAGAAGAGGTGAGACGACAATGACGGCGAACAAATCAATGTGGTTCGAAATTCCCGTTCTTCGAGTGTTTTCATGCTGACGGATTGGGACGCGCTATCAAGACCGATCGGGAGCCCGTAACTGATGAAATCTGTTTTGTAGGAGTGGGAAGACCGTAAATCTGGAGTTTTGTGATGATCGGATGGTTGGATCAAGATCCAAAGGATCATCCAAGGCGCGCGTAGGAAGACGACGCTTCTAGAAATTTCCCGACTACACACCGTGTTGTATGGGATACACGATGTGTGTTCGTCGGCGGATCACCTGGCATGTACTCAAGGAGTACATGGACACAGGTTGGGTATATAGCCAAGGACACACCGTGTATAACCATCCTCAGCCAAACCCAGATAGATACACGGGATACCCATGTACTAGTACACGGGTAGGCGACACGGACACGGATAGAGGTTGTGTACGGGCACATGGCCAGCGTACACGGAGCGAGTCCCAGGTGCTCGGACATGGAATGTGTTTCTTCTACACGTCGTGTATTTACTTTTTATCCAACAAGACGAATGACATAGGACGTTTACACAGGAAGTACTCGGGGTCAGGGAACACATCGTGTTCTTTTTCGACACATCGTGTAGTTTAGTTTTACACAGCTTGGACGAATGACACGGGCCGTTTACACAGGCAGTACCTGAGGTCAAGGAACACGTAGTATAACCATCATACACACTGTGTAACATTTTCTTCATGGATTGAGCCACATGTATTCTGTGACTTGGACTAGTTCTAAGGGTTCGTACCCTTGGCCTTTTACATTAAGGTTTAGGTATCATTTCTTCTCTACGGAAGTATTATCCCTTCAGCAAAACTTCCTAAATAGATTTGTTGGAATACCCTCTGTGAGACTTATATCCGGATACTCTATTCATTCCTGGAACCCTAGGTAGAGTTCTTGGTATCGACGTGACCAACTTTACGCGGGCGCCGATCCTCTGCTTAGCGGATTAGCTCATACTGAGTTGTCAGAATCACCCCATGACATGGCTATGATCCTCATCTGGGCATCATGTTTCTCAATGTTCTTGTGGAGTGTGTTCTCCAGGAACGAGTGCTTCGTATCTCTCTTCAGACCTAAGAGTGTGTTCTCTTGGGTGTATGCTTAGTGGAATCATCGAGATGGATCATAGTGGTGGTTTCGCGGTAGTCTATTGTGTATGAGTATATCTGGATATTCTTGTAATATGTTCGGTAGACATATAATGTGTAGAGATGACTGTATCTTTCTTGGTAGAATTTCCCGTTGTTGTATTTCCTTGTGGTTTGGGGGTGTCCTAATGGGTATTGTTATACTCACCCATGCACGGTCTATTCCCGCACATGTCATGTCTTATGCAGAAGAGCGAGCTTTTTATAGGATTCTAGGTGGACCAGGACCGGACGGTGCTCAGTGAGATCAGGCAGGCCAAGGTGTGTTCCTACAACAACAGATTGTAGTCCCAGTACCTTTCCTTATAGGTTGGACTTTGTTACATACTTTTTTTTGTAGCTTTTACATTTTAGCTTTGTGGGCTTTGAGATGTGTGCATGTGTGTACAGGTTTATAGGCAATGCCTCCCATGTTAGTAGCATGCCTACTCAGTGCTAGTCACCAGCCCCTGGCCTATTGGAGGCGAAAATGGGGAGTTGCGGCTCGGGCCCCACGGTATGGGTCGTGACAGAGTGGTATCAGAGGTGATCGGTTCTACCATAGGACCGAGATTCTAGGAGTTGTTTTGGGGCCACAATGTTAAGTGTTTCAAGTTCAGCTTTCAGGCCAGGGACCTCAGTGTTAGTGCGGGTGGCCAACGTATCCATACGCCAGGACTCTGATAACTTTCTTTTCGACTCGAAACATGATAACACTAGTTGCAGGGAAAATTATTGGGGCATGCATCATATAGGAATGGGTTGTGGTTTCCATGCCCTTTTTGATCCATCTCTCCAAATATACTCACTGAATGAGATACATCTTGTTT
This sequence comes from Viscum album, assembly GCA_963277665.1. Taxonomy (NCBI): domain Eukaryota; kingdom Viridiplantae; phylum Streptophyta; class Magnoliopsida; order Santalales; family Viscaceae; genus Viscum; species Viscum album. Next base: position 387,293,306 of record OY728155.1, read on the forward strand.
ATTTAACAGGATGCCTCCGCGACGCACACCCGCTAGGATCCAGTAGCTCGATCACGAGGATGACACCCTCAGTGATGACGCCTCGATACAGGGAAAAAATCAGAATGTTTTACCACCAGGTGGTGTGCCAGTTATCCCACCACCTGTGGAGCAGTGTTTAGTGCCTTCTATACCAGTGGAGGAGGAGCGTAGGCTAGGAGCACTCCATGAGATTCAGAGATAGATACCCCTCAGGTTTCGAGGCGATCATCAACCTCAGGCAGCAGAGGACTGACATGAGGCAGTGGCCAGAGTCTTCCATTTGGTCAGGACACCAGCAGACCAGATGGTGATCCTGGAAGTAAGCCTTCTGCAGGGCTCGATAGGACGATGGTGGATTTCGGTTATCCAGACCCACTACGAGGTGAAACATCCATGGTCAGAGTTTGAGCATCTCTTCAGATGGGAGTTTTCACCGGTTACCCTGAGAGAAGTACGCATACAATAGCTTCTTCAGCTCCAGCAGGGAATAATGACGGTGGTTGACTATTCGTCGAGATTTACTGACCTCTCGCGGTCTACTATGCATCCGTAGGTCTCACGAGATAGACTATTTTCTTGGAATAAGGACTCGAAAAAATCTCATTTATAGTCATGGCATAGGGCCTTCACTATGTGGTTATGAAGTCCGACATTCTATACTCAATCATTATGAAATTGGCTATTAATATTAAATATTATTATTCGTCTAGTATAATTTACATGTGAATAAGTAAATAGCATTATTTGATCTATATTTTACAATATTATGCTGTAGATTAAGTTTAAAAGTCTAATGTTTTAGTCTTATACGTTTCCTTAAATGTTAATGCTTATTTATGAAGGTTTCAACTATATTGATATCCTTAATGAGCATCTGAGATGAACCCTTTCTATGTTTTATTTTTCCTAGGATGCGGATAGGTATATTAGGAATAATGTGTAGAGATATTCTATGGGATATTAATGTGTTCAATGGAGACAATGTTTTTGTTTTTTTCATTTTATAATGTAATGTAAAAATTATGAATGTATCTAGTACATCCAAGGCTACGAAACTGATCGGTCTTTCGGGGTTTGATCCATTGTGATCATGGAACTGTTGTGTAATAATGCACTATCTCTGGGTAACTAGGGTAGAGGTGCTTCAGTTGGTATCATACAAAGGTTAGTATAAACCATGAAAACTAGATTAAGATAAAATCTAATTATAGTATATTACCCTAGGATAGAATTTGAGGATTAGTATAGAAGAACTTCCAAGAATTTTGGTAATGTAGATATTTTTTTTATTTTCCGAGCAATTCATCCCTATAATGATTTGATAAGGTAGAGGCAATTCTGGCACATATGTAACTAGGATTTAAAACTCTGACAAAGAGTTTTGGGCTTGACCCGGGGTATCCCGGTACATGACAACGAGCCTTTATGCACTCATGGTTACGACACTCCTGGGGGATATGCTTAAGATAATTTACATTTTCATTACAAACCATTATAAAGTATTTATAAGTATATTCCTCCTAGAATAAAACATTTTTTATGATTATGGATTATATCCATAAACTGTTCAATTTTTGTTAAGTGTTTTACAATTTTTGAATTATGTATTTAAATTCATAAACTAATCTATTGTATGTCATTGATTAGAAATGGAACCTAATGGATGGAATGAAATAGAAACAACACATTTAATCCATGTAGGGACTTCCATTCAGCTCAAGATAATTATAGTAGTGCTGTTGATGCAACTGGTGCTGATCAACTTATCACCATACTGGGACATATCACATAGGTAATGCATTTTAACCATACCCATATGGACCACCCTGATCCACAATGCGGAGGATCAATGTTAGAACTCTTCATAAGGTAACAACCACCAACATTAAATGTGAGTAAAAATCCATTTGTATCTGAGCAATGGATAAGTACCTTAGAGAATATATTTCATGCTTTGGTGAGTAGAAAAAGGGGAAAGTTTTCATGTAGTTTATCACCTCACTGGACATAAAAATCAATAGTTTTCATTTATCCAAAACAAAGATGAAGATTAGGAACTATCAAACATGGAATGGATGGAGTTAAAAGATTTATTTTAGAAAAATGCTTTCCTTGTGACCGTCGAGCGCATATGTAAAAGAAATTTATGCGTCTATGGAAAAATGAGGATGATAATGTCTAGAAGTATGAGGCTAACTTTAAAAGGTTAAAAGGCATCTGAAAAATTATATACATAACCCAAGAAGTAATATTGTTCGATTATTTGATGGGTTAAAACCATTTCTCTATTTAGAATTAGGATCACAATCCATCTCATCGTATAAAGATATTTTCTCATGTGCTATCAAGAGAGAAAATGAATTCTCTAAGTATTATGACATTAAAGAAAATCAATATAATAAGAGATATTCCGAACACTATAGAAAAATAAATAAGGGGGAAAAGGGAAATGTTGAATATTCATCCTGTAGTAAATGTTGGAAGAAACTCCCTGGTACTTGTAAGAATGGAATGAGAGTCTTTTACAAGTGTGGTGAAAAAGGCCACCAAGATCATGATTGCAATGGAAAGAAGGAGGATGTCAATGTTGAATGCCACAATTGTAGAAAAAGGAGAATTATTCAAATGAATTTCCTTAGTCTTAGATAAATTTACCTTAGAAAAGACCAATGGAGCGAGGCCAAGAATATGTAATCACTACTTATGATGTTGAAGCTCTAGAAGATGCGGTGGCAGGTAATTTAATGGTTTCCTAATGTTTATCCAATGAATTATTTGGTTTCGGATCATCGCATTGTTTCATATCTTCCTAGTTTTCTATAAAAATTAGATATTTTCAATTTTACTTGACACTGTATTTTTCAGTCAAAACATCTAAGGGGAATATCTTCGCAACAATGTTTTGTGAATAAGTTCCGATTAGGGAAAATAAAAGTTATTTATTAGTTGATCTCGTTGTCATACCCATGATTGAATTTGATATAATCCTCAGAATGGATTGGATTTTAGACCATGATTCGAAAAGTTTTTGTTGGAATAAGAGGTTACAATTTTCGATGATGATAAAGAGTACCTTATCATTAGAGCCGAAATGTAACCACATGATTCTTATCTAGATCCACCCACTATATCTCTACTAAATTACATTATTGGGGAGGAAGAAAATTGAATAATATTTGATGAGGAAAAGAATGTTTGAATAGAGGATGCACCTATTGAGTAAGAATATGTTGATGTGTTTCTAGAGGATTTACCAGAACATCCTTCAGAACCAGAAATTGTGTTTTCCATTGATTTAATTCATGGATCGGGGACTATATCAATGTCCCCTTATAGAACGACCACTATAGAATTAGGTTAACTATATAAACAACTATAGTAATTGAGTAACAAAGGATTTCATCTCCCTAGTGTTTCTCTATTGGGAGCCCCGATCCTTTTTTATAAGAATAAGGACAGATCAATGAGGTTGTGTATTTACTACAGAGATATCAATGTTATAACAATAATGAAAAACTATCCCCTACCTTGAATTGATAATTTATTCGACCAACATCATGGAGATCAATATTTTTCAATGATTGACCTTCGATTTGGATGTCATCAATTGTGTGTAAAGAAGGAAGAAATTTCGAAAATAGCATTTTAAACTAGGTAGGGGCATTACGAGTTTAAAGTAATGCATTTTGGATTGACTAATGCACGCTCTGTCTTCATGGATCTAATGAATAGAGCTTTAAAGGAATATTTTTATGAATTTATAGTGGTATTTATTGATGATATATTGGTATAATCAAAATGATATGATGATTATGAAAATCACTTGCGCACTATTCTAAAAACCCTCAGATGAAATGAATTATATTGGAATTTTAGAAAGTGTGAATTCTGGCCTAAAGAGATTTCTTTTTTTATACATATTGTCTCTATGGATGGAATCATTGTTGATACTTTAAAGTCCAAGGAAATCCATGAATGTCCAACAATGACAAGAATGACAGAGGTAGGCTGTTTTATTGGTTTATCAGATTATTATCAACGTTTCGTGTAGAATTTTTCTGGGATGTATAATCCATTAACCAAGCTCACACATAAAGGGGTTAAATTTGTACAAAAAAACGTGTTTGAAAATTGTTTTAAAAACTAATGTGTATATTAGTCAACACTCTTATCTTGACTATACTACCAGGGAACAATGGGTTTGTTATTTATAGTGATTTATCAAAGAAAGGACATGGTAGTGTCCTTAAGCTGAATGATATAATTTTTTCCTATGTATCACGAAAGCTAAAAATTCATGATCAAAACTATCCTGCTCATGATCTTCAGTTAGAAGATTTAATCTATACTCTAAATATATGGAGACAAAATCTCTATGGTAAAAAATGTGATATTTTTACTGATCAAAAGAGTTTGAAGTATATTTTCTCACAATAAGAACTCAACATGAGGCAAAAGAGATGGATTGAACTACTCAAGGATTGTGATTTCACAATACACTACCTCTCGGGGATGGAAATTTAGGTGGAAGATGATTTGAGAAGAAAGGATCATGGAGTTTTGAACAAGTTGTTAGTTGAAAGAGATCATATTTTCATGGATCTAGTAAATATGTATATAGGAATAACCATGGAGGGTGAAGCATCAATAATTTTTCAAACAGTTGCGAAACCATATATTCTAGAAAGGATAAAAAGTTTTCCAACGGATGACGAGGAGTTTCAAAAGATGGTTAATGTTGTAAATGATGGGAGATTAATTGATGTCATATATGAAGATTGAATTTTGATATTTGGGAAGATACATTGTGTTCACAATATACTTGATCTAAAAAGTGAATAATTGGATGATGTTCATAACTCCAATTTCTCAATACACCCTGGGAGCACCAAGACGTATAGAGATTTCAAGGAACATTTTTTTCGGGACCAAAAATGAGAGAGATTGTTGATTGTGTGTCAAGATGTATGGTTAGTCAACAAGTGAAAGCTGGAAGGCGACATCTTGGAAAAGTCCTAAAACCTCTTCCCATACCTGAGTGGAAATGGGATAATATTATGATGGAAATTTTCATGTTACTACCATAGACACCAAGAAGGAATATTGAAATATGGGTCATTATTGATTTTATTAACAAGTCTGCATATTTTCCTGTTGTAAGAGAAGATTTACCACTTGAATGTATAGCAATACTATATATTAATGAAGTTGTATGAATTCATGGAGTACCACTACTGATAGTTTCTGATCATAATCCATGTTTTAAATCAATATTCTGGAAAAGTCTTTTGAATTCCCTAGTTGCAGAACTTATTTTGAGCACTGCCTACCATCCTCAACCCGATGGAAAATCAGAACGGATTATTCAAACCTTAGAAGAAATGTCGAGATCTTGCTCACTTGATGTTCTAAGTATGTGGGGTCAATAACTCTAGAATAATTTTCCTATAAAAATATCTTGTATTCAAGTATTCAGATGGCACCATATGAATCGTTATATGGAAAGAGATGTTGCACACTAACTTGTTGGGATGATGTTGGTGAGAGAAAACTCATATGCCTAGAACTTGTTGAGGAATCAATAGAAATGGGGAATATTATCCAGACCCACATCAAAACAGCCCAATGTAGGGAAAAGTGCTATGCCGATAACCAAAGGAAGGATTTTGAATTCCAAGTAGGAGACCATGTTTTCATGAAGGTATCTTCATGGAAGGGTGTTAAACATTTCGGGAAGATGGGTAATTTGAGTCCCAGTTACATCAGACCTTTTTATATTCTACAACTAATTGGAGTTGTAGCTTATCATTTGGAAATGCCTCCATGTCTCTCCAAAGTTCCTGATGTGTTTCACATATCACTATTGAGAAAATACATGCATGACCCAACATTTGTACTCACCTATGAAAACATTAGAACTGGAACATGATTTGTCATACTGTGATGAGTCTATCAGAATTCTTGATACCAAATTACAAGTGTTGAGAAACCGGACGACCCGTCTTGTGAATGTTATATGGGTAAATCATAAGATGGAAGAGGCAACTTGGGATCCCAAGGAACTAATGATAAAGAAGCATAGAAACCTTTTAATGCATTAATATTATAGGAATTTTGAAGAAGAAATTATTTTAAGTAGGGGATAATGTAACTCCCCATTCTTCCATGGTACATTTCCATTTGAATAATGCAGTAGCTTGCATTGTACGCTACTTGGAGTTTTAACACACCACTACCAATCAATCTAGCCATTATGAATTGTAATACCTAATTTTTGTGACTTTATATATTTTATTATTCAATATAGACATCATTTTTCAATTTGGAATAACAAAATTAGCTTAGGGTGAATTTTTGGTATTTTTCTAAAAACATTAAATTTTTTATTAATTGTAAAAAACACCTAGTTATTGTTTAAAACATACATTTCATTTCAGTAATTAGTTATTTTATTTTATTTTATTTTATGTCAAAATAGATACATTATACCTATATATGTTCAATGTAATTCATTGGAGTCATTTTATAATAAGTTTAGATATATAAAATTTTATTGAACTTTTTACCGTATTTTACACACCTTCTAGAAGCATTTATAAATTTGCATAAAACCTAATTTTACCACTTATATGAGTCGAATTTAAAATATCAAAGAGACATAGTTGACATTAGTAAGTAAAATGCGGTTCAATAAGATGAAAACTATTTTAGGAGAATAGTAACTTTTGAATTTTATTTACCACGGTTAAAAGTAAATAGGGTAATTAAAGGGTAAAATTGATATTATAATTACACTAAAACATGTCTTAATTCTATTGGATAAGTTTAATTTGACCAAAAACAACCTTAAGAATAATATATGATCCTTTTAGTCGACTTGGATTAGATTATCACAATTATTATTATTTCATTTAAAGAAGAGTTAAAAGAGTTAAAATCAAGGTTCAATAACTAAAAAAATTTAATATTGGGTTATACATAATAAAAATTTGACTATATATATTCATTAGAAATTTAAAAATTTTTCCTAGATAATGGTTTTTTATTTATAATTATTAGGCATTAAATAATATCATTTATTGATGACAAAATGATGAAGCAGTAATTACCTTATTAATGAAATATTAAAATAATTAGTATTATAAATATCCAAATAAATGTAAATTGAGGCTTATTATGAATTACACTAATTTTCCAGGTTAATATGACATGATATGGTTGATTAAATAAATTTTATTTGAAGTGAGAAAGTTTTTATCGCTTTCAAAAAAAATCAAATACTAAATTGTGTCAAAATTTACCTAATTGTGTTTTTAAAACAAATACTATATTATTATTGATATAATATTCATAAAAATATCTGTCTCGGCCAAAGGACCTTGATAATTTTATATATATCAACAATATACTCTAACATCTCCAAATGATAAAGGGTAAATGACTAAATGATTTGACACATGCCAACTAGGTGCACCTCCCTTTTCGGGAGCCTATCTGATTAGAACTCCACAGTTAAGTGTGCTCGGCCTGGAGTAGTGATCAGGATGGGTGACCTTCTTGGGAAGTTTCCCATGATGTGTGTGAATGAGGATAAAGCACACTGGAAAGGACATGTGTTGGTCTGTGGGGACTGTCATTAGTCAGATGACCCGTTCATGCATGTGGGTGGACCCTGGGGTGGGCCCCATGTGTCTGTGGGGGCAACTGGCAGTACCTGGTGGGCCAGGACCCGACGACCATGTTAAGGCGGGGTGGTTGTGCTGTCATCGGGAGCCGGTTGTCACATTTGGTATCAGAGGTGGTACCCAGCCTTAAGTGCGCTGCACTGCCTGGGTTAAGATATAGGGCCCACAACGAGGGCGTTGTGCTCTAAAGGGGGGGGGGGGGGGGGGGTTGATTGTAACATCCCCAAATGATAAAAGGATAAATGACTAAATGATATGACTAATGTCAATAAGGTGCACCTTCCTTTTCAAGAGCCTATCTGATTAGAACTTCATGGTTAAGCGTGCTTCGCCTGGAGTACTAATCCGGATGGGTGAGCTTTTGGGAAGTTTCCCAGGATGTGTGGGGACTGTCATTAGTCAGATGACCCATTCAGGCATGTGGGTGGACCCTGGGGTGGGCCCCACGTGTCTGTGGGGGCAACTGGCAGTTCCTGGTGGGCCAGGACCCGACGACCATGTTAAGGCGGGGTGGTTGTGCTGTCACCGGGACCCAGTTGTCACATTTGGTATCAGAGGTGGTACCTAGCCTTAAGTGCGCTGCACTGCCTGGGTTGAGATGTAGGGCCCACAACGGGGGCGTTGTTCTCTAAAGGGGTTGATTGTAACATCCCCAAATGATAAAGGGTTAAATGACTAAATGATATGACTCATGTCAATAAGGTGAACCTTCCTTTTCGAGAGCCTATCTGATTAGAACTTCATGGTTAAGCGTGCTTTGCCTGGAGTACTAATCAGGATGGGTGACCTTTTGGAAAGTTTCCCAGGATGTGTAAGAGTGAGGACAAAGCACACTGGAAAAGATATGTGTTGTCCTGTGGGGACTTTCTTTAGTCAGATGACCCATTCAGGCATGTGGGTGGACCCTAGGGTGGGCCCACGTGTCTGTGGGGGAAACTGGTGGTACCTGGTGGGCCAGGACTAGACGACCATGTTAAGGCGGGGTGGATCTGCTGTAACCGGGACCTGGTTGTCACATATACAACTTGTGGTCTTTTTGGTAGCTTATAGTTTGATTATTAACATTATAATTTAAAAATACAAAGAGACATGGTAAATGTCAAACTCTTTAACTATGAGTAAAATATAAAAGATAAGGTTAATATGATGACATAAACCTATATGAAACCTTTTATTTTAGTGTTTTTCGAACCATACCCACCGTATCCAAGAAATAAATCATTTTGGAACCATTGGAAACTGAAAATTATTTTATTATAAGAATATATTTCATGCTTTTTCTAAAATGACACTCACCTCTCCTATAAAAGGCTACATCCCCTTATCTTAATTTCACACCTCCATAGACATTTGTATCGGCCAAACCCTACCCAAATACCTTCCCAAAATCAGTCACTTCAACCTAGAGTCCTTAATTAGATCTGAAATCAAACTTAACGATCCATTTTGATCAACTTATAATTTCATCACTATCTTTCAAGTTATTTTTTTCTTTCACTTCTTCATTATTTACTGTTTCCATACCAAAATAATTACTATAGTACCTTCTATGTAATGTGATTTTATTATAAATATGGTAGAACCATATCTGTTATTCTATCCATCCTATAAATTACAATGTCACCATACGTCGGTATGTACGTCTTACCGTCTACACGTAGTGGTGTAGTTTTTTATTCAAACAATTAATTATTTGGATGGTCATAATAGTGATTATATCTAAGGAAAATAAAAAATATAACATTTAAATTAATATATATATATGGCATAACATCCAATTACATTCTATTTCACCATCTATATAATGATATTGTCGCTCGTGCGTACGTATGGATTACCGTCTCCACGAACACGATGAGATTAATTCCCCAATGTAATCATTCAAAAATAATTTTCATTTTATGATTAAAAATAATTTTTATGACAAAAATATAATTCTTTATATGAATCAACTAAATTCTATAAATTTAAAACAAGGCTTATGTAACCAATATTATAAAAGAAAATGAATCAGTTAACACCCGAAACGATGATACTATAGAAATATTATTAATGATGAAATATTAGAAGATAATATATGGTATCATACTAATTTATATACCTCTTGAATAATTTTATAACAATGTTTTAACTATTATACAATATATTAACATACCACCGACTGAGGAAAAGTACAAGGTAAGGGTTAGTTCTACAATCTCTTTACTTATCCAAGGTTGTTAATACGTAAGTATCTACTTGGACCTCTTTATCATCCACATATGTGTTTTCAGAAAAATGTAATTCAATTTTTTTACTATTTCCTATTCTATGGGTTAAATTCCTTTATACCCATAAACTAACATATATATTTTGACATGAATCTTCCCATTGTTTTCAAAACAAGGTACTTTATGACCTTTTCAACAAAAATTAAGGTAAGAATGTCTTTTTTTTAACTTACATGGTAGGTGCGGCTATATTCCGCTGTTATAACATTGTCAAAGCATTCCATACAAGCTTATAATAATATTTTCAAAATAAATGTTTTCTTTTATAATTATATGAATTTTAAATGTTATCAAAATAGAATTAGATATTTCTCTAAATGTTTTCTTATAATTATATGACTTTTAAATGTTATAAAAAAAACTAGTGTCTTGGCGTAAGGCTTTGAAAAAAATCTTATTTGTAGTCTTGGAAGAAGGCCTTGACTATGTGGTTATGAAGTCTGGTATTAGGCTTTCCATCATTATGAAACTGGCTATTGATATTTCATGTGATTATTCGACTAGTAGGATATCCATGTGAATAAGTAAATGGAATTATTATATTTATATTTGTCATATGATGCTGAAGCTTAAGATTAAAATGCATATTTGTTAGTCTTATACATTGCATTAAATGTTTATTCTTATTTATGAATATTTCTGCTATATTGTTATCCTTAAAGAGCATCTGAGCTCACCCCTTTCTATGTTTTATTTTTCCTAGGATGAAAGGAAGTATATTATGACTGAACCACAAGAATAGTATATGGTATATGATTTTTTTCAATGGAGACAATGTTGTTATTTTCATTTTATAATGTAATGTAAAACATAGGAATGCATCTAGTACTTCCAATGGTACTAAAAAGATCGGTAATTGGGGATTTGATCCCTATGATCATTCCAATATTATGTAATGATGCACCGACTCTGGGTAACTGGGGTCAGGGTGCTACAATTATTCCAAAAAAAATATTCAGTGAAATATAAACATTATAAAAATAAATTTTGATAAAAATAAAAAAACATGTCTCAATAAAGGGAAATTATAATGAAAACTAATATTACTTTATATTCATTATAATAAATCCCCATGCACTAGGGAAATAAATAATTTTGTAACTTATAAATAAATAAATTAATATAATATATGATATTATAACTCTAATAGGTAGTGTAAACACTAATTAATTGATAATAGTGCGATAAAATGAAATATGTGCCAATCAAAATTTGAGATGAAATACTTATGTTCTTATAGATTCTTTCATTGCACATGCCTAAGGTCCTTGGTATTATAACTATTTTTATTAAATAAAATCATATAAAACATGTTACTATTTATTTAATTTAATATATTCAATTTATTATAATTTTTTTTTTATTATGTAGTTTCCATTCTTGTGCCGGTTATAGGAGGTTGGTCAAATAATTTTTCATAATTACTAATATATGTTGACCATGGTCAAGAATAATTATAAAATAGGTTCAAAATATCAATAATAATAAAAAAATTTTTGAAAATTTTTTTATATAAATCAATATGTATTTATATCTAACCATAATGGGTGGTGATAAAAAATGAAAGTCATTTCTATTGGAGGTGATTGATTGAACATGAAAAATTAATGTATCCATTTCCGAATGAGTGATAGGGAAAAAGATAAAATATAATTAAAATATTAAAAATCATTTATATTATATCTATATCATATTTAATCTATAATTAAACCTTTTGATCAGACATGGATATTTTTTATGAAAAATGGATGATGTTGTGTTGTGGAAGAGGTTGACCGTGAAACACACTAACGATGGTTTTGTTTTTAATATTGGATAGATGTAAATATTCCATTTATATAATAAAACTTCCATATAATAATGAGACTTATTTCAATATATTGTTTTATATATTTGATAATTTGATGAGAAACATTAAAGAGTGAATGTAACCAATGTTGTAGTACATACGTTGGAGGTTCAGTTTTCCGTCATCGATTTCCTTAAAAGTAAAATACTTAAGGTAACATCAATATACAAGGGGTTTAAGGAAAAGAATTAACTTATAGGAGGGGTAGTTTAGGAATAGGTTTATTTGAAGTTATAATGGATAGTATAATCATCTAGGGGTGGAATTTATCCCCTTTTATATGTGATTAAAATAGAACTTTTCGGAACAACCATTAACCTTACATTATATCAGTATACTATTCGACGGATAGGGAGAAAAATTATTAGTAATTATTACGTGTATGATTTATTTATGCAAATAAATACTCAAAAAATGATTATACCAAATTTTGAAATAATTTATAGGGTTTTACCAATATGCTTTTATATTTAAATTTTTTTACTTTTAATCCATGTTAAAAGTTTTTATCAATTAGAATTAATTTTTAATAAATATATAACATAACACATATAAAAATAAATTTTTAACAGAATAAATTAACTTCTATTTAGTCTGATTAAATTTCTAAATATTACAAAAAAACATTTAAATGAAACCATATAATGTGTCGAAAAATCATTTAGCAGGAAATTACATTTTAAACATTATGGATTATTAATAATATTTATTAGTGATTTTTAATTAAATGTTTGTTAATATTATTATATACCGATTTATAAATAATATTATATTCTAAATTTATATTTTATTTATTTAATTGATTGAATATAAATAACACAATATTAATGAACCAATACATTTTATTTTTTAAGAAATATTTATGAAATTAACACTAATCATACAAGTATTATATTTATTAAAAATAATAATAATAGTATATATGAATAATACAAAAAATGTTTAACTAAAATGGTAAATACATTATGTTCTATGTAATTTCTAAAATTTATAAAGTATAATTTCTATTATAAGCATGTGAAATAGTTTTTATGGTGGAATATTACCTGAGTTACAAAAATGTTAGTCATCAGTTTTATAAATAAAAAATATTAATTTTTTAAATAATATAATTGATTATAATTAAAATTTTGTAATATAATAATGGTTTCATAATATTTTAATTCATTCAAATATTATAAAAATGGTAATTTTTTTGAAAAACGGTATTTTCTTATTCCCCTTAAAATATATTATTACATTAAAATATCCAAAAAATCATCATAATATAATTTTTTTATTTAAAAACTAGAAAATATGTTTATTTTTTAAAATACAATTTATAAAATTAAAAACATCAGTATTTTAATAATATCATACATTTTAATGGAAAATGTCCTTCATCTGAAGAGGAAATCTCCAAATATAACTTTTATTATTCATATTAAATATTTATAATCAAATAAATTTGTTTATCCAAATATTAAAATCAAAAAACATTTATCATCATTAATCAGACATTTAATCAAATAAAAAATCAATGTAGGAAAAATAGTTTTTTTTTTAATTATCATTCTCAATATTAAATGATCATATTAGTTATTTTATATAAACTACATTAATTTTATTCATATTAAAAAGAATACATTATTCTATTTAAATAAATATTTCATATAACAATTACGATGTAATATCCCAACCCCAGTACCCATCAAATGTCTTCGATGGGTGGTCAATGTGATCTTAGTATCCCCTCCCAGTATGTTAGATGCTGTCCACTAGCAATGTGGGTTTAAAGAATATAGTTTAAATAAAATAAGATATGGTCTGTACTCAAAAATATTTTAGAATATTATAGAAAAAGTATATTAGAATAAATAATGGACATAATTTAAAAAATTTGAAAACCAACAAAATATTACCTCATTAATCCTTCATATAATAGTAGAATAATATAATGATATAATGCATGTAACTAAATGATTTCATGAATATAATTTGAATAAAATACTAAGAAACGGATATAATAAATAAATCCCTAATACTGAACCCCATTTTATTCCGAAATTATATTTCTAATCCATCTGACACATAAAAATCAATATAGGGCTCATTTCAATTATATAAACCATCATCCATGAAATCTTCATGGTACCAAACATCTTTTTGATTAATATTTGGGAAATGATAATTAGTTCACAGAAAAAAATTTCTAAAAAACATATTATGAGTATATAGTTCTTGAAATAAGGAAATGTGTAGGGTTATTAATTTTATAAATTCAATACTAGGCATGAAATAAGTCAACAAAAACATGAGTAATGGGTTAACAAACTGGGGTTATCTGAAATTGCATTAGCATGTTTAAATATATCTAAGTCAAAAAAGGTGAATCTTTCTATGATAGAAAATCTCACTCATACCATTAGATGATTCTACATTGTCAAGATGAATAAAACTGTCAAGACACAAGTAACCAACTGGGATCCTTGAAAATTCCCATTCAAGATTTAATTACACCTTTCCATCCCACATATATCTAATGGGAAAATCACCATATCTTACAGGGATAAATGAGAATTTCCATGTTGGAGCAACATACATCTTTATAGGGAACACAACTCCAAGTTGAAACCATTCATTCACTCACGGTGTATTCACATGTACCATGATGAACCACAACTACTGAGTCTGTTGATACATTGGATAAACCTATCGGCATCATTTGAATAATAATGTTTATATTCTACACATTTATACTCTTTATGAAAATTAATATATCATTCTCAATTGATAAATTTATCATTTTTTTAATTAACTAGTAATAAGTCATCAATTGGTAGATCATCTTATAAATGGTTGAATGAATGAGGTCAAATAATCCAAGGTAACAATTTATCTCAATTTACATTCCAAGTAATTTTACACAAATTTAAAAATTTATATTGATAATAAAAAATCCTCATTTGTGAAAATACCAATTTATAATGATTTCAAGGGTGGTCTCGCATAGTGACTAGACCGAAGCTTGATTTCATTGGTAATGTTAAGAAAGGGTTATTTGTGAAGTCTAAACATTATATTATGATAAAACCAATGTATTATTCATTTTTTAGGTCACAAGCAATAAATTATGATCAATCCATTATTTGTTAATATACTAGTGCAATTAAAATCTATCAAAAAAGATATGTTCAATACCAACCACCTAAAAAGAGAGGAAGAAAAAAGAAAAAACTAATGTCTAATGTAGTGCATGGTTCCCCCCTCCTTCCCTTTAATGAATATTTAGTATGTTTCTAACAAACAAAGTATTACATTTTAAATGATAGATATGGTGTAAAGGATATGACATTTTTGATTGGATTACCTCTACTCTGTAGTTCCAAAAATATATAATCCAAAACAACTCAACTCTTGTTCTGAAAGGGTTATCATAAATCACTATTGGGAGTTATAAAAACTGACTATAGGTTTAATTATTATCATAAATTAAGCTGCTAAAGAGTTTAAAACATTCTTTTTATGATATATTATCAATGTGAATAAGGGATTTGTATTCTAAATTCCATGAATCCCATATAAACAATAAACCCATTGCCTCATCTTAAAAACCTAATTAATAAAATTTAACACATGGGAATAGACTCATGATATGAATTTTTTTTTTATTGACTACTTTATTCATTTACTGTAACAAATTTCATTCTTGGGGTATATCTCAAAAATCAAGAAATATATGGGACTCACATAGTCATCCAGAACAATGATCATCATCCATTTCAAATTCACGACATGAATTCAATCTAAATCTAAAAATATCCACCTACTGAAGATTTTTTCGAGAGAAAACATTCTGAATCACTATCTTGATTTCCAAGGATCAAATGATAGACAACAGAGTTAAGTCCAATCAACCAAAAACTAAAATATTGTTGTACTAATAAAATATAGGATCCTACATACTCATATCCATTTCATCTAATTCAATGAATTTTTTTTATAGTTATAATTATAAATTTATATACGATCTCATTTCTTTAATTATAGTGTTATGTGATTATAAATATCTCTATCACATTGACATAATTATTTGAAATATATATTAGTATATCAAGATGTTAAATAATCCCATCATAAATAAATATTGCAATCATAATTCTAATTACTACATATTATTTGAAATATATAAAGGTGCCTTATAGATGGAAACAACTCAATATATTATCTACATATAGATATAAAACATACAATATTCTAATAATTGTTATTCTTACATAGATATAATTATCGTTAATATTGATATTTATATGGCTGTTTAATCAACGTGTTTATTATTATTCAACATCATGATTAACATTGTATATTTTTTGTAAAAAAAATATTTATACTCACCCTTTCATAAAAGATAATATTTTTATATGTAACATTGTATAAAAATTCCAAATATTTTTACCACTAACTGGAATGAACCCACCCATTTCAAAAAACTCATTCAATATGTCTAGGATGGATAAAATTAATTCCATAATACACATTCTATTAAACCCAATGTTCGGATACCATGATTATCAAAAAAACATTTTCTATTAATAATTATAAATCTATAGATCTGTGTAATGATATTTCATTTTTAGAATGAATTATATGTAAAATATTTAGGCTATGGAAATTATAAATTTATTAATCATATTTCTTGAGTGGATAATCAGTATTATCAATTCCTCACCATTTATAAATATTAGTTAATTATTTGCAACTACATCGGTTTTCTATTGATCTCATGGAAATTGATGTTTATTATTCCTGAAATTATTGCTATCCATTATATTTGTCCATTGATTTATAATTTAATGACATGAATTTTATCAAAATGGATAAGTGAGGTTAAATTTCAACAATTAGTATCAAATTCTCTTTATAGGTTAAACAGACATTTTTTCCTAGTATATTATCTTGGACATATTTTCAAACAAATTAATTGGTCGTAGAACTGGTTTTTTATTCTAGAATGGTTTTTTTTGGGAATTATATGACATTCATAATTTCATGGAATAATTAATATTTAATATATATTAAATTAAATATTAACTTCATTTCATTTATTTTGTGCCATAATATTATGGATGGAGTATTAGATTAACTTTTCCTCTTTGTTTTTCCCACAATTGGGGGTATTCTTAGTTGAGTAAAAATCTACTATTTTTTGTTCAGGATAGGCTGGAGACCCTTTTAATTTTTCTTATTCTTTTTTTCTCAAATTTATTTCATCCTTTTAATTTTTCTCTTCAACTTGTATCCATGTTTACTACCATGTTGAACTAGAATTTTCATGATATATATTTAATATTTGTTTGGTGGAAGAGAGTGAGAGAGAGTGATAGAGGGGGGGGGGAATAAGATAGGTGTCCCCATGAAGCTTAGGAGGAGATAGATAATTGCGAAACAACTACAGATCATGGAAATTATTGATGTTTTAGTGGATTCCACTTAATGGTATCCCACATTAATATTAAAATTGTAAATACTCACATATTTATCTTTTGTACTTTTAAGTACCTATTAAAAATGTTTTTCCCACATTAGAGATTATAAATGATTTACTAGGGAAACTAGGATTTCTAACTATTTTGATGTTTTTATGTAAGGGAGAAACCATGAACATGGCATGTGGTTTAGAGATCACAAGTTGTATGTTATTACAATTTGGAGAAGATTGTTTTTTAATGTACATGAGGTTTAATTTAAGAACATTTCATGTTGTTATATATTTTTATGTAATTAGGATAGTGGGGAAGTATTCCCATGTATGGGGTATGTAGTCATATAGTAATACATAGCTAGACCCAAAGTGTGTCCATGCTATGTTGTATTACATGACCGGACCCCATGTGACCATGTCCATGTAGTAATACATGGGTTGGTAGAATGTTTTGAATAAAAAATATTTGTATTTATATTACAACCAATGTATTTTTTTTTCATTTATCCATTTGAGGGTTTTCAGTGATTTTTTGACTCAAATTCTGAATTAGACCTATGAGGATCCATGTTCAGTATCTTTCTACATAGATAATGACAAATAAACAAATGAGGTGTTTTTAGGAATCCTAATATGAATTATTTCAAAATAGAATAAATGGAATGGTTCTTCCTCTTACAAAATAATTTATTTGTCTAATGGGAGTGAGACATGGGAGAGACCCAACAGTGACCCAATATTATCATACATGGGAATTAGACATTTTTAGGTGAATATTTATTACATTATACAAAAACATTCCCTATAACCATAATATTTTAGTTCCATATGAAACATGGAACACAATTTTATTAATTAATGAATGTTATCCAATGTCTCTTATAGATATACCCCCTTTAATAATCCCACTTTAAAACAATTCTACAAAACCTTAGGAAACGAAACATAATAAAGGACAATCTCATATGCTCAGTAAGGGTAAACAAGGAATAAATGTAAATATAAATTAAGAATAAATGTATATAAAAGTGATAGTAAAATTTTAAAACCAAACTCCTCTTATCAAATATTAGAATATTGAATGAAGTCGTATAGATTGGTTGTTCATACGAAATTAATCATAAGGTATTGAATTATAATTATTCATCATAGAATAATATTATCATAATAAATATAATTTAGAAATGCACACATGCATAAAAATATTCTTTCAGGGATCCCTACTATGAAATTCATAACATGTTACCCTTGGGCTAACAACCGGTCTACCTTTTTTGGGATTAATTTCACCCCATATGTACCGTCTTTCGAAAAATGGATAACCTCCAACATACCCTTATTTTATCTTGGGATAACCTCCTATATCCCATTTTTAGGTTTTGGAAAATCTATAGTGTACCCTTTTAAATAATATAACATTAATAATAAACCAATTCACTATATAAAGATATAGGTCCCAATGATCATAGTAATAACATAACCACCTTCCTTTGTTATAAACTAACTAGATCCAGATAATGGATGTCATATATGTTTTCCCATAATATTGTCTTATGTTAATCATATAATAACCTAGGAAATGAAATTGGGAACATAAAAATTTAAACATACCATAAATTGTGTAAAATAAAGAGGATTCATAATCATTTCATCATTTCATCAAAGGATGAGTCATGGTAATGAAGTGGGTTTTATTATAATTATATAATGTAATAACCAAGAAAATAAGATTTGGTTTAATAAAAAACATATCATAATTTCAATCTAAAAATTTAATATGAAAATAAATGTCAAATCAAATACTCAATAATTCTTAAGGAGCATCAAAGGATGTTATCATTTATGGAAAACAATTTTAATGATAAAATGAAAAATTTCAAAAGGAAAATGACCTTTAATTGATAATCACTTTTTAAAGCATAAGAAATTTTTAAATTCATGTTCATTGATAATAGAATTGAATACATATAAGGGACTATATAAAAATAATTTCAAATGTGTCCTAATTAAAATATACTTTATTATATGAAAAAAATATAATAAAGAAAAATTTTTGATAATAAATTTATTTTGAATATAACCATGAAATCCTATAAATAAATGATCAATTAAAATAATGGTAACGATGGTGGAAAATTTCAATCATGATGTTCATGTTAAAACAAAGACTTCATTCACAATTATTGTAAAAATGAAAATGGACTTCTTTTAAGAAATGACATGAAGATTTTATTCATTAAATTTTGGGAAAAATTAAATAATGGAAAAAATTACATTAATAAATTATTTCATTGGTCATATTTTTCCCAAAAAATAAATTTTCAAAACATATTTGGGGTTAATGAGTTTTTGAATGAAATTATTACATTTCATACAAACAATCCTTGGGATATGTTTTTTAAATTACGAGATGAAACTATGTGAAATAATATATTATCATTACATAATAAGTGGAGATGAAGATTCACGAGTCACTTGAGAGATAGATCTTAGATTTCATCTTTGTAATAATAATCCTAAATAGAATTGATAAATAATGGGACTGTAACATACGATTTTAATCACATTGGTAATATTGAAGTGTATGCCACATTTAGGAATAACAATAAAAAAATAAAATATGATGAGGATTAATAATTTCAATATATTAATCATTATTGGGTATGTAAATACAACTCATAAAAGGATATATCAAAGTGGCACAACAATTTCCCCAAAATAAAAAAATGAGACAAAAATCTATCTCTTTTTTAGTAACCTTTGAACCGTAAACATGATGAAAAAGAGAACGTTAAATGGAAATGTAAATCCCCAAAACAATTATGGTTAAGAATCATAAAATATATTCATGTGATATATATATATTAGATATAATAAATAGTTTGTGATTCTATAATATGTCTCAGAGAAGTAAAAAGTGATATGGATGTCCATTACTACTTTAATAATTTTATAAATAGTAAACCCCGATAAATAATGAAATCAAATGAATAATTAAATATCATTAAATTAATTAAAATAAATATATAAAATGAAAATTTTAAATTACATACACAACATAATAAATGAAAGTGCAGATTCTTCATATGTCACCCAAAAATTAAAAAAAAGAGAAGAAATACCCTACCGTAAGTATCTACATTTTTCATACTCCTTATTAATCCATGTATAATATATATTTTAATAATTAATATATTAATTAGTGATAATAATATATATCAAAACATATATGACTTTATTATGTCTTTAAATTACAAATTTACTCATAATTACATTTTTAAGTCATGTTTCAGGCATAACTGATTTGTTTTTATATCAATTTTGATTTGTTATTTTAATTCACATTAAATTAATAATGGTTAAATAATATACTGAATAATATTAATATTTATATAATTTTCATATTTATACATCAAAAAATCTTTTAAGACAATCATTTATAATATTTTTGAGAAATAAAGTATGCGTCGATCATGGAGATAATAGGTCGTACGTATGATTGAGTTACATTTCTATTTTAAAACGATCATTATTGAAAGGAAGAATGTATTTTTTTAACAAATAATGATAATAATATCATAAATAGAATTTAATTACATTAACTATATTTATAAATATCATCCATGTGGTGTAGTGATGAAAAGTGAGAGTCACATTGCTTCTCGAATGCAATATTCCATAGAAAACAAACAATGTAATCATTTTCAGTAAGTGAAAATGTAGTGAATAAAATGACATATTATATTTTAAAAATTAAAAAAATTTCACTAATATAATAATTATTGTATCAAGATAAAATATATTCATTAATATTTTCCATATTATCTTCCATGTAAAGCATTAGCCAATTAAAATAACATCACTTTGTGGGAAGGTTTCCCACCGTACACTTGAGCGACATTATCATATACACTAAAAAATTTAAATTTTATATACAATATATAATTTTTCAAAAGGGTTAATTATGTTATAAATATAATATATATAATTTAAATACACAATATAACACAACTATGAAAGTTGGTATTTAAAAAATTATTAACATCAGTATACAAGTCTGTAGTTTATCATAAAAAAATGATGATTTCCTAACCTATTTAAGTAATGTTTATATGGGTTATTCAATTAATTTTTAATGAAAAAATTTAATTATATGTAATATAATAATTTATTTGATTCACCATTATTTAGTAAGAATTTATGTAGGTGGATAATGATATAAAATAAAATAAAAATTGAATAATGTTACCAGTTCTTCAGGTATCCTCCTAAGGATTTCTGCAAAATCCTTCATAAGAATGATTTAATTCAAAAATAAGGATTATATTATGGGTTTGTGGGATTTGATAAATTATTTAGATAGGTAATAGTTGAAAAAATGGGTTTTATCTTGTGAAGTATATAGAAGAGTGGGTGACCTTTTATATGTTATTTGAGTGACACAATTTTAATTTTTTTAAAATAATTATCTGCAAAAAAAATTTGATGATGGAAAAATTGTTCAATAATGAATATTCTAAAGAATTATACATTATAATGTAAAAATATAGTAATAAAATATATTTGAGACAATTTCTAACATCCTTTTTTCCATTATCGTTATATATTAACCCCTCTATAATTCTATTTTTACCTTAACATTCACACATAATTATTTAAGATTATCACTATAAATATACATAAAACATTAATTTGAAATTATTATATTATATAATTTATTATTATTGCAAATATGTATTCCATTTTTCTATATTTTATGAACATAATTGGGAACATTTATTTAAAATTCATCATTTTTAAGTGACGATAAATTAGGTTTTCATAGAGTAAATGTTAAAAAGTTTACAAAATATTTAATTTCCAATTTTATTATGAAAATTATTATAATGAGAAAATTTTTAATAATAGTTGTATATTTTAAATAAATTAAATTTGTGAACCATTAAAAATATCATTTATCCTTATTAAAAATTTAAACAAAAAAATATGTTTTCAATTAAAATTCATTATTTTCCACCATTCATGAAAAAAATAATCATTTTTGAAAATTATAAAAAATTACAAATATGAAAATATTTATATGAACATTAAAAATTAAAATTTATTTATTGAAATAATTTTTTTTAAATGGAACCAATATTATTTTTTAAATAAGTTCGCAAAATTGTAACAAAGTGGTTTTTTTAAATATAGTTATGAAGTGTATAATTTAATATATTCTTATTTATTATCTAGAAAAAACATAATATAATTTTTAATTAGTTTATTGAATAAATAATAAAAATTTTTCAATATAATAATTCACTAAAAGTGTTTACCTTAATTCTTATAATTCTACATTTTTGTTTACATAAAAATTGGTTTGAAGAAAAATATTTACATTCTTTTTGAAATATTTTTGATTTTAATTTATAATCAATTGGTCACCATAGTATTAGTTCAATATACATTATGTAACCATATATTTTGAGAATTTAGTAAATAATATTCATACTCAATATTTCAAAATTTCATGAAAAATATCGTATAGTAAGGATTTAATTATATATTATATTTCACTTAAAAGAAATATAGTTTGTATCACAAGTTACAGTCAGTGTTTCATGTAACCCTGTATAAAAATATTCTTTCTTGTAAGATAAAATATTTAAAGTCTTAAATTTATATGATTATTTTCCAAAATATATGTGGGGTTACAGACTAGGTTGTGGTTCATGTCAGTGGTTGGTATAAATTTCATGAGAATACCAATTTCTTGATTCATATATTCTTGGAATAATTTCTAATCAGTATGAATTATTTGGGTCTTGATGAGATATATAGATTGAGTATTAATACCAATATACATTTGGTCATTAATCTGAGATTATCCATGTAATGACACGGTAATTCTCATTGGCTTGAGAGTACAACAAGTCATTACTAGGCTGTAAGCGACATCCCCAAGACGCCAAAGGCTGAAAATATATGCCGAATGGTTTCACATACATGTGGTGCACGATTTACCATTTATGAAATAAACCAATAAACCAATAAACCAACCAACCAACATTCACCATATGATGAATGAATAATAGAAAGATAGATAAACAACTTCATTTGTGTCAAACCACATAAAAGTGCACAACAACAGAATACCAAACCAAATATCAGATTACACGGTGGATAAACAACTCAAGACTCTCACAAGACACCAAGACTCCATGTTCCACAAGTTCCAATCTCTAAAATCACTGAACAACCACAATCATCACGTGGTAATACTAAATACATGGGAAACATTACCTTTTCTGTTGTCCAAGAAAATAGCATCTCCAAAAGCACCAAAGTGCTAAAGTAGGGGTGAGTATAAAATTCAATAGGTTTTCCCATATGACTTCCCTGCTCACGCCACTAGGATAGAAAAGTTAGCCTTAATTTTATAAAACATTTTATATAAATTTTTTTCTCAAAAATAGTTTATAACTAAATATAAACTTGTTACTGAACCATTTATATGAAAAGAATAAAAGTGTAATTGAAACAAATTTTTCCATCTTCTTATCTTTCTAGAAAAATACTAAACATGCTTTTGAACCATTTCACAATATCCCCATTTTGGAATACCCAACCATTTCACAAACCCATGGAACAAACCATGCTTGCTACAATATCATAGTTCCATACTCATGAGTGGTTTTTCGTCGATCTACAAGGTCGTCTTTGGTAATTGTTTCTCATGTTCCATTAACCTTTTGTCACCGAGCATAAGGTCATATTTCAACCAAGCCTCGTACATATAGTTACCATGTGCCTTTAATCATTTGGCACCGAGCATAAGGTTATATATCAACTAATCCTCATACAAGAAACATGAACACACACCACATATTCCCAAATATCATGCCTAAATAACCATTTCAATAAAACAAATTTTTATTGAACACCATTTCCTTAAAAACCATTTAAATGACAAACCATTTCCATTCCAAACGACTTCAATAAAACTACATTTGTTTTGAAAACCAATTCCATCATAGTCATATCAATACTAAATTGTTTCAATAAAACACCCCTTTTATTGAAAACCAATTTTTCATCAAACCATTTATAATTCCAGCAAATCATAAATTTAAAATCATCATTTTAAATTTAAGAAGCAAAATCATTTTTCACAACAAATCACCAAGATTTCACAATTTCATTAAAACCAAAAATCATCACTAAAGAAGATATATTCCATAAATTTCAAAATAAATTCAATTAAAAGAATCCAATTTGAATCTATTCCAATCAATTATAACAAGAGGAGTCAAGAGTGAAGCCTCCCAAATCAAACGTTTTTATGAAAACCCAACGAGTGATGGACATTCAAGAAAACTGAGTCAATTCTCCAAAAATATGCCTTAGAATACTTCTATTAGAAAGAAAAAGTCCAAATCTCAACATATTTGGCATCCAAACACAAAGATCTACAAATAATGGGCGTAGATCAAAGAAACTAAGTGAAGAAGAGAAGTAGATCTAAGAATATCTAAGAAACCAAAAAAGAGGAACAAAGAACATCTACATACCTCAAGAATCTAGGTTTGGTTCGCCATGTGAAGCTTTAGTATCACCTCAGAATCGATGGGAGAACCCTCTTTGACCTTAGGAGATGAAAAATACCGAGTTATGGCCACTTAAGAGGAAAAAATAGACACTTAGAGGAAAAACTGTGTGAGATCCACATTTTAAGGATCCAATTTTAGTGCCCGCATGGTTTGCTTGCACGATTAGAAAAACCGTCAGCTAACCTTGTGTTATCCATTCCCCCCGCAGAACCTCCACGCATGGCTTGGATACACGGTTAGGCAAACCTTGCACCACCCATGAGGAAGCTACTGCCTTCATGACCAAATACACACAGTTTTTCTACACGTTTCATGCAAATTGTGCGCCATCTGTGCCACTTCCCCTTGGCCTCAAAACTTCATTCAAAGATCTCCAAACTCTCCCATTAATCACCATTAACCTTTATAACCATTAAAATCATTACGTAAGGGTTTCATACCAGAAACCGGGGGTACTAAAATCCATGGTCAATCTCATAATTCTAATTCCTTTTTAGACTTCCCATTGTGGCTAAGAGGACAGTCTTTGTGTTAACATTTTGATAATGAATGGTTATCCACTGAGCCTCATATATATAATTAGTATACAAATATCGACACCTCTATTAATTCATATTATTTGATGATCCCAGAAGGGATGCATCTACTTATGTTTTTACCTATAGTTTTCTATGTAAGATTCCTCAATTCGTTTACAATTTTCATGGACAACATATAGGATTCTTATTCTAATGTGACATTTTTATGGACCCCAATAGTGATTCCTATGCATACATATGTACATATAAGATCATGAATATTATGAATCACATATGAATAAATATAGTGTACCTAGAGGGGTTCCTAGTGATCCACTGACCCTAAGATATTGCATTGTAGATTTGGGTGGATATGGTAGTGGGTGTAATCATATAACCCGTACCAAACTCTTGAGTGAAAGTGGTTATAGTATTAGTTGTGGGTTTAAAAGTTTAAACACCATCATTCGTTTATTTTTTTCATTCATTGGTAATTAATTATGTAACCATGATTTTCATAAGTTATACTATGATATTAGCACATAGGGATTGTTGTGAAATGATTCCATGATGTCGATACCACAAGTCATTTCATGGGATCCGAATTATGGACCCTACATGATAGGATTCACAAACATAAATTATAGTATATTACCTGTGATCCATACATGATTTTTAATTTCTATACTCTCCATATTTTACTTTCTGTGGGATGTTGATCCATTTATTGAATGGTTCTAATGCTTGAACATATATCTAAATAGTATTCCTTGCATATCTCTTCAGGGTCATTCCAATTTGGGATTATTGGTGTCACAATGTTGTGAATTAATAAAAATAATATTCTCATATTTAATAACTATAATGGATATATATATTTGTATTATATCTATCTGTACACCGTATTTAGATGTTGTTTAGATGTCACCAGAAATTCTTTTTTATACTAATTGGAGGTGGGTATAGGTGATCCCATGGCTAGGATGTAAGACACTTGAATTATATCAATGGAATTTCTATTTTTATAATTATGGTATATAGTATTAATCACATAAAATAACATATATAAAACAATAAAAACATCACAAATGAAGAATGAATAAAATAGATGAAATTTCTGAACTATTTCGAATAAAAAATTATCTTGACAATTAGAATAGTAACATGACTATTAGGATTATTAATTTGGCCAATAGAATATTAACCTCAAATTTGAGTTCATAAATAAAATATAGGAATCCAATGAATTAAAATATTATATAATCATATCATTATATTAGAAAAAAAAAGTTTTAAAAATGAAAAATTAAGTGTCGAATGATTTATAAAGCATAATTGTTTTCTCTATAATTTTATAATAGACCTAATTAATTAATATAATATTTATTTTCATAAAAAGTATTAATAGACTATTATTTTGTTTTCTTATGATTATAATATGATTTTAGAATAACTCATGTAATTTTTCAAAGTTTTATAAAATCATTTATAATATTAAAACCAATATTTTTCGAATAAATGATGATTTTAATTAAAAAATAATTTTATTATATTTATATAATTAGATTAATAAAACCTTTTTCATCATTAATTCTTCACATAAAAAAATTATTGGGTTAAATATTTGGTATTTTTCTAAAATAGTTGATTTTATTTCTGAATAGTGAAATATAGTAATTTACAGTATTTGAAAATACAATAATTATTGACTCCTACATGATGTATTGATGAGGTAAACCCATAATGTATAACTATAATTCATTATATATTATATATAGTGATTAGAATCAAAATATTCACAGTCTTGATCTAAAATATTACACTAGTGAATATAATAATAATAAAATAGACCCCCCATCCAATATAAATACCACCCCTCAGGACATCTTCTCTTTAAAGATTTCAAGCCATTAGTATAATCTAATTTATTCCCAATCTCATTCCCAATACTCATCCACACAAACAGGGGCCATTGGTATCAATAAAAGTTCAGAACCAATCTCCCTAAAGAGGTTCTGAAGGACAATAATTCATGATGAATGATCCCCTTTTTTCTTTTAATTTCATTTCAATTTATTTGTTTTTATTATTCTATCATCATATTCACTAAAGATTAATTATTTATATAGTAGTATTATAAAACCGTTTTGAAACACTAATGGTTTTTGTTGAATGTAATACTTATAATATAGAAACCATTTCTTTATGTGGGTTATTTTATATCTAATATTGATATATGTTCTATGTGGCATGCATGATTATGTAAATTTTATTATGTGAAATGTGCTCTCAAAATTATATAGCGCTCCAATTACTTGTGTAATGTGTTTCATGTCATGTTATAAGGTGATATATGCCTGAAAATGATGATAAATATTTTTCAAAATGATGATGTGATGATTATGCGCATATGTTATTCATGGAAAATATTCTATATTTTACCACAACTATGTGTGGTCTTTGACCACATAGTCATTGTGTTTCATTTTTAAAATTTTCCACCATACATGACATTAACTAATGTTTTTTTATCACAATTATATTGATGATGCCATGTTATGATTGTTTTCACCCATGTTATACTGATTCAAGTTCATATCAATTCTTTTACAGGTCTTCTAGCTCAACCCATTCTATGATGTGGATCCCCAACATACTATTTTTACTAAAGATTACATGATGGACACTATAAAAGTATATAATAATATTTAAATAATGATTTTTTTATTACATAAATGTTAGGTTTGGATGTGAATTTCTTAAGACAGTAATGCTTTGGATCATGGTTTTGTAACTCTATTATGTTATTTATCATTTAAATTATGTAACCGTAATGAAAGAAATGAAAAATTGATATAATTGGTATAAAAATTGGTTTATTTAATTTTGGATTTATGAATAAAGAAAATTAGTTAGAAACTATAGAACGAGGCTACATATATCTAAACAACCATGAATCTCTATTAGAAAAAAATTTAAACATTGGGATCCCACAAGATATGTCTATATAGTTAATTTCACAATTGATTACATTATTTATAGATTACATGTTGTCTTTTTTGGTTAAAACATTATAAATTTTAGAAAATGGTTGGAACTCGGAGATACTAGGTCAAAAGCCCTTGTGATGGACAATGAACCGATTGCCCGAACGAAATCATTAATTCCTTGGGATGTGGAGGTCAAAACACCATTAGGATTCTCATGGAATTGTGTCCTGATAAGAAAAATATATTGAATAACATGGAACTACCTCCATCCAATAAGAGGTAGAAATTATCTATCAAGTATTTTAAACTGTAATTTCCACCTACATTTAGTGGAGCTTCATATCCACTAGTAACAGAATAGTGGGTCAACTAAATGGAGATGGTCATTATTATTCTTAAATGTTCTGATATAAAGATGTCAATTTTAGATGTTTATCATTTAGATATGGTGGCCAATTAATTGTGGTTGTGGATTAAGAAAACCAACAAAAGGATGGAATAAAAGAGATGTAGTGGGGTGGATTTATGAAAATGATTCTTAATATGCATTTCCTTTGAACTCTTCTGACAGTTATGAATTGATAATTCCCTCTACTAAAAAAATGATGGTGAATCTATTAGCACTTACAAATAACATTCCAAAAGAATTCAAAGGATTTCCATGGGTTTTATTATTAATATTTTTAGAAAAATTAAAAGATTAATTAGTTGTTTAAAACAACATCTTCAGAAGGATTTAAATATTAGGGAATTTGTGAGTTATGAAGAATTTGTTTGATGTGATCTAAAAGTGGGGATTTAGTTTGGAAAATTTTCCCATGGTTGTGTATATTAGTGATTAATGATTGAGTTACAAGATGGGGAATCTAATAAAAAATTTTAAATTAAGAATCAACTACTCATATGTTATTAATGTGGGAAAAATAATCATGGGAATTATGTTAAAGGGAAGGGGAAATGCTTCATGTGTGGGAGATAAGGCCACAAAGGTCAAGATTGTAAAATAGAAATGAATATACAAGTCAATGGGGTTAAAGAAAGAATATTACTTCCTATTTTTCAATGCATCAATTATCGGTAGAATGGTAACTATTTAAGATAGTTCAGTAATCTAGGAGTTCACTAGGGTAATCAACATCAGCATCCAGTAAATCCATAAGAGAAAGGTAACTCTTATTCTATCACCACACCTGAGGTGGAGCTTGAAAATTATGTGGTGAAAGGTATGTTAGTTATTCATTCAAGAATAGTGACTATAATATATTATAATGTTCTTTCACATTATTTCATATCCTCCACATTTAGTTGATCAATTCAAACACCACCTAAAAATAATGAGGTTGAGTTATCTGGGAGAATAGAAAATGGGTCCATTATTAAATCTATAGTATTTAAGTCTTCCCTTTCAATGTTTGTGTACTAAACCCCCCCACAAGTGTTGTATTACTTACAATTGGGGAGTTTGATACTAAATTTGGCATAGACTGGCTATATTGATAAAAATACCACATCAAATGCCCAAAATGTGAGGTCACCCCTCGCATCCTTATGTATCCATTTCTTATTTAAATGTGTCAGGTGGATGATGAATATAATTTAGAATAAAAATATAAATTTTTGATATTATTTCCTTATAATAAGTAATTTCTATCTCAAATGATTAACTAATATGAGAGAGTCAACCTCAAATACATGACCAATTCAAGGGACTACATAACTGTGATCATTGAAGAATTACCTAGTCTGCCACCTGATGGTGAGGTTAATTTCTCAATGGAAATTATTCCCAGATCTATGCTTATATAATATACCCCTTATAGAATGGCGACCATTGATTCAATGATTCTAAAGAAGTAGTATCAATAAAATTTATACAAGAGTTCAATATGCTTGTGTTCTTAACCATGGGGTATGACGGTCATCGTTACCAAGAAGATGGATATATCAATAGTCCTATGAATATATTATTGTGATCTTAATGAAAGAATGATAAAGAAAAATGGTCCCCTTTAATGGATAAATTATTTCTTCAATCTACTATGTGGTTAAATGTATCTCCCTTTGGTAGACCTTCGGTGGCGATATCACCAATTATTGGTGATGAATGAAAATTTTCCCTATATTTCCTTTTGACAAGGAATAGAATGTATGAGTTCATAGTAATAAATTAAAAACTAACAAATTCTTTGGAAATATTCATGGAATTAATAGATAGAGTCTTTTGTCATTACCTTTACATGTTTTGGGTAATCCTGGTTAATGATATTCTAATATACTCCCTCAGAAAAATAGATCAAGAAGAGTATTTAAATACTATTCTAAAGACCTAGAAAAGCAAGAAAATATAAGAAATACCATAAATTTGAGTTTTGGATGCTGGAAGTATCATTATTGGGCCATTTAATTTCTATAAAAGGAATCTCTATGAACGCTTCAATGAAAATTTCAATAAAATAGTGGTTAATGCCAACATGTGTAATAGAGATCCATATTTTCTTTTATATAGCTTGATATTATAAGCTATTTGTGAAAACATTTCATGAAAGTCAGACCCACTAACCATGCTCACTCAAAGGGATACAAGTAATTCCGGACCAGTGAATGTGAAGGCTACACCAATGAGTTAAAAATATAGGATTATCACCATGATAGTACTCACACTTTGGAAAAGTGGGGGAATCATTATGGTATAGAATAATGTTTTAGTGATGATACTCGTCTATAAACTAATGGAAAATGATAAATTGATAGCATATGCCTCATTATAGATCAAAATCCATGATCAAAACTACCCCACACAAGATATGGAGTTGGAAACTATGATCATCATATTTAAAATCCTACAACATTATATGTATTCGGAGAACTTTCAAATATATAATGATTATAAGAGCATAAAATATATATTCATAGAGAAGGATAATAATCCATTCTACTGAATATGGTTAGGGATCATTAATGAATATTCATGATCTATCCAATAACATTATTCTAAGGAAACTAAAGTGGTGGATTCTCAAATTTGAAAGTATCCGACAACATTATTAATGATGATAATTGATAAGGAACTAATATTCTAAAATTTTCAAATGATGAAAATTGGAATAATTAAGGAATAAAGATAAAAAATCATCTCTCAAATGACTTCTCAACCATCTATCATAGAGAAAATAAATAGTTCTCAAAGAAATTATGTGGAAACTCATAAGAAGGTGGAATCTCTGAGAAAAAGAAATCCTTAGAGTTCAAATCTGATAAGGATGGAATTGTATTATTTTGGTCATGATAATTTTTACTATATAATTAAGTGATAAGGAATGATATTTTATGTGACACACATTTCTCAAACATTTAAATTTACCCATGAACCTTAGATATATATTGATATAATTGAAAGAAATATTGGTGGGATAATATGATGATAAAGATTAGTGAATATAATTCAAAATTCTTAGTATGACAGTACGTAAATTATGAAAGGAAAATGTATAAGGGCATGATGTAACCACAACCCATACCAAAATGGAAATTGGAATAAATCACTATGGTCTTTTTCATCCAATATTCAATGACATCTAAAAGAAAATAATACAATATGGGTTTTTGTGAATTGTCATACAAAAAACCATTTATCAAAATTTGAGAGGACTTCTCACTAGGTAAACTTTCACAGATATACATAAACAATTTGAAGGGATACATGGAGAACAAATATCTATTATATCAGATAATATCTGATATTCACCTACAAATTATGTAAAAGACTCCAACATTCCCTAAACACTATGTTTTACTTCAGTACAAATTGTCATTCTCAAACTAATTGTCAATAATAGAAGATAGTAAAGGAACATGAAGACATGTTGAGATACTGTTCTATGGACTTCAAAGGAGGATGAGACCAAAATATTCATCTGTATGAGTTCTAATACAAAATAGTTTCAACTCAATAATCCAAATTGATCCATATTAATCCCGTTATTAGAAAAGATAATGAATAACAACATGTTGGGATGAATTCTTTGAACAGAATATTCTAGGGACTAAAATGTTTAAGGAAATGGTGGATATGTTAAAAAACCACACAACACCACATCAAGCCATTCCAATTTTTTTAGAGGAGCTCTGTAAAAAATCTCTTTCAGGACCAATAGTTTGAGTTCAGATACCTGTTATTCCACTACATATATATATGGAAAAGGATTATGAGATTTTGGAAGAAGGGAAAGCTAAGTCATAGGAACATAGGGCCCATAAATATTCTTAAATTTGTTGGAGTTTTATCTTATCGAGTAGAACATTGACAAACCATGCCTTTACTACATGATGTATTCCATGTATCGATTTTATATAAGTCAATTATGGATCCCTCACATTTACTGAATCTAGAAGAGAAGTAGATCTAAGAATATCTAAGAAACCAAAAAAGAGCAACAAAGAACATCTACATACCTCAAGAATCTAGCTTTGGTTCGCCATGTGAAGCTTTAGTATCACCTCAGAAATGATGGGAGAACCATCTTTGACCTTAGGAGATGAAAAATCCCGAGTTATGGCCACTTAAGAGGAAAAAATAGACACTTAGAGGAAAAACTGTGTGAGATCCACATTTTAAGGATCCAATTTTAGTGCTCGCATGGTTTGCTCGCACGGTTAGAAAAACCGCCAGCTAACCTTGCGTTATCCACTGCCCCCACAGCACCTCCATGCATGGCTTGGTTACACGGTTAGGCAAACCATGCACCACCCATGAGGATGCTACTGCCTTCATGACCAAATACACACAGTTTTTCTACACGTTTCATGCAAATTGTGCGCCATATGTGCCACTTCTCATTGGCCTCAAAACTTCATTCAATGATCTACAAACTCTCCCATTAATCACCCTTAACCTTTATAACCATTAAAATCATTACGTAAGGGTTTCATACCAGAAACCGGGGGTACTAAAATCCATGGTCAATCTCATAATTCTAATTCCTTTTTAGACTTCCCATTGTGGCTAAGAGGACAGTCTTTGTGTTAACATTTTGATAATGAATGGTTATCCACTGAGCCTCATATATATAATTAGTATACAAATATCGACACCTCTATTAATTCATATTATTTGATGATCCCAGAAGGGATGAATCTACTTATGTTTTTACCTAGAGTTTTCTATGTAGGATTCCTCAATTCGTTTACAATTTTCGTGGACAACATATAGGATTCTTATTCTAATGTGACATTTTTATGGACCCCAAGAGTGATTCCTATGCATACATATGTACATATAAGATCAT
Organism: Viscum album; assembly: GCA_963277665.1. Classification (NCBI taxonomy): domain Eukaryota; kingdom Viridiplantae; phylum Streptophyta; class Magnoliopsida; order Santalales; family Viscaceae; genus Viscum; species Viscum album. The sequence goes on from OY728155.1 coordinate 387,326,977, forward strand.
GAATATTATGAATCACATATGAATAAATATAGTGTACCTAGAGGGGTTCCTAGTGATCCACTGACCCTAAGATATTGCATTGTAGATTTGGGTGGATATAGTAGTGGGTGTAATCATATAACCCGTACCAAACTCTTGAGTGAAAGTGGTTAGAGTATTAGTTGTGGGTTTAAAAGTTTAAACACCCCCATTCGTTTATTTTTTTCATTCATTGGTAATTAATTAAGTAACCATGATTTTCATAAGTTATACTATGATATTAGCACATAGGGATTGTTGTGAAATGATTCCATGATATCGATACCACAAGTCATTTCATGGGATCCGAATTATGGACCCTATATGATAGGATTCACAAACATAAATTATAGTATCTTACCTGTGATCCATACATGATTTTCAATTTCTATACTCTCCATATTTTACTTTTTGTGGGATGTTGATCCATTTATTGAATGGTTCTAATGCTTGAACATATATCTAAATAGTATTCCTCGCATATCTCTTCAGGGTCATTCCACTTTGGGATTATTGGTGTCACAATGTTGTGAATTAATACAAATAACATTCTCATATTTAATAACTATAATGGATATATATATATTTGTATTATATCTATCTGTACACCGTATTTAGATGTTGTTTAGATGTCACCAGAAATTCTTTTTTATACTAATTGGAGGTGGGTATAGGTGATCCCATGGCTAGGATGTAAGACACTTGAATTATATCAATGGAATTTCCATTTTTATAATTATGGTATATAGTATTAATCACATAAAATAACATATATAAAACAATAAAAACATCACAAATGAAGAGTGAATAAAATAGATGAAATTACTGAACTATTTCGAATAAAAAATTATCTTGACAATTAGAATAGTAACATGACTATTAGGATTATTAATTTGGCCACTAGAATATTAACCTCAAATTTGAGTTCATAAATAAAATATAGGAATCCAATGAATTAAAATATTATATAATCATATCATTATATTATAAAAAAAGGATTTAAAAATGAAAAATTAAGTGTCGAATGATTTATAAAGCATAATTGTTTTCTCTATAATTTTATAATAGACCTAATTAATTAATATAATATTTATTTTCATAAAATGTATTAATAGACTATTATTTTGTTGTCTTATGATTAAAATATGATTTTAGAATAACTCATGTAATTTTTCAAAGTTTTATAAAATCAATTATAATATTAAAACCAATATTTTTCGAATAAATGATGATTTTAATTAAAAAATAATTTTATTATATTTATATAATTAGATTAATAAAACCTTTTTCATCATTAATTATTCACATAAAAAAATTATTGGGTTAAATATTTGGTATTTTCCTAAAATAGTTGATTTTGTTTCTGAATAGTGAAATATAGTAATTTACGGTATTTGAAAATACAATAATTATTGACTCCTACATGATGTATTGATGAGGTAAACCCATAATGTATAACTATAATTCAATATATATTATATATAGTGATTAGGATCAAAATATTCACAGTCTTGACCTAAAATATTACACTAGTGAATATAATAATAATAAAATAGACCCCCCATCCAATATAAATACCACCCCTCAGGACATCTTCTCTTTAAAGATTTCAAGCCATTAGTATAATCTAATTTATTCCCAATCTCATTCCCAATACTCATCCACACAAATAGGGGCCATTGGTATCAATAAAAGTTCAGAACCAATCTCCCTAAAGAGGTTCTGAAGGACAATAATTCATGATGAATGATCCCCTTTTTTCTTTTAATTTCATTTCAATTTATTTGTTTTTATTATTCTATCATCATATTCACTAAATATTAATTAATTATATAGTAGTATTATAAAACCGTTTTGAAACACTAATGGTTTTTGGTGAATGTAATGCTTATAATATGGAAACCATTTCTTTATGTGGGTTATTTTATATCTAATATTGATATATGTTCTATGTGGCATGCATGATTATGCAAATTTTATTATGTGAAATGTGTTCTCGAAATTATATAGCGCTCCAATTACTTGTGTAATGTGTTGCATGTCATGTTATAAGGTGATATATGCCTAAAAATGATGATAAATATTTTTCAAAATGATGATGTGATGATTATGCGCATATGTTATTCATGGAAAATATTCTATATTTTACAACAACTATGTGTGGTACTTGACCACTTAGTCATTGTGTTTCATTTTTAAAATTTTCCACCATACATGTCATTAACTAATGTTTTTTTATCACAATTATATTGATGATACCATGTTATGTTTGTTTTCACCCATATTATACTGATTCAAGTTCATATCAATTCTTTTACAGGTCTTCTAGCTCAACCCATTCTTTGATGTGGATCCCCAACTTACTATTTTTACTAAAGAGTACATGATGGACACTATGAAAGTATATAATAATATCTAAATAATGATTTTTTATTACATAAATGTTATGTTTGGATGTGAATTTCTTAAGATAGTAATGCTTTGGATCATGGTTTTGTAACTCTATTATGTTATTTATCATTTAAATTATGTAACCGTAATGAAAGAAATGAAAAATTGATATAATTGGTATAAAAATTGGTTTATTTGATTTTGGATTTATGAATATAGAAAATTAGTGAGAAACTATAGAATGAGGCTACATATATCTAAACAACCATGAATCTCTATTAGAAAAACATTTAAACATTGGGATCCCACAAGATATGTCTATATAGTTAATTTCACAATTGATTACATTATTTATAGATTACATGCTGTTTTTTTTGGTTAAAACATTATAAATTTTAGAAAATGGTTGTAAATCGGAGAAACTAGGTCAAAAGCCCTTGTGATGGACAATGAACCGATTGCCCGAACGAAATCATTAATTCCTTGGGATGTGGAGGTCAAAACACCATTAGGATTCTCATGGAATTGTGTCCTGATATGAAAAATATATTGAATAACATGGAACTACCTCCATCCAATAAGAGGTAGAAATTATCTATCAAGTTTTTTAAACTGTAATTACCACCTACATTTACTGGATCTTCATATCCACTAGTAACAGAATAGTGGTTCAACTAAATGGAGATGGTCGTTATTATTCTTAAATGTTCTGATATAAAGATGTCAATTTTAGATGTTTATCATTTAGATATGGTGGCCAATTAATTGTGGTTTCGGATTAAGAAAACCAATAAAAGGATGGAATAAAAGAGATGTAGTGGGGTGGATTTATGAAAATGATTCTTAATATGCATTTCCTTTGAACTCTTCTGACAGATATGAATTGATAATTCCCTCTACTAAAAAAATGATGGTGAATCTATCAGCACTTACAAATAACATTCCAAAAGAATTCAAAGGATTTCCATGGGTTTTATTATTAATATTTTTAGAAAAATTAAAAGATTAATTAGTTTTTTAAAACAACATCTTCAGAAGGATTTAAATATTAGGGAATTTGTGAGTTATGAAGAATTTGTTTGATGTGATCTAAAAGTGGGGATTTAGTTTGGAAACTTTTCCCATGGTTGTGTATATTAGTGATTAATGATTGAGTTACAAGATAGGGAATCTAATAAAAAATTTTAAAATAAGAATAAACTACTCATATGTTATTAATGTGGGAAAAATAATCATGGGAATTATCTTAAAGGGAAGGGGAAATGCTTCATGTGTGGGAGATAAGGCCACAAAGGTCAAGATTGTTAAATAGAAATGAATATACAAGTCAATGTGGTTAAAGAAATAAGATTACTTCCTATTTTTCAATGCATCAATTATCGGTAGAATGGTAACTATTTAAGATAGTTCAGTAATCTAGGAGTTCACTAGGGTAATCAACATCAGCATCCACTAAATCCATAAGAGAAAGGTAACTCTTATTCTATCACTACACCTGAGGTGGAGCTTGAAAATTATGTGGTGAAAGGTATGTTAGTTATTCATTTAAGAATAGTGACTATAATATATTATAATGGTCTTTCACATTATTTCATATCCTCCACATTTAGTTGATCAATTCAAACACCACCTAAAAATAATGAGGTTGAGTTATCTGGGAGAATAGAAAAAGGGTCCATTATTAAATCTATAGTATTTAATTCTTCCCATTCAATGTTTGTATACTAAACCCCCCCACAAGTGTCGTATTACTTACAATTGGGGAGTTTGATACTAAATTTGGCATAGACTGGCTATATTGATAAAAAGACCACATCAAATTCCCAAAATGTGAGGTCACCCCTCGCATCCTTATGTATCCATTTATTCTTTAAATGTGTCAGGTGGATGATGAATATAATTTAGAATAAAAATATAAATTTTTGATATTATTTCCTTATAATAAGTAATTTCTATCTCAAATGATTAAGTAATATGAGAGAGTCAACCTCAAATACATGACCAATTCAAGGGACTACATAAATGTGATCATTGAAGAATTACCTAGTCTGCCACCTGATGGTGAGGTTAATTTCTCAATGTAAATTATTCCCAGATCTATGCTTATATAATATACCCCTTATAGAATGGCCACCATTGATTCAAGGATTCTAAAGAAGTAGGATTAATAAAATTTATACAAGAGTTCAATATGCTTGTGTTCTTCACCATGGGGTATGACGGTCATCGTTACCAAGAAGATGGATATATTAATAGTCCTATGAATTTATTATTGTGAGCTTAATGAAACAATGATAAAGAAAAATGGTCCCCTTAAATGGATAAATTATTTCTTCAATCTACTATGTGGTTAAATGTATCTCCCTTTGGTAGACCTTCAGTGGCGATATCACCAATTATTGGTGATGAATGAAAATTTTCCCTATATTTCCTTTTGACAAGGAATAGAATGTATGAGTTCATAGTAATAAATTAAAAACTAACAAATTCTTTGGAAATATTCATGGAATTAATAGATAGAGTCTTTTGTCATTACCTTTACATGTTTTGGGTAATCCTGGTTAATGATATTCTAATATACTCCCTCAGAAAAATAGATCAAGAAGAGTATTTAAATACTATTCTAAAGACCTAGAAAAGCAAGAAAATATAATAAATACCATAAATTTGAGTTTTGGATGCTGGAAGTATCATTATTGGGCCATTTAATTTCTATAAAAGGAATCTCTATGAACACTTCAATGAAAATGTCAATAAAATAGTGGTTAATACCAACATGTGTAATAGAGATCCATATTTTCTTTTATATACCTTGATATTATAAGCTATTTGTGAAAAAATGTCATGAAAGTCAGACCCACTAACCATGCTCACTCAAAGGGGATAAAATTAATTCCGGACCAGTGAATGTGAAGGCTACACCAATGAGTTAAAAATATAGGATTATCACCATGATAGTACTCACACTTTGGAAAAGTGGGGGAATCATTATTGTATAGAATTATGTTTTAATGATGATACTAGGCTATAAACTAATGGAAAATGATAAATTGATAGGATATGCCTCATTATAGATGAAAATCCATGATCAAAACTACCCCACACAAGATATGGAGTTGGAAACTATGATCATCATATTTAAAATCCTACAAAATTATATGTATTCGGAGAACTTTCAAATATATAATGATTATAAGAGCATAAAATATATATTCATAGAGAAGGATAATAATCCATTCTACTGAATATGGTTAGGGATCATTAATGATTATTCATGCTCTATCTAATAACATTATTCTAAGGAAACTAAAGTTGTGGATTCTCAAATTTGAAAGTATCCGACAACATTATTAATGATGATAATTGAGAAGGAACTAATATTCTAAAATTTTCTAATGATGAAAATTGGAATAATTAAGGAATAAAGATCAAAAATCATATCTCAAATGACTTCTCAACCATCTATCATAGAGAAAATAAATAGTTCTCAAAGAAATTATGTGGAAACTCATAAGAAGGTGGAATCCATGAGAAATTGAAATCCTTAGAGTTCAAATCTGATAAGGAAGGAATTGTATTATTTTGGTCATGATAATTTTTACTATATAATTAAGTGATAAGGAATGATATTTTATGTGACACAAATTTCTCAAAATTTTCAATTTACCCATGAACCTTAGATATATATTGATATAATTGAAAGAACTATTGGTGGGAGAATATGATGATAAATATTAGTGAATATAATTCAAAATTATTAGTATGACAGTACGTAAATTATGAAATGAAAATGTATAAGGGCATCATGTAACCACAACCCATACCAAAATGGAAATTGGAAGAAATCACTATGGTCTTTTTCATCCAACATTCAATGACATCTAAAAGAAAATAATACAATATGGGTTTTTGTGGATTGTCGTACAAAAACCCATTTATCAAAATTTGAGAGGACTTCTCACTAGGTAAACTTTCATAGATATACATAAACAATTTGAAGGGATACATGGAGAACAAATATCTATTATATCAGATAATATCTGCTATTCACCTACAAATTATGTAAAAGACTCCAACATTCCCTAAACACTAAGTTTTACTTCAGTAAAAATTGTCATTCTCAAACTAATTGTCAATAATAGAAGATAGTAAAGGCACATGAAGACATGTTGAGATACTGTTCTATGGACTTCAAAGGAGGATGAGACCAAAATATTTATCTGTATGAGTTCTACTACAAAATAGTTTCAACTCAACAATCCAAATTGATCCAAATTAATCCCGTTATTAGAAAAGATAATGAATAACAACATGTTGGGATGAATTCTTTGAACAGAATATTCTAGGGACTAAAATGTTTAAGGAAATGGTGGATATGTTAAAAAACCATACAACACCACATTAATCCATTCCAATTTTTTTAGAGGATCTCTGTAAAAAATCTCTATCAGGACCAATAGTTTGAGTTCAGATACCTGTTATTATACTACATATATATATGGAAAAGGATTATGAGATTTTGGAAGAAGGGAAAGCTAAGTCCTAGGAACATAGGGCCCATAAATATTCTTAAATTTGTTGGAGTTTTATCTTATTGAGTAGAACATTAACAAACCATGTCTTTACTACATGATGTATTCCATGTATCGATTTTATATAAGTCAATTATGGATCCCTCACATTTACTGAATCTAGAGGTGGTATAAACGAAATTTGATCATTCATATTAGGAGAATCAAGTGAATATATTAGGTCATAGGGACAATGTTCTACACAAAAATACTACTTAACTAGAAAAATTACTAAGGAAGATTTATAAGTATGAAGAGGAAATGTGGGAACGAGAGGATGTGACAACAGAGAAATACACTCAAATTTTTTTGTATATTTATATTTGGATTGAGAAATTTAAAAACATATGAAGAATGTAACAACCTATAATTATTTCATGGGAAATACAAATCTTATAATTATTTCATATAGTGTATACTATATAATGTAACCTAGAGAACATAACAGAAGAATTATAAATAATGAATGAACGAAATAAGAGAAATAGAGTAATATTTACCAATGGAATAGTAACAAGACCATTGGAATAGTAATTTAACCATTATGAATAATGAATCTTCCAATAGAATAGTAAAATCAGGTATGAAATTATAAATAATATTTAGGTATCTTAAAAATTAAAATATAAGAGAACCTAACAGGAAACCCATGAAACATACACTCTCATAATGATAGAATTGATTTCTATAGATCATTAAAATATTTATTAATGAAATTAATAAGATTAAAAAAATAAAATATATTTATATGTGGTTTTTTATTTGTTAATTAATGAATATAATATTAATTTCAGGGAAATTAAAGTATAAAAAATTCAGACAAAAGGTAAGGGGATTATCGAACCCAATTTCAAACGTTTGTGTTATTCCTCTTTCGTTAAAAAGTTTGTTACAGATGTTAATTTAATACTCCTAAAATATAATTTCATCATTTTTTCCTTTTTTATTCATTAATTTATATTTTTATAATATGGTTTTTTTCTTATATAATTATTTTCTAAATGAACAATTCATTATAGAAAATGAAACTCTTTTTTATCTTAAGACTGTTTTTCTTCACCCAGTTATGATCATTTCTATAACAATATGTTATTTTATTTTTTGGAACCCCAATTCTATCCATGAGTTTAATATTTATAATGAGAAACACATAATTTTCCATGTTTCATTTTTTTCTATGTTTGATATAAACTCCATGTGGAATAAATGATTTTAGAAATGATATTATGTGATGGGTGAACCCGAAATTATTAATCTCCCTAATGTGTTGGTTAATAATATGTATCTCATTAGAAAAGGTACAATATGCATAAAAACATGTATTTTTTATATATATGATTATTTTAATTAAAAATTATATATCCAATACATAGAAATTTATTTTAGTAAAATGGAGTTTGTTTTTGAAATCTACATATAAAATAATTATTACTATTAATATTTTGGATTTTTTAAAATACATGAATATTTGTGAACAGTGAAAATGGTAATTTGTGGGAGTTAAAAATTTCATTAATTATTAATACATAGATGACGCATTAATGATTTATGCCAACAATCAAGAAATATACTTCATTATTTTAATATAATTGTTGACAAGGATCAAACTATTAAAATTATTGATCCAAATAATAAACTAATGAATATAATAATAAAAAACACCCCATCCCCCACTATCAGAAATGCCTATCACCTACTCATCCCATCACACCCTCATAGATAGGTTGATTATCCAATTACTGCCCAATCCACTTTTATTTCCTCTTACCCACATCCTACAGCCATTGTCCTAATCAAAATACCAAAACCAATATCTCTATGTAAGTTCTCAAGGAGAGGAATTCAAGGAGTAAAATATTATTTCTTTTCTTTTAATTCCAATTCATTTTATTTATTTTCATATTCAATCCTAATATCCAATTATAAAAGTGTAATTACAACTCTATTATATTATATATTCTATAAATTTATTATATTAAGTGAATAATATATCATCAAACCTAATGTCATATACCTTTTATTTTATAAATGGAAAAATTTTCTCTAGGTGTTGTTTTATCGCATTTTAAGAAGAAAAGATTTTATTCTCCATTACCTCCTTATGGGATATATAAAATAACCTTTATATTGGATTTAATCAATATTAAAATATATATTATAACCTTTTAAATTTTCACCAAATTACATATTTTCATAATATTTAATAATAAAACAAAATGTGTTTTTTGTGATCTAAATATGTCTAAATTAATCTAGAAGATTATCATTAACATTTTATATAATGAAACATAGTCATATATTCAATATAAATAATAAAAAACATATATTAATATTATTTAACATCAACAATATCATATCATTTATGTGCTTTAGAATTTTAATAATATTATATGTACTTTTATACTTGGTTATAAGTGAACCTATCCTGAAAACAATGATATGTACTCTCCCAGAACAATAGAATTAACCTCTATAACTCATTATAATTTCCATAAATGAACTCATTAAAATTTCAATAAATAAAATAAATGTATAAGAAGTTATGTATTTATTAATTAATGAATCTAATTTTATTTTCAGTGAGACTAACGTATAATGAATTTTGACAAAATGTAAGGTGATTCTGATTACCAATTCCCATTATTTATGTTATTTCTATTTCATGAAAATTTTTAGTGTGGATTTGAATTTAATTCTCCTAAATGATAAATTCATCTCTTTTACCTTTTATTTGTTGATATAAATTTTTATGATCTGTTTTTTTTAATATGAAATTATATTACAATGGATCTATTCATCCTATAAAACACAAATTTTTCTTATCTTTATATTTTATATTGATCACCCAAGTATCATGATTCCTATAATATTTTGATTCCTGCATTTTGAACCCCAATTTTTTTTTCTATAATTTTTAGTTATGATGATAAAACCATTCAATTCCATGTTTATTTTTTTTTCAAATATTGATATACATTCTACATGGAATTAGTGATTATAGAAATGTTATTATGTGATTGGTGCACCCAAAATTATAAATCACTCTAATGCATTGTATAATATTATGTATCTCATGATATATTTTACTATATAAATGAAATGATTCTAGTTTTGTTCCCAATGATGATTGAATTATTATTCGCATATATTATTTATGAATACGGTTCTCTCTTTGTTAACAACTTTACGTGTTATTTTACTACAAAGACATGATGTTTCCTTTTTAGGAATTTCCACATTCCATTAATTAACATACTACTTCTTCATATGATTATGATTATTATACAAGGATTATGTTATGATGATTATTATTATACTCACACATTTTAAATTGATTAATGTTTTTAATTATTGGCTAATTGGGATTTTATCTCACCATTTATATGATGTATATCCTCAAGATAGTACATTTACTATGGATTATGTAGGAGCCTCTAAGAGTACATAAAAGAAATAATTATTCAATTTCTTTGTTTTATTGTGTCAATTTTATGTTTGGTCATATGTTAACCAGGACACTAATCCATTGGATACAGTTTTTGTAATACTATTATACATTTTATCAATAAAATGATGTAATTGTAATGTATTAAAAGAAGAGATATTATATAGGAAAATTGTACCCTATGGTGAGCTTCTTGATCATATAAATTCTTCTCATTGGACGAATAACGTAAGGTTGATCAGGATTATAGAACCTAGGATTGAAATTTTTATGAATTGATTGAGTGGCATGACAACCATTTCAATTACTTATTCATAGGATGTCTAGTTGATTCAGATTCCAAGACCAAGTATCAACTATGGAATTATTTTATCAACATCATGAATACATTTCTCTTATGATTCAAAAAGACTAAGTGTATTCAATGAGCATTCAGGCATAATAATATATTATATGTTCACCATTAGTTATGGACTAATGAGATATATTTTCTACCCCTATATATGTATGTCAATTATCATTTAGAAAATATATATTCATTTAGTATTATCATAGATTTATGATGTTTACAACTGAGACATAGGGTTACATGATCGATCTGACCCACTCATTTGGTTTCTTAATATTGGGACAGACTAACTAAACACTGTTAGATATATCAGGTACTTGGTTTTAATTGTAGTAGTAGTAGACCCTTTTAATTTATTTTTAATTATTTTATTCATGTATATATGATCACCTAGAAGGTGACTAGTGATGTATGCTTGACATGTCTATTCAGTCCATTACTACATTTTATTTTCTAATATACTTGTCTATATATTCATATTCCAAGATCTAATTATTGAATACCAAGGATGAATTTTGGTTTTTTTCCTTATTTGTTACACCAAAATGAGAGTATACTCTACCCATTGACACATCCTTGGCTTTCACTACTAATCAGATGCCTCTGGAATAATTTTTTTCTTGTATAAATATTTTTTACTGAACATTCCATCTAATGTTCATAGAGTATGATTCTTTAATATGTGAAAATGTTGTATGAGAGCCTATTCCTTTCCTATTATTTTTATTTGGGATATGGTATTAAGGATTATTAGTAATTTTTTAGATCCCATGATAGTTATAGGATTGGTTTTTTGATAACACTTGTTTTGATAATAAGTCGGTGTTACTAGAGATATGGGATAACTGATATGGATCATCGATGTAAAAGATTAGTAATATTTGATCATTGTGAGAATAATATATGATGTAGATTTATTTAGTTTTATGTATGTTTGGATCTATTACCATTTGTGAGAGGCCATTTTTTTATTTGACTCATGGATGTATGAGGATAGTGGTATTTTTACATATGATAATTTTGGCACGTAGGGTCTACATGTATTGGATTTCTATTCTGTGTTTTTTCACTAACAATAGGGGACGTTTTTTTAAACATTAAACAATTACATTAATTTTGTTTTACTATATTTTTAGGGGTTTAATTTTACTCAACATGTCTGACTGGAATATATATTTCCTTTCTGGTTGTACATTTTATAGATCTTTTGTATGAAATTTGACAATGAGGCTAATGACTCATTCCACATTCACGAGCAGTAAAATGACCATGGTAGGTCTATAGGGAACATGTTTCCCAATTATGGACCCCTTGTGTTTAATTGTTTCTTTGGTTATTTTATTTTATGAACTATTAATAACATATACATTGTTTTTTACGTAGATTGGAATGGAATTCAATTTAAAAAAACTAAGTTTGGTAAATAATATTTGAGATGAATTTGTGTGGAAAAAGTAGACTACAATAGGTCAAAATTTCCTCTTAATTCCATTTATTAATCCTTTTTTCATGTACCTTTTTAAATTATGGATAACTAAATATTCTTAACAACCACTATATAATATTTTCATATAAATTTTGATGATATTTCTCGTCATTGACCACCATATACTATTATATTATATTATATTAAATTACAGTTTAATGTCAATATGTACCTATGAAATTATAGTTAATTGGAACTCAAGGTTGTATTACCATATAGATATTCATAGTGAGTTCCTGTTCATCAGCACTACTACATATATTTCAAAAACCACTAGAAAATAGTTTTTTCTGAGTATTATCAAAGAGGATTAGGTCCAAATTGGTTTATGTGGGGAATTTTTGAACCCTATAGGTCATTTTTTATTTACCACACATTGAAATGATTGATCATTAGGATATACGGTTAGAACCAGTTAAAATTTCATGGGACGTGGTTGGAATGGCTTAATGGGAGACACAAATGCCCTTATTTTTTATATGGACCCTTTTGAGTGTGAATATAGTATGACAGAGGGAAACCTATGAGTAGTTTTTGAATAATTTTTTCTGTTCCATTTTAGGTAATGAGAAGGGTTGTACACTCATGTGGACACCAATTCAATGGATTTTCTCTAGTTTTACTATATATACAAGGTGATTCATTTTTTATCTTTGAAGGAACCTAGTATTCGTTGGTATTGACACGGACAATAATAGTTATGAATGCTTGGGTTCCTCTACACATTAATAATAAGTGGATTAATTACTGACATTTTCAATGTTTGGTAACTACTCATGAAGAGAATGATGATATGTGAATATTTTTCATTGAATGAACAATGGAACATGTTTGTTGCTTGATTTTTGAGTGGTGTTCCAAGGGATCCTTTGTCTTAATGAAAGATCCATGTCATGTAGCATAGTAATCCTTGTATTGGTGGTGTTTGAATCAATGGATCATAAGTCATGTCACATGTCATGTGGTATTGGATGTACATCCATAGTCTATGGAAATTTTTATTCAAATTGAATGAGAGTTGGAACTACTTGAGGAGGAACATTTATTAGTGAACAGGATTGGGCTATGGATAGATGCATTAAAAAATGACGCTTACGGTAATGGAGACATGGACCCTTAGACCAATTAAAAGAAAATTAACATTACAAGGACTATAATATGAATAAATTGGAGTCCATGAGATGATTGTCCCTATTTTGACTGAGAAACAGATTTTATGTTATTTGGTATTAGTAGATTGTTATGGAATGTAAACTATGTCTAGTACTAATCATCTCTTAGTAAGAGTAGAACATGTATATTGATTGAATATATGTTCACTACACATCTAGAGATGATACTACCTCATATCATGAAATCACATTGCAAAATATTCAATAGAATCAATTTTATTCCATGATAACTAATTATATTCAATGATTTGGTGAAGAAAAATATTGAGGTTGCGCTAAAGGTTATGTATATAGTAATCCATATGGTGGAGAGTGATCCATTATCCATTTGAGGTTGGTGAACCTTGTTATGAGTTTAAATTCATAATTTTCCATACGAACCATTTTTGAGATGTTGGAATGTGTGAAAGTTTGAGGATGCGATTTGGATATCAGGAATAAAAAGATTTCGATATTATAGTCATTATTTTTAGTGATGTATAGATTGTTGGAGGAAGTGGTTGGAGCTCAGTTGTAAGGAAATGATAAAAATAATCTTATAGTGGGTATTACCAAATCAATCATGATTGAACATATAATATATTAGGAGATATTTCAGCAATGTGACACTTGTCATTGGAAAATAAAAATATCATAGTTACGCATATTCTTGATAGGATATAATGGATACATTTTGACCATTGAGGTGTCACATGGATAAATTATTTGTAATGGGGATGTTGTAATGATTTGGGTTCTTCTACACTATAAAATTGAGAAATATATGTATTTTTTGATGAAAATTATTTATGAAATGGTTTTTTACCATAATAGATGATCGATGATAAATTTTATTACATCTTCAATAGTCCTAAAATATTAGTTTTACAATTAGATAAGATTTTGGTGGAATTATAAGAAATTATAAATTTCTAAGAATAATGAATAATTATTAGTTAGATAGGTAAATTTTAATTTATTCATGAATTATCATTAAGAGATATATTAAAAAAATATTCACATTCAGAATATGTCTCTATATTTTAGTTTGAAATGGGGGTTTTCAATATTGATTCATAAACTACTGTCAGGTGTTGGGGGTAGGACCAAACCCCATTTCCTTTTAATTTTGATTTAATTTTTATTTTATTTAAATTTAATATTTTATTTCAACTCATTATCTTATTTTCTCACATTATCCTCTATGGGATTATAATATTAATGATAGACCGATAAAAGGGATATGAGTAGAGAGATATAGAGATATTGATGTAAGAGGATATTTCCTACAATAGAAGTTGTTATGCATGTATAACTTTTGTTCTAATTCATCTTTCTGAAATCTACATGATGGTAAGGGATGAGGTATATGGTTCCTTTTTCAATAATATCTATTCGATATGTTTCTTATGACCAAGTTGGAGAGTCTTAATAATTTCACAGAGACTAGGTATGCAGTGCACATCAGAGTATCATAAAATTATTATACTTTATTTTATATATTTTCTTACTCTATATGTGATTTCATTAGATGGTGATTAGTATTTTATGTTTGAAATGTTCATTTATTCCATTAATTTATTTCATTTTAATATAGTCTTAGTGATATTTACTACTTCCTCACTCTCATTATTTGCAACTATAGATGATGTTTTGATATTTTTTATGATTTATTACACTAATGTGAGAGAATAGTCTCTCAATAGACACAAACATGGCCCTCAATATTGGTAGATAGCCTATATAATATTGGAAGGTATAATTAAGTCTTCTTCTCTAGCAATTCCAAAAATTATTCATCGATTAAACCAGGCCAGGACATGGAACAAAAAATGTACATGTTTTACACCAATAAGGAACTAGGTAATTTTTTGTTATTTTGGATACATTTAATCAAATCCATCCATGTTATCCGACATATACATATTATTATGGTATTTATATGACTTATGACCCCCTCATCCATAAGTTATGTATTTTATAATCCCCTTGTATAATTTTACTTGGTAATTTCTTCCAGAGTTTTGACATAACGAAAATTGTGTCTTTTTTCCTTCATCCCATTAATTTTAATACTTTACATGATCTTCAATCCTTATCTTCTTTTAAAGACTAATATTTTCAAGTATGGGTATATTATTAATCATGTTTCGTGATAGATGGATCAAAATAATCACTATATTTCTAATTTTATCTCTCATTCAAATGGGTTGATCATTGATGTCATCATCACATTCTCTCACATACCCAATGTTAAATTAGTTACTTATAGTTTTAGTAATCACTAAAACCACTAGCATTATATGAAGGACAAATATTTAACATCATATGGATATTATCAAAATCAATAAAATAAAATAGATTCAATTATAAAACCATTTAGCCTTTTACATCATCACATTTTTTCATTATTCAATTAGTTTAGCCTATATAATTCATGGTTTAATGTAGGATAATTTTTTGGGTAATCTTATACATCCTATAGTATCCCCTCAGTGTAATAATTGAATAAATATTTCATAATACTTTTTATAAGAATATGAATAATCAAATAACTTACCTTGGGGGGTCAAAACATGTGTTGAGTAAGGTCTTATTACCATGCACGAAGATCAAATCGAGTTAATACCAAATTTAATCTTTCTGAAATTATTACCCCTATGTAAATCAAATCCCAACCCAACATCACTTTATAGTATAAAAAAATGGATGTATTTATAAGAATTAAAAAATCTATATACATTAAAAAAATCCACTATATTATCATATGCATAGACTCTAACCATAGACTTATCCATAGAGTTTTCACTAATCTTATCAAATACTAATATTATATGATACAAACCGTAGTGACCAAATCCCAGAACATAATTTATTCCATTATTAGTTAAATAATTTTACATTAATACATAATAATGATCTAGACGTCTATATTATTTGAATGAATAGACATACAAAGAAATCATCATAGACATAAAAATTATTATTTATTTAATAATATAAATAGTGCTCCTAACTCCCATATGTATTCTAAAACTTCAAAGGATATCCTGTTTAAAATAATTAAGGAAAGGGTGATCTTGAAAGGCTGGTAAGGGAGTAAACTTGTAAATAAATCATAACATGAGAGTCAAAAGCATAACATGATATCAATGATAGGATGATCATAAGAATGTAAACATCCCATAAGGAAATAATATCTTATGATTATGGAATAATAATCATTTGGATATTTTATAAATTATGATATCATAATTATATTTATTTTTTTAGTCCTAAGGACATAATTATGAAGTTGTAATAGTCCCATTCGTAATTAAGTTAACTCCCCATTCATATAAAAAACATGGAAAAACTTCCATGGTAGATTAGGTTCACTCCCTAATCTTCTAAATAGCTTATCATGAGAAATAATGTATTCAAAAAATTAATTGGCGGGATAAATAGATATTTTACCACCCATAAAATAAACAAAAATCACACATAATTGTTCTACATAAAGAAAATATATCATTCATAAATCAAAAACAAAATAAAACCCATGAGAAGGTTGGGGGTATCATTATTCTAATTGCCAGTACAATCAATGTAACAAACATAATGGAACCCAAGTTAAAATTGAATTAAATCATTTGGATGTTTATATTTGAAATTTATACATAGTTCTTGATAATTTTTTTCTAATATATATATAATTATAATTATCTAGGAGATGAAATAATAAAAACACACCTCTTTGGTGAAGCATTATGGATTAAGGATATTTTAATAGAACAAAAAATATTATTGTCTTCAATAAAACCATAATTTAACCAAGTGGGTTTTATATAATATAATGAGTGCTTTTTATCAATTCATGTTTTATAAAAATTTCATGGTGGTGATTCTCAACATGATACAAGAAGTTGGAAGGCTCCCTTAATCTGGGTTGACATAAAATTGATATATTATATGTGAACAGGATAAATGTATAAAAATTTAGAATATTTTAAATTATTTATTTATAAAAGGTAAATATATTTATATATAGAATATTTACATGAGATGATCATGAAATAAATGGTGGAAAATTTAATATGTATCCTAAAATATGAATTAAGGAACATGAAATACCACTAATGTTTTAAAAACCATTGTTGAAACCCAGCATCATAAAAAATGTTAATAAAAAAATAATTTACAGAATAAGATAAGTTAAATACCCATTCAATGATAGATAAAACCTGATTAGGCATCTAATTAAAAATATTACTTTAGTGTAAAGGGAAATTGTGGAAAAATATAGTAAAACTATATTCTAAATATATAGGAATAGTTATTAATGTAGATTTGTTTTCAAATTTGATTTAAACAAAAAGAAAGATAAGAATAAATGAATAAAAAATGTTTTTCATACAACATATTATTATCGTATACCATATGAAATGAATTCTAAAATTCAAGGAACAATATTATAACTCAATATTTCATATTATGTTATCAAATACTATGCCAAATTTATTAATTTTTTTATTAAATGTCAATGGAAGATTCAAAGTAATATTTATATATATATATTCAAAAATAAATTATGTAGTGTTCTACAATAAATTATTGGTAATTATATATACCACAATAATAATAAATTGAATCATTACAGTAAAACATTTTTCAATAATGGTAAATTGAGATGAGCAGAAATATGAATTATGATACATTGTTATAAAAACCCCTTTAAATAGATAATGATTTATTTTGATGTTAAAATAACATGAATAAGTATAATTAATTACAAGAAATATACAATTTCAATTATATACTCTATTAAAAATAAATTATGTGACCAAGATAAAAAATTTCTAAAGGAATGACATTTTCATAAAAAACCCATACCATATTCCTAATTCATTTTAGCCATGTGCTTATCATAGTGAATAAGAAAATTATGTTTGTTTCAAAAATTTCATGAAAATATATTATTTTTTTATTAATTTATTATGGATAATTTATTTTCATTTTATATTTATTTTTTTATATAGTTTTTTACCCTATGTTTATTAAATGAATATGTTTGTTAAAGTTTCTAATAACTACTTATGTATGTTATCATTGGAAGAAATAATGGTAAAGTATTTTCATAGTGTACATAACATAAATAATTTTTAGGAAATTATTTGTATATATTATATAAATTTTCAAATCCATCTATAACGGGTGGTGAGAAAAATGAAACTCTTCGCTAGTGATGGTTATAGTGCGACTATATGTGAAATTAATGATTTCATATATAAATAATTGATAGTGAAAAGCTCAAATGATATTTCCAAATTTATGAATAATATTTAAATTATATATATTATATTAATTCATCAATAATATCCATTTTATTTTTCATTAACACCATTCGTAAAAAATGAATGACATGACATTATAGAGATGGTAGTCTATCCAACACACTAACTACATTTTATTATTAGCTGATGAATAGAAACAAATATATGATATTACAATAATAAAATAACTAATTTTGATAATAATTATACTTATTTCATTATATTTTGGTGGATAAACTATATTTTTTAGAGAAATATTATGGAAAACATTTATGAAAAAATGTTGTACTTATCTTACACACATGATCTCCCCTTAGTGATTTCTATGGAAATAATGGCCTTAACATAACATTTAGATAGAGAGGTATTAACTATGATAAATATAAATATTTAAGTAATGGTGTTGTTATAGTTTTAATGTAAATTATATCTGGAGGAATAAAAATGGATTTGTTGATGTGATCCCCTTTTATTTGTGGATAAAATTTCACTTTTGGGAATACACATTTCCCTACAATGATATCACAATACTATACCAATGATAATGGATCTAATGCTCAAAAATTATATATATTGGTTTATATCTTAGTTTTTATGTACTAAAACAAGTAATTAAACACATGCATTAATCATTATGTAGTATTTATACCATTATAATGGAAATATTTTACTCTTTTAGTTTTTTTCTAACTGAATAGTTTATATCTAAGTGATTTTATGAATTCTTTAAAATATATCATAACCTTTATATTGTTTTCTCTCATTATAAAAAATAATTTGACCTCTATTAAATTGAATTAAACTTTGTAATATTATAAAAAAACTTTTAAATTAAAACTTTTAATTCTTAGGAAAACAGTTTTAGAAGAAAAATGATATATTGAATATTATATATTTTTATACATATTAAATATTAATTAAATGTATGTATGGTAAAAATTTTATTATATCTAGGTTTACAAATAATATCAGGCTACTAATTTTATTTCTCTCAACAATATTTATTAGAAAAAATACAATATATTAATAAAATAATTCTGTTATAAAATTGGTTTCCCGATTATCATAGTAATTAATAATAATATTTCTAAAATTGTTTCTACACACAATAAAAAATGTAAAATTATATTTAATATTAAAATTAAAAAATAAAATAGAAAATTAATTAATTCAAAACTAATTTATAATGATGAAATATTCTAATTTAAAAAAAAACATGTTAAATAATGGTATTGGCTGTAACAATACCAAAGTCTAAAAAATGTTAAACATGTGTTTTAAATATTAAATATAGAATATGTAAATTATATATATTATATAGTAAATTAATATTTGGTATATAGTTTCTTATTAATCATTTATTTCATTCGTGTATTTTAAAAATCATAGTTTTTAACCAAATTAGTACGTTTTCTATTCACATAAACATTGATTATTTCATAAAATTATCAAAAATTATTATAAACATATAATTCTTATTAAAAATCTAAAAATGATATTCATTTTCTAAAATTAAAATACTAATATTTATAAAATCAAATATTTAATAAAATAATAAATTTCAATAAACATTTTTTATTGGAAATTATCATTTTCGAACACTACCTATTATTATTCTTATATCATTTCATTTAATAAAAAAAATATTAGTTACACAATTACAAATATCAAACATTATTTTCTATCATCAATACTATATTTATTGAAATATGAAATCATATCCTATAAAAAAGAAATTTTTCTAAAAAGATAATCATCAAAACAATAAATGATATTTTAATAAATTTATATATACCAATTAAATTAAAATAATAGTAGTAGTAAAAGTAATTTTATTTTATAAAAATAAAATATAATTTTATAATTCCTTAATTTTAATTAAATCAGATTATTTTGTGAGACATACTTAAATATTTACATTCTGCGTAAATATTACATGGTTTGTTTTTGTTTGTTGTTGTGTGTGGAGAATGATATTGGACACATTTACCTAATTAAGGGAAAATATATTAAAATAAAATTCCATTACACTTATGGAAAATATCTATAAATTAAAATAAGTAACCACTGTTAATGGTTCTCAACATGGAAATAATTGAAATAGGACAAAATTTCATGAAATTCTATTAAAAGGAAATAGATATATTCGTGAAGAGTATAATAAAATGACCAGGAAAGAAGGTGATAAAAAATAAAATAATTATTCACTGAAAAATATATCCATAATTTGAAATTATTTTAGATTTTAATTTTATTTATTAGTCAACAAATTGAACAAGATATATAACCCAAAAAAAGATTAAAGAAGAGAAGTTGTGACACCAATAACTCTAGAGGTTTATTATGTCTAAATACCACTACCTAGTAGAACATAATATTCTGAAGTCATATGATGATCATTCTAATGTAGAAATTTAAATAATTTTTATATCCCAAAAAAATTATAATGTATGTTAATTGTGTTTCTAAACAAAATGTAGAATTAAATGAAAAATTAATATAAATATGAATAGCAAAAAAGGATGATATTTCTACCGCAACATAGTTGATACATAAGAGAGTTTTTATAAGACTTATTTCCCCAAAATAAGGCCAAGAAACTTATTTAAATTTTTAATATTAGTAAGATTCTAGTTTTAAAAAATTATGCAAAAAACTAAGATCAATGAAAAAACCAGGATTTGTAGGTTTCTATTTTTTTGATATATTTTTACATAAATAATTGGATGGTTGGTAAAATAAATAAGGAAGAAAGGAATCCCATTATGTGGAAGAAAAATAATCATAAAGGAAAATACGAATATACTAAGAACACAAATCATTTCATCTCAAATAGATTTGGAATATCATAAATATCAATGGTATTTTCAATGAATGGAATTGTAAATCATTCAATAATGAAACAAAAAAAAAGTATATGGATAATACCATAAATATTAATAATATAGATGATCCTATGTATGGAATAAATATTGATAAAATGATGACATTAATATTCTTAATATGTCCATGAATAATAGTGGTGATTTATCTTTGTGTGACAATCCAAATAGAAACAAATAATAACCCCACTTTAAAAGGGGGAAGTTATTTATTTTTTGAAATAAAATGGATCCTCATGGAAAAATGAAATTTATCCATTAATCTGAGATATTAAAAGAAAAAATTTTGATAAAAAATGATGGAATTGTACAAGGGTTAAATGAGAAGACTATGTTAGGGGAGAAAACATAAAAAAATACTTTGGGAAACCGAAAATGGTTTCTCATATTCATAATGTATATTTTGAAATCTAGCTATCTAATTTGAAACATGAATGAGAGTAGTAATCAAAAGTAATGAAAGATCCAAAAGGAAATATTGGATTCCATGTAAAAATCTAATTGAAAGTCCTGAGAGTATATAATAAGGGAATTACTGAAGATCTCATGAAGATATTTTTAGAAGGTGTAAGATCGTTTGAAATAATTAAATTTATTTTGTAGCATTAATTCTATTATAAGAAAAATCATGAAAACATGTTGAACCAAGTGATTCATGTTCCATGATAGTTCATACTAAATTAAGAATTTCTCACAAGGATAAATAAAAAGAACACATATATCATAAATGAATTAATATTACAATGTTTTTGTGAATGTAAGAATATTCTATTTGGATATAGAGATATATTAAAAAATGAATATTATTTGAGAAGAAATTGTAAAACCAATAAATCACATAAATGAAAATGGAGTTTCTAATTATTCCCTTTGTATTTTTGTATTATTTATATGATAATAAAATATTTAATTGAATATGATGTTGGTTCTCAAATTTCAATCAATTGAAATAAATTAAACCCAAATAAAAATTCTATGACATATGAATATACAATAATTTTATTAAATTTCAAATAATAATCTAATTAACATCACGATAAATGTCTAACTACAATGAATGTGAAGAATATTTCAAAACTGGATTAAATGAATGATAAAAGTAACTATCTTGGAATAAAAAAATTATATGATATAAACAATTCATCTTTATGATATGTATCTTCACTGAGGAAGAGGAAATTAATGAAACCATATTGGTGTTATCTAAATTACTATAATCATAAATCTTACTTAGTAATGAAATCATACCTCACTCATTGAATTTGAGGCATATCCCATGGTATAGTGGGGTGGTTTTTTTAATCTTATAGGGTGACTCAATTCATAAAAATAGAGTATTTATATAAGTTTATTTATGTTTTCTAATTAAAAATGTTAAGAAGGTTAATTATTTAATCCACAGTGATCATGTATTTTTCTAAACAATTATAGGGTATTATTTTAAATAATGATAATATGTTAATGAAACATCTAATGATCATGGGATTACTGAACTCTAAACGAGTTAATAATAGATGAATGTTTTTAATATATGTATTAATTGAGTGGAAAAAATTCATGTCAAAATTTTATTAATTTTTTTGGAAATATCTATTATCACAATGTAATATCATCCTACATTTATGTGAATTACCCATTATAAATTGAATTGACATGTGAAATGATTTTTATTGTATTGTACTGATTACAGAAAACAATGATGTCTAAATAAATTTTTCTTATTTTCTAAAACATGTGTGACTCATGTAGACATAGATTGGAATGATTGATTACACATTTCTTTAGGTAGAACAAATACTACCCTCTGTCCTAAAAAGTTTAATTATTGTCAATAAGAGTGAGAGAGAATTAATTTATTTTTAACAGTAACATGTATTAATGTTGATTGGTGTTGACATGCCAATTTTATGAATTGGAATAGATAATAAATAAAATATGTATATTTTTGTACCTAAGACATTTTATAGCATTAATATTCAAATAAAATAAAATGTGGGACATTCATGAGCCCATATTATCATGGAATTATATTTGTTATAAATTAATGAGGATAAATGCATTATATAAAAATGAGAATAAGTTAGGCGTATTTGAAATAAAATAATGAACCGAAAACTATTATGTAGATTAAAATTGTTCCTAATAAATTATTCTTCAAATTATTATTTGGTTTCTAAAATTGTTGACTTGGTTAATGAGAAGAGGATCCAAGTCAAGATTCTGCAATTTATTGAACATTTAACAATGAGTGTGGAATAATGATACAAATCATGGAATAATTATAAGTTATTGACATGTTCTTTTGAAAAATAGAAATTATAATATATGAAAAATAATATGTTTTAGATGTTCTACCACAACAAATATTGTGAAAGGATGAAAATAAACACGATCTTTATAAATGAAATTTGTTAAATTAGTTGAGATAATAATATTGACAAGATACGACAACGGCATGTTTCATTAAATATATTCACATGGAAAAAATCATTTAGAATATAAATATTATATTGTTTCATGTTTTATATCAAGATTCAGTTTATGAATAAATTATGATGACGATGGCTCTATCATTGTATTGTTAATGTTCAAATCATTAGATATAAAAAGAGATAGTTGTTTTTTTATTTGAAGATAGTTCTTTTCTTCTTCTACATAGAATGATATATATTTTATAATACATATTATGATATTCATATATTTATAACATGTTATGGAGTTAATGAAGCACTGCCTATAACAATTTGTAATGTGCTTATTGATAATCTACCATACACACCGTGAGAACTATATTTTTAACAATTAAAGATAACCTAAATAGAAATTGAATAATGTGAAGCTATGCAGAATTTATTTGCTGTATTTTTATTTTAATAATAACTATTAAAAATAATTTTTTTTGTTTTTTCATTTTTAAAAATAATTGTAGTAATAGTGATTAACACTATGAGTCACCCATATAATATCCATAACATATATATAAATTAAAAATGATGAAAAAAATCCCAAATCGTATGAATTTTTAGTTCAATGTAATGATTAAAAATAATTATAAATGGAAATTTATTGGTTTGGGATAAGGATAAAAAATAATAAATAGATTGATTTTATTTATTTATTAAGAAATTTTAAATATTCCTCATAAAATATTGAAATAATCGTAATTTTTTTAATGATTCATCATTATAAGGATAAATTATATGTCTTTATTTTCCACTGTAAGAAATTTTTGTGATTTGTTATATTTATATTTTTTCTAGAAAATATATAATGTGATGAAATAATTATATTGGAGTATAATAATTTTCATTAAATATAAATCTTTTTTTAATCATTATGTATTCAATGCTCAGTGAATTTTTGTGGGTGCAGCTATATGAGAATTAAATGTTCCAAAATTTATTTTTTTAGAGATAAGGGATGAAATAAATTATATGATTAATGTCATATATTCATTATTTATAAAACATCAGGGAACAATAGAGGATCGGTATTCCTCATGAAATTAATGGATTGGAAACTAGAAGTGACTATTGGGGTGATCAGATGAGTTACATGTTGTATATTCTGTTCACACATCACCATTCTTATGTTGGAATATTACTTAAAAATGATTGGATTACAAAGTAATATTATATTTAAAAAAGGACCACGATTATAGAAATATCCAATTGAGGAAAGAACAGAGGCTTTAATAAAAATGATAAGAATATTTTGAATGATTTTTTGTTCAATGATTAATAGTTAGATTGAGTAATATCACACTAAAAGAAATTTATATTTCCTTACATAACATATGAAACTTATTACAAGATATTCTATGGGATTATATTTAAATTATGTTATGTAGTGGAAAATTTTATTGATGTACTCAAATATAAATTCATGTGAATACAATACATCTCCAAATAATAAGATAGTTATAAGAAACAAATATGTGCATGCTAAAAATTCAATAATTTTAGAAAATAATGTAGTATTATAGTGTTTCATCAAACCATGCACACAACAAGAAAATAAGAATAAGAATTCTGAGAGATTCATAAAATTTCATTTATTCATTATTGAATCATGACGAAGATATTGTGTAGATATGTTGATGTTGATCACATTTGATTTTTCAATTCTTAGAGATATGACATAAAAAATACTACTATAGAATTCTAACAAATATTAACGTATATAATCTTATGATTATAATAGAGGTAGAAGATCAATAAATATATTCCATGAAGAACTAAACCAATCCCATATTATCTTTCATCAAATGTATTATATTTCCATTATCTTAAATGAATGTAAACTAGATCAACAATTTTATTTAATCTTCTCATTTCCATGATATCAACATCATTGGAATACCAATTATTTTTCTTATTTTGAAAATAAAAAGTATTGAATGTTGGATGATAACCCTAACTCCCAAGGTTTTTATCTATCTGAATGGTGGATATAATCAGTAATATACTATGGTGCTCTCCAATCCATATTTCTTGTTCTATACATTCATATCTACCAAGGAGATATTTTTAAAGAGTCATAAATATCTATTTATAAAATAAGTTAATAGGTGATTTGGGGAAACAAATCAAATTTGATTTTTCAATGTTACCATGTGATGAATCACCAAGTTCTCATATTATAGGAATATCCCATAGTTATCCTATCAATTACCCTCATAAATTTTATTGAAAAAGGGTGACTTAATTATACATCAATTGATAATTAGCTAATGTATTTTCAATCATTACACCAAGATTTGGATAACTCTCAAAAACCACATTTTATCCAATGGTGGGGTGTTTAGATAGCACTCACATTGGGATATTTCATTTAATATAATATTTAGAACATCATTCATGAGTTGTAAATATTTTTATAATATATTTACTGAAAGAAATTTCAGGGAAAGAGAATATATCATTTAAAATTTAATGTGTTACAATGGAATGAATATTTCCTCTGGAGATAAAAATAAAATAGGTGTTCTTTCAGAATCACATCATGGGTCTCCCTAAGTAATATTTATTAATAAAATAATAATATTATGTATAACTTTTATGTTAATAATGAAAAACATGTTATTTTCACATGAAGTGCATAATAGAGAGAGAAATGGATATTATTAAGGGGGGAAATGTGATTGTTGAGATCTATGTTGGTACACTAATATATTACCATTGGTCCCATATAATATTTTTACTAGAAAATGAAATTATTAGACAAACCTTAATATGAAATTGAGTTTTTAGTGTTATTTATATAAGTGGATTCACATGTAAATGTTTGAAAAGGATTTAAAATATTAAAATATGAAATCTAATGGAAATTCTAGATATTAGTTTTTCATTATTAGTGAGAAGAATGAAGTTACACTGTCGATCCAAGATTGGGAACACGTGAGGAGGACTAATAAACTGTAATCAGCATATTGATAATTATATTGATAAGTATAGAACCTGAATGTGAGGATTTTATTCCAAAAAATTTCTATTATCCCATTTTTATAAAATATTAAGGACATGGAATAAAATATCACAAAATTTTAACACCAAATATCCATAATAAAAACAAATAGATTAATGAATCCTATAAAAATACCTGGAGTAATGAGTATTTTTCATAATCTATATTTCTTATCTTCATTTCTTTTTTCATAATATCGAACAAATATTTTAACATAAAAACAATTTAAATTTTAAAACTATTGTTTTTATGATCAAAAATTCACCTTGAACTATTTAGTGGTCATTTTTATTTATTCCATGAATTGTTTTTATTATCAAATAGGCTTTATACATTGAATTTTTTTTATGAGTGAGAATTTTTTTAGTTCTTCTTATAATGGGTATAATTATATTTGTGACATGTGTTTTTAATTTTAATTAAATTAATTGTGAATATTTTTATTTAGGATCTTTCTTCTATCAATAGAAAAAAAAATTCCCATATTCTATGGAAACAGATTTTTTCTATATAATGCGAGGATAGTAAAATATCATATTTTTAATTTCTTAATTGTTATTAAAATCATTTAAAATGGTGTTAAAATTTAATAAATTTGGAAATAATATAGTTTTATTTATAATTAAAATGATAATTCTATTTGGAGAGAATAAATTGGTTTACTATTATAAATAACAAATAAAGAGTTAATTCAACATAGGGGATAGAAAACAGTGAATGAAATTTAGATAATTACTCATTTTATTCATGATAGATATAATAATCATAAAGAGTCATGATTACTAATATTTAATGATAATGTTTTGTATAATATAATATTTTAAGAATAATCAATTATTCATATCATCATATGGGTGAAATAAATTAGTGTCCCAATTCAATGTTATGGATATATTCCTATAATTATTTTTTGATAAATATATTAAAGTAATACTTATAAAAATGTGTAACAGAAGTTGTTTATCCTTATAAAATAAATATGTGAATGAGTTTACCATGGAATAAAAATTCTTAACAGCCAACCAGATGATGATATAGGAAGTATTGGAAAAAAGTTTATTCCAAATTGGATATTGCATTCAATAATTAAAATTTATCAATCATAATTGAGCTAATAGTGTCTCATGAGGAAAATTAAAAATTAAAAAATTAGTACATTAATTTTAATGTCTTCTTATGATTTTTACCAAATGTAATATAATAATAAAATATAATAATACTATAAACATCCATTTAAGTGTTTTAATATTTGAAAAATTGGACACTATTATGTTATATTATTTGATAAGTATAAATAATAATTAAAGAATGATCAACCTAAAAGAACATCTTGGTAATAAAATAAGTAAAGTGAAATAGTGGAAAAAAATTAAAAAAATGTTATATATTATGTCATATTTTCATAGAATATGAAATTTAAATGGAAATGATATTTCATCATGTTGGGAGAAAGTTGAAATTGTATAATATGACTTAGAATTTCAAAACATTAAATATATTATATGAAAAATAAATAATATTAATGAACACTATAGTGAGAAAGAATGAAGTAGAAAATTTGGACTAATGGATAAAGATAAATCGAAGGGTTATAATAACTAATGGTCTATATATAATTTTCTAGAAAAATAAATTATTTAGAGGGAAAAATATCAATGAAACAAGATGATATTCACTGAAAAAATCCCTTGATACTTCCATGGTTTATAAATCACCAACATTGAAGTTGATTTTTTATTGTATATTAGTGATATCAAAAAAATATTTTTATGGAAATATAAGTTAATTTAAATAACAATGACTAATTTATTATTTAATAATGAGGTGGTGAAAATGATAATTAATCCTTTTTATGATGATAATTATTTGAATAAAATTTAATTTACATTTAAATAATCTATCACTATGACTGATGAAT
Organism: Viscum album; assembly: GCA_963277665.1. Taxonomy (NCBI): domain Eukaryota; kingdom Viridiplantae; phylum Streptophyta; class Magnoliopsida; order Santalales; family Viscaceae; genus Viscum; species Viscum album. The sequence continues at coordinate 387,355,966 of OY728155.1, forward strand.
CGTCCAAAATAGTGTGTAATATTGTTTATGATATATAAATGTGTGTAGATTATCTTAAGGTTCCATGAAATACTGCAATGGATTATATTTTTTACAAAAAATTATGAATCCTTGTGATAATAGAGAAAATATGGTTAGCACTTCCTTAGAGAATGATTTTATCCAATTCCTACTATACCATGTTGCAGTTAAAAGAAAAAATACAGTGAGTAATTTATGTTGAAAGATTATGAGACTAATAATACAAGAAAATTAATTGTGAAGTCTAATATTCATAAATGTGAGGATGTATAAATAAATCAGTGAGTAGATATTTTGGGATTTTATCATCAACTATAGAGATATTTATCTTTATTGAAGATTCCATTACAATTGAGTGTTTAAATATAGATCATATATTTACAAAAAAGGATTTCACTCCATTTATTAAGATGAGTACATGAATTATTGGGAAGAAAAGTTGAATATATAAATGTATAACCATGATAACATTTGATTACGATGGTGTAATAAAATATTTATTATGATAACTTAATAAAAATAGTTTTATAATACATTTACTAGAAAACATTACTAACATGTCACATACTATGGTTCAAAAATAAATAAATAATAATAAAATATACAAACTTATATATTGGATGAATAACCATGAGAAATTTTGTGGTAGTTTATGCAACTTTCAAAGAATTCAATGAAAAAGTAAAATGGATATTTGATTATTGATTCTCATCATGCTTGACAAAAAACAACTCATAAAGTATATCCAAATATATAAAGGAGGAGGTGTTTATGACATAAGATGTGGATCATTTTGTTTTAATGATAATGTAATTAATAAAATTTCTAAAAATATCTGAGAAAAAATGATTTTCAGCTTTTTAATGGGTTTAAACATAATAAATTTTGTTTGTATAAAATTTATAATAATATTATTTGGGGTTTTTATATAATAATATATGTCACATTATTATAATAGATTATAAGACATTTATAAAAATTTTCAAAAAAAATGAAAACATATTCTATATTTTTAATGATTAAAACTCTATTTATATTACATTGAATGTAATGAATAATATTTAGGAATTAAGTAATATTTATTTAGGTTAAAAGTTTATTAATTTTATATATCATCAATATATTGGAAATAAGAAAAAACGTTCATGATAGCGGTAAAACATTTGATATTTTTTACAAGGTAAACATTGTGAAAAATGTATCATAATTTTGTAGATCAAAACATGGTATCCTCATAAATTTAAATAGAAAACTGTATGTGGTGAATTTCACATCGAATAGATTAATGGAGGGAAATATTTCATTTATATTTTTATGATTACTCTCATATGAAAATGGTATAATTTATTGTTGAGTGGATCATAATATAATGATAGGTTTTATAATTTTCAAAAACATAATGAATATTAAAAGGTTTTTTATATAAAAGTGTCAAACCATGCAATGAATTGCATTAAAATAATTAATCAATTAAGAAATAAATTAAAAATTATAGGTAATTATATAATATAATTATTTATTCACCCCATTACATAATGTTCTAGTAAAACATATAAATTTTATATTTGTGGACATGGAATGAACAATATAATTGATATTTTTTTATTTTAAAATATTCGTAGAGAGAATCTCCAAAATAAAATTTATATATTTTAAATTTTTCCATAAATTACCAAAATATGTAAATATACCTTATGATTTTTTTTCTTTGTGATCCTAATTAAAATAATATAATATTTTCCAATAGTATTTATTATATTTCAAAAAGAAGTTATTAAATTGATGAAATTTGATAAGAAAGAAGATATAGATATTTTTCTTAGTTATATATGAGGTGGAAGGATTTGATAGTTTTAAAATATACACATTGATAAAAAAAATTGTGATGCTTGATAATATATTCAAGAAGGATTAGGTCATTATTACAAGTTTATGATGAAATTTATTAATCTATTAAATGTTGAGATTGATGAAACATGATAAATTTGAATGGAATAATATATATATATATATATATGATCTTCAAATTTTCATAATGTAATAAACAATTATGATTATGATTTATAAAAATAATGAAATATTTTTCACGATATAGAATACATATGGAGTCTAAAACAATATCATGATATAGTCACAATGGTGTTTGAACTGAGAGGTTTTTGAGAAGTTTTAAAAATAATCAATTTCTATCAAATGAAATATCATTTTGTGTTGATAAAACCACTAAACAATATGATTTTAAATTATTTACGGTGGAATATATTTTTATAATATAAATAATAGTTGGCATATTTTTTCATGTATCAAATATAAAAGATTTATAAGAAGATAATTTTTCTTTCAATTCAAGCTATATAAAATGGGAATGTGACATAAGAAAATATAATCTATTTTATAAAGGATACTTGAATGTACATGTTATAGATATTGATGATAGTTTTTATCTAGTGTTAAGGCTTCAATTTTTTTAAATTTTTCTTACAATATGTGGGTTTCAAATGGATATGTATTTTGTGTTCTTAATTGAACAACTCTTGTTCTAGGAATTTATTGTACAAATAAATTTTTTTACCCATGATAGTAATGGTACATGAGTTTCTAAGATGATTAAAAAACTATATGTCCATAAAAAATATCTCTATAAATTGAATTGAAATGTGTAAATTATTATAATGATAATGATTTTATGAAAAATAATGTGGATAACCATCATAATTTTAGGGATATGAGAAAAACTAAATCACGTGTATTTTTTATGTCAATGATGCTATTTTTTAGAAATATTTTCAATTCTTATTATCAATTTTATACTTAATAAAAATATATTTTCTCGAGATTAGTGATTTATGTGATGACATTATTTGAGGGTATGAAATTCTTAAACACAATAGGTTATATCATCCATTAACAAAATAAATATTGATATTATTAAAGACGTTATATGTAGTGAATCAAGTGAGGAATCAACTCGTCTCTAACATGTTTCACTTGAAAAATAATTTAATTACGGATAAATGTGAGTTTCAAAGGTTAACTAGAAGCCTACTCCAGTAGAAAATCCTGATAGTATATATTGTATTTATTATTAATCTCGATATGATTATTAAAAACAAGTCATATACTATTTTAGAAATAAACATATTACAATACATAAAAGGATATATAAATTATTTCCCATGGTATGGTGAAGAGTTTTCTTTATACCTTATGGATTTGTTTTTTTTCTTGTTGGGAATATGATATTAGAGATCAAAAATAAACTTCTAGAGGTTTAGTCCGTAACTACCCATAATATTTTGAAATATATCCATTCTAATTGAGCAATATTATTTAATAGATAAAAGTAAACACAATATAATATTTATATTTCATTACACACAACATTTTGTTTACCTTGAGATCCATGAAACATCATTTCTCTTCGACAACATGTGTTACACGAAATATCAAGTTTTACAGAAACAAATATACTAATAAAATTTAATAAGATATTTATCACATAGCCATTAGAATGAGTGTAATTAATATGAATAAATAATTATAAAAATATGGTTTTCACATATTTATATAACTAGTTATTTGGAAAAAAAATTATTAGACATAAAGAAAAAAAGAAATCAAATATAAAAGATTTGGTTTTATGAAAAAAATAGGTTTACTTCTTACAAAGGAATTGTATCTTATAAAATAAAATAAATTACTATTATTGAATGAAATTAATGAATGTTATATTTTATATATTAAAATACATTTTAAAAGAATCATAAAATATTTATTAATATTTATATAGAAGAACAAATCATATTTTATGCATAAAAGTTATATTTTTTTAAAAAAACTGGTAGGTTTTCAACCGTTTAATGGTGGTTGTGTTTTTAAAAAAAATTGACGAATTTATAAATTTTATTTATGAAAAAAAACATTTTATTTTAAATAAATAAATTTCAAAATTATCTTGGGAAATATTATTGACATTTTTCTGAGAAAATACATTTTTTGTTGAGTGGTTAAAATATAGAATTATCATTGAAAAATGAATTTTCATTTAAATAATTTGAAATATTATATTATATTTTGAATAGAGTTTAAATAAAATTACTTAAATTTGACCTGAATTAATAAAATGTTGGACATTTGAAACTTTTTTATATTATATTTATATAAAACATATTAAATTTTGAACATTTTCATTTTTAAAACCTACTTTCCCATCTCGCATATAGGATTATTTTTATATTAATTCTATACCAATATAAGGATTTTATTTAGAAAAATGTATTCCATATTATGAATAAGAATAATATGTAATTTTAATTTTTTTAAATATAATTTCATACCAAGGTTATTAGTGAAAAAATATAATTAATTATATTGATCAAGGTAAAAAAACAATTGACATAGTTGTTAACCATGGAATATATGAAATAAAAATGGAATAAAACATGTCTAAAAAATATTTATTTGAAATAATAGAACCCTTACAAAACTAAAGTCATATAATACTCCTCGTTGGACTCTTAGGACACAATTAAAACATGGGGTTCCAACAATTCATTTCAAACTTCCCAAGTGTGTCCTCTCCGCCATATATAAAGTCCTCCCCCTATCATAATGTATTTTCCCTAGTAAATCCATTTTTATCAATAAATACATAAACCAATGAAATATAAAATTCAATAACCCTATATTATATCAATTTATTTGGGAATAAATCGAACCTATTAAGGCTTTTTTTAAAACCAAATGGATTTACCTAAAGAAGAGGTAACATTCATGAACATGATTTTTTTATATTATTTATTTCTCCAACCCCTTAGATTTTTATTCTTATATAATTATTATACAATAAAAAATTAAAAAATATATTCCGGTGTATATATATGTATGGTAGTATATGAAAATAAACTTAATTACATAAAATGGGTTACAGAATCCTCATTCGAGTGTACAATAAACTACCGACCTGCAGAATGATTTCATTTATTTTTCCATTACCATCTCTTATGGTTGAGAATGCTGATGGAAATACTACTTTGACATGATAATCATGATATTTATAAATTTATTATACCATTAAATTCACAATATCATATATTTTCATTTTTATATTCTAATTTGAAATTTTCACAATAAGGTTTTTCATGTGTATGGAAGGCTACCACATCATGAAGTAATGTGAAATAGTTTCTCTAACGTATTAAAAGGAATGTAATTTGGGTAAATATAGTAATTTATTGTGATATAACAACCATATTTATGATATTACTTAAATATTTATCAGTAATGAAGTATAATATAACATTTTCTTACACACCTGTTCACTCATTAAAAATAGTGTGCCATCGTTCATGGACGTGTGGACTATCGCCAATTCAAGGTGATGTGTTTTATTCTTTTTCATCACAACATAACATGAATGATATATATAAGTATGTATAATTAAATATTATTATATTTATGATATTATTATCAACATTTAATGATGAACATTACATGACTACTTTGCATAAGGATAATTGAAAAATGGAGATGTTACTCATGTGTATATACGACCAACCATCTCCTTGATCATAACATTAGTTCAATATTCAAAATCATATTTTATGATGGGTTTAAAATTTGTAATTGATGTATAAATATGATAATTATTTCTTTATAATTATTATAGGGATACTAAAATAATAACCCCCTTTAACCATATTCATCCTATTAAAGTCATTATTGACACTTAAACTGAATATGGTCAAAACATTTGACTTCAAATTACTTAACGATGTAATTGTTTATAGAATGTTCATATGAAATGACATAAATTTTCACAAATTTATGGATAATTTTTTCATTCAAATATAATTAATATAAATATACCTATTTATGGTGTATAAATTAGTCAAGGTGGTCACAGGTATATCTGAGTAATTTTCGGTGCTCGATGCCCCGAAATCCGAAAAAATGTCTGGGTTGCACGATTTGAGAAAAACATATGTCCCAAAAATGGTTTATCTAAAACCTTGTTTTCGAAAAAAAAACATAATAATTAGGGATGAATTATTATTCTACAATCGGGTGACCCCAAGTAATCATTCGTGTAATTCTATTTGATTTTGGGACATGGTCTTTTTTCACAATTTCTGTATGGTTAGATAAACCAAGAACATAACTTGGTGTTCTACACCTAAGTAGTAGTGAATCAGCACATTATTTTCCCAATAATTCATTAAAACCACAAGCCATCATTATTTACATTTAAAAGTCAATTTTACCCTCGGTTAAACATATAATTTTTTTATCATTTTCTATTTTCCAAATAGTAAATAGTTTTGGATTTCTTTAAGACAAGATCCCAAATTATCTAATGTTAGGAATTGATAGAAATTATAATATGGTGGTTTAATAATAATCCAAAGGAACCATTGGATTTATTAATCTATTATCTCCATTCCTATAACCTTTCTATCAATTTTATCTTCAAATCCATCACACTATTTAGGTTCAATATAAATTTTCAATATGTTCAGGTTGTTAGCTTGTTTTTCATATCTCTTCCAATATACTCAGAATATAAAGACAATGTCAATCAAGGATTTATCTTTATCCATATGGTGGGTGGTAATATAATTTTATACTTAATTTACATTACATCATAGTTCTGTTGTTATGAAGCACACCAATTTTTTATAAGATCATATTTTAATTGAGTCATTCAAATCAAATTGGCCATCGATTCATGGTACATATCCCATGATTTTTTTAGTTATCTATAACTTTTGGACCTCATATATGGACTCAACTTCGGTATCCCAAGTGTAATTTCCCCATATTAGTTAAATGTATGAATTTATGATTCACCTCATAAGAATTAATATTACATTTTAAATTTATTTTCCCTCAATATATGAATGATAATTGGTCCCAAAGCCCCTCTATAGTATTATGCTCAACTTATTTTTATGAATTTATAATATAGGAAATTTTCTTTTTTTGACCGTGTCCCCTCTATGTGATCTAAATATATTTATAAAATTTAGTTTCAAGTTCTTATATTTTAATTGAAATTGATTATGTTAAAGTGATAATGCATGATTTATTGCTTTCTCAAATGAATGGTTTTAATTAGATAATATCACATATAATGGTGGTATGGTCGAACCTATTCCTTCATGATTAATAGAAATTATTAATTGATTTGTAAACAATGTATACATTTTCTTATTTATAATTTAGAATCATGATAGTTGATGCCTAATAATTATAATTTCAAGATGAATATCCCATATCTATATATATGAACATGTATATTGAAATACATGAGTGGTATTGCCTTATGGATAATAATAAATGTCATTATGCTTTATCATGGGAGTGATATGACAATAAGGGATCTATTTAGAAATATTGTATCATGATCCCTTACATTTATTATTGAGAATAATGTCGCACACTATTTCCTCAAGTTGGATATTGGGATTTACGAACCAAGTCTCTTATTTGAGTTATTACATTATGGATCCTTCACCACCCAGAGTTTATCGAATGAAATCTCACTATTATTATGATATAGGGAATGTAACCTATTTCATTTTCTTATAATATCATTATACTAGTCATGTATGTTTGAATTATATCCATAGATTAGTATTCTTGGTATATGTCCACTTACATTCAATTTTACATGGATCATATATGTAGAGGTAATATAAAATTAAATTATATAAATATATCATTACTATAAGTTTTATATCTAACCATACATCTATTTTATCCATTATAATAATTAGTTAGACCTTCTAGGTTCCATATGAGAACTTATGAAGCCCAGTTATTTATTATAGGATTATTTTTATAATCTGTTTACACAAGTAGGCTATTTAGTTATAAGAATATCTCAGATTACACATATACACCATTGATGGTGGAAAACTAATATTTTTATCTCACCCCCTACTAAGGATTGATTTTCTACCTATGAATATGATCTATCTAATTGTATTGAAAATATCAAGGGACCCTCTATTAGTTGTTGATATGATTACAATATATGGATCTTTATAGTTGAGGACCATGCTTTGGCTCGAGATTCTTGAGGAGTAGTTTTCTTTAATCCAGAATAGAATGTTGTATCATTCTATTTTATTTTTTATATTATCATTCCATGTATCGAGATATTTCCATATACTTGAGGCATATGAGATATTTATTCATCTATTCAGCTGTTATGTTGCACTTTTTAATTACACTAAATGATCATTATGCTTCTTTACATGATTATTATATTGGTAATTATATTTTTTTCTTCTATTGTTGTATGTTATTGTTATATCTGAGGAAATAAATTGAAATAAAGTATCATTCTCCCCATCATACTTCCATTACACCCTCATAACTAGTCTGTAGTCTCTATATTGCGATGATGTGTGCTTAATCCAAGGTTACCCATTGGCTCAGGACACATGTTATGTGAATTTCTGGTCCATAGATTAAAAATTGGTATCATAAGGTTACATTTTCCCTTTTATTATTATTTGAGAATTAGAATGGAGTCTATTAGTTAAAGGAATGTGAAAATAACCATGTTCTTAAATATATCTAACCTATATAAAATAGAAATGAATAAAACCTAGGGTATGTAATTTGTTTTAATAATTATTCCATTTAAGGTTTAAATAATTTCACTTTTGGTAGATAACAGTATTTATGGTGTTATTTTTATTAACATTATTGATATGATAATTATTTACCTATGACTAATAAAATGAGTGTTTTTCATTAGACCGTTCATCATTACTATGAACACTAATACAACTATACCATACATTTTTTCATGTCATGCATATTCTTAACATACATTTTATGGTTTCACATTGATAGTTCGTTGAATGTGTATTGAATTATGCTTAAAAATATTTCATGAATTGGTAAACATAATTGAAAATTAATGATAATTCATTAACCTAAAAATGTATTCATTATTAGGTTATAGAAGACACCGTTAGCACTCAACTATGGAACATTGATTCTTGGACCATTGGACACATTGGATTGAATGTTTTATGGTATGGGTTAGGTGGAATCTATATTTTGCTTCTTAAGGAGTATGTGACCTTATAGATTAGGCATGGGAATATAACTAATTCATCTGTTTAAAGTGATTTACATAATTTAATAAGCAAAAATTTTAAAATGATTATGACTGTTAATTTTAAATTTGATATCCTATACATGTGAAACCATGAATCATACCTAAACCCATACATAGTTGTTGGTATATGGTTGTCTCTTATTATATTCTATTATATAATGTTCTCATTCTACCATATGGGCCTGTATTTTGAAGCAGGTTGAGAGGTGTGATCTCTCTATATGATGGATTTATAAATATACTAGTGTTCAATCTGTAAAATTTTCAATTAAAAAATAATTTACTGGGGAATTCCATTTGAAAGTTAGCATTATTATTTCATGAAGTCTTCGAGTATTATTCCATGAGGGTTTTAATGACAATTCTTTTAAGGTGGCATACCATGACCCACTAGTGGTTCATACTATAGTTCCACCTATATAATCTATTCTTATTCTTCATATAGACACTAGCCTCTAATTATGTGAGGGTTCATTATTTTTCTTGTAGAATATGAAAGGTGTAGTTTGAAAATAAAATATTATGGAATATTTTACTCATGATTTTCTGAAAAATAATCCTCCCATAGTTTTTTTTGGGATGGAGGTCTACACACTAAGTAGTCATTTCATGAAGCTACCATATCTATATTCGATAATCTGGAGATGCCTCTATAGAGGATGGTCAATTTAGTTGGGTATATTAAACATGATTCTACCAGGATATGGTGGGGGTATTATCATGTAATATTATTGACATATAGATATTGTATAGTTATATTTATTTATGATCTTCTATGACTACTTATTTCCCCGGACTATGAGGGAATATTGGGCTATAGAATTCATAATCTTGAAGCACGAATGTATATCTATTATTGAATACTCTTCTCGTTTTACTAACCTATAATGGTTCACTCTTAGTATGGAGGGTGAAGAACTTATGACCTCATGGTGATTTGAGGATGGGTTAGTATACTCTATCCAATGGCTGTTCAATGTATTCAGGATGACCACTATTTCGGAAATCATCAACTATGACCTTATTACAGAGAGGAATATGATAGAAACTAATGGTACCAGTTAGGTTGGTTAGAAACCTAGATATATTATCAGTTCCTCTAGGGAACCTAATAGACTTTTTTCTTCTACTCATAGCGGTTTCAGCAGTTTGGTTCAATGTGAAGAGTGTTTCTTATTCTATCACCAGAGCGAGAACCCGGGAAACCAAAAACCTTAGTTCTTGTGTGACTAAGTGGAGTGTAGAGGTTATGGTATGATATATCATATCCATTTTTCTACAAAACATTTCTCTCAGTTCCAATCAAGGAAGGATATATTCTGATGCCAAGATCCAGAGCACAACTAATTGTATCACAAAAGGTTGGAATCTAGAACACCACCAACTAATCACGATAAGGTGGCAGACGAGCTGGTCACGGTCAAACATAGGGTTCACAAAAACATTAGAGTTTTCTTGCTCAAGGAAATCCGGAAGTGACCTAGGGCTACCTTACATGCATTTTATATAAAATTTCTCCTATAAAAACAGACCTTAGTTCTATACCTTCTACAATACAATTTATTATTCTAGTATCCCCCCAATTTAGTGTCTTCTTTATTAGACATAGGTGTGTCTCCCTCAATAATATATGAGACTATATTAGGACTTATGGGATGTGAGATCATATTCATTCATGAATTTATGATACTTGAAACCATGATACATCTATGTTCAGAGGGAGTATATCATTTTCTGGACCTTCCAATTGAGATTGGTGATTACCGCTTTGTATGTAATCACTAAGTCATCAACATTTCAGACATTGACATCAGAAAAGGGATGAACTGGTCAGTTCCTTATCTATTCCATATTGAAAAATATATTCTAGGGGTGATTTTTACATAACAATTTATCATTATACATTTACATAAGGGAGAATGGGATGTTAGTGTGACATAATCAGGACCTATGTTGTTCAGGTTGTGAAATGCAATAGCATAAATCGCTAGTATTTTCTGGGATGAGCAGGGGTTATAACCCACATTTATTTACACCAATAGAAGATAGTTTCATACATATATTTACATATGAATTCTTGGGTCTACCTCTAGTGTGATATGGATTGTTTAATATTGAACTTTTTTCAAGAGAAACGAGATTGACCATTCCTCCTTATAGGAGGACACATAAGGAGACTTTGGAGGTCTAGAAGAAATTGTACGATTAAGAGGCTAAAGGATTTATACACCCCATCACTTATCCATGGGGGACACGAATCCTTCTCACTAGGAAGGAGGATTGTATCCATAAGAATTATCATAAATTAAATTCCATTAAACTAACTCATCGTAATGAATAAGTATGCACTTCCGAGAATATATGACTACTCTAATATGCTATGAGAAGAGAATGAGTTTCCAAAGATAGATATGAGGTCTAGGTAATATTATGTGAATTTCAGAACATTTTAAATAACCAAAATGTCTTTTAGGATATATTATAGTTTATACATGTATGTGGTCATTATCTTTGGACTCATGAATGCACCTGTAATCTTGATGGATCATACAAGTCAGATTTTACAACCATATCTAGATTCATTTGTCGTGGGCGATATCATAGTGTATTCGTTCTCAAAAAAATTCTAATAAACCAGTTTTGATATCATGGTATGTACACTATGAGACCATAAACTCTATGCTAAGCTATGTAAATTGTACTTTTTGGATCAACATAGTCAACATAATGGGTCATATCATCTCGGAGTGAGTATTTTCATTAGACCTAGAGAAGGTGATAGATATAGCTACATGTGAGCATCCAAAGAATGTATTTGAAATTTGGTCTTTTGTAGGGGTTATTCGGATATTATATTTAATTAATCTTTGATTTATCAAGAATTTTAGTGCCACATACGAAATAATAATTTAACGGCGTGAAATTCATATAGTGGGAAGCTTGTGAAGAATAATTTCATGTGTTGATGATTCATTTGACTTTAGAACCGATACTGATTCTTCCTAATATATAAATGAGATATGTTGTATATTTTGGTGTATCAAGTGTTATTATATGTTCTATTATGATATAGGAGGAGTTGGTTATAGCATATGAATCTCATCAGTTGATAATCATAGTTGGAATTACCCAATCCACAACCACGACCTATAGGTTATAGTTTACCCTCGTTTCTTTTAGAGACATCATCTACATGGGGAGTGGTTTTTGGAATTCACAAATCACAAAATCCTTATTTATATCATTACATAGTGATATATCATTCTATGGGGGTAATGGTGGGTTGATTACTTATAGTTATTTGATTTTAGGAGTTCATACACACATTGAAAAGTAAATGTTGTATCTAACACTCTAAAACGAAAGAGTAAAACAGATGAAATAAATGAATATAGTTGATAATGGTTTCCTTTCGAATTATTCATAGATATTCCCATTATGTTTCAGAAAGACCATGGTCAGACTATCCACACAATATTATTAGTGACCTATACGCTTATAGGATGTGTAAGAATGGGGAAATTATCTAATTTCAAGGGCCTTGTCCTATGAGAGATCATTTTACATGGTAATGAATATTTGTGCTAGAAAATGAATATGGATTATTCCTTACTATTACATGGGTATTCATTGGTCTACATAGACATTATATAGGAGTTGATGAGGGAATTATTTGCCTTAATAGAGATGGTTTACCCTGGTGTCATAAAAATTTATCAATACAAACATCTCTATTATGGGTGGAAGATTTCAAACAAAATATTACCAGATTCATCAATTGGTGTTCCACCTATCAGCCAGAAAAGGTGGAACATAAACATTCCATGATGATTTTATAGCCATTATCTATTCCCATGTCAAAATGGGAAGATTTTTTGTTGGATTTTGTGTCATGTTTACCAAGATCACCTCATGAAATCTATAAAGTGTTGGTTCTAGTTGATCATTTGATGAATGTGACACACTTCTTACCTGTGTGACATATCTTCTATGTATATAGTATATGAATTTAATATGCGAGGGAGGTTTACTTTCCTCATGGATATCCCCATTTTAATATTTCTGATAGAGACAATAACATTACATAATGATTCTGAAAGGGATCCCAAAAGGACTTGGGAACATAGGTTTTACTGAACATGGAATACCACCAACATAATACTGGATAGATGAATTATACTATTCAGGTTCTAGTGGAAATGATTTTTTCATGTGTCCTTTCCATTGGTGTTTCCAGGGAGAAACACATTCCCAATGTTGTGTTGTCTTATAATAACAACTTTTAGGCTACGAGCAAGATGGTTCTTTATGAGGGCTTATATGGTGGTCCTTATTGGTTACCTATTTTCTGGATAGATGGAGGGGAGGTAGTTATTATTGGATCACGTCTCATATTGGAGACCATAGTGTAGTCATAGTTTATTAGAAATAACATGATCAATGGTCGGTCCCGAACACAGTCATATTCCAATAGACACTAACAACCATTATAGTTTGAGTTTGGAGACCATGTTTTCTTATGAGACTCACCCAGGATGGGAAAAAAAGTATTTAGAAGTAGGGTGATCTCTCACTAAGTATTTTTTACACTTTGAAGTCATGTAAGGGAATAGACCCATTTCATATTTGTTTGAGCTTCATCAGATATACTCGTTGATGCATGACTTCATTCGTGAATCATTGTTTCATCGATATTATCTAGACCTATCACATTTATTTCATCCATATAATGTTGATATGGATATATATTCTTCCTTATTAGAGTATCATGATTGTTTTCATAATTTTAGAGTGACGAAAATTTTTTGTAGGTCAGTTCCTTTGGTAAGAGTATTGTGGAAGCACCATTGTCTATATGAAATGACCTAGGAATGAGAAGCTAATGTACGAGCTCAGTGGCCAGAACTCTTCATAGTTGGTACCTCATTACCATCAAAAGGCCAACATGAGGATGATTTTCTTTATGGAGGGGAGGTTTTAATGACTTGTATTTTAAAAAAGGTATGGATAATAAGTTTTTAACATGAATTCATTTAAATGTGCCTAATAATGGTTTATAGTCAATTCAAGGATGTCAGGGGTGCATTAATGGCTTGAATGAAGAAGAGATACCCAAATGGTAAAAGGGAATGATTGCATGTTTAGAAAAAACAAGAATCCTATCCAAAATAGTTTCTCTAAAACATTTTGGTTGAAAAAAATAGAGACCTTAGGGCCACACGGTAAGTCTAAAACAATATGACACTAGGTGCATGGTCATGTGGTGTTATTGGATTTTAAGGAAGATCTTTTTTTGGGATTGTATATGGTTAGATAAACTATCTTCCTAATCATGCGGTGGGCCCCTAAGTGGTAATGAACTTGTGCATGGTGGGTGCTTGGTTTGGCCAAATGTGTAAGAAAAGAATGAACTGATATTTTTGTAGGTGAAATTAACATTTTTGATCACAAAAAAATTTAACCCTTTTTTCTATTTTCCATTTCTTCCTCCATCAACTGGTTTTGGTTTTCCTTACTATGGGGACCCAAAATCTGTCGTGTTTTCTTGAGAGATATAATTTTGATCATGCATCCTATTCAAGATCTAATGGAATAATTGAATAGATTAAGGAATTATCTATCTTCTTCTTTCCTATAGTTAATGATTATATTTTAATTTATCATGCTATTTAGGTGTAATCTCAACTGACATATATTCATGGTGTTTTAATATTTCTCTGATCTCTCCCATCCTACACTGAATTTGAGGTTGATATCAAGTGTGGTGTTTTTATGACCCTGACTTATTCTGTCACATTGATATTCCATTGAGATTAATTTATTTATATATATATTTGTTCCACACAACTACTTTTTCTGAGTGACCCATTTTAATTGGGTCCTTCATGAAAAATTGTTCATTGATCCATGATACAAATACATTGATTTACTATTAGTTTTTATTGCATGTGAACGTCTTGTATGAACCTCCTGGGTATGCCATGGGGAATTTCCCCATTTTGTGAATTATGTATATGCCTGATTCACCTCTTCTATGTTCAACATAGCTTTTAAATGGATTTTCCTTTGATATATTGATGTTAATAGGTCCAAAAAACACCTCTCAGGTATTTAGATCAAACTATTGTTGGAATTTCCCATTTAGGCAGTTACTTTATTTGATAGTGTAACCTTCTAAGTGACATGTTGAGATATATAAATTGAATAATCATGTTTGAATAGTTTCAATGTAGTTTATTAAGTGGAATGGATAATGAATTGTGGTTTTATTCCTTAAATTAATTGTTTTAATTAAATGGAATGACTTATAAGGGGGTATGACCACATTTATTCATTTATGATTAATAAAACAATTTAAATGATTTATAATACATTAATTTATTTTGATCTTGATAACTGAGAAGCATGGGATGTAATTTCTCATCCATTTTACTATAATGATGAATATTCCTTATCTAAATATATGATGTTGGGTATTGAATTAGATTAGTGGTCTTTACTCGTGATTAATAATAAATGTTATTTGGCACTGTTATGTCTATGATAAGATGGTAATGGATCTATTGAGAATGAGGGTATCATATTCCTTTACATTGAGTGCCTTCAATGATGTCTCACACCATTTACTGTAGTTGGACATTGGGTTTTATACCCTGCATCCGTTATTAGAGTGATGACATGATGGATCACTCACCATGTGGTGTGTTGTGCACAAAGTCTCATTCACTTATAGGGATGTAGGGAATTACCCATATTTATTGTGATTACATGTTCGTTAGACTAGTTATGGATTTCTATGTTATGTCCCAGTTTATCCTCCAATTTGTATTCCAAATCATGGTCAGTTACATCAGCACATAAATGGATCATATAGGGGGATGTAATATTTAATTAAAAAATATATATATCATTAAAATATATTCATTAACTGATCAGACATCCATTCTGGACATGATCCAATATAGGTAGATCATTAGGTTTCATGTAGGAACTAGAGAGGGATGTATATTTATTTCATCATTATTTTCCTATTTTGTTTATACATCCAACCTATTTAGTTACAAGCATTGCATGGATTACACGTAACCATCATTGGTGGTGGCCTATTGAGATTTATATATCAAAACTTACACAATATATCTTTGTTACCTGATAATATTATATTTATGTATATATTAAAATGGGAAAGGGCCCTTCTATAGTTTTTTGATACTCTCTTTCTATATGAAGCGTAGGATAAGAGGACAGATCTTTGGCTAAGGATAGTAGCAGATATGTTTTTTTGGTATCTATTATACAATGTTGTATCTACATGTTTCTTTTTGTATATTATTATTCCATTCATCCATTTATTGAAAATGTCTTGACAGTTTTGAGATATTTATGTAGTTGTTCAGTTATAGTCTTATAATTCATAATCATTCAAAATGTTAATTATGCTTCAGCACATGATTATTATAACTGACTATTTATTATATTCTTATGATGTTGTATGATTTTTCTGTGTACACTATTCCACTATAATATTATGGTATAGTCTCCCCACCATACCTCATTTACACTTTCAATGATAGTCAGTAGCCTCAAGCATACATGGAGTTGTGCTTGAGGCAATGTGTCATGTCATCATGGGACAGAGGTTGCTCAGATTCCATATTGGGACATTAAATAATAAGTGAAATAAAGGTAATAAGAAAATTAGAAAATTTTATAAATAGGGTATATAATTAATATAATTTTATTATTTAATATGTTAAGGAACAGTCATGATCAATCATAATTTAGGTAAGGGTTTTTTTTATCTCATCATTGTTTTTGTAAAATATTTGACATATTTATAACTTATTTTTCGTTTTATGTGTATATAATGAAAATATCATTATTTTATAATTATTATAGATGAATTTAATAGGATTTATAAATCTATTTTATGATCTCTCATTCATTAGGATTATGTTTCAATGTGACAGAAGCTGAAATGGATTTTCTTCACAATTTTCAATCATTGAGAAATTTTTTATGTTATTAAACTACCTTCTTTCATGTGGTGTATATTCCATTAATTTGAAATTTAACATCATTATTCTATTTATTCTCATTATATTATATGCTTTATTTAAATTCATTCTTGGGGATTATGATTCAATTTATCAAAGTGGTAAGAGAATTTTGTAACAATCCCATCATTTATCGGTATTGTGTATGATTATGATTCAGATGATGAAACCACAAAATTTACCTATCAATAATGTCATTAAATTGATTCTCATATGGTTATACTTGATGGTTTTCTATTATAATTCTTTTTTTCACCCTCTCATAATAAAATTATTTGATAATCAATATTTATTTAAAAATAAACATCATTTCCCTCAATGGTAAAAAATGTGTTTTCATTAATAAAATCTATATTCTATAAATGATTTCAAAAGTGATTTTAAAATATTCAATATGATTTTTAAAGTAATTTTTAGAATATTATTTCAATGGAATAATATTTCATTTTTAAAATAATGCTTCATTTTCTTTTCCATGAAATATGAATGAAAAATCTTGTTGCTTTCAGATCAAGGCACATTTATCAAATTCTTACCATGAAAAGGGAATGATATATTTAATTTTAAGGAATGTAATGATTTTTCTCCCATTCTGAACCAAATTTTATTTAACCTTCCTTTGAAAATTTAAAATTTTATTTTTTTAATCAAAATATTTAGAAAATGTTGTAGAAATGTTTACTTTCTAATAGTTTGGTAATCAAAGAAAAATATTTCCAAAAGTATTTTTAGTATAAAATTTGAATTTAAATATATATATGATATCTAATTAATGAAATTTTTTAATAATTTTTTTATTGTATTTAAATTCATAAAGATAAAAAATTATTTTTGTTATATATTCTCCACTAGTGATTCTTTTAATAAGAACCTCAATCTTTTTTAAATGGATTAATATTGATTCAAATATATTGTTATAGAACTAATTTTTTCCATGGGGTTTACCATTTTTGAATAAATTGAAAAAGAAAAAATTTTATTTTCATTGATTTTATTATGTTTCAAATAGATTTTTATAAAACTTATTTCTTCTATACTGGTTAATCATGCTTCAATGAAATCATTATATAACCTGTTTCTTTTCTATGAATTAATCATCCTATGAATGGGGAAATGGCCATTCCTATAATTTTATGATGAAATGAAATATTTTATATGTTATTATTTTTTATTCTTACGTGGAAATATTATGGGTGGTTAAGTTATAAACCAATTATGGTTGGTTTTGACATAATACTATGACATGTGGGTCTATGGTAGCCCTCAAATCCATTTGGTATGAAATTCAACCATATGGTTATTCTATTTTGTTGAGTGATTGTATTATTGATGTTAAAATGTTGTACCAAGTTTTTTTCTTTTTTATTTATTCTTTCTTTTGATTTATAATGATTATCATGATCGAGACTCATATCAAATAGCTGAAAATTATTTATTACAATCACTCTTTCATTTTATATATTTTTACATTATATGATCATGTATTGATGGGTATGAGTTCTTCAAAAATTATCTCATGCACATTTTTTATTTCATCATATCCTTATTTAATGTTTTTCTCATTGATGAGATTTAACTCGCAGTGATTATGTTTACCGTTATTGATCATTTTATCTGACCATTCTTATATTTCTTTTTACAATGTTACAAAAAATGATGTTGAATTATTTATGAAAATAAAGTATTTAATAGTGATCTTTTATTATGACCTAATGTGAAATAATAAAACCTAGGTTAAGCGGGGTAATAGTTGATTTTCCAAAATTTGAATTGATTATGTATGTGTTTTTACAAATTCCCTAAAACACCAATCCTAAAATATCATATATAATTTAAGTGGTTCATGTTTTATATCTGATATAGTATGTTT
Source organism: Viscum album (assembly GCA_963277665.1). Classification (NCBI taxonomy): domain Eukaryota; kingdom Viridiplantae; phylum Streptophyta; class Magnoliopsida; order Santalales; family Viscaceae; genus Viscum; species Viscum album. The sequence continues at coordinate 387,375,053 of OY728155.1, forward strand.
TCGATGGAAAATACTTTACAAAAAGATAAGAATCATTATAGAAATTTAATAATTTTATTTTATGCATAATAACTGGGAGATCGGGTTCTATGCTTTTTTAGATTGTATCAGCGGTTTTTTTAAATAACATTGGATAGTTGGATGTTAAAATGTTAGGTTTTCTTAGGAATTACAAATAACCTCATAGATCTATAATATTAAGTATGATAATAAGATCAATGACTTAGAAACTCCGTTGGGGGTTTAAGTGCTGAGATCTCAACGTGATTAATGAAATTTTAGAGGTATTTTATTAGTATGAGGTGCTTGTTACCAATAGGATAAATATGATGTCTTTTTAGGGTGGAATTAATTTACATTTTAAGGAAAAATCCAGAAGACACTAATGTTGGGGGACAACTAGTTGTATCTGGCACAGAGGTAGGGCTTGAAACCATGACTAGAAAATGATGAGGATATAACAGCAACTACTAACCTACTTGATGTCCATGTTAGTACATCATTTTTTTGGTAAATATTACATTTATTTTCAGAATAATATGAGATTTTATGTGATTAATAATGATATATTAATCATGGAGTAATATATTATCTAATTTTTCAAATCATTAGGATTCAGACAAAGTCATGATATGATTGAATAATTTTTTATAATTTTATTTATGGATTAATATATTTTGAACATTGTGTATTAATAAATAATAATTTAATGATCATTTAATGACATGATGGAATTTTTATTTTGGGAATTATCTATTAATATTTAAACCATTTCTTGGTTAATTTGAATGAAATGGTTGAATGAATTGTTATACATTTTTGTGTTATATGATCAACTAAAATTTAACATTTAGTTTTTTAGGCATGAAACGTTAATCATGAATACTTATAATTTAGAGCAAAATATGAAACTATATTAAAATTTAGATAATTGATTAAATAGTGATCATCAATCATGTATATTTCCATATTCCCTTAGTCTATATTGTAATAGAATTACTTACCTCAAAGAAAATGATCATAAACAAAAATGTTACAATTGTACTATTATTTATGATGAAACATTTTTATTTTTGTTCATATAATATTTTTGGTTGACATGAAATTAAAATTACATTAATAATTCCCATTTTTTTTATCAATGAACTCAAACATTGTTTGTAATGATTTACACTTTTTCTACATGTTTACATCTTCAATTTCAACAGAAATTTGGTTATTTGGCAATATGGAATGTGTTATTACAGATTACCAGCATAGAACATTTTATTTCTTATCAAGATGTTGTTTTATTAAACTTTTTTAAAAATTATTTTTTTATGACTTAACTGTTTAAATGTTAAAATTTTGAAAACATAGACCTATTTTGAGGGTGGAATTCATTTTTATTTTTATAGGATATAACATGATGAGATTTTATGAAATATATTCTATTAAATTTATTTAAATTATTTAATATATTGTATTACACTCAATACATACTTTATCAAGTGTTACAAGAAACACCATGTTTATCTTGGGTTTCACTTAACACTGAGTCTCATCGATAACTTTTTTTACACACCTAACTAGGTTTTACGTGTCAACAACATACTAATAATATTTAATCTAAGAGTTATTACCATGATATTAGAATGAAGGGAATAAATAAGATTAACAAAATTATGAAAATATTGATTAAAAGTGTTTTTAAAATTAAATATTTTGTTAACAATTAAAAATAAATGAAGATAAAAACCAATATAATATGAAGGATGTGTTTTTATGGAAATAATTATTCTCAAAAAGGCATTTTATCAATATAATTTTAATTTAGCACTATTATTTCAGGCTATTAATGAATTTTAAGTTTTTTATATTTAGTAATTTTTTAATTAATCCATTATGTATTATTGTCATAAAATAAGAAGCTAATGCCCTGAACACAGTTACCTAGATTCGGTTCATTTTTACATAACATTGACATGATACATTGAATCATGTACTAAAATACCAATCATTTAAGTATCCTTTGAATTTCTAGAAACAAAAATAAGTTTTACATTACATCTTGAAGGAAAAAACATCAACATTTTCAACCCTTTGAACACACTTATATCACTTAGCTGATCCCTATAGGTCAACCATAAAATACTTCTTCGCATCCTAGGAAGAATAAAACATAGAAAGGGGTGAGCTCATATTCTCAGTAAGGATAGAAATATATTAGAAACTTTCATAAATAATCATAATCATTTAACGCAATGTATAAAACCAAAACATAATCCTTTTAAAAGTAATCTTCAGCAAAGTACAGAAAATATAAATAAAATAATTAAATTAACTTATTCACATGGATATTATACTAGTCTAATAATCACATGCATTATCAATATCCAATTTTATAATTACGGATTGAATAGTACCAGACTTCATTACCACATAGTCATGGCATTCTGCAAGGACTACAAATAATATTTTGTCACAGAATGTGTCAAGAAAATAAATTATCTCATGATACCTACCAATTAATTTAGGAGCTATAATGGTCTCCACCTATCACTTACTATGTCCAGTGAATTACTCACATAAAAAGGTTTAAACATAACATAATCATTCGTATTAAAACTATCATACGAAATATAATTACTTTATCCATAAACAAGGAATGTTAAAAAAATAAATCCTCTACAGTAAAACATATCATAAAACCATAAATACAATATAATAAATTTCTAACATAATTGGTCAACATCAAACAAGTTTAAAATCTATCAAAGGATGTTGACATAGATGAAATGATAAGTATTTGACTGAAATACCTCTTTCAATATTAAAACCACTTAAAAGTCACATATTTATAAAAGAAGAAATTTATTTTAGAAATATTATTATATGATTTTAATGGAAGATTTGAAGGTTTTATAATGGTGGAAAATATCCTCACCCACCATATAAGTTAACAAAGCATTCTATCCTTAATTTAGCTGAAAAGGTCATAAAGGGCCTTGTTTGGAATACAACAGAAGGATTCCTTTATAAAAATATTATAAATAGTCAAAAAATGGTATAAATGACATTAGAATATAGTCTATAAAATATTAAAAATTATATTAAATACATTTTTAGGAAACAAAGATATTGATGATAAAGAGGTCCTAGTAGATACGCATGTAAAAATAACCTCGGATAATGAAGTGATTGTAGAATGAACCCTTACCATGTACTTTTCCATGGTTGAGGGTACGTTAACATCCTATATAATATTTGAATCACATTTATTAAATTAATTGATAAACACATACATAAATATGATATCATATATGATCTTCTATTATTTATTTGTAAATAATATTTTGGTAGTATCGTTGTTTTGGTTGTTAACTGATTTGTTTTTATTTATATACTCGGTTAAATAAGCCATGTTTGTTCTAGATAAGATGATTTTGATTCATATCCATATTCATATTAAGTTATTAAACAATATTTTTCAATCATAAAATGAAATTTATTCTTCAATTCTTATGTTGGGGAATTAATCTCATCACGTTCGTGGAGACGATAATCTGTACGTATGTACGAGAGAAAATACCATTATATAGATGGGTAAATCATATATAATTGGTTGGTATATCATATATAAAGAATATGTAACATGATATATAAATTATTGACATCAGTTATACTCATTATTATAACCATCCAAATAATGAAGTGTTTGAATAACAAACTACACCATGAACTGGAGACAGTAAGTCATATGTACGCACGTATGGTGACTTTTCATTCATATGATGGATATAATAATGAATATGGTTGTACCATATTAATAATAAACTCATATTATTTATTAGTTATTGTAGTTATTATCTTGGTATAACAATATCCATGAAAAATGAAGTGGAAGAAGAAATGAACTTTGAAAGAGGTTGTGAAATTATTACCTCTTCTTTGGGTGTTTCCTTTTTATTTGATCAATTGAGATCCATAGGTTTGCTTTTTGATCAATTTAAGGCCTCTAGGTCAAAGGGATGATAGTTTGGAGGATATTTGGGGAAATATTGGATGATGTAAATTTATTTGGAGTTGTGATATTGAAAGATTGGGAAATACCCTTTTATAAGATATGTGAGAGTTACTTTAGGAAAAGAATGAAATATTATTTTATTATACAATCATATTCTGTTTATAATGGCTAAAAAATGATTTATTTAAAGTATAAGGTGATTATGGGTTAGAAAACTCTCAAATAATAGGTTTTAGATAGGTTAGGGTCACTATATTAGTCATAACATTTTGATTTTACACTTAGTTAAATAGTTTAACTTTTACCATGTATTCTTGTATTTTTATATTATATGGTTAATAAATTTTTTATAAACTAGCAAGTGAACCCCAGGTGGTATATTATTGATATATAATACCATATATAAGTCATTTGGAATTGATTTATATTTTTATAAATATTATATCATTTAATAATATAGTATTTGTTTAATAACCCATTTATGTCAATTTTGACACTACATGATATTTTGTTTTTGTTAAAGTCATAAAATCAGGATTAATTCGATCAAAATTCATTGAATCAACCTTAAAATGTCATATTAACCTATAAAATTCTTGGAATGCATCAAATGTATTAATTTACATTAATTTTACTATTTATAATATCAATTATTTTATCCTTTCATTAATAAGGTAATAAATAAATCATTAATGTCTCATAAATAAATTAAATTATTTAAGTTCTAAAATTTAAAAATAAAATAACATTATGTAGGAAATATTATTTATATTTATATTGAATATTTATAGTCTAATTTATCCCATGTATAACTGTATATAAAAATGTTTTAATTATGATATTCTTAATTTTTCACATTTAACACTTCTTTAAATAAAATAATAATAACTTTCCAAATCTAATCTAAGTTGTCCAAAAGGATCATATTTTTTATATAAAGTTGATTTTGGTCGAAATAAACTTATCCAATAGAATTATTACATGTGTTAGGGTAATTATAATATCTTTTTTATCTTTAATTACCATATTAACATTTAATTGTGGTAAATAAAAGTTAAAAGTTACTATTCACCAATACAAATTCATCTTATTAAACCATTTTTTACTAACTGATATCAACCATTTCTCTCAAAGTTTTGAAATTCAACTCACAAAAGTGGTAAAATTACATTTTATGCAAATATTCAAATGTTTATAAAAGGTGGGTAAACGACGGTAAAAAGATCAATAAAAGTTTATATATATAATATTATTATAAAATTATACTAATGAATTACATTTAACATATATAGGTATTATGTATCTATATTTACCTAATATATTTTTGCATAAAATAAAATGTATAAAATTTAAAAAATTGGTTTTTACTATTCATAATGGCTTGTTTTATTGGTCGCGGTGTGTTAAAACTCCAAGTGGCATACAACGCAAGAAATTTCATTATTCTAAAGGAAGCGAACCGTTGTTGCTTAGGGTGTTACATTCTCCCCTAATTCAAATAATTCCTTCCATTTTGAAAAATATAATTTATAAAATTCCAAAAAGTGGGCATTACTATTCATAATTGATAGTTTTATTGGTCGTGCTGTGTAAAAACTCCAAGTGGCATAAACGCGAGAAATTGCATTATTATAAAAGAAATGTACCCTAGATGCTTGGGTTGTTACATTATCCCCTACATAATATAATTTCGTCCTCAAAATTACTATAATATTATTATATAATATGATTCGGGTGGTTCTTCATCATAAGTTACTCGAGTTCCCATGTTTCCTTTTCCATCTTATAATATCTCCATAAAACATTTAACAGACGAGTCATTCAGTTTCTCAACACTTGTTCTCTGGTATCATGAATCATGACAGGATCATCACAGTAAGAAAGATTAGGTTCTAGTTCTATTCCATCATTGTTGAGTACGCGCGTTTGGTTAGGAAAGTATTTTCTCAATAAAGATATGTGGAACACATCATGAACATTTGAGAGACTTGGTGGAATTTACAAACAACAAGCTACAACTCCAATTCGTTGTATAATTTCGAAAGTTCTGATGTACCCGGGACACAATTTACACTTTTTACTGAAACTTATAACACCCTTCCATGGAGATACCATCATGAAAACATAGTCTCCTGCTTGAAATTCTAAATCATTCCTTTAGTTATCGATATAACTATTTTACCTAATTTGGGCTGCTTTGATGCAGGTTTGGGTAATATTTACATTTTATATTGTTTCCTCAACATGATCTGGGCCTACGAGTTTTCTTTCACTAACATCATCACAACATGTTAGTGAGAAACATCTCTTTCCATATAAAGATTCATATGGTTCCATCTGAATACTTGAATGGAATCTATTGTTATAGGAAAATTATACCAGATGTAAATATTTATCCAATATAACTTTAAAGTCAAGTGTGTAATATCTCAACATGTATACAATGGTTTGGATAGTCTATTCTTATTGTCCATTTATTTTAGGGTGGTAGGCAGTTCTCAAACGAAGTTCAGTATCCAAGGCCTTCTGAAGGCTTTTCCAGAATCTTGATGTAATACAGGAATCACAATCAGAAATAATCAGTAGGGTACTCCATGAAGTCTTACAACATCATTAATATATAGTCTTATTAGACTTTCAAGTTGTAAATCTTCTCTTACAGCTTGAAAATGTGCTGACTTGGTAAGATGATCAACAATGACCTATATTGCATTATTCATTCTAGGATTTTATGGTAGTCCCATGACAAAGTCCATCATAATATTATCCCATTTCCACTCAGGTATGGCAAGAGGTTTCATGACTCCTCTAGGATGTTGTCTTATATCCTTCACCTATTGAAAAAACATACATCTTGACACATAATCAGCACTCTCCATTTTCATGTTATCCCACAAAAAATGATCATTAAAATCATTATGCATCTTAGTGCGACTAAGGTGTATAGAGAAATTGGTTCTATGATCCTCATCCAACAATTCCATTTTTTGATCACGTGTGAGAGGAACACAAAGTCTCTTCACAAATTTCAAAATCTCATCTTCATATACGAAGTTGATCACTCTCCCATCATTCACAGCATTAATTTTATTTTTAAACTCCTCATCAAAAGTTTAAGAACTCATTATCGTTTTTAGTAAAGATGGGTTGGCATCCATTTGGAAATGTATTGATGATTCACCTTCCATGATTATTCCAATATCAATTTTTACTAGATCCATGAACATAAGATCCATTTCAATTATAATCTTTTTCAAAACTCCCTGATCCTTTCTGGTCAAAGCATCTACCTTCATATTTGACTTCCCCGAGTGGTAGTGTATAGTGAAATCATAATCTTTGAGTACTTGAAGCCATAGTCTTTTCCTCATGGTGAGTTCTTTTTGTGAGAAATTATACTTTAAACTCTTGTGATCGATATATATCTCACATTTTTTCACCATAGAGATTGTGTCTCCAAATCATAAATGTAATGATAACAGCTGCTAACTCAAGATCATGAGTGGGATAATTTATTTCATGAATTTGTAGATGTCATAATGCATAGGAAAGAAATCTAGTGTTCAACAAAAGGACACAACCAAGTCCTTTCAGTGAAGCATCGCTATAAATATCAAAACCACCATTCCATGATGGTAGAGTCAATATATGACAACTGACTAATATTTTATTCTATTCATAAAAACATTATTTTCACTCTTTTTTCAAAACAAATTTATCCTCGTCACGTGTGATCGTGGATAATGGGTTAATTAATCATTTAAAATTCTAGACAAAAAAATGATAATGACCTAATGAACCAATAAAACTGCATACCTTTGTTATAATCATCGTTTCTGTCCATTATTGTGTTCATAATATAATAGAAGGAACAACAAAGATTCCATCCGCGAAGACAATATGGCCAAGAAAATAAATTTCTTGAAGCTTAAATTCACACTAGCTAAAATTCCATTACAATTTATTTCTTCTGAGGGTTTTCAAAATATTTAAAAAGTGATTTTCATTATCTTCTTACCATTTTGATCATACCAAGAAATAATCAATAAATACCATTAAAAGGTCATCATGATATTACCTGAAAGCATTATTCATTAGATCCATGAAAATAGAGGGTGGATTAGTCAGTCCAAAAGGCATTACTGTAAACTTGTAATTCATATACCTGGTACAAAATGTTGTCTTTGAAATGTCTTCCTTCTTCACACATAATTGATGATAGGTAGATCAAAGGTCAATCTTTGAAAAATATTTTTCTCGATGAATTTGTTTGAATAAAGAATCTATACGAGGTCGGGGTTACATGTTCTTTATTGTTATAGCATTGATCTCCATGTAGTTAGTGATCAGCCTCATAGATCCATCATTCTTCTTAACAACAAGAAATGGGCTCCCCATGGGGAGCCACTATGGTGAATAAATCCTTTATTACTGAATTCTTCTAGTTGTTTATTTAGTTCCACTACTTCCATAGTGGCCATTCTATTAGGGGTATTAGATATGGGCCTTGGACAAGTAATTAAATCAATTGAAAAAAGCAATTTCTCATTATAGAGGATCTTTAGGTAAATCCTCTGGAAATGCATCAATATATTCTTGTACAATATGTACTTACTCTATTTGATCATTACTTTCCTCACACATAGTTTTTCATTATTTTCCTCCCCAATAATTGAATTTTTTAGTGCCACTATGGGTGGATCTTGATAAGAATCGCGTGGGTACATTTATACTCTTATAATAAGGTACTCCTTATCATCATTGAAAATTGTAACCTCATTCTTCTTACAATAAATTATCACATTAAGGTCCAAAACCCAATCCTTTTCGAGGATTATATCAAATTCAATCATGGGTATGATGATGAGATAATAAGATAAAGAACATTTATATGCCCTAATGGGAATTGATTCAAAATACATTGTCGCGATGAAACTTCCCTTAGATGTTTTAACAGATAACTCCCATGTTAAATTATTTTGGAAATATCTAATTTTCATCGCAAACAGGGAAGATATTAAGCAATGCAATAATCTAGAATCAAATAACGCATTTTCTAAACTTGAGAAAACCATTAAATTACCCACCACCATGTCATTCGAAGCTTCATCCTCTACAGTAGTGATCGCATAAGATTGGCCTTTCTCTCTTGTCCTTTTCTGAGGTAGATTTCCTTGGTGCATAGGACATTCGTCTTCAAAATTACCCTATTCTCTACAATTTCAGCATTCAACATTGAAACCCTCTTTCATTCCCTTGGTATCACGATCTTGGTGGCCTTTTTCACCACACTTCTAATAGAATCTCATTCCCTTTAGGAATTTACCAGGGTATTTCATTCCACATTTTCCATAGGATGGATATTCAATTTTTCCCCTATTCCCCTTATTTCAATTTCTAGTTTTTTTCATAATATCTCTTATTCTCGTGCTTTTCTTTAATGTCATACGACATAGATAATTATTTTTATATCTTGATAGCACAAGATACAATATCTTCATATGGTGAGAAAGATTGTGAGAAAAATGCTCGACGGAGAAATGGTTTTATCCCATCAATGAATAGATCAATCTTACTCCTTGGGTTGTGAATATAATAGGTTGCATGCCCTGATAACCTTGTAATGATAGCCACTTACTTTGCGACATTCCCATCTTCATTTTGCCTCAGGCATAGATGTTGTCTTTCATTATATTTTAGAGGGTTATAAAGATATTATTTTTCTAATAAAATCTCCTTATACTCCCTTCATTCCATATTTGATACTTCTTTATCTTCCTTTTTGTTCTAAATTAATGACCACCATTGATCTACATCTCCCATGAGGCGAAAAACTACAATTACCACATTTTTCCTTTCACAACTCCCCAAAGCCTAAATTATTTTCCCTATGGAACATATCAATTTCTAAACAACAAAAGGATTTTTTGTCCACATGAATTTGGGTGGTTGTTTATTCATGAAGTGGTCTAAAAATGATCCTCTGCATTATTGATCAGGGTGCTTCATACGAGTAAGGTTATTATTCATATCCTTAGTGAGTTGTCCTAGTATGGTGATAAATTGATCTAAACCAGTTGCATCACCATATTCACTATAATTATCATTAGTTTAAGGGAAATACCTATATGAATTATGTGTGTTGATAGGGTTACCATTCCTTCTACTAGGTGCCATTTCTAAACATTGGCATACACTAGATTAGTTTATGAATCACAATACATAATTCCAAACATGTAAAACACATAACATAAATTGAACCACTTATGGATATAAACCACAATCATAAAAATGTTTTCTGTTTGGATGTATATACTTATAAGTCCTTCATAATGGTTTTGTGAAGAAAATGAGAATTATCCTAAGCATATCCTTGAGGATATTCATAACCAAGAGTGAAGTAGTGCCCGTTGTCATGTACCGGGATACCCCGGGTGAAGCCCAAAACTTCTTTTCATTGTTTTCACTCCTAGGAAAATATGTTCTAGAGCCACCTCTACCTAATCGTATCCAGACATGGATACATTGTTTTTAAAATACAAAATATCTCTATATTACCAAATATCTAGGAAATTATTCTATATAAATCCTCAAAGTCTATCATAGGGTATTGTTCTATAATTATAGTTTTTCTAAATCTAGATTCCAAGGTTTATACTAAAATTCCTATTATACCAATTGTAACACCCTAACCATAGTTACCTTGAGTTAGTGAATTATTACATAACATTAGAATTATACAAGAAATCATGTCATGACAGACTGATTAGTTTAATAGCTTTGGAAGTACTAGAATCATACATATTTTTTACATTACACCATGAAAGAAAAAAAAACCAACATTTTTCCCCTTTTAACACACTTATATCCATTATCCTATCCATATTGGTCAACCATAAAATAATTCTTCACATCCTGGGAAAAATAAAGCATAGGAAGGGGTGAGCTCAGATACTTAGTAAGGATAACAATATAGTAAAAACATTTATAAATAAGAATAAACATTTAAGGCAATGTATAAGACTATAACATAAGAATGTTAAACTTAAACTTCAGCCTAATATGGAAAAAATAAATCATATAATTCCATTATCTTATTCACATGAATATTTTACTTGTCAAATAATCAAATTCAATATCAATAGCCAATTTCATAATGATGGAATGCATAATGCAAGACTTTATAACGACATATTCAAGGCCTCGTGACAAGACTACAAATAACATTTTTTCAAGCCCTTCTACAAAGACACTATTCTGTATCATGAGACCTACCAATTCAATTATGAGAAATAGTGGGCTCCACCCTTCACATACTAAGTCCAATGTAGTCATCATATGAAAATTTTTAAACATTACATAAACATTCGTATTAAAACTGGCATAAAAATGTAAACACTTTATCCATAAACCATGAATATTATAAAAATAACACATCGACAGTCAAACATATAACAAAACCATCAATAAAATATAGAATAATTGTATCATAATAGATCAATTTCAAACGACATTAAAATCTTTCAATGGATGTTGACATAGATTAAATGAAAATTATTTGAATGAAATACCTGTTTCTATTTTGAAACCATTTAAAATTCAAATAATTATAAAAGAAAACATTTATTTCAGAAAAAATTTTATAATATTTTAAGGGATTATTTAAAGGTGTAATAATGGAGTAAAATATCTCCATATTCCATATAAGTTAAGAAACATATTTTCTGTATTTTTTTTCGAAAAGGTCGTAAAGGACCTTGTTTGGAAAATGACTAATATATTACTTTATAAACATCTTATAAAAAGTCAAAAAAGGTATAAATTACTTTATCCCAATGTCTAGGAAGAAATATAATTTTTTTTGAAATACATTTTTAAGAAACATAGATGTGGGTGTTAAAGAAGTCCCAGTAGATACTCACGTATAAACAAACTCAGATAATGAAGAGATTCTAGAATTAACCCTTAACTTTTACATTTCCTTGGTCGAGGGTATATTATCCTCCTGTATAATAGTTAAATCATAATTATTAAATTATTAAATGACAATATACATAAATATGCTATCATATATGATCTTTTAATATTGATTTGTTAATAATATTTCGGTAGTATCATTATTTCAGGGGTTAAGTGATTTGTTTTATTTTATATGATTGGTTACGTACGTCATGTTTGTTATAGATAAGATGTATTTGAATCATATACAGAATGATATTATGTTCTTAAAAATTATTTTTTTAATCATAAAATGAAATTAATTATTGAATGGTTATAATGGGTAATTAATCTCATCATGTTCATGGAGACGGTAATCCGTACGTACGTATGAGAGAGAATACCATTCAATTAATGGTGAAATCATATGTAATTGGATGAGATTTAATATATAAATAATACATAACATGTTATATTTATTATTACATATGTTAGACTCATTATTATATTCATCCAAATAATGATGTGTTTGAATAACAAACTACACCACGACGTAGAGACGGTAAGCCGTATATATGCACGTATCGTGATTTTTCATTCATAAGTTGGATTGAATAATTAATATGGTAGTAACATATTTCTAATAACATCAAAATATGTATAATCTACTGGATTTATTATTTTCTTAAGGGAATAACAAATAATGTGGAAGTCAAAGAAGAAAAATACTTTGAAAGATGTTGTGAAATTATTACCTCTTCTTCAGGTGTTTCCTTTTGACATGATAAAAAGTGCTCCATAGGTTTGATTTCTATTAAATGAACATCCTATAGGTAAAATGGAAGACAGATGAAAAGATATTTGGGTGGGATTTGGCTGAGGAAAATGGCTTTGGAGGTGGGATTTGGATTAAAGGGGAATTACCCTTTTATAAGAGAGGTGATGGTTACTTTACGAAATGTTTGAAATATTACTTATTATATAATTATATTAGGTTTATAATGGCTCAAAAATGATTTATGTTGAGGATAAGGTGAATATGGGTCTAACAACCCATAACCAATAGGTTTTACAATGGTTTGGAGAACCATATTAACCTTATCTTTTAAATTTAACTCTTTGTTAAATAGTTTATCTTTTACATTATATTCTTGTATTTTTATATTATATTGTTAATAAACATACTATAAAATTACAAGAGAACCCCAATTAGTTTAATATTGATATATCAAACATTACATATTTCCTTTTTCTAAACCAAATATTTTTAGGTATATTATATCATTTAAAAATATATATATTTTTTTAAATCATTTATGTAAATTTTGACACTTCTTGGTATTTTGAATTTGTTAAAGTCATAATAGCATGATTAATTTGAACAAAATTCAATGAATCAACCCTAAAATATCATATTATAGTATAAAATTATTTTAATGTGTCAAAAGTATCAATTTACCTTTTTTTTAATACTTATAATATCAATTATTTTTTCCTTTCATTAATAAGGTAATTACCGCATCATCATTGTGACATAAATAAATTTAATTATTTAATGTATATTAGTTATAAATAAAATTAAATTATGTAGGAAATAATTTTATCTTTATAATAAATATTTATAGCCGAATATATCTCATGAATAACCCTATATTAAATAAAATTAGTTATAAAATTTTGAATTTAACACTTTTAAATTTTCTTTAAATAAAATAATAATAAATAACCTAATATAATCTAAGTGGTACAAAAGGATCATATTTTATTCCAAAGGTTGATTTTGGTCGAAATATAAATATTCAATAGAATTAGGACATGTGTTAGGATAATTATAATATATTTTTTTACCATTAATTACCCTATTTACTCTTAACCGTGGTAAATAAAAGTCAAAAGTTACTATTCACCAAAAATTATTTTCATCTTATTGAATCACATTTTAATTATTGATATCAACCTTGTCTCTTTAATTTTTGAAATTCAACTCACAGAAACAGTAAAATATGTTTCATGCAAATTTTCAAATTCTCATAAAACGTAGGTAAAAGATAGTAAAAAGTAAAATAAAAAATTATATATCTAATATTCTTATAAAATTACTCCAATGAATTACATTGAGAATATATAGGTATTATGTATCTATTTTTACATTATATAAATTTAAATAAAATAACTAATTATTTATATTGAAAGTTGTTTTTCAACAATAACGCAGTGTTTTTTTACTATTCATCATAAATTTAAAGTTTTCATAAAAATACCAAAAATTCACCCCAAGTTAATTTTGATATTCGGAATCCTAAAATGTAGTCCATTTTGAAAAAAAAATTATAAAATTTCAAATGGTGGGTACTATTATTCATTACAGTTAGTTTGATTGGTCGTGGTGCGTTAAACCTCAATGTTGCGTATAAAGCAAGCTATTGAATTATTCAAAGGGAAACGTGCTGGGGAAGCATGGGGTGTTAGTAAGAGAAAATCTTATTTTAAGCATAAAAGAAGTCACATTTTTTGTGAAATATAGTTTAGTATGATTTTAATTGAATGATAGTTTTAAAACAAAATAGTAACACTTTTAGAAATTTTATGTTATAAAAAAATTACAATTTTAATGATAAATATAAAAACATATTATTGTGAACTTTTTATATTTTCTTATGAAATTTCATTTTTTGATTAATAGTAAAAAATAATGAATTTTAATTGAAAATGAAAATTTCATCTAAATAATTAATAAGGTAAAATTTTATTTTGAATCGTTTTTAAAGTAACATTAGGTGTTTTTTATATATATTTATTTGATATATGACATTTTTATCTTTTTTGTGCTAAATTTATATAAATAACTCAGTATGATTTTGAATATTTTTACTTTTAAACACGATTTCTCATCCCGTATGTGGGATAAATTATAAAATCATTCTAACCACTTCATTGAACTGAATTTGGAAAATTATATTACTTATTTTGAGTCAAAATATTTTTTAATTACTAATATGTTATACCTATTTTTTTCATAAAATTTAATGGTGAATGATGTGAAAATTAATTATAGCGATTAATGTAAATCTGATTTTACTTAATGGTTAAACATTGAATATAAAGCTTATAAGTAAACAAAAACATGTAAATACCAATTTTATAGAAATATTCATACCCAAAAACAAATAAGGTTCTATAATATTAATCTTATTTCTCGATTTACACAATTAAATAATTGGGGGTACACAATTCTTTTCAAAAATACCAATTGTGTCCTCTACCCCACTTATAAAAGGCCTCCCACTCTTATCATCTCTTCACACCTCTTCAACCATTTTTATTTCATATACCTTCCAAAATTACATATAATATTCAATTAACTCATCTTATATTTCATATTATTTTTTAAAAATACAAAAAAGGAAGGCATTTGGTGAAAACCAAATGGGTTTTTATTCAAGAAGAGATAATGTTCATCAACGTGGGTCATTTTTTTATTTCATTCTACACATGCGTAAATTATTATTATAAAAATATTATTCAAAAAAATATTTCTCCAAAATATAATAATATTTTATTATGTTTATTGTTTGAATTTAAAAAATACACACTTCTATTAAATGGGTTACAAAATCACTATTCGTGTGAATGATAGACTACTGCGTTATGAATTGATGTCGTTCATTTTTTCATCACCACATCTCCGGGTTGGGAAAACATTTGAACATACTATTCTTATATTATATTTATTATATTTATAACATAATTATACCTCTAGATTAATTATATAATATATACCATACTTGTATTTTTATATATAAGGGACACAATAACAACATTCATTTGTACAATGAAGTAGCACTTGACAATGTGATGAGAATTGTTTTCAGTAACAGATTATGTGGAAGGAAATAAGAGTAATGTTAATATAATATTTGGGATAAAAAAGGAAAATTTATGATAATTATTAAAAATTATTATTATTATTATTATTAATTATATAATATATTTTTTCTTACATTTTCACATATTCTAAATGCTCTAACGTCGTGTAAAAATGTGTGGACTACTGCCTCCCGAATGGGATGTGATTACTTTTATTCATCACCACATCATAATAATTATATTTATACATAAATAAGTATGTATCATTAAATATTATTTTATTTATGATATAATGATAATTTTTTAATGATTAATGTTTTTTATTCAATCCATAATGATCATTGAAAAATGGAAATGTTACTCTTGTGTACATGCATCAATATGTCTCCATGATTATAACGTTAGTTCATTTGTCCTTACAATATTTCAAGATGGGTGTCAAACGTATAATTGATTTAAAAATATTATAAATATTATATGATTATTAATATTGATATATTTAAATATTAAAAACATTTGACCACAGTTAACCTACCATATTCATTTTTGATACATAAACCATAAATTGTAAAAACATCCAACATAAATGTAAGTGACTTTATAAATGTATATTAAATAATAAAAAGTGAAATATATGTAATAATAATGATTAAAATGGTTCATAATCATGAAACTAATTAATTTAAGTTTTTTTATTAATGAATATAATGAAAAAACAATATAAGTCAGACTAAAGTTATGGATTTTATTCATCTCACTTTTATTTCTCTGAGAAACATGAATTCTTCAAAACTTATTTGTTCTGTGTGTTGTATATAATTAAAATTAATTTATTAAATTTTTATTATATGTTAATTGAGGTTTATTTTAATATCTAATATATTTAATTAATTTTATGTGGTTTATGGTTACAACATTTTTAAAAATAATGATGGATTTAAGTAACCATTTTTTTCATCTGAGATGTTTGCTATGTTATATAACTATCTTCTTTTTAAGAAGTTTATATATGTCTCCTTTGAAATTTTATATCATAAATATTCTTATTTTAAACATATTACATGTTTTATATATTTTTTTTTCATCATAGAGATAATGATTCATTTTAAAAAATTGGTAAGAGTCTTTTGTTACAATTTCACCATTTATTGGGATTGTTTATGGTTATGATTTAAATTATAGAAAAATATGTTATATCAGTTATGAAACTAATAAATTTAATCTAATTTAGTTAGTAGTGATTTTGTATTTAATATTTCAATTTAACTCTTTTTTTAATATAAATCATTAGATGTAATTTTTATTAAAAAACAGACATTATTTCTATCATTAGTCTGAAATATCTTATATTCCAAATAAAAATGTTCTACTTTTTTAAAAATTTTCCTAGACACATTAAAGTTATTTATTAATTTAATTTTTACGAAAAAATTAAAGGGGATATATATCTTTTTAAAAAACTCTTGTTTGGGTTTTAACCAAAAATTTGAAAGGATCTATGTAGTCACTTTCAACCCAATGAACTTTTCTAACCATTTAATAGTGAAAAATGAATTTTTTATTAACATAAACATATGGTATGAATATTATGGCCATCATGAATTTAAATTAAACGAATCCAAATTTGTATATTTATAATGATGTTATGAATGTGTTTGTTTAAATATTCTAAAATGTCATTGTTTTTAAAGTGAGATCTTTAAAGAATAAGATTTCCCAAAAAACCTAGATTAAAATGTGATTTTAAAAATATAAAGGATTTTTTCTATAAGAATTTTTTAAATAATATTTTAATTGTATTTACATTCATCAACATCAAAGACCCCTTTTGTTACTTTTCATCCACTGGGTATATTTTATATTAACACCATATTTATTTTTTTCTAGATGGATTAATATTGATTCAAATAGGTTTGTTATGGAACCAATTTATTTTAAATGGGTTAACAATGTTTTGAAAATTTAGTTTTGAACAATTTTTATTTAAATTGTTTAATCATGTTCCAATGATATTATAATGGAAACCCTTTAATTTCAATGGATTAATAATGTTTTAAAGAGGTTATTATAGAACCCATTTCTTCTCTATAGGATAATAAATTTATTAATGGGAAAATGGTTGTTCCTATGATTTTATAATTCAAGTAATGCATTTATGTGTTATCGTTTTGTAATTTTAGTTTGTTAATATGGTGGTCTGATTCATTATAATTCAATGTAAGAGACCTCCATGACCAAACAATGATTAGTGGATCCATGTTATCACTATAATCCATTAGGTATGGATGTTGACAATATTATTCTTATATTTTTATGAGGAATTTATAAGGGTGAAGTGAAAATGATATCCTAAGTTACATGTTTTATTTCTTTATTGTGGGTCTACAGTGCTTCTCATAGATGATATTGATTTCACATGGATAATAATTATTTATTTGGATATGTAGCACCCCTAGTTTCAATTTTGAATCCCTTTAATTATTCTTCAATGTATGTAATGTTTATTGTTAATGTTTTCAAGAGTTGTGAGATCATTAAATGTGTTTTTGGGGAGAAAGGGATGGTGTACGGGCTTCTCTTGGTTTTTTCAATCCTTGTGAATGCCTAGGGGAAACCGTGAATTTGAAATTTTTTTGGGTAGCTTGAGGAAGTGGCTTTAGCACCGTTGTCACATGGTTTTTTGGATCATGTAAGGGGACCTTGAAAAGGGTCATCTTTAAGGTGGTGGATAATGCACGATTTGTCTAACCATATAACTAAACCATATGCAGGTCACAACCACCTCATTAAAAAGTGGATCTAACACTTTTTTCATTTAAGTGTCCTCTTTTCACTACTATATATCCCTAACTCAGTTTCTATCTTCCCCAATGGTAAAATATGATTCTATATTCCATCTAGAGGTGATATAATGCTACACATAGTGATTAGAAGCTGATTCTTCAAGATATGTGTTCGTTCTTCATAATTCTTATTGTGTTTCTTATATCTACATATCCTCTTCTTTTGGATTCTTAGATATACATCTGATGTGGTAGATAAATGGTTAAGGATGCTAATAAATATATATTTGGGTTTATTTATAAAAGGGGATGAAATCTAAGGTGAGTTCTGTATGTTTTTACATGGTTCCATTAGTGTTGTTCATCAATTTATCATTTTTTAAAAAACTATTGAGCTATATGGCATCACCCTCAAATAATCTTCCTATATTTTTTTGGATTATCCTCATATTGGTCTATTTGATATCAATTGGTTTTGAAATATTTTTATAAATCATGTTATAAATCTTCTTTACTGTTGATTTATGGTATTGGATTAAATAGTGTCATTTTGGTGATTTAGTTTGCAAAGTTATATCATTTTCATGATTTTAAAATGGAAGATTCAAAATAAGTATGTTCTAGGTATTTATTGAAACAATTTGTTAGAAAAGGGTTTTCAATAAAAATGGGTTTGTATTTAAACAATTTCAACATGATTGTACGGACATGGTTATGGGCCGACATGGTGTGTGTGTGTTCATATTTCATTTATTATGATTGTTTGAATTATGAACTTGTTCTCGGTGCAAAATTATTAATGCCACAATAGAAATAATTTTGATATTACTTCATGTTAGATCGTAGAGAGACCGCATAGGAATATGGAACTATCATAATGAAACATGTATTGTTGGAATTATGAGATGTGGAATGAAATGGTAGCGCCAAAGGAAACACATGGAATGAATCTAACGAATTATTTGGTTGTTTTATTGAAAATAAATATATTTATAAATTTTTTTGTCATAGAACTTGTTTTTTTGATTATGAGTTGTTTTATAAGTTTTTTATATTTAGTTATAGATTGTTTTTATAAATTTTTTCATATAAATTGTTTTATATAAATGTGGATAACTCTTCTATCCCAGTGGAATGAGTGTAGAAGTCATTCGGGAAAACATGTTGAGTTTTAGTACTCACCCATAAGTTGGAAATTTAATTTTTTAGTATATATGTTCTAACGGGGCATGGTAAGAGGAAATGTATCAAATTTTATATGAACTACTTCGTGATAATTGGGCTGTTTGGTGAGGTGGTAGAATAGAGATTGTGGTGCATGGAGTCTTGTGGTCATCCTAATGTTATATAAGTCATCATCCATAATTTTATTTGATGTTAATTTGTATTCTATTTTTGTAAACATTGGTGGGTTTTGATAAAAAATAATTGGTTGAGTTGTCATTCTTTCTATCATGAATCATATTGTATTTTTATTTTATTGGTTTCATTAGTTAAGTTTTTTTATTCATAAAGGGTAAATTCCACCCCCCCCCCCACGTATTAAAACCATTAAATATTTACTGATGCCATTGGATTCATGGGGATATCAGTTAATGCCTAGAATAAACCTCACAACTCCATAATATAATGAGGATTGGGTGGAATGTTGTAAAGACCCCGAATTTCAATGTACTTTTTTTTATGTAGAAGGGAATTTTAAAAGTCCTAGAAAATTGACGCCACGTAATTTCGAGGCCTGGAGTGCCCGGAATCAATTTTTGAAGTTTTGTTAGGTTATGTTCAGTGAACGTATGAGCAGGTTATTCAAACCATTGAATCGATGCTCAGAATTGAAATTTGAGGGCACCGTTGAACTCGCAACGCCAGTTTTAACTTAAGAAGACTTTCACATCAATGGTAGTTGGTCATGGGTGAAAGTTAGTTTTGGGGTTTTTTGTGGAAATAATAAAATAAAATAAACACATGTTTTATTTTATTGTATATATTATAAACACCCATGTGGAAGCTCAAGGTGGGGACCACCACACCTTGACCACACATTAGAGGTTATGATGGTAGGGATCAAGTGAAGCACAAACCTCCTATTCTTGTATAATTGTGTAGGGGACCACCTGAGAATTCAAAACCTCCCAATTTGAATTCGAGAGGAGGGACCACCCGACCCCCCTAATTATGGTGGGAGAGGAAAACCTCTCAACTCCCTCATAAATTAGGGAGAGCCGCTTGAACTCCAACACCTTTATTGTGCCAACTCACATGCCATTTAATGTAACAACCTAGTGATTAATTATCCTTTTTTAATTTGTTTTTCCAACAGAATAATATTTTGGTTAATATATTATTTTGGGGATCAGTTGGAAATTTTTTTTAATTGGGAAAAGAGAGAGCATGGAAAAAATAATGTTCTACATCAATGAAGTTCATCTCTTGACGAATAACGCTCCACCAATGAATAACGTCCTAGACTTCAACTTTCTTCCATAGAACCTCCATTGACGTAGGATGTGTTCTTCTACAACGAATCAACGTCCACATTCTCAGAAAAACATCAATGAACAATGAACAAGGTATGGGATTTCTGTGAATGATTTTATATTCTCGTGATTCTATCAATCTAAAACAAAGAACGCATATCAACTTTTAACTAGACGATCCACATATGTTTTCATTTTGTGGGTTTTGGGATTGATCATTTCAGGAGAGTTTGTTGTTCTTTGTTAATGTGAGCCAAATTCTACCACCCTAAATGTGGAGGGTACAGACCCAACTAACATGGCCGAACCCCTCCATCGTTCTATTTAGTGGTGGTCTTCGAAATGGAGGAAGGTGACAATGGTGAAGAAATCGACGGAGGCAATGACCGCGCCACCTACGGCCCCTGGGACCGGTGTCACTACTGGCCAAACCGGTCGTGCGCCCTTGTGACGCCCCGAATGAACTGTCCACACACCCTCGCGGCACCCAGGCCACACGGTTCGTGCCCCTTCGAGGCTCCCTGGGCCAGGCTGAGCAGCCCTGGCCGCATCGCCTGCTGGTCGAACCTGTTCCAGCCACCCTGGCCTCATGGAGCCCTCCCAAGCCACCGCGGATGAACTGGATGAACTAGATATCGGTCGCCCATGCCCTTACGGTGCCATGACCAAACTGGCCCCCCATGACTCCCTTTGGGCCATGCTAACCACGTGGAGACCTCCAGGCCAATCTGCCCTCGTGCCGACTCGCGGTCAATTTGTGCCCTCGTGGCCGGACCGCGCCCCCGATGCCCTCTGCAACCACTCATGACCTGCTAGGCTAGGCCAGACACAACGGGTCAGGCTGGGTCCACTCGAACTCGGTCGGCCCAGACGGGGTTAGGCCGGGTCAGTCTGACCTAGTCAGAACGGACCTGGGTCCACAACAACCATTTATTTTCTTTTGGCATTTTCGTTGGCACAAGACATCTGTTTGACGAATCGTCAATGGCGCTGGTAATCTTGGGGTATGACAGTACTTTTGATTATACCCAAACGAAGTTTACAATATAGTTGATGAAATCTTCAAGTCAGATCGTGCATGAATCCAATCGGACCCCTTTGACAAAAAGGATAATAACTCACAGAGCAGGCATCCGATTGATGCACTATCTGTTGCGTTGAGACCCTTATGACATGGAAGGCCTTTTATACAATTCTTCGTGGGAATTCGGGATAGTTATAGCATTAACTAGAATCTTGTAGAGCGGATCTTCTGGAGACGAGAAATCTTTTGTGGGGGAACCAAGTAGCTAGATGAAACATAACGATTGTTGACTGTTTGACTCAGAGCGACTCGATTAGCCTAGTGAGGAGCACCTGTTTGTGGCGGTAGACCCACGGTGGAGGAGCTCGGTTGGTGACGTGGTATACCAATAGTACTTGATAGGATGAGTATATGTGCAGGCTATTAGGGGGATCCCCTGGGTGTGGTGGCAGACCCATGGTGGGGAGCGCCTCTGTGTGACATAACAGACCCATGATACTCGATAGGAGGAGTACCTCAGTAGTCCAAGGTTATTGAGAAGTGCCTCTATATGATGTGGAATTTCCACTGTACATAATTGAGCAGGAGTTCTCTAGTAGCCAAGGTTTAGATAATGTGAATAAAATACTGGTTGAGCTAAGTCAGTACTTTTGTGTTTTCCTCATGATTGAGATAAATTACATAATATCATAGTTATATGTATGGTCATATACCTACGTTAGGTTATATTTTTATTTCATACTTTTTGTTTTCTCCTTGATGAATTTTGTGACACTGTGAGGGTCTCGGGGTCCCTACGGAGTGTCATTATACTCACCCATGCACAGGCTATGCCCTCACCTTGTTGTGTTAGACACAGATGATGGACAGTGGTGACTGAGGCTGAGCGTACCAGTACTGGATGGTACCCGGAGGTGTAACTTACAATGATTTGGTAAACGGATAAAACTTAAAAACATGGAGTGATGAGGAGGCTATATGTACCTACACTTCAGGTAGGAATCCCAGAGGACAACCCAACATCTGTTTTTTATTTCTTCTGTTGTACTAGTACATACCGTTCCTTTTAATTTACATTTGGGCTTCTATTTCTGGCCCCTTTTACCTTTTAGCACTCTTTTTTTATATAGTATACATAGTTTTTGTATCCAGATGTTTGCTCTATTGGGTGCCTTTACATGTTATAAAATCAATTCCTTCCATGTTTTAGGAAATTACGCCTTTGGTGCTAGTCGCCAGCCCCTGGCCATTGGAAGGAGGGATTGGTGTAGTTACGACACGAGCCCAAGGGGACGGTTCGTGATGAATTGGTATTAGCGGAGTCGGTTCTACAACAAAACATAGGACCCTGATCTTTCTTTTCTATAAAACAATAGTGTTGCTGGTAGTAAGTGTGGTTCTTAGTTCAGGGAGTCTAGTATTAGTGTTGCGGCCGACGTATCCATACACCTGGACCCTGACTTCTGATATCCGACTCAGTGCTTGAAAACACTGATTGTGTGTTTTTTTACAAATATTTCATAATGTCAACTCAACCAGGTCATCTCACCAGGTATATCTTTCTAACCGTAGCACACCTGATTTTTTTCAGGATGCCTCCATGCAGATAGCCGGCTTGAGTCCTGAGAGTTGTACGCAATGATATCACACTAAGTGAAGAGGCTTCGGTGCATGGAATTTTTCCAGTGGAGGCTCCGGTGGTACCACTCCCTATTGGGCCACCTATTCCACCAGCCACTGAAGCAAATAGTGCATGCCTCTTGAGCCCATTTCATGAGTTGCAGCGATAGAGGCCACCCAGGTTCTGAGGAGGGATGGACCCACAGGTGGCTGAGGATTGGATGGAGGCTGTGGTGAGAGTTTTCCAACTGGTAGGGACACCATCAGACCTCATTTTGATCCTTTTTGCCAGCATACTACAGGCAGCAGCATGCAGATGGTGGAGCTTGATGCTCTAGGTTCATGAAGAGGTGATGCCTCTCTGGGATGTCTTCGAGAGCCTGTATCAGGTATAGTTTATTCTAACAACTCTTAGCGCAGTGCGCATATAGGACCTACTTCATCTGCAGTAGGGCAGCATGAATGTAGCTTTGTACTCAACGATGTTCACAGACCTCTCACACTACACCCTAGATATGGTGCATGACCCATTCTTCAGGGCTCAGACCTTCGTGCAGGGGCACATACGAAAAATTAGAGATTCGATTATCTCACTCCGCATCCCAAAACTGGAGGGGGTGTTAGAGAGATCCCTTTTGGTTGAGAGTTTCCTTGATGGGTAGTCTCCAGTAGTGAGATCCATCACCAACCGACACGTAGCGGAGTCTTCAGCAGCAAGAAGTAGATAGATTTCACAGAGGTCTAGGAGTACCAAACCTATATGTGGACGACTGCATGACTCAGGATCGGTTGTGTGGGGAACCTGAAGTGGAGACATACATACTAGGAGTGGACACTGTTATTCCTGTGGCGGGTAGGATTACATGGCTCATGAATTTCCGACCTTTTGTAGGGATGATCAGCAGACGGTCGATGGACCGCCCAGGCAGAGATAGATATTTGATTGAGGGGGTCCACAGGGCACAGGAGGACATGCAGAGGAGGTGGTCGTGTAGCAGGAGGAGGGAGATGTTTTGAGGTTTTACTGCCACCACCACCCGGAGGTCCACCCCAACCGTTGGGAGCAGGAGGACATGGGAGAGCTCAGCTCCAGACAGTTGAGGCCTAAGATTGCGACGCTCTAGAGATGATACGAGGTATGATATGTGTCTACTCCACCATTTCTATAGTATTTATAGACATAGGTTCCATTCTTTCATTCATTTCCACTTCCCTCATTCAAAGATCAGAGATTCCGATGAAGCCATTAGGTTGATACTTATGGCTAGAGACTCCTACGATAGCATATTGGATGATTACACACTGGTTCTGGCAGTGCAAGATTACTCTAAGAGGCGAGAGATTCGTCTAGGATCTCCTAGTAGCAGCGTCGAGGCCTTATGACATCATCTTGCGTATGGACTGGTTATCTACAGTCCATGCTCAGATCGACTATATTAGGTGAAAAGTGTGGTGTGACTACACAGATGGGACCCGGATTACCTTTACCGGCAAGAAGGGAGCCTTTACAGTAGAGAATGGACTTGTTCAGAGGAGAGTGCAGCCAATCACTCATCAGTTGACTAGCCTTACCCTCATAGCTATTGATGTGGATTGTCTGATATGTCATATAGTTGAGGACCAGTACGCGAATTTCATCCCTGATGATGTACCAAGTTTACACCCTCACCGAGAAGTAGACATTTACTTTGACTTGTACCCCTGGACAACACCGATAAATACACCAACGTATCATATGGATCATGTGGTGCTTCACGAGCTACAGGTACGGCTAGTGGACTTGCAGGGGAAGGGATTCATCCAGCCCACAGTTTCTCCCAGGAAAACCCCAATTCTATTCACCACGAAGGTGGATGGGAGCTTAAGGATTTTCGTTGACTATCTTCACCTGATCCAGGTGGATGCAAAGAACAAATACCCACTCCTGAGGTTTGATGACCTCTCTGATCAGCTGGAGGATGCACGATGGTTCTCGAAGATAGACCTAGGATAAGGCAATCACCATCTCAGAGTTTGAGATGAGGATGTGCAGAAGACGACCTTCAGATGTCAAAACGGCCACTATGAGTTCTTGGTTATGCCATTAGGCTTAGCCAACACTCAAGAAGTGTTTGTAGGACTCATGAACAGGATCCCTAAACTATACCTCGATCACTTTTTCATAGTCTTCATCGAAAAAATTATGATATACATGACTACTAAGAAAGAGAATGCCTATCTTTTTCAGGTAGTAATGGACAGACTTTGAGAGCACCAGCTTTATGGTAATCTCTCGAAGTGCATGTTCTGGATTCGAGAGGGTCAATTTCTGAGACATGTCATCTTGGAGGCTAGATTTGCAGTGGATCCGGTGAAGATTGAGGTGGTACTTGAATGGGAGCCACCCAGGAGTGTGACGGAGGTATGGAGTTTCCTGGGTATGGATGGTTATTACAGAAGTATTGTTCCAGATTTCACCAGATTTTCAACACCACTATCAGCCTTGACGAGGAAGGGAAACCCTTCATTCGGTTAAATAAATTCCAGTAGTGCTTTCAAGAGCTGAGGCAGAGGATGACTAGTGCCCCCATCTTTATGCTTCTAGAAGAATAAGTAGGGTACAAAGTCTACTATGATGTATCGGGGTCCATACTCAGATGTGTCTTGATGCAAGACTGAGCAGTGATCGCATATAGTTCACGGCAGTCGAGACAAAACGAGCAGAACTATGCATCCCATCACCTGGAGTTAGCAGTAGTGTTATTCTCCTTGAAGATTTGGTGACACTATCTGATTGGGGACTGTTTTACCATGTTCTCTGATCACAAGAGTCTTAGGTATAACTTCTCTCAGAAGGACCTGAACATAAGAAAACGATTTTGGCTTGGGTTCCTCTAGGAAAATGACTTCGAGATAGTCTATACACTTGGGAAGGCAAACATTTTTGCATAAGCACTCAGCAGGATATCTGGAATACAGATGCTAGGAAAGGCGATGGAGTAGCCGACCACTTTATAGATATCCACTGGGGATAGAGATTGAGCAACATTTATTTAGTCTCTTACACTCACTCCCCCACTTCATCAGCGAGTCATGGAGGCGTAGAGTGGGGATGCTGACTGCGAGATGCGACATACTCAGATATCCACAAGGCAGAAACCTGATGGATTTTCTAAAGGTTGGGTGCACGACATCCACATCAAAATACGTACTGTGGTACCAGTGTCACTTCAGAAAGTGGTGTTGAGGGAGTTCCACACATCCCCTACAGTGGTACATCAAGGAGTGGTGAATATGTACCAGGATCTCTGACGACAACATTGGTGGATGGGAATGAAGAAGGCAGTAGCAGAGTTTGTCTCTCGGTGCCACTCTTGTCAGCAAGTGAAGGCGGAGCTTCAGGTACCAACAGGCTTGGTTTTGTCTTTAGAGGTCCCAGAGTGAAAGTGGTATGGGATATCCATGGACTTCATGACAGGACATCCACGTACATACATGGTACATGACTTGATTTGGGTGATCATCAACTGACTCACCATGTCGGCCCACTTTCTACCTATCAGAGAGAAGGGTTCAGTAGAGAGCTTGGGGTGCCTATATAGAAAGAATATTGTCTGGCTATATGGAGTACCCACGATTATTTTCTCCGATCGTGACGTGCGTTTTACTTCTAATCTATGGAATGGGTTTCATGAGGCTTTCAGGATACAAATTCATTTTAGTACAGCCATCCATCTTCAGAAAGATGGCCAGAATGAGCAGAAAATTGAGACCCTCAAGGAAATTCATTGTGCACCTTTTCTTGACATCGGTTGTAGCTGGGAGGATCACTTATATTTGGTATAGTTTGAATAAAATAACCAAAATCCATCCACCATTGGGATGGAACCTTTAGAGGAATTATAAGGGTGACCCTACAGATCAACATTGTGCTAGACGGACCCTGGGAAGTCAGCACGAGTAGGGCCAGATATGGTACGTGCTACCATTGAAAAGGTGGAGATCATCCATGAAAGGATGGAGACTATATAAGTAGACAGAAGTCATATTCCTATTAGACACGGAGACTTATCTATTTTAAGGATGGAGAGCACATCTTTCTATGGGAATCACCGCGACGAGGTCTACAGAGATTTGGCCGAGGTGGCAAGTTATCTCTGAGAATCATCAGAACATTTCAGGTCCTCAGCAGAGTTGACAAGGTGGAATACCACATAGCTCTTCCACCCCAATTGCACCGGGTGCATGATGTCTTCCACATATTCTAGCTGAGATGATACATTCACAACCCTTATCACATCATCGACCATGGAAAGTTGGACAGTGATGATAGGGTGAATTTTACAGAGGTTCCAGTAGATATTGAGGGTCAATAGGAGTGAGTCCTTCATGGATGGTCGATACCTCTGGTGCGTGTTCGCTAGAAGAACGAGATCCTCAAGGAGATCACATGGGAGTGGGAGGCTTAGATGCATTCTCAGTAACCCCACATGTTCTCATAGTTGAGTTATGGATTATGGGGACTTAGAGCACTGAGGTGTGGATATTATAAAGACACGTAATTTCCATGTAATTGTTTGTAATTAAATAGTAATTTTATGAGTCCGTGAAAATTGACAGAATATAATTCCGAGGTCCGGTGTGGCCGGAATCAATTTTGAAGTTTTGTTTGGGTAAGTTCAATAAACATACGAGTAGGTTATTCTAACTTTTGAACGGGTGCTCAGAATTGAAATCAGAGGGCACCGTTGAACTCGCAGTACTGGTTTACGCTGAAAAATACTTTCTCCTTGACAGTAGTTGGTCGAGGGTGAAAGTCAGTTTTTTTGTTTTTTGTAAAAATAATAAAGTAAAATAAACACATGTTTTTTTATTTAACTATTATAACCACCAATGTAGAAGTTAGAGGTGGGGACCACCACAACTTAACCTCTCATGAGAGGTTATGGTGGTGGGGACCACCCTAGGCCTAAACCTCATCTTCATGTTTAATTGTGGTGGGGACCACACGAGAAATCAAAACCTCCCAATTTGAATTTGTTAACAGGGACCACCCCACCCCAATAATAATGGTGGGAGAGAAAAACCTCTCATCATTATCATAAATGATGAAGAGCCTTTTGACCTCCTCCACCTTTATTGTGCCAATCCACATGCCATTTAATGTCCCAACAATGTGATTAATTATCCTTTTTGAATTTTTTTCCCAACAAAATAATACTTGGATTGATATATTATTTTGGGGCTCACATGGAAATTGGGTTGAATTAGGAGAAGAAAGAGTTTGGGAGAAATAAAGATCTCCAATGAAGAACTTCATCTCCCGATGAAGAAAGATCCAACAATGAAGAACAACCTCAACATCGACTTTCTTCCTTGGAACCTCCTTCATTGTAGGATGTGTTCTTCTACAACGAATCGATGTCTGCCTTCTCACACCAATGTCGACCAACAAAAAACAATGTATGGGATTTTTTTGAATGAGTTTATATTCCAGTGATTCTTTCCATCAAAAACAAAGAACATGAATCATCTTCTAACTAGTTGATCCGCATATGTATTCCTTTTCCAGGTTTTGAGATTGATGATTGTGGGAGGGTTTTTTGTGCTTCGTTCTTGTGAGAAAAATGCTACCACCAAAAACGTGGAGGGTGTGGACCTAAAAAACATGGCTTGACCCCTCCTCCATACTCTTTTGTGATGTTCTTCAAAATGAAGGTAGAAAACAACAACAACAATGGCGACGAAGGCAACGACTGCGCCCCCAGTGGCCTCTATGACCCACGCCACCCCCACAGCCTTCCATACCACCTACAACAGCACTAGCCACGCCCCCTCATAGCACCCTAGGCTGGGCTGAGCCGCGATGGGTGCCATCTGTCGGCTGAACCGGCCCCGGCCACCCCGGCCTCGAGGTGCCC
Organism: Viscum album; assembly: GCA_963277665.1. Lineage (NCBI taxonomy): Eukaryota > Viridiplantae > Streptophyta > Magnoliopsida > Santalales > Viscaceae > Viscum > Viscum album. Next base: position 387,404,668 of record OY728155.1, read on the forward strand.
TCCTAGGCCGCCCACACCCTCCAAGCTGAATCGGCCCCGCGGTGCCCTCTCAAGTCGTTCCATCCTGGCCAAACCAGCATCACAACGCCCTCCCGAGACACCCCAGCCTTTTGGAAGTATCGACTCCCGGCCGCCAACGCCCGCATAGCACCCTAGCCGAACTGGCCCCATGCGATGCCCTCCGGGCCGAGCAGTCCAAGTGTTTCCCTCCGGGCCAAGCTGCCAACATGGTGCCCTCCGGGCCGAGCGGCCAACGCGGTGCCCTCTGGTCCAAGTGGCCCATGCGGTGCCCTCCAAGCCAAATTGCCCAGGTGGCGCGCTCTGGGTAGAGTCACCCTTGCACCGACTCGCGGCTGTTTTTCACCCTCGAGGCCGGACCATCCCCTCACATCCCTCTACAGCCCCTCATAGCCTACTTGGCTAGGTCGACCTAAACCAGGTTGTCCTAGACTGGTTCGGGCCTGGTCGGTCGGACCTGGTCAGACAGGACTCAGGCCCACTACGACTCTTTAAATTTTTTTGGTCATATCTTTAGCAGCAGACGTCCGTATGATGAACCATCAATGGTTATGGAAATCATGGATCATGAAGGTCCCTTTTGAGTATACCCAACTGGAGTTTGCGGTACAGTTGAGAAATGGTATGGTCAGTTCATGCACGAATCCAATCGGGCCCTCGAGACTAAGACGGTAAAAACTCACAGACATGGTGTCCGATTTACGAACAGTTTGTTGCGTTGAGACCACAATGATGTGGTAGACCATTGAGATACTTCTTCTTGGGACATAACAATAGTAGGAGAATTGACCAGTAGCTTTTGTAGTGGATCTTCCAGAGATAAGCTAGATTTTGTGAGGGAACCTAGTAGGTGGCTGAGACATGATGACTGCTGACCGTTTGACATGGAGTGACTCGACTGGCCCAGTGGGGAGCACCTCATTGTGGCGGCAGACCCATGGTGGATGAGCACACATGGTGATGCAGCAGACCCAAGATACTCGATAGGAGGATTACGTCTGCTGGCTCTGAGGGGGAGCACCTGGGTGTGGCGGCAGACCCACGGGGGGAGCGCCTCTATGTGACTTAGCAGACCCATGCTACTCGACAGGAGGAGTACCCTGGCTGTCCAAGGTTAGTGGGAAGCGCCTCTGTGTGATACGGTAGGCCCACTGTACTCGATTGAGGATGAGTTCTCTATCAACCGAGGTTTTGATAATGTGAATAATATCATGGTTCAGTTGAGTCTGTACATTTGTGTTTTCATCATGATTGAGATGGATTACTTGATAACATAGGTATATGTATGGGAATATCAAATTGTAGGGTTATCTTTTGATTTCAATCTTTTTGGTTTATCTATGCCGGATATTGTGAGACCTCAAGGGTCTCAGGGTCCCTACTGAGTATCGTTATACTCACCCCTGCACGGGCTATGTAACTCCTCGAGATTTTATGGGGAATATTTTTTTTTAATTTCATTGATGTCTTGTGTTGTACGCTACACCAAGATTAGCTTGTTCTATACACAACACATTCTTAGCATGCAATATATGAAAACACTATTCTAGGCTTGTGTTTCATGCAAGAGCTACCTTTCTCAATAGCGTGTGTTGTACGCAATACCGAGTTTCACTAAATGAGACATTATTATAATATTATTATGAACTAGCCGTTATGAATAGTAATACCCACTTTTTGAAATTTTATAAATTTTATCATTCAAAATGGACTTCCTATTTGGATTTGGATTATCGAAATTAGCCTAGGGTGAATTTTTGGTGTTTTTTTGAAAACATTTAATTTCTGATGAATAGTGAAAAACATTGAGTTATAGTTTAAAATCAAATTCTTATTTAAATAGTTATTATTTTATTTATATTTATTTTAGGTCAAAATAGATATGTAATACCTATATAAGTTCAATTTAATTAATTGGAGTCGTTTTATAATAATTTTAGATATAAAAAATTTATTGAACTTCTTAGCGTCTTTTATCCACCTCTTAAGAGATTTTTAAAATTTACATAAAACATAATTTTACCACTTCTGTGAGTGGAAAATCAAAAATCTGAGAGACGCGGTAGATATCAGTATGTAAAATTTGGTTCAATAAGATAAAAATAATTTTTTGTTAAAAGTAAATTTTTTAATTTTATTTTCCACATTTAAAAGTAAATAGGGTAATTAAGGGTAAAAATGATATTATTATTACCCTAAAACATGTCTTAATTCTATTGGATAAGTGTAATTCGACCAAAAACAGCCTTAGGAATAAAATATTACCCTTTATGTACACTTGTATTAGATTAGGACATTTATTATTATTTAATTCCAAGAAGAGTTAAAAGAGTTATGATCAAAGTTTAATAGGTAAAACATTTTTAAAATATGATAATACAAAAGATAAATTTGACTACAATTATTCATTATAAAGCTAAAAAATTTTCTACATAATGGAATTTTATTTATAACTTTTAGACATTAAATAATTTAATTTATTTATGACACAATTATGATGAAGTAATTACCTTATTAATGAAATATTAACATAATTGATACTATAAATACCCAAATAATTATAATTTGGGAGTTTTTATGAATTTAACTAATTTTATGGGTTAAAATACTTATTAGTGTTGTTTATATGAATTTTTTCATAGTAATAATGCTGCTATGAATTTAGAAAAAACAAAATACCAAATAGTGTCAAAATTGACTAAAAAGTGTTTTTAAAACAAATATTAAATTATTAATTGATATTCGATTCTTAAAAATCTGAGTTTCTCCCAAAAGACTTACATAATGATAATTGTATCATTAATGAACCACTTGGGGTTCTCTTGTATGTATATAGTAATTTTATTAACCATATAATATAAAAATACAAAGATACATGGTAAATGTTAAACTACTTAACTAAGAGTTAAATATAAATGATAAGGTTAATATATTGCCCTAAACGTATCTAAAACATATTGGTTGAGAGTATTTAGACCCATAACCACATTATCTTTGATATGAATAAATTTGGAGGCATTATAAACAGAATACGAATTTATTATAAAATAATATTTTATGTTTTTCCTAAGGTTCCCCTCACCTTTCTTATAAAAGGGCTCTCCATCATCTCTCTAATTCACACATAAAAAGCCATTTTGCTGGGCCAAACATTGCCCAAATACCCTTTCAACTATCCTACATTCATCCTAGAAGACTTACATTAGTCATAAATCCAACCTAAGGAGCCCTTTTGATCAAATAATAAAGAAGAACCCTAGGAAGAGGTAAATATCTCACCACCTATTTCAAGTTCCATTCTTCATCCACTTCCTCCTTATTTTTTGTTTCCATTATAAAATAATAACTCTAGTGTCTTCTGTATACTATGAATTTATTATAAAAATGGTACAACTATATTAGTTATTTTATCCATCCTATGAATGAAAAAGTCACCACACGTGCGTACGTAAGGCTTACCGTCTCCACGTCGTGGTATAGTTTGTCATTCAAACATTTCATCATTTGGAGGGTATAATAATGAGTATAAATGATATAAATAATAAATATAACATTATGATGATTATTTATATATGATATACAATCCAATCATATACTATTTTAATATCAAAAGAATGATATTGTCGCTCGTGCGTACGTACGGACTACCGTCTCGACGAACGCGATGAGATTCATTCACCATGTTAACCATTGTAGAGTGATTATAGAGTATATATAATAAATAATAATGAAATATATGACATAATAATGATACTAGATTTATTTACATATAAATTTCATTTACTTAATTCCAATCAATTCAATAGGGAAAAGAAAACAGTGTTAATGCGTATGTATGACCTATCGTCTCAATGAACGGTTTATTTAATTTTCATTTATCGATCTATCATATATTTTTATATGCTGAAAATATATTATCTCTAAATCATGTTTTATATTATGGAGTTAAGTAAATCAGGATATTATTAATAATATTAAGAACAACAAGGTTAATCACATGTGATGAATAAAATGATTTTACCCAAAACACTGCTTTAACATGGAATTGATAAAAGAACAGGTAATATAAAGACATATGTAAATCATATATGATATCATAAATTTTATTACTGTTCTGTTACAGGTAAATAATATGTTTAAACCCAATATACAGTAGTTTCAGACAAGTACAGAAGAAATTGGACCAAAGGTAAGGGATAATTATTCCAATATCGTTCTTATCCGAGATTTTTTATTCGTAAGTATTTACTAGGGTTATGTTTATCATCCATGTCCATGTTTTCTCAAAATGTGTTAATAAAATTTTTACTATTCTTACATGTACTTTTAAATTCATTTTTACCCTTTTATGACTTTTACCACAAGGTATTGAAGGAATTATTCTTTTGTTTACCATATGAGGCACTTTTTGAATTTTCTGGAAAAAGTACGTGAAGAATGTTTTTTTAACATATACGGAATGAATGGATATTTACAGATTCATAATGTCTTATTTTCATGAATCATCCTCTATAATATTTCATCATTGTTTTCAATAAAAATACTTTTCTTTTAAAATTTCATGGAATTCTGTGAAAAAAATGATTTTGAAGAAGAAATGATGTTTTCCTCGAGAATTATTTTAAAGTGTTTTATTGAAACTATTTTCCATCTAAGATGAAATTATTTAGTATGTTTGTCTTTCAATTATAATTTCTCTATTATTTACATGTTTTTATTTTATTATGACGAAATTATATCCATATTTTATATGGATAATGTTATGAGGGGATGATGTTTATGAAACCCATTTTATTATCTGGGTTATAATGAACGAATTATGGTTTTTTGTGGAACATGTAAGAATGATTTCATTATGAGATGGGTTGGACCAATATCTCCCTCCAATGCATTGGTTAATGATTTATATCTCATGGGATAGACATGGATGGAACAGAATGTGAATCTGGTTCACTAATACAGGGTTGGAAAGACATGTAAACTCGGTTCAGTAATGGACATTGTCCACTATTATGGTCCTGGAAACAAGGCCTTGGCTACTATGGAAATAATAACATGTGATTAATGGTTTTACATGGTTACATGTTTTATTCCAATGATATTGTATCCTGATTAATGTTCCTTTATGATCTATTCCTTATGTACAGCCAAGATTTATGTCATTTCTTATGTTCATGTTTTTACGTTCAAATATTTATGGATTGTTTTTATGTTCTCCATGTTTACTCTTACTGAGAATTTGAGCTCACCATTTTTATGTTTTCTTTTCTCTATGATATGAATAATGTTTTTAGGTAAGAAAACAAAATGGGAAGATATTTATGGGAGATGTTGAATATCTTTCATCATGACCAGAAGATTATGTTCTGAGTTTCCAAAGACACTAAACTAATTGGTCTTTCGGTGTCTGTTTTTGTAATGTATTAAGTATTCCGCAAGAGTAATGTAATGTATATGTACATGAAGTATGGGTCTCTATAGTTTGTATTAGAGAAATAGTATAGTTAACCTTTTAAAACTAGGATGTGAAAACATTAGTGAGATCCCTATAGATATTTCTAAGGTATGTAATGGTATGTCCCTATGGTTTAGTATAACTATAGGTTACAGTACTATAATTATGTTGAAAATCGTGAATAACCTAGGGTGAACCTAAGCTGTCATGAATTAAATAACGTGTGATGAGTTAGACATCCCATAAGTGAAATTTTATGATTATGCAGTTCCCTGTTATTTTAACTGTTTCTTAAACTATGGTTTCTGGTTTTAGTCAATAAAGGGAACGAGAAGGAATTCGGTTAACATTTATTCCAATGGAAAAATTGGTGAATATGATCAAAAAATGTGTAATTCCTGGAAAGAATGATATTATGATTATGCCGAATCAGTCATCGCAATATATGATTAACAAGGTGAAGTTTAGTTTTATTCTTTACTGATCAAATAAGAGGAAGATGGGCTTTTAAGAATGTTCGCATGGTGAGGATCATAGAGAAATAATGATTGATATTTATAAGGAAGTGAAGAATAACCATGATGAATACCTCAAATGGAGGGGAAGATGTTATCTAAGTGGGGAGAAGGGTCATAGAGTGACAGACTATTATGGAGTTCAATGTATAATCTATGGAGAACATGGGAATTACCCAAATCAATGCCCTGACCTAAGAGGTTAGTTCTAAATTAATGAAGGACCTATTAAATGCCAATCATTTAAGAGGATGGATTAAAGGGATTATGTATTGGAATTCAAGAATAATGTTTTTGAGGTACTTTTTTGGTATATTGAATTATCTATGTGTTGGTCCATTGTGGTTTCCATAAGAATATTGTACCGGTAACCATGTAAAGTGATTGATTTTTTTTAAATGAAGTGATATCTGCATAATGAAGGTATAAGGAGAAAATAATATGTTTGATAGTATTCATGAGATCATGAATGAAATAAGTAAAAAGTGATATCATGGTTTGAGTATATATAAATTTTGGGATTTTGGTATGTGGAAAGAGTTAACTTTTGATATCATTCATGTTTTCACTAAGGTTCAATGGGTATTCATTTTTCAAGAGAATAAACGATTAAGGTATTCACATATTTTTAATGTGACCAACAACACGATATATCTTATGATGTAAGGGGGATAAATGGTGGTAATCACATGCTTGGTAGATGACCTCTCTAGTAATATTTTTCTTTATACTATAAGATTGGGTAGATGTATTTTGGATAACCCTATATATTTTTAATGGATTATGTTGGACATCAAATAGTAGTGTTTAAGTCTAGAACTATTTTTTGATATTATTTCGGGAATGTTATAATAGTATAGTTTTAGAAAAAGGACAACTTGCAAGATGTGTGACAACCCATCGTGTTGGACCAGGATGTGGGATTCGAACCCACAATCGAAGTGCGATAGGCCTTTATCACCTACCACTATCCTACAGAAAGTCCCTGGTTAGTAAAAAATAGTTTTATTTTATTATGTAGTATGATAGATGATGTATACGTCCATTTTAGGAACCATATACGATTAATCTTAGCATAGATGTAATTATGTATATTTAACATAGTGTGCTAATATTTTTGTGGTAGAGAAAGATGGAATGATTTATCATTCAATCGCATGATCTACTAACACTTCAAGATAGAAAAATTCAACTTCATTTCATTAATAAGTGATGAAGTGGAAACTGTTCATGGAATGACCAACAAAGATATTACACTGAAATCAATTAAAAATTTCTCTGCATGAATTTTATTTCAACATTAGGGAAATGATCTTGAAAACCAAAAAAGTTGTCCTAATACCCTCATATCTGAGGATTCACATGGTACCTTAGATCCTCACAAATTTATGGCTTTGTGATTGCTGGCTTCTTCATAGCCATGACCTCTACCACTGTCTATAAGAACATGATGGAAATATTTCTCTTCCATATCCATATTTGAACCTATGTTCTCCTATGTGGAAACCCAGTGATGAGTTAATTTGGGTAACCATTACGTTTCATACATTAGTTTTTAAAATTATGTTTTGCTATTCCTTTTTACAATGTGGTTTTCTATGAAAGAAACTTATAAGTAGTAAACGATTTATAACCCTAACGAATATCGAGGGAGAAATTCATTTTAAGGGGGTAGAATGTAACACCCTGAGATTTTATGAGAATTTTTTTTTATTTCATTAAATTCTTGTGTTGTACGATACACCAAGATTAGCTTTTTTGTTTACGCAACCCCGTATTAGCTTGTGGTATACGCAAACACTATTCTAGGCTTGTGTTGTATGCCAGAGAAACCTTCCTCGATAGCGTGTGATGTACGCAATACCGAGTTTCACTAAACAAGATATTATTATAATATTATTAAGAACATTCCATTTTAAATAGTAATAACCATTTTTTTAAATTTTATAAATTTTAACTTTCAAAATGGGCTTTATTTTTGGATTTAGAATATCAAAATTATCTTAGGGGGAATTTTGGATGTTTTTCTAAAAACATTCAATTTTTGATGAATAGTTAAAAACACTGAGTTATAATTTAAAACCAATTTTTTTTAAATAATTATTAATTTTATTTAAATATATATTAGGTTAAAATAGATACATAATACCTTTATAAGTTCAATGTAATTCATTGGAGTCATTTTATAAATATTTTAGATATATAAAAATTTATTGATCTTCTTACCGTCTTTTACCCACCTCCTAGTAGAATTTTTAAATTTACATAAAACATAATTTTACCACTTCTGTGAGTGTAATTTCAAAAATCTGAGAGACATGGTTTATTTCAGTAAGTAAAATGTGGTTCAATAAGTTAAAAATAATTTTTTGTGAATAGTAACTTTTTACTTTTATTTACCACTGTTAAAAGTAAATAGGGTAATTAAGGCTAAAAATGATATTATTGTTAACCTAAAACATGTAATAATTCTATTGGATAAGTGTAATTGGACAAAAAATTTCCCTAGGAATAAAATATTACCCTTTAGGTACACTTGGATTAGATTAGTACATTTATTATTATTTAATTCAAAGAAGAGTTAAAAGAGTTATGATCAAAGTTTAATAAGTAAAAAAAATTTAATATAGGTTTATACATAAGATAAATTAGACAATAAATATTTATTAGAAATATAAAATGATTTCCAAAATAATTGTATTTTATTTATAATTTTTATACATTAAATAATTTAATTTATTTATTACACAATGATGATGCAGTAATTACCTTATTAATGAAATGTTAACATAATTGATATTATAAATATCAAAAATAATGTAATTTGAGAATTTTTATGAATTTAACTAATATTTTGGGTTAATATAATATATTAGGGTTGTTTATATGAATTTTTTTGAAGTAATAATGTTGTTATAGGTTTAGAAAAAGCAAAATACCAAATAGTGTCAAAATTGACATAAAATAGTTTTTAAAACAACTATTAATTTATTAATTGATATTGTATTCCTAAATATATAAGGTTCGGACAATAGACTTATAAAATGGAATGTGTATAATTAATTAACAACTTGGTGTTTTATAGGATATATATAGTATGTTTATTAACCATATAATATAAAAATACAAAGAGACATGGTAAATGTCAAACTATTTAACTAAGCGTTAAATATAAATGATAAGGTTAATACAGTGACCCAAACCTGTATAAAATATATTGGCTGAGAGTATTTCGACCCATTACAACTTTATCTTTGAAATCAATCAATTTGGAGCCATTATAAACTAATTATTACTTTATTATTAAATAATATTTTATGTTTTTTCTAAGGTGCCCCTCACCTCTCTTATAAAAGGGCACTACCCCTTCTCTCTAATTCACACCTCAAAATCCATTTGTCTCGGACATACCCAGCCCAAATAACCTCACAAATATCCTCCATTTATCCTAGAGAAGTTTCTTTAGTCAAAAAGTGAACCTAAAGTGCCCTTTTGATCAAATCAAAAGGAAGAACCTGAGGAAGAGGTAAATATCTCACCACCTATTTCAAGTTCCTTTCATCTTCCACTTCCTCCTTCTTTGTTGTTTCCATTATAAAACAATAAATATTGTATCTTATATATACTGTCATGTTATTATAAAAATGGTACAACCATATTTAGTTATTTTATCAATACTATGAATGAAAAAGTCACCACATGTACGTACGTACGGCTTACCGTCTCCACGTCGTGGTATAGTTTGTTATTCAAAAATTTCATCATTTGTATGGGTATAATAATGAGTAAAAATTATATAAATAATAAATATAACATTATTATGATTCTTTATATATGATATACCATCCAATTATATAGGATTATAATATCAAAAGAATTATAGTGTCTCTCCTGCGTACTTAAGGACTACCTTCTCCACGAACGTGATAAGATTCATTCTCGATGTTAACCATTCAAGAGTGATTATTAAGTATATATAATAAATAATCATGAAATATATGACATAATAATAATACTAGATTTATGTACATATACGTTTCATTTACTTATTTTTATTCAATTCAATAGGGAAACGAAAACATCAATCATGAGTACATATGACCTTCCGTGTCCATGGACGATGTATTTCATTTCCATTTATCAATCTATCATATATATCTATATGATAAATATATATTATATCTAAATAATGTTTTAAACTCTGGAATTAAGTAAATCAGGATATAAGTAATAATATCATTAACAACAAATCCAAACACGTATGATAAATGAAATCATTTTACACAAAATGCTGCTTTAAAATGGAATTGATAAAAGAACAGGTAATATAAAGTCATAAGTGAATCATATATGATATCATGAATATTATTATGGTTCTTTTACAAGTTAATAATATGTTTAATCCCACTATACAGGTGTTTTGGACACATACAGATGAAATTGGACCTAAGGTATGGGATTATTATTCCAATCTAATTCTTATCCGAGATTGTTTATTCGTAAGTATTTACTGGGGTTCTGTTTATCATTCATGTCCATGTTTTCTCAAAATGTTTTCATAAAATTTTTACTATTCTTCCATGTAAATTTAAATTCATTTTTACCCTTTTATGAATTTTACCACAAGTTATGGAAGGAATCTTTCTTTTATTTACCAGACGAGGTACTTTTCAACTTTTCCGGCAAAAGAACGAGGAGAATGATTTTTTTAACTTACACGCCATGAATTGATTTTTAAAGATTCATAATGCCTTATTTTCATGAATCTTCCTCTACAAGATTTCATGATTATTTTATAAAAAATCCTTTTCTTTTAAAATTTCAGGGCATTTTGTGAAAGGAGAATGATTTTGAAGAAAAAATGATGTTTTCCTCAAGAATTATTTTCAAGTGTTTTATCGAAACTATTTTCCATCTAAGATGACATTATTTAGTATGTTTATGTTTCAAGTATAATGTCTCTATTATTCAAATGGTTATATTTTCTTTTGATGAAATGATATCCATTTTTTTATATTGATTATGTTATGATGAGATGATGTTTATGAAACCCATTTTATTCTTTGGGTTATGATGAATGAATTTTGTTTATTTTGTGTCACACGTAAGAATGATTTCATTATAATATCGGTGGAACCTATATCTCCCTCCAATGCATTGGGTAAAGATTTATATCTCATGATATAGAAATGGTGGGAACGGAATGTTAATCCGGTTCTACAATACCTATCTTGAATGACATGTAAACCTGTTTCAGTAATGATCTTTGACCATTATGATTGTCTTGGAAACATTGTGTTGGATACTATGGAAGTCATAACAACTACTTAATGGTTTTCCACAATTCCATGTTTTATTACCATGATATTTTATCATGATTAATGTTCCTTTATGATCTATGCCTTATGTACTACGAAGATTTATGTCATTGCTTATGTTTATGTTTTTACGTTCAAATGTTTATGGATTGTTTTTATGTCCACCATGTTTACCGTTACTGAGCATTTAAGCTCACCTTTTTTATGTTTTCATTTCCCCAAGATATAAATAATGGTTTTAGGGAAGAAAACAAAAGGGGAAGATATTTATGGGAGATATTGAAGATATTTCACAATGATTAGAATATTATGTTTAGAGTTTCCTAAGACACTAAACTAATACAGTCTTTGGGAATCTGTTTTATTAATGTATTAAGTATTCCAAAAAAGTACTGTAATGTCTATATATGTCAACTATGGGTTTATATAGGCTATTACCACACCTTGTTGTGGTGGATGCAGATGATGGACAATGCTGATTGAGGCTGAGAGTTCCAGGACAGGACGATACCCGGAGGTGGACCTTACGATAAGTCGGTACACAGAGGAGACTAATGGACTTGGATTGGTGAGGAGTCTCTCTGTACCTACCCTTTATTTAGGAATCTTGGAGGAGAACCCAACATCTATTTTTATTTTCCATAGTTTCACTTGTACTTCTAGTTCCTTGTAGTTAACAGTTGGGCTTGTATTTCTAGCCCCTTTTACTTTTCATCACTCTTTTGTTATATAGTTTACTTAGTGTATTGTATCCAGGTGTGTGCTCTGTTGTGTGAATTTATAGATTATAAATGTAATGATTTCCTAGTTTTAGTGAATTATGCCTTTGGGGATTGTAGTCGGCCCCTGGCCTATGGAAGGAGGGCTTGGGGTAGTCACGACACAAGCCCCGGGGGACGGGTCGTGACAAATGTTACAAATGGTATCAATTTTTTTGTTCTAAGATTCTATTTGAGATAAATGGTATCATATATTACTTTTACATATGGAATATGTTGTCATAAATTTTCATGGTCTTGGATTTGAATTCATTTTGGCCTATTCTATGGGATGGAAAAATAAAATGGATTAGGATTTTCACGAAATAAAATGTAGAGCATGAAAACACTTACCTAACCTTTTAATGCTAAACATAAAGTTACCAGGGAGTTTGGTGCATATTTATTTTACAAAAAATTATAAGATACTAGAATATAATTGTCATTTATATAACTAATGATACAAGAATGGAATGTATTGTATTGATAACATCCCTCTATGATTAAAACATTTATTTGGAGTAATCATTCTTGATATGATGAACTCCATTGATTTTTTAAAATAACTTCATTTTTTAAGTGAAAGACATTGAAAAGATAATAATTGGTATATTCTGAAAATGAATTTATTTTTAAAATCATGGTAATTGATTTTAAAAGTGGATAAAAGTTAAAAATGGTATATTTGGGAAATTAATGATGTGATAATTGATGTGGTATAATTTGAAATTCAATGAATTTAGTTGGTAGAGAGTGAGACCTTAATATTTTGAGGATTTTTTGAAAATTTCACTGTCTTCGTGTTATCAAAACTAGCTGGAAGAAGCTATAGGAATCTGGTTGCACTTGAGCTAATGGTGAACTAATTGCTAGTTCATAGTACTATCTAATAATTTCAAGTTGTGGACATAGAGAACATGTCATATGTACCAAGAAAAGTATATCATTCCATCAAGTTACATAAAAAGAATCTATTCAACTTCCATATTTATTTTGAACTATAAAATCCTGGAGAGTGACTAATTAAGATAAATTGTATCTTCAGTTTCACTTGGTTTTATTGGTGGTCTTTATCCTTTTATCGTTTTCTAAAAAACACCTCCGGTAGGCAGCTTCATTCTATAGTCCTGTTTCTAGAGTTTATTGGATTAGTTTTTGAATTGGTTTAATCGATTGCAATTTTTTTTGAAATATTTGTGTGAAGTATGTTATAATACTTTTATTTTGACAATTTTTGGTTTTAAATGAAACTGTGGAATGGTGGGAATTTAGTGTGGAATGTGACTTAGTTTTCATGATTTTAAAATGGAATATTTAAGAGACGTCATTGTTGTGTTTTTTTGAAATGGAATATTAGAAAAAGGGTTTTAAATAAAAAATTTGTTTTACTAAAATAGTTTTCACATGATGGTATTGACATGGTTTTGGAAAAACATGATGTCTTCATTGATTTTTCATTTATTATTCTTCGTTGAAATATGACCTTGTGATTAGGGTAAAAGGATTAATAGACATGGAAACTAATTACCTTATGATGAATTGGTAGATTGATGACAGTCCACTTATGAGTATGGAATTGTCATTATAACAAATCAATGGTAGGTATTATGGTTATATTTAATATAATTGTATATTCAAAGGAAACTTGTGAAATGGTTTAAAGGCATTTTTGGTTTTTTTTCTAGAAAATTGATTTTTCTTCAAAATATTTTTATAAGTAACAATATTACATAGGGTTTGGAACTATATTAGAAGTTTGGTCTATTTAGTTATTAATTTTTCTATAAAATATTCATATAAAATATTTTATATAAATGTTGTCAACTCTTAAATCCTAGAGGCATGAGTAGGGAAGTCATTTAGAAAAACCATTTATGTTTTAGTATTATCCCCTTCTATGGAGAATTGGTGATTTGGCATATCTCATCTACCATGACATGGCCAAAGGTAATGTATCTGACCTCTTCTGCACAACATCATGATACTTGGGTTGTTTGGTAATGTAGGAGAATGTAGATTGTGGGGTATGGAGTCTTATGGTAATTTTGGAGTTTTATTATTCATCTTCCACTATTTACATTGATGTTAGTTTGGATTCCATTGAATTTTAGTTTGGTGGGTTCTGATATAAAATAATTGGTTGAGTTGTCATTATTATTATCATGCAACAAATTGTGGTTTGTTTGGTTTTGTTTTATTGGTTAATTTATTTTATTCTTAAAGGGAAAATCTTCCCTGACATGTTTTTAAACCCTCTTGCATTTATTTTTTTCCTTTTACATCTTAGGGATGTCTCATATGGCCTAGTATCACCCTTCCAACTTCTCAAGCTAGTGAGGAGAAGGATAGATGTTAAAGGATAACAATTTATTTTTTCACGCTTTCATATTTTATGATCCATGTATTGATTGGTATAATTTATTTTAATATTTTTCACATGAATATTTATTATTTCTACCTACACATATACTCTATTATGGGTAGTGATGAAGTTAAATTTTTAAAGATTATGTTTCCCCTTACTAGATATTTGACCTCACACTTCTTATATTTCATTTTACCCCAATTGTAAATTAGGAGGTTGAAAAATTTGTTTCTATAATGGATTTTATAATGATGATATTTATAAAAAAATTCTATATAATGAAAGTTGTGTTAAAATGTAGAAATTATCATTTGTTGAATTGTGAATTATTTCTGTAATAGATTTTCAAATTTCACTAAAAATATAAACATAAAAGGTCCTCAAGAATGTATGTGATAAATGTTTTCCATTTGATGTTGTATGGTTTGGATGAAAAAATTTGGGTTTCAAATATTAGTATCATATTTGGAAAGAAAAATCGTTTTTAGCATAATAATTGGGAGAGCGTTATCTAGGATATTATACATTCGGTATCTGAGGAAATCACTATTCTTATATCTTAAAGGGTAGTGTTTAGTTACATTAAGAAAATATATATTTGATCATGTTACAACATCATATGAAACAACTCAAATGATATGGATAAATTTTCACATCGTTTTAAGGAGTATTGATGTCCCATTTACTATAATGATTAACTGTGATAATAATAGTAAATTATACTTATTAATGAATACAATGAAACATTAACAATTTAATAATATATATATTAATTAAAAATTAAATATTTAAAATTTTGAAGGAATATATCTTAAATTTTAACATATTATAATAAATAAGTAAGAGAATAATATAATGATAATGTCCTTATTATAGATATATTCCAACAAAAGGATGTGTCATTTAAAATAGATTCTATTCAAAATACATAGTGATTTAAATATTTTATTTTAAATATTTATTTCTTTTGAATGTATTAAAAATATATACAATTGTTTTGGAGAAAATATAATAAGGTATGGTAGATGCTCATTTTTACAAATAATGGTAAAGATGAAAAATTTGATTCCTATAGAGGGGACATATGATTACTGTGTAATAATAAATTTAAAATGATCATAAATTTATATTGAAATGTTTTAAATAAATTTACTGGGGGAGGTTGAAGATCCAATTATGATGAGGCATTTAAGTGGTTCCATATAAATTGGTGTGATAAATGGGCTGTCATGATGACCTTATTTAAGGATTGTACTACATTAAATTGACCATTACACTATCCATTGGAAATATCTCAAGAAAAATAAGACAATATAGTGGTGTGGTGTTTAAATAAATATCATACTATTCTCATTCTATGAATTTTTTTATTAAAAATATCGTTGATCAGTTTGACATACGTTTTCACATTATATTCATTTTCAATATTATCATGGATGGGGAAAATGATATCTTAATGTGGATGAGTTACAAAATATTTTTTGAATTTATAAGGGGATACAATCCATGTAATGGATGTTTAAAAACCATGAATTTATTACTATTTCAAAATATGTAATGATTTTTAATGGAAACAATCAGATGGATGTGATCATCATTTTCATTATGACTTGACAAAGGTCACGAAGAATAAGAAACAAACATAGTGTATATCATTATATAATTTTTTAGGTTATAATTGTTCATAGAATATATAATCAATGTTATTTAGATTTATATATTAATAGTGTATTATTATAAGATGTTGGAAAATATCATTGTTTATCATCCACAATATAGTTGAAGAAAAATGGGGAATTTGAGGTCCTAGTATAATGAAAAACACTTTTTTCTATGTTCATAATAAAAATGATAACATTTGAGGTTGTCTTGAGATGAGATATGAATACCTCATCATGAAAAAATTAACTATATTGTGTATAGATTCAATTATATATTTGGGGGTACAAAAATGGGCACTGATATTAATGTATCTACATCAATATTTTCCCATGGATTTTAATTTTTTATTTGACCTCTGAAACCCTACCTTGACTATCCCTTAAAACTAAATAGTTATTCTCAAGAAATTATATAGATTGATTCCAACGTAAATGTGAGATTATATATTTTGATATCCAAATAGTCATTCTATAGGGCATTAAAGTGAGGATTTTTTTGACTTTGAGTAGAGGGACAAAGGTGAACATCTTATTCATCCTTATAGGAACATGAAAATGATTGTAGAAGACTACTTGAAATATTAATTATTGTTTTTTTTTATAATTAAAATATTTCATTAAATAATTTATAGTATTTTAATTTATTCCATATTGATAATAAGTTACATACAAGGAATTTGAGATCACACCTACTATTATCAATGATTATCTAGTTGATATAATCTTTTAGTGGATCATTGTGTTGTGTGTATTCATTTTCACTCACTATCACTTGAAATATTTCACTATTTCTATTATAGATCAAAACATTATTTGATATTAGAATAATTGTCCTAAAAGGGTTCATTTTGGGGAACACATATTTTTCCACTGATTATGTACTTTTTATCTTTTACATGGTTCCCTCATGATCATTAGGTTTATATGACCACCTTGTTTTAAGAGTCTTATTTGAGTAATATGATAGTGTTGGTACCCTAGAACTGACATATATGCAATTTATGAAAACCAGTATTCAATTTTTTATTAATATACTCTTTATTACATCATGATTGTTCTTCTGGAAAACATATAATGTGATAATATCTTAAGATTAGTTATCACACTAAATGGTCATAGCAGTTCCCCCTTAAGATGAGAACCTGAAAGTGATATGAAAATATTCTTAAATATATGTTATATAGTAGGATGATATCATTTTAGGGAGACAAGTGATACATGCTATTTGTGTTTGGGGTCATAGGACTATGAGGCTCCTTATCATGGAGTGTGCCCTAGGTAATATACAGTGTAAGATATTATGACAAGAAGACCTTCCAAGAGAAAATACACTTTTAAGGTGTCATTGTATATTATTATCTATGGTTTTTTTATTTATCCATAGACATTATGATCATTAATAATGATTATTATGAGTCACATACTTTAATTCAGGGTCATAAACAGGATGGTAGATGTTCACAATAAGGTAAGATACATTGACTGCATCACAAATAATGTTGCATTAATGAGTAATGTTGAAATGATCTGTATATTATGTTCATTGACCTATGTTAATTTATTAGGAACTTATATGGAAATGATAAAGCCCAAATTAATCCATATACATGAATTTCTATAAGAAATTATAATTTCTAGATATTTAATTAACAAAGCATCGAGTAAAATCAATGATGACACCATCCAGAAACCAGCTAGATTTGAGATATTGTTAAAAAGGGATTATATTTCATAGTAAAAATATTTATGAGCTATTATGTCATTTAAATATTAATTTCATTCTATATGGTATTCTAGAAGTGTTTCTAGGTGCAAATCATATACTTTAGGCAGCTTCACCTAATGCAACTGAGAAATAGGCCTAAAGGGCCACACAGTAAGTGTATCCCGATTATCTGTTAAATTTTAACAATATATTTTATTTTAGAGAATGTGGAATAAATATTATTCCTCCATGTGTTTTAATAATTATTCATGTTTTCTTTATCATAGTTATTCCATCACTAGTTATGTGAGTTGAAAAATTAATAAATATATTTTTTTATTTAATGAATATTATATTTATTTTCTTATTGGTTAATAATAGATTTATATATATTTAAAAATTAATTATTCATTATTAAATTCTCGATAAATATTGTGGAGGAATGGAAGACCATGTTATTTTTCAGTGATAAATAATAAATATTGAAAAATATGTGATTAAATAATATTTATTTTAATTCCCAAGTTCTGCCTATTTCAAAAAATATTGTTATTATTATTATTTTTATTTTTGGTTGGTTTTTTGTTGGGATTAAATAAATAATAAATGAAACATGTTAAATTATTTATTTTTATACTTATAGATATATAAACACAATTATTTTATTTCCATGATGATTCGATGCATTTGTTTTGGTTGTACAGAATGGATTTGGAGAATCCTCTGAAGCCCTATAAAGTTCCCTTCTGTATGAATGCTACCAAAAATGGAGTGAGATATTTCTCCACCTACAACTCTTACATCATTAGAGGTCGAGGATAAATAATTGGAATTGGTTATCACGGTGATCAATAGAGGGAAATAGAAGCGATACAATCTTTCATGCTACCACTTACAGATTCCAACAGTGAAGTTCAATGATTTGTAGAACATGTGTAGATCACCACTAAAGGAAATATTATATTGAATGATATAACACCATGATGATACAATTTACAAGTATTTTATAATCCAACAAATAAGAATGAATATCAAAATGATTATTAATTAAACAATTAAATAGCTTATAAAAAATATTTGATGATCGTCTTTCTTATTCTGGTTTTCTATCTCTTTTCTATATTATTTGATTAAATTATGTAGATCTAAAAATTTATCATTTTGTAAATATCATATTGATCAATGATCATGAAATTAATCAAAATTTAGGCTGGACCCATTATATTGATTCAATGTGCCTTGAACACACAAGTGATATCATCAAAGTCACATAATTATAAATAATTATTTAGGGACCCTTGAATTTATTATTTATATTTGTGATTTAGTTTTCAATTAATGTTTAATAATTCATTTATTCAATACTATTATTTATTCTTATTCATCATTAATTTCTCTTATATCTAATAAATATGAATAATTTTATAAACAAAAAAATATAGAATTACTCACTCTGAGGTGCTAGGGATTCTTTCTGGATAACACCTGAGTACATGTCGTGTACTTATGATCAATGCATTTGGAAATAATTTGTAATCTAATTCAATCTATAGAATTTAATGACACGTGGTGTATTTATTTCTTTCACTACATGTTAATCAAGACAGGGTGGAACACGGTCATCTAGATTACATTCCATATAGCACGCATACATAGAGTGCAGTCCCTTTGAGTCACGTATGTACAACGTATTACCATACACGGTCTACGAGACTAGTGACCATATAACTTAGAGAATAAATTCCATTTAATCGCATATAAAAATATTGTAATCAAATTTTCAGAGGCAATATTTAAATATCAAGTCCCTAGTTATGTGACTCTGATACATGACAGGAGATGTAAAATCCATATAGCATGCTTTTACCCACCATTTACTTATACAAATTTACAAAAATTTATATTTTATTTATTATACTCTATAATCCATATCGAAATGTGATTTATTGTGGATATTAAGTTGATAGGAAACACCACGTGATAGGTTTTAATATATATATATATATATATATATGTTTAATTAATATATCCATGAAGTTTGTATCTGCATATCATTTTTGAGTCGTATTATAGTTGTTAATCTACGTACATTACAGAAAAATCATGTAATCCATGTAATTATAATGTTCATACTACACTCCATGAACGTATGTGATAAGTCATGTATAATATATTTCATAAAGAATAAACTAAATATGATTATAGTACATATTAGTTAGATTCAGATGATAATTCTCCATGATTACTCAAAGGTAAATTTATGTACAATGTTTATGTTAAATATATTTATTTTATTTCATTAAAAATTTTATGTATGTGAATCTAAAGAAAATTAATATCGGAAATAATATAAAATAATATGTTAATTTATGATAATATTTAATTGATATGAGGGTGACTTATCTTAAATATGAATGATTAAGAATTTAATGATAGTTTGGTTATATGTAAAACTATTTTGATGCATACGGATGATCATGAGAATATACGAGACCATTGTATGTAATGGGTTTCATTTAATTTATTATTAATTAATTTCTGTTGAATGAATTTGTTCTATCTTATTATGTAAGGACCTAGATGCGAATGGTTTCATATATGTAAACCATACTAATATAACAGGTGTGTTAGTTGATGAATATTTGTTGGATGAATCTTGAAAAATTGTTGAGGATGTTTCTATTTGGAGATGAGGTTTAAGCAATAAAATATTGATACAAAGGTTTCCATGTGGAAAGATATAAAACTAACCATAATTAGTTCAATGGGGGTTTCACATATGTCAAATGTTACTTATTTTCTAGCTAGATAAACTATCCAATAGTAAACTATCATGACCATATCATATTGTTGTTTTATTTTCTTCAATTTTCACGGTTATATCATTAGGATTATTTCATCGCAATCCCATGAATTAATTAAGTATGGACCATGCAAGATAGAATTATAATAAATTGTCTTATGCATAACTATTATCTAAAACATGTTCATTCACTTATGTTATCTCTCATAATATTAAATAAAATTTCATAAATATTGTAATTGAAAATTTACACATAACATGATAAAATTTACTCAATTAAACAATCTATGTTATATTCAAAATTAATTTCAGAGGAGATATGGATCTAAGAGCTATTAATGGGGTGAGGTTGTCTCCCCTATAGATTTGTAACTACCACCTTTCATTTCCCATATTAATGATTTATGTTTTATTAGACTATTATTGTATTCCTACGATTACCAATAACATAGTTCATATATAATGCATAAATGTATATTTTTTATTTTCATCTTTAGAAATAAATGTTTTTTAATTTATAAGGAAAACATATGTAATCGTATCGAAAATTTAAATAATTTTATTTTTGTATTAAATTTAAATAACCATGTTTTTAAAATTGATAATAAATTATGTTCACATGACTCGCATAACACCCGACTATGAAATAACCATATTGGTTATATAAATAGGAAGCGTTTGAAAAGGATCTATCATGATAATTATTTAGACTATTCATAGTTAAAACCACATGAACAATGTGATACATGTTTTTGAGGAAGAATGACTTTACTGTAATTTTGTGGACAAGGTGAAAGGGCCATAGAGCCTCTAAAGATTTTACAAATAGTTTTTTGTGGACCATTTCTAGTTGAAGATAGATGTGGATAATCTCACATCATAAAAAATACTAATGACCAGAGTAGATATTGCTATATTAAATTGTTGAGGTATAAGATCGAGTCCTTTGAGAAATTCAAGGAATTAATTAATAATGTTGAGAATTAATTTTTAAATAAGGTAAAGAATATTATATCATATTGAGGTGGTGAATATCTTAACTGAGAGTGCATTAAATTTCTAACGGAGTTTGGGACTCTATCTCAACTCACTCCACCTTACACACTGCAATGGAATGGTGGTAGTGAAAGTAGGAATTGTACCTTGTTTAATATTGTAAGGCCAATAATGAACCATGATGATCTCCCATTATCCTTTTTGGGATATAAATTACACACTATAGCATAAAGAATAATATTAGTACCAAAAAAAGTATAAAATGGAATTTCCATCTTGTTATGGAGTGAAAAGAAAACTTGTTTTTTCATATACACGTGTATGGGGTAGCGAGGAAGTTTTTAAGGACTTTTACTTCAATAAACCAACATATTAAGACACAAAGTGTATATTTATTGTTTATCTAAAGGAAAAAATTGGTATAATAATTATAAAACACTTCCGAAAAGAAAGTAAATGACACTAGACAAGGTATGTTTAAATAGATGGATCATATCCTCACAAGGGATAGTGGTAGAAATATATAATTCAATGTATTTGATGATCACGGTATAGAATGGTTGGTACATCAATAGATTTCAAAGGATCATATTTATGAAGTTGTTCTTAAAACCCATGTACTAAAAATGAGCCTAAGAGAGGTATGATAACTCGATAGATATGGTGTTCTAGTCACCGATGATGGTGACTCATAAATAGTTTACAATTATGAACATATCTCATAAAAGGATGCATCAGGATCCCATGAGAAGCAATACAGAAAGAATCTCGAAATTCTAAAATGGATTCCACGTATTAGATCCATTTTCGGGTTCAAGTTGATGCGCCAGTTGATTTACGTCCCATTGGATGGAAATGGGTATTCAAGAGAAAACTAGAAATGTAAGGAAATATAAATATTAATAAATCATGGATAGTTGATTAAAGGTTTAAAATCACTCAATCAATGAACTATGATGAAACTAATTCACCAGTTTACATTTTTAAATTTAACATAATTATACTTGTGATAGCATATTACCAAGACTATAAGATTTGGAAGATGGATGTCAAAATTGCATTCAATAATGAGAACCTTTTTGAAGATGTATATATAACAGAACTATAAGGTTTTATTACTGCAGGTGAAGGAAAAATGATATTAATGTTACAAATATCCATTTATGGATTGATAGAAGAATCTAGGTCATGGAAAATAAGATTTGATTAATCCATAAAGAATTTGGTTTCATTAAAAATAAATGTGAGCCATATGATTATAGTATGTTTAGTGGTAATGTGGTTATTATCCAATTAGATTATTTTTATGAAATTTAACTTATTGTAAATGACATTCCAGTATAACAGTTTAATAAGGATTAGTTAAAATATAGTTTCTCCCCGAACGACATAAGTGTCGGAGGTCATTTTATAAGGGTCAAGATCATTCCAGATTTATCTAAGAGGTTACTAGGACTATGTGATAGTGCACATGTTTACTAAATACTAAAGATATTTAGTATGGAACAATCCTGTAGTGTATTTGTTCTAGTGTGACATGGTTTGCATATTTCTAGGAAAATGTGTCATTAGACACAACATGATAAATATAGAATGATTAATATCACATACTCATTAGTGATTAGTATAATAATATATTCCATTTTTATGTACAATAAATGATGTTTCCTATGAGCCCATCATGGTATCAATATATCAAGAATTTATAGGAGAACCAAATTGGTCTTATATTAATGATATGCTTATGTATTGTAGAAGAACTAAGGATTTTTTAGGGTGTATGGGGGAGATGAGGAGCTAGTCATCAGGGGATATACTTATTGTAGTTTTTATATAAATCAAAATGACTTAAATTCACATTCATGATATGTTTTCAAAATCAAAAGAGGAGCAATGAGCAAGAAGAATTCAAAGATACCAGTTTTATCATATTCAATAGTGGAGTCTGAGTATATTGCGGCTTATGATGCATCAATGGAAACCGTAGGGATTTATAATTTTTTCCCAGAACATGATTTTTTACATAGTAGTAAAGACCATATCACATCGTATTGTGACAATAAAAAAATGTTGGATCTTGTAATAGAACCAATCTCAAAGAAACATAAAATGAATATACTCCGGAAATATGACCTCTTACAAAATTTTATCAAAGGTGTGACTTTTTAGTGAGATGAGTACCCATAAAAGAGATTGTGGTGGATCCTTTGACTAAGGGACTATCTCACCAGAGGCATTAGTTTAATGTGATAGATAGCATACTTGAGGCTCTAACAGTTGGCTCTAGTGAAAGTGGGATCATATTGGTGTTAGTTCCCTAGAAATAGCATCAATTTACATTATGATAACATGTATTCATGGTTTTTAATATTAATAAACTCTTTATGAAATCATTATTGTTCTTTTGTGTATCATAGTATGTGATAATTTCTTAAGAGTGGTTACCTCACTAAAATTTCCTCATAGTTTCCCTCTATAATGATAACATGGATGTGCTATGACCCTATTATGAAATATATGTTCTACACCCTAATGATCTAATTTTAAGGGAAAAATTATTACTTTCTATTAGCTGTGGATACTTATAGGGATCTAAGTATTCTTATAACCGTGTATTCCCTTAGTAATATCCATTGTATATTGTTTAACAATGAGATCCTCCATAAGGAAATCCACATTTATATATTTTATTAGATGTTCCTATCTAAAGACATGTTTATGAATCATTAAACTTTAAGATTATTATTAATGAGTATTATGAGTCATTTCCTTTTTTGTATTGATTATATATGGGGTAAAATATATTTTGTGGTGAGGTCGGATATGTTGGGTGAAGCACGTGTAATATTTCATTAATGAATATTGTGAGAAATTATTTGTACCTTCTGTTTTTAACAGAAATTAACTTCTATATCCATTTGAGGGAAATGTAATAGCCCAAGTAAATCCATGTCCACAGTATTCTATTATAAATTTCAATTTCTATGAAGTCTAATAAAGAGACATCAAGAATATAGGTTGATAGAACCATTATTCAACCCACTCGATTAATGATTTTTTATAATGGAATTATATTATAAAGTAAGCATATGTATGTGGTATTATTTCATTTCAATATTAATGACTTCTAAATTGGTTCCATGAAATGATTCAAAATTCTATCATTGGACTTTAGGCTTCCTTTTATAATGCCACTAAGAAAGTTCCCTAGAGGTTCAAAGACTATGTTTATCCAGAATCTCAGTTAAAAAATATTAATATTTATTATTTAAATTTTTTAATAAATTGTTTTCGAAAATTTGGTTTAATTATAATTAATGATTTCTTTCTCGCATTTATTCTGATTGAAATTATGTTTGAGGAATACGTAATTAATATTTATTTTTTGTTTAGTGAATATAATTTTTATTTATTTATTGGAATATAATGTAGTGACATTTATTTAATAAATAAGTATTCATTATTCATTGATAGGTAAATATTGTAGAGGTATGGTAGACAGAGACTACTGGTCTTCTGAGAAATAATAAATATTGAATATTTTTTAAAATAAATGATTTATAATTTAATTCAAAATTTAAGTGTATGTCAAAAAATAATAATTTTATTATTGTTAGTTGATATTGGTTTTTTAGGGATTAAATATATAATAAAGTGAACATGTTCAGTTATTTATTCCTAACCATAGCAATATTTAAAACTAATTATATTATTTTCTCGGTGATCCAATTAATTTCTATGGTTGTACACAATAGATTTTGAGAATCCTCTAATGCCCTAGAGAGCTCCATTATCCAATAAATCTCCCATGAATGGAGATAGATCTTAATCTAACTCCCACTATCATGTAAAGACAGTCATGTAGATTGATTAGGAAGCAGTTCTCGAGGTGATCAAAGAAGGATGAAGAAAGTGATAAGATTTTCCATTATAACACCTAGGTATTCCAATAATTATGTTTGGATATTTGTGGCACACATGTGGATCACCACAAGATGGAATCATATCCTAATACCTAAAATCCAACGACATTACAATACATATATGTTCTCAAATCTATAAATGTTAAAATAATTCAAACATGGTAATTCAATAATTCACTAAGTTGATTATAAATAATATTTTCTTACCCTCTCTCTGAATTTGGGATGTTATCAATTGTGAATATTCATTTATTCAATTATTCATATCATGACTTTTATCATTGTGTAAACCTTGGATTTATAATATGTCTAAAAAAACTTTTGTATGACCCATCGCAGTCTTCCACTACACATAGACCATATATAATATAAAATTCTAGTCACCATAAATGGTTCCTCTATATAAATTTATCATATATTAGAGGAAGAAAAATATGATATTGAATAAAAATAAAAAAAATAAAAATTATAGAATAACATCTTGGGTGAACGATTCACCAATGTGAGTAAATATAGTTCATTCTTATATATCCATAATTTGATAATTCCAATATAGATTAATCAAAAAATGGATAATTAGTTTTCAAATTACATATGGAAATAGATTTTTATGAGTTACCAATACAAAAATATCAATTAGTGAATGATTTATAACTAAAAACATTACCCATATGTGATAGAATTATCAACAATACAATAACTCTATGTTAAGGATCCTTGACCACCCTAACTACTAGGGTGTATGATTTTTTACTATGATGACTAACGGTGATTTACATATCACCATACTAATAATGGGAGAATAATATATCACTAAACTAAGAATGTGAAAAAGATATATCAAAATTCATAACCAGGATAAGTTGTATACCTCTATTAGATAAAATAAATAATTATATTTATCCATAATGAAAGATATTGGACACTATGTATGTATATTATCGATGGGTCAATGATATATCACCATAATGACAAATGTGGAATGATTTATCACCATATTTACATAGGGAGAATGATGTATAACTGTTCTAACCAATATTTGATGATATATTTTCCTAATTACTAATGGGATTGAATGGTCGGAAGGCCTTTATTTTTATTGATTTTTTATAACCCCCCTCTCAAGGGATAAAGGGGAACCCTTGCAAGGCTCATAGGCTCAGATATTAAAAGGCCCGTAGGATGTAGGAGATTACATGACCCGATGGTATTAGGGAATTCAACCAGACTATCAACAAGGAACTGCCCCTCCCCAGCATCTACATCATGATAATAGCTCTCCACCATCGCATGGACATCTGGCTAGGCTTCTCGTGCAAGCAGAAGCTAGTCCCGATAGCTTAGCCATACCCTCTAATTATGAAAAATCCATTTGGATCTGCTCTGGTGAGTTCACCTGCACTAAATCCTCTACTGGGGATACTCCTTTTTTGTAGTGGCTCTGGGGAAACTGCATGTGGCCCGAAGGCCATGAGGTGGCCCGAAGGCCTTAAAGGTGGCAAGAAAGCCCTACTGACCCGAAGGACTGGGTGGCCCAAAATCCTTAATTCCATGACCCGTTCTCTTGGGCCCGTTCCGTGACTACCCCAAGCCCTCCTTCCAAAGGCCAGGGGGCTGGAAACTACCTCCAAAGGCGTAAATCCCTAAAACAGGGAAGAAATTGCCTTAATAACTATAAACACGCACAATATAGAACAATATTGAAGAAACAAACTAAGTAAAACTGCATATAAAGAGTGATGAAAAGTAAAGGGGGCTAGAAATACAATCCCAACTGTAAAGTACAAGTACATCTGAAAAGGTAAAAAATAGTTGAATGCTGAAGAGAAGCTCCTGGATCCTCCACCATAGATCCTACCTAAATGGTAGGTACAGATAGCCTCCACAGCACTCCACATCCATCTGTCTCCTCTGGGTACCGACTCATCGTAAGGTCCACCACCAGGTACCGTCATGTCCTTCTACTCTAATCCTCATTCAATACTGTCTGTCATCTGTAACCAACACAACGAGTTGCGGGCATAGCCCGTGTAGGGGTGAGTATAACGATACTCAAGAGGGACCTCGAGACCACCAAGGTCTCACAAAATCCACCAAGGACAAACCACATAGTATGATATCAATAGATAGCCATTACATAGGTATATTCCCATACATATACCTAAGTTATAATGTACCCCATCTCAATCACGAGGAAAACAAAGGAATCATTGACTCAGCTCACAAAGGTATAAAACTTATGTAGAGAGATATAGATGATTAGATATAGCCATTGAATCATCAATGCTATCAGACCCATACATTATCCAGGACTAGAAGTTAGAACTGTCGGACCCACAAAGGATCTAGGAATAGTAGTTGGAGCTGTCAGACCCACACAGGATCCGGGATCAGCTATTCTATCGAACCCACACATGATCTAGGAATAGAGGTTAGAACTGTTAGACCCACATAGGATCCAAGAATAGTAGTTCGGGATGTCGGACCCATATAGGATCCAGGACCCTCTATTCTGTCGAACCCATATAGGATCCTTGAACAGAAGTCAGAACTGTCCGGCCCACATAGGATCAAGGAACAGTTGTCACTGCACAGCCAACCAAAGGATTCCTCTCAAAGAATTCTTGATTCTGAGAGGGTCTTCTCATAAAGACAAGTGTCGATACATCAACTTCCATGAAGTCCCATGTTTATTTATGCAAATTATCTGTCTTACAAAAAACAATGCAACAGACGGCACACCAATCAGGCGCCTGGTGATAAATTTATAGGAATTTTTGTTCCGAGGGCTTAGTTGGATTTAGGTTCAATATAACCCAACCATACCCCAACTAGGTAAAAACCTCAACTGGGGTACACTAAAAAAATAGTCTATCTCCAAGCATTCTGTCATCATAGATGGCTCGTCAATCAGACACTCATAGCCCAAGTTATAGGTGAAAAGGTGAAATCGGGTGAAATGGGTCCGGACTAGGGTCTGACCCGGTTCATGGGTCCTTCCATATTTGCTGATCTGACCTGGCCCTTGCTGGGTCTAGCTCGGTGGCCTGTGCTGGGTCCGGCCCGATGGCTCACGCTGGCTGGCAGCCCATAGGATTCACCCTAGCCAGGTCTAGGGGGAAGTTGTGCCCCCTGGATCCTGAATGGCTAATCCATTACAGTAGAGGTCAAACCAGTGCCAATGGTGTTGGTATGAGTTACGTGGGACCCAGTGAAGGGTTCCCACTCCTTCCAGCCTGTCGAGCGGCCAGCCCTTCCCGCGTGGTGTGGTTTCACCGTGCCATCTCTGGCGACCCGATGGCTCGGGCCCCCAGTCTTTCTCATGGCCATCCTTGTGTCGGATGCTGCTGCATCGCCGCGTCCAGTGTCCACAACCCTCCTTTGATCCGCCCTGCGGCGCGGTTGCATCATGCGTTCTTTGGCAACCCGTCGAGTCGGGCCACCAGATTCCTTCGCAGCTGGCCTTGCTCCGGCCTCCGATGCACCGTCACGGTCTATCGTCTACATGTTACTCCTCCGGCGGCGCGATAGCCCCTCCTCCATCCATGTAGTGTCAATTGTCGTACCATTCACCATGAACATTTCGTGGGTCACCGGACGAGTTTTGGTGGCCCTATTCTCATTCCGAAAGAAGATGCGCACAACTCAGGATATCACCTAATATCCACAAACAATGTTGATGACAATCGCTCAACCTGGACTCATGTTGTGTTGGGCATCAAAATCTATAAGAAAGGTGGAGAGTTTGGCCCATGTTTGTTCAGCCTGTGCCCTCCACCATAGAGAGATATCAACCTTCTTTGAATTCTTAACTGTGATAGAAAATGAAGAACACACAACAATTAACAATCTTGAAACCCTACCCCAGATTCATTGTTCCATGACGATGTCACGGAAAGTCAGATGTTGATTCATTGACATCAGGAACAATGATGAAGAAGTCGAGGATGAAATAATTGGCGTTCTTCAAGGATTACGCTTCCTCCCTTGTTCCGGTTGAAGATCGTTATTCGTTAGTGGAAGAAGTGTTCTTTGATGGAGAATTATTTTTCTCCCAATCTATCCAAATGAAAATTCCAACAAAAATTAATGGATTAAGTTAATCCATTATTTTATTGTTGGACCAAATATTCAAAAAGATTCAAATTAATTAATTAATCCTCCATTAAATAATTTGAGTGGATTGGCACCATAAAATGGTGTGATCAAGGGGCTCTCCCCACTTAATGTGAAGTTCAAGAGGCTTCCAACTCAGGTGGTCCCCACCAAATTAATCCTCACATGGGAGGATGAGTTTGGGTGGGCTCCACCACCATAACCACTCATGGGAGGTTAAGGTGTGGCAGTCCCCACATCCATCCTCCACATGTTGGATATAAAAAATAATATAAAACAAGACATGTTCTTATTTTCTATTATTATTCCATGTAAAACACAGAAACAATCTTTTATTCCTGACCATTTGCTGTCAAGGTGAAAGTATTTTTAAGCAAATATCGGCGCTGCGAGATCAACGGTGCCCTCAGATTTCAATTCTGAGAACCAGTTCAAATGTTATAAAATCTTGCTCATATGTTTACTAAAAATACCTAAACAAAACTTAAGAAATTGAATCCAGGCACACCAGGCCTCAGTATAATGACACTTCAGTGTTCGCAGACTCGTAAAAATCCCATGTATTTATGAAAAAAAATCCACATAAATTTCAGGTCTTTAAATTCTCCCCACCTAAGGGATTTACATCCCTGTAAGCTAAAAATCAAACTAGGGGATCAAATGGGGGTACTTATCATGCATCTAAGCATCCTTCTTCCTTGGGCTCTCTTAGAGGATTCCGTTCTACCAACATACGTGCACCAGAGGTATCTACCATCCATAAAGGACGCACTCCGGTCAATCCTCAATCTCTACTGGAACCTCCGTAAAATTCACTACATCATCAATGTCCAACTCCCCATGGTCGATGATATGAGAATGGTTATACACGTATCTCCTCAGCTGGGATACTTGGAAGGCATCATGCAACTGGTGCAACTGATGTGGAAGAGATAAGTGGTAAGCCACCTCTCCAACTCTGCAGAGGACCTCGAAAGGTCCGATGAATCTTGGAGATAACTTGTCACCTCAGACAAATATCTGTAAACCTTATCTAGGTGAGACCTATTGAAAGACATGGTTACCATCCTCAAAATCTAGATACATTCGTCTCCTATCAACATATGACTTATTCTTGCTCTGTGCAGTCTTTATCTGCTTCTGGATGATCTGCACCTTCTCCGTGGTAACTAGTAACATCTTTGGTCCCACTATTGCTGACTCCCCAAGGTCTGTCGAGGTTTGTGGTGATCTAAAAGATTGACCATACAAGGCCTAAAAAGGTGTCATCCCAATGGTGGAGTTATAGCTGTTGTTGTACGCAAACTCCACCAAAGGCAAGTGATCCTCCTAGCTGTTATTTTAGTCAATGAAACAAGCACACAGCATGTCCTCGAGGGTTTGAATGGTCCGCTCAGTCTGGCCATCCGTCTGAGGATGGAAGGCGGTGCTTATGTAAATCTTCAACTTGAAAGCTTCCTTCAACCCCTTCCATAGCCGGGAAGTAAATCATATGTCACAATAGGAGACAATCGTCGAGGGTATACCTTGTAACAACACAATCTTCTTCACATAGAGGAGTTCCATGCTCTCTACTGAACCTCTCTCTCTGATTGGTAGGAAGTGGACAGACATGGTGAGTCGGTCAACGATTATATAAATCCAATCATGACTCCTCGATGTATGTGGAATCCCTATCACAAAATCTAGATATATCCCATCCCACTTCTACTCTAGAACCTCTAAAGGATGATCCAAGCCTGCTGGTAACTGGTGCTCCGCCTTCACTTGCTGAAAAGTGAGGAATCGAGAGACAAATTATGCTACCACCTTCTTCATACCTAGCTACTAGTGATTTCGTTGAAGATCCTAGTATATCTTCACCACTAATGGATGTACCGCTAAATGGGATGTGTGGAACTCCATCAACACTTCCTCTTGAAGTGACACTGGAACTGTAGTACATTCTCTGAAGTGGATGACGTGCTCCCCACCTTCAAAAAATCAATCAGGTGACATCCCTGTGGATAACTATACATGTCGTGTCTCATAGTCAGCGTACCAATGTTGTGCCTCCCTGAATCACTGATGAAGTTGACGAGTGACTGTAAGATACTGAAGGAAATATTCTCTATCTCAGTCGACATACGAAATCTGTAATGCAGCCAGCTTCTCTGTCGCCTCTCCTAGTTGTTATATACCAAATCACCTACTAGGATCATCTTCAGCAACAAACCCCTTCCAATGAGTATATACTATCTCTAAGTCATAGTCCTGGAGGAAATCAAGCCTACATCTATGTCTCATGTTCATGTCTTTCTAAGAGAAGATATACCTGAGAGTCTTGTGATTAGAGTATATGGTTAAAATTTTGCCCATAAGATAGTACCCCCAGATTTTCAAGGCGAAGACAACTGCTGCTAACTCCAGGTCATAGGTTGCGTAGATCTTCTCGTGTTGTCTCAGCTGCTGAGAACCATATGTGATCAATGCTCACTCATGTATCAGGAAACATCTGTGTCTGGTCCCTGATGCATTGCAATAAACTACGTACTCGACACCCTCCATTGAAATCCTCAAGATGGGGGCACTAGTCATCCTCTGCCTTAGCTCCAGAAAGCTCTATTGGCATCTCTTCGAACACACAAAGGGTTTCCCCTTCTTCGTCAAGGCTGATAGTGGTGTTGTAACTCTGAAGAAATCTGGAACAAACCTTTGGTGGTACCCAGCCAAACCTTGAATACTTCATACCTCCATCACACTCCCGAGTTGCTCCAAAGCATGTATTACCTCAATCATCTTTGGATCTACTGCATCTCTAGCCTCCGATATGACATGTCCCCAAAAGTGAACCTCTCGGATCCATAACTGGAAATTCGAGATCCTAAATTAGATTTAGTGATCTCGGAGGGTGTCCAGTACTACCTGCAAGTGGTAGGCATGCTCCTCCTCAGCAGTTGAGTAGATCAGAATGTCGTCGATGAAGACGACAACAAAGTGATCAGGGAATTTCTGGAAAATCATGTCCATGAGTCCCATAAACACTGATAGAGCATTGGTTATGACTAAAGTCATAACCAAGAACTCCTAGTGGGTTTACAGACATATGAAGGCCATCTTCTGCACATCCTCATCTCAAACTCTGAGCTGGTGATAGCCTGATCTGAAGTCTATCTTCGAGAACCATCGTGCTCCCTTCAACTGATCAAAGAGGTCTTTAATCCTTGGGAGTGTTTACTTGTTCTTCACGGTCACCTAGTTCAGGAGACCTTAGTTGACTCAAAGCCTCAAGCTCCAATCCGCCTTATTGGAGAACAGAATCGGGGTTTCCTAGGGAGAAACACTGGGGAAGATGAATCCCTTCCCCTACAAGTCCTCCAACTAAACTTGCAGCTCACAGAGCACCATGGGATGCATCCAAAATACTGGTGTAGATATCAGTGTCATCCCAAGGTACAGGTCAAGGTAGAAGTCCACCTCTCTACGAGGAGGTAGTCCGCAAACATCATCAGGTAAAACATCTGCATACTGATCCACCACTATAGGATATCTCGAACTCTCCACATCAACTGCTCTGAGGGTAAGGCAATCCAATAGATGAGTGTTCTGATGCACCCTCCTCTTAGGAAGTCTTTCATGTGCTTCAAAGGATCCCTTATTTCCAGTTAATATGAACCTGGTCCTATCCGTGCGGACACACCGCACTTTGCGCCTAATATAGTCGATATGAGAATGGACTATAGATAACCAGTCCATATCCAAGATGAGGTTTTAAGGACTCGACACTGCTATGAGGAGATCCCAACCGAAGCTCTCGCCTCCTAGATTAATCTCACACTACCAGCACTAGCACGTAATCATCAATTTTTCTCATGTAGGAGTCTCTATCCATAAGGATCGAGCCAATGGCTACATCAGAATCTCCGAGCTTTGAACAAGGGAAGTGGAAATGGAGGAGTGACTAGATCCTGTGTCTATAATCACTACAACTATGGAATATTATACATATATAATTCCTCGAATCATCTCCGGAGTGCCGTGAACGTTAGTCTCAGCTTCCAAGAGAAGGACTATCACATGTCCACTTTCTCCCTACAGCTTGGTTGGACCTCTTGGTGGTGGTGGTAGTAACACCTCGAATCGTTGACTACCACCAGCTACACGGCCAGCTCTTCTGCCACGTCTGCCTACTCCCTGTGGTCTGCCTCAACTGATTCTCTGTCTCTGCCTGGGTGGTCCTTCGACCGTTTTCTAATCGTCCGTATAGTGGGTCGGACAGTCACGATCCATGTGACCCTCCCTTCCGCATGCGAAATGATGTCTATTCCTCATATGACTAGCTCTATCTCGTTTGGCTCGCAAAACCGAACCCGTTTACTGAGGTCGTCCACTATACGGTCTGGTCCACTTGGACCTCTGTGACATCTGTCTTCTGCCAGCTGTAGAAGACTCAGCTACGTGATTCCCAATGTTGGGTCTTACTTCTGGTGAGTACTCAGAAAAGAAACTCTCTACTAAGAAGGCTATCTCCAACACCTCTGCCTACTTCGGGATGCTAAGGGAGATCATCAAAGCTCTGATCTCTTGCTTGAGCCTCTAATCGAAGGTTTGGGCCTTGACGAATGGGTCCTGCACCATATATGTGGAGTAGTGCGGGAGGTCGATGAACCTCACTGAGTACTTTTCCACCATCTTTCTACCCTAATGTAGATGTAGTAGCTTCTGTATACGTACTAAATGACAGGTATCTGGGACAAAATCCACCCAAAACAGGCTCTCAATGCCTGCCTAGAGAAGTGTCACCTCATCTTGCACCTAGATAATCAGGCTCCACCATCTTCCTGCAACTGCCTAAAGAATACTCGCAACAAGGATCACCATAAAGTCGGCTAGTGTCCCTACTAGTCTGAAGACTCTCACCATAGCCTACATCCAATCCCCAGCTGCCTGCGGGTCCATATCACCCCTAAACATGGGCGGCCTATGGTGCTTGAACACATGCAACACGCTCCAGCAGTGTGCACTCTCTGCTACTGGGGATGGTTTTATCGGTGGCCCAATGGGTAATGGTACCGCTGGTGCCTCTGCTGTGATATGGACCTGCACCGACGCCTCATT
The DNA here is from genome assembly GCA_963277665.1 of Viscum album. Taxonomy (NCBI): domain Eukaryota; kingdom Viridiplantae; phylum Streptophyta; class Magnoliopsida; order Santalales; family Viscaceae; genus Viscum; species Viscum album. Next base: position 387,439,398 of record OY728155.1, read on the forward strand.
GCTCAGTGGGTTGTCATCTCGTACAACTATTGGAACACTTGCTATCTGTCTGGGAGGGGCCATCCTGAAAAGATACAGGTGCGCCACGGTCAGTATGTTGTACCTGGTGAGCTGACACAAAGAGATCACTATGAAAACACTTGAAACACTCACGCAATCAATGTTTTCATGCACCCAGATAGAAATCAGAAGTCAGTGTCCTGGTGTATGGATACATCTGTCGCCACACCAACATTGGACTCAGTGAACTGAAAACCACAATCACTACACTTAACACTATTTCTTCACAAAAAGGTAGACCGGAGTCCTATGTTATGCAGTAGAACCGACTCCTCGGATACCAATGTTTCATGAAACATCCCCTGGGGCCCGTTTTGTGACTACCCCAAGCCTGCCTTCCATAATCCAGGGGTTGGAGACATGAACCAAAGGCTTAAATCACTAAAACAGGGAAGAAATTTCCTTTATAACTATAAACACACAACAGAGAACAAGCTCGAAGAAAAAAACTAAGTAAAAATATATACAAAGAGTGTTGAAAGGTAAAGGGGGATGGAAATACATTCCAAACTATAAAGTACATGTACAACTGAAAATGTAAAAAATAGATAAAAGGTGAAGAGCATATCCTGGATCATCCACCACGGATCCTACCTGAAGGGTAGGTATAGATAGCCTCCACAACACTTCACGTTCCTCCGTCTCCTCTGGGTACTGACTCATCGTAAGGTCTACCTATGGGTTTTGTCCAGTATGGATACTATGATCCTATGTCAACATTGCCTGTCATCTGCAACAAACACAATGAGGTGTGGGCATAGCTCGTGTTGGGGTGAGTATAAAGATACCCAGTTGGGACCCCGAGACCACCACGGTCTCTCAAAATCCACCAAGGGTAAAAAACATAGTATGAAATCAATGGATAAGCACTAATTAGGTATATGGCCTTACATATACCTAAGTTATCATGTAACCCATCTTAGTCATGAGGAAAACACTTGAATCACTGACTCAGTTTACACAGGTATACAACTTTTGTATAGAGAAATAGAGGATCACATATAGCCACTAAATCATCTATGCTATCAGACTAAAAAAGGATCCAGGACCAGTAGATGAAACTGTCATACCCACATATGATACAGGAATAGTAGTTGGAGCTGTTGGACCCACACACGATTTAGGACCAGCTATTCTGTCGAACCCACACAAGATCCAGAAACAGAAGTCAGAACTGTCAGACCCACATATGATCCAAGAACAATAGTTAGAGATGTCAGAACCACATAGGATTGAGGACCGGCTACTCTGTCGAACCCACACAAAATCCAGGAATAGAATTTAGAACAGTCAGACCCATATAGGATCCAGGAACAGTCGTCAGTGCACAACCAGCAACAGGGTTCCTCTGATTGAATTCTTGATTCTGGGAGGGTCTGCTACTCAATCCGACTGTCGATACATCAAATAACAAAAAGTCCTATGTATATGTATCCAAAAGATCTTTATTTCCAAAATAAACCCAATGTGATAGACGTTACACCAATAGGGTGCCCGGTCTTAGAGTTATTGGTATTTCTGTTCTGATGGCCTGGTTGGATTTAGGTTCAATCCTACCTGATCATACCCGAACTACGTCCAATCCTAATTGGGGTATTCAAAAATAACATTAGCTCTCAAATATTTTGGTCACCAATGACGGATCGTCAATCAGACACTCGTAGCCCAAGTTGTGGGTGAAAATGTGAAATCTGGTCAAACGGGTCCAGACCGCGGATCCGACCCGGCCCGCGGAGGCGTCCTATCCCATGAGGGAGGATTGGAATGGGATGGGTCTAGCCTGGCAGCCTGCGCTGGCTGGCGTCTCACGGGCTCGACCCTATCCACGTCGATGGGGGAAGCCACGCCCCCTGTATCCTGAACAACTAAGCCATTCAGGTGGAGGTCAAACGGGCACCAGGTGGCTCCGGTCCAAGTCATGCAGGGCCCAGTGAAAGGGTTCCTCTCCTTCTGGCTGGTAAAAAGGCCAGACCCTCCCGCACGGCGCGATAGCGCCGCGCTGCCTCCGGCGACCCAGCGGTTCGGGCCGCCAGTCTTCCTCGGGGCCGGCCGCCGGTGCATCGCCGCGACCAGGGGACATGACCCTTCATCAATCCACCATGAAGAGCGGTTGCATTGCGCCTTCTTCAGCAACCTAGAGGCTCAGGCCACCAGCTTCCTTTGCGGCCAGATTACCCCCAGCCCCCACAACACAACCACGGGTTACTCCTCCGATAACGCGGTAGAGCCTCCGCCATCCATGCAGTGTCGATTTTTATACCATTCGCCGCGAATGTTCCGCGGGTCACCAGACATGTTTTGGTGGTCCGATTCTTGTTCTGAATGAAGACGCACACTCCTCAAGATGTCACCTTCGATCCGCAAATAAAATTAACGAGAAACGTTCAAACCAGACTCATGTCACGTTGGGTGTCAAAATCAATGAGAAAGGTAGAGGTATCGGGACGTGTTTTTTTCAGCTCACGCCCTTCGCGTTACGGTGATACCAAGCATCTTTGAATTATAAACCACAATGGAAAATGTGGAACACGCAACAATTAACAAGCATGAACCCCTAGCTTGGATTCGTTGTTCCTTGACGACGTTGGGGAAAGGCGGACGTCGATTAATTGATGTTGGGAATGGAGATGATGAATTCGAGGACAACATCGTCAACATTTTCATAGACGAAGCTTCCTCCCTTGTTCCGGTTGAATATCTTACTTCGTTGGCGGAAGAAGTGTTCTTCGTTGGAGAAATATTTTTCTCCTGAGCTCTCCAAATGAAAATACCAACCATAAATAATGGATTATGTTAATCCATTAATTAATTTTTGGACCAAATATTCAAAATTATTGAAATTAATTAATTAATGCCCCGTTAATTTTTTTGAGTGGATTGACACCATAAATTACTGAGATCAAGAGGCTCTCCCCACTTAATGGGATGTTCAAGAAGCTTCCAACTCAGTTTTCCCCCACCAAATTAATCCTCACATGGGAGTTTGAATTCGGGTGGGCCCCACCACCATAACCTCTAATGGGAGGTTAAGGTGTGGTAGTCCCCACTTCCAACCACCACATGGTGGTTATAAAAAATAAAATAAAATAAGACATTCACTTATTTTATATTATTATTCCATGTAAAACCCAAGAAGTGCCTTTTTTTCTGGACCATTTGCTGTCGAGGTGAAAGTCTTTTTAAGAGAATACTGGCACTATGGGATTAAGGGTGCCCTCAGATTTCAATTCTGAGTACGTCTTCAAAAGTTATAAAATCCCACTCATACATTTACTAAACGTACCCAAAAAAACTTCATAAATTGACTCCAAGCACACCAGGCCTCGGAATCACGCACCGTTACTCTTTGGAGACTCGGAAAATTCCCATGTATTTATGAAAACATTTTTCCACGGAAATTAGGGGTCTTTACACTTATGGACCCCAAGCCCAAACCGATGGCCCATGGTGAATAGTTCCTACTACTATAGTACCAAACAGAACCTTCAACAGTAACGAAGTACACACTGTGTACATTATTTTTTTTCATTAAACAGATCGGGGTCACATCTTAACTCTAAGACCATCTTCTTCTCTAGCTTCGTCGACCAAGAGCGTTCTGTACGGCCGAAAATCTTCTCTGAGCCCTTGAGCCACCGTCTGTTCTCCGAATCGACCACCGTCGATTGCGTTGGAACCGCAACGGTAAGCTCTTCCTTCTCCTAGAGCTATGTTTTCCGGTTCCTCCTCTTTTTCAAGTTATCGTTGGTTAAATGTTTTGAGCATTTTGGTAGATCTACAATGTTCTATGGAGATTCAAGCCTCATGGTTTGAGTATATCGATCTCCTGGAATCAAGGTAAGTGGTCTGTGTCTTTCTGTAGGAAGTATTGAGTATTTGTGAAATTTACATGAATACTCGTGAATGAGGTATTTCATGTTTTCCTATTTTGACCTTGTTGTTTTCCTGATTTTCTTATATGCTTGAGTAGAGGATATTTTATGGGATTAGGGTAATTTTATGTGGTTTGGATGCTTTTCCGAAGCTTGTCTTGCCTGTTTATGATCATTTGGTCTAGTTTTTCCTATTAGGATATTGCCAGTTCCTTGTCTAGTTGTATGATGGTATGATTGTTCTTCTATGATGAGATGTTTAAAATGCTATCCAAGTAGTTCTTGAGGATACATTGGCCGTTACACGATGTGATACTTGCTGAATTGACATAGGTCTCTGAGAACCTAGTGTAGTAGACCATGGGGAGAATGAAAGTAAGGGCTTCTCCAGATTGTATTTAATTTACGATGTGAGACCACAGGGGGAATTTACGTTGAGTTATTCCTCAAAGTGTCTGTAGTTCCTCGACACAGGCCACAGGGGGAATGAGATGTTGAGTTCTTCCCTAGAGTGCCTTTAGTATGATATGAGACTATTGGGGGAATTGACAGTGAGTGATTCCCCATAGAGTATATTCTTTAGCTAAACTAGAGGTGTGAGACTGTGTGTGCTTCCCAGAGGGTTTCTAGTAATTGTAGGTTGAACCATAGGGTTTAGGCTGTGAGAACTACCTAGAGGATACCGATTTTTTCTACTTTCTTGAGTGACTGTTTACTTGTTTTGTAATTATGTGCTAGAAAATGTTGCTTGTTTGTTGTTTATTACTTCCCTGATTACTGCTTTCTATACTTTCACCTGCCATATACTCACTGACTATTAAGCACAGATCATTGGGTGGGTGACTACTAGAACATTGTCTCACACCCAATTTGGGCCATGTTTTTTGTCCCAAATAGATTATATTGTTGTAGGTATAGATAACGGGCAATATCCATTCTTCTTTAGGTTCTTCATTACGCTGGAGCTGGAGAGCATGAGACCAAGCCGAGGGTTGCGATGTTAAACTATTTCTCATCTGTTTTTCTTTTGTACTTTGTTTTAGTATTGTATTCAGAATTGTGACTTGTTTGGATATTTTCCTAGACATATATATATCATGCATCATTTACATATATTTCTGCACCGGTTGTTTATTTATCAGTATTCTTTTTTTACTGTTTTGTGGTATTTACTGCTTCCGCTGTTGTATGATTGTTTATTTTCCATTGTGTTACTCTTCCAATGAGGGCATAATTTCCCCAATATAATAGCGATGTCCCTCGCTACTAGTCAGATGCCTCTGGCATTCGGGGAAATGAGCTTGAGGCCACATGACCAATCGGGTATGGGGCTCCTCTACGTAGCTTCCGGAACTAGGACATCACAAAGTGGTATCAGAGGGTTTATTTTTCTATTGACTTACTATTTAGAACATATAGCCAGGGATATGACGGAATAGGTATTTGGTAATACATTGTGCCCGGGGGTAGGTAACCCATGTACAAGGAAAATACATACTACCTCATTTATTTCAATTTTATTGGTTTGAAATTTTATAGATGATTTTCTTTCAACTTTGGGTGATTCACATGCTTTGTGATGTTACCATTGTTGTTATTGTGATGATATTTCTGTCGCAACCCGATGAGATGAAGGTATGCCATCTCATGCATCATATAGACACTTATTAGAATTCGCATTCCATGCATTCTTGACATGCCATGTAGGATGAATTAGCGACTGCATGTTGTTGTGATAAAAGTTGTGTAGACTACACTTGCTGTTGTGATCGGTCCTTTTATAGAATCCATGTTGTTTGATAGGGAAACTTTTGTATAGTAATTTGCATATAAGGACGCCAAAATTTGGATCTTGAGGAGTTATGGCCCTCATGGAATAGAATTTGGTAGATCATTGACCAGTTAATTTGTTTGTAAAGTGTATATGATTCCAAAATTTGATTTTTGGTAGTATGGGCCATCACAGATCGGAATTTCGAAACTTAATGCTGTTTTCTGTGTTTTTTGGGCTCTAGAGCAGATTCTAAGGCTACTGTCAGGAAAAACCCAGAATACACGGTGTGTACTTTATGTTTATTCGTTGTATAGTCTATAGTTGTCTCACTGACTGTGCGATCAGGGACACGGGGTTGTGAAAAATATTATTCGAACACGTCGTGTACTAGTTACCACGCCATGTAGTATGAAATAGGTACCCCGGCCGTGTCATGAACAACACATTCCATGTTATCTTTTCACATACATGTTATGTCTGAATGTTACACACCTTGTAGTCTGATCTAGGTACCCGAACATGTCACGAAAAACATAGGTCAGTGTTACCCTTTCTCGTACAAGCCGTGTCTGTTTGGAACACATTGTGTAGTGTCAGCCATGTGTCAGGTCGTGTCACTAACAACACAGGCCAGGTAAGGCATGTCTAGAACACGCAGTGTATGCCATGAACACACCATGTAGTTTTGTCTTAGATGAGCTGTGTGGCTTAACCATGTAGAAGGACTCGTGTAGGGAAGATGATTCAAGTACACATCATGTGTTAGGACAACACGTCATGAATTTAGGGTGTTACGTGGCTAGTTTAGGTAAATGTACACACCCATGTGAATGACTTAAGGGAACACACCATCAAAGGAAAGATCACGTAGTGTAGTAATGTTTAGCATGACTTGAATGCATTATTTTCCCTATTCCTTATTGGGTCTTCAGTTTTTCAGTCCTTGTTAATCATGAATCTATGGTGTGTGTTTTACCTTGTAGAGTCATGGAACCAAGACGTCCTCCGGTTGCACGCCAATTTCCAGGCAGTGATCAGACGTCGGATATGGCTGATCAGGGACTTCTTGAAGATCCTCCTGTTGTGCCAGCCTTGGAACCACCAGTGAAACCGCTTAAAGGTGATAATGTGCAGTTCAGGGAAGGCTTTCTGAGGATGATGCAGAACGTCCAGGGAGCTCTGCCACCTTCCTCGACTATGGAAGACTTGAAGCGGGTTTTCCAGTAGAAACATCCTCCCACCTTCTTAGGGGATGGAGGACCTCAGGCTACAGATTCATGGCTTGAATCCATGATGACAATCATCGACCATCTAGAGACGACTGTAGATAGACGGTTCAATCTCTCTACCTACATGCTACGAGACTCCGCCAAGAGGTGGTGGGGTTGGATCTCACGGGGGGTCATCAGCGGGTTATGGAATGGGAATAGTTTCATCGCATCTTTTTTGATTACTTCTATCCAGAGACCCTAAGGGCTGAGGGAGCCCGGGAGTTCATTAGCCTATAGCGGGGTACAATTTTTTTCATGGAGTATTCCTCTCGTTCCACCAAGCTTTAGCATTTCACACCCCTCCAATGCACATATGGGTTTTTATTGGAAAGTATGTTTGAGGATGGTCCCATACGGGAGATCCGCTCATAGGATAATATATTCAGGCTGACTTACATCGCTCCCATCGTCAACCATGAACTGATTACAGAGCGCAATCTGAGAGATTCTAGAGTTGAGAGCCAGGGTGGTTCCGCTTCTAGAGTTAGTGCTCCACCATCGGACAATAGGAAGCACCGTAGGGAGTCTACGTGTCATGATCCAAGGCAGTGAGACACATCTTTAGGTAGCCAGGTGGTATGCTACAAATGTGAAAAGGCTTGACTAATAAGGCCGCAGTGCTAGAAAAACCTAGTGGAGTGCCGATCATGTGGCAAGATGGGTCACCCTTAGCGTTTCTGCCTGGTTTTCTCACCAGCAGCTGGTGACAGGGGTTCATCCATGACTCCTTGTTCTGGAGTAGTTCCACCAGTTTCTCACCAGTCAGGGAATTGGAGTTCTTATGACCGTTCAGGATTAGCTAGAGATAGTGGTCGGGGTGGTCAGCTGCCGGTCTATCAGAAATAATAGGGTGGATCAGCCCAGAGCAGTCAGGAAGGGCCATAGGGCCATGGTACAGGGCAGGCTTTTGCAGTTGAGCAGACCTAGCCAGAGCAGGATCCAGGACCCTCTACAGTTTGAGGTACGATCTGAGTAGCCACCATTTTAACTTCTTCGATTTTTGATACATGGTCTTTCCATAGCATTATCTCTGTTGCTGTTGTGGAGAGCCTTGGGATCTGTATCTTTTCCTCTATCGATACATTGACTCTAAACACACCATTGAGTACTAGAATCGTTACTCTACGTCAGTGTAGAGAGTTCCCCCTTGAGGATGCGGGGTGTCACTTTTTAAGGGACCTATATGTCCTAGATATGAAAAGCTATGATGTCATTCTTAGAATGGATTGGCTAGTTACCTTCCTGGAAGTTGTCGACTATTATTGCTGCAGAGTGAGTTATTTATCACCATCGGGTGGATCCTTTCTTCATAAGGGTGAGTTGGATGTCCAGACGAGTAGATCAGGACCCAAGCATCGTGTGCTCGGTGGAGTTACAGATCAGATTGATAGTCTATATCTGGATGACGAGGGACATCATGGTTATACTTTCATCAAGTGGTGGATCATTTCAAAGATGTTTTTCCAGATGACATTTCGGGTTTGTATCCAGAGCGTGAGGTAGAATTCATGATTGATCTCATGCTAGGAGTGGCACCGGTGTCCATTCCTCCTTATAGGATGATGACACTTGAGCTACAGGAGCTCAATAAGAAGTTGTAGGAGTTATAGGCAAAGGGTTTCATCTGACACAATACTTCTCCTTGGGTTTCTCCAGTCCTATTTGTGAAGAAGGTAAACGGTACCCTAAGGCTTTGTGTTGATTAGCGGATGCTGAACTAGTTGACAGTCAAGAACAGATATCCCTTGCCTAGGATAAATGACCTCTTTGATCAGCATAGAGGATCCTGAGTGTTCTCGAAGATCTATTTGAGGTCTGGTTATCATTAGTTGGATGTTATACAATTAGATATACCTCTTACAGACATCAAGAGGAGGTATGGTCTATACCAGTATATGGTTATGACGTTTGGTCTCACGAACGCGCCGGAAGTTTTCATGGAACTGATGAACCAAGTGTTCCATCCATACTTAGATTCCTTCGTGGTGGTCTTCATGGATGATATCTTGGTGTACTCTCACAGTCGACACGACCATGCTACCCATCTTGATATCCTTTTTAGTACACTGAGAGAGCATCAGTTATATGATATGCTCTCGAAATGCCACTTTGGGATGGATGAGATTCACTTTGTGGGTCACATTATCTTAGAGACAAGAGTTTCAGTAGACCTAATGAATATGAGAGCAGTAGATTCCTAGGAGAATCCAAAGAACGTATTTAAGGTGCAGAGTTTTCTAGGGTTGGCTGGATACTACAGACACATCATATAAGATATTTCACACTTAGTAGCACTGTTGAAAGGTCTGAGCAAGAAAGAGGCGAAGTTCTTATGTTCATATTCTTGTGAGTCAGCCATTCTAGAGCAGAAAGGGAGGTTGACTTCATCATCGATACTAATATTGCGAGAGCCAGGAAAGAGCTACACTATTTACTATGATGCTTCAGGTATCGGTCTGGGAGGTGTACTTATGCAGGGAGATGGAGTCGTTGTGTATGAGTCTCAGAAGTTGAGACCACATGAGAGGAACTATCCGACCCACGATCTCATGATGGCAGCAGTTGTTCATGCCTTACACTATTGGAGACATTATCTTCTGGGAGATCACTATATGGTTTTCACCGACCACAAGAGTCACAAGTAAATATTCACCCATCATGATCTAAATTTGAGACAGCGTAGGTGGGTTGAGTACCTACAATCCTTTGACTTTGAGCTTGCCTATTCACGAGGAAAGGAAAATGCAGATGCTGATGCGTTGAGAAGGAGGACTCAGATACAAGCATTTTAGGAGGCCATCAGTTAGTGGAAACTTATGGATCTGTTCTTTAAGATGTATTTGGAGGTGCACAAAGTATAGGGGAAAACCATTATATCTTTTGTAGTGGTTACCTATACTCTTCTTGATTGGGTACGAATGAGGAATCTATCAAATTATGAAGGCCTAGTCCTATGAGAAATTGTGTCAGGAGAGGACCCTATTCCTGAATGGACAGTAGGTGAGGATGAGATCTTTCATTTACAAGGAGGCATATGGGTTCCAGCAAACATATGCAAGGAGATGATGTGGGACATTCATTCCTCGGTTTGGGAAGTCCATTATGGTGTCACCAAGATGTATCGTGATTTACACCATCAATATTGGTGTCCAAGCATAAAGAGGGATGTTTCTGGTTTTGTCATGAAATGTTCCACTTGTCAGTAGGTGAAAGAAAGAAAATTAGTGACTAGAAGATCTATTACAATAGTTACCCATTACCGAGTGGATGTGGAATGACGTCGCGATGGACTTCGTGACCAGTTTTCTAAGAACACCTCGATGGAATGACACTATTTGGGTTTTCATCAACAAGCTCATGAAGGTTTCTCACTTCATGCCGATTAAGGAGAACTTCAATGTTGATGAGCTGGGATAGTTGTAAATATGATATATTGTATGTCTACGTGGAGTTCCACACTCTATCATTTCAGACCGGGATACATGTTTTACTTCTTGGTTCTGGCAGGGGCTTCATAAGGCTTTGGGTATACAAGTACTTTTGAGTATAGCATACCATCCCCAGACTGAAGGCCAGTCCGAGCGCACAATTCAGGTGCTTGAGGATATGCTCTGAGCTTGCATTCAGGACTTTGGAGGTTCTTGGGAGAAGAATATACCTCTTGTGTAGTTTTCCTACAATAATAGTTTTCAAGCAACTACTCAGATGGAACCTTATGAGGCTTTATACGGTAGTCCATTCCGATCACCCTTTTGTTGGCTAGAGGTAGGAGAGACAACTTTTCTGGGACCTCGTCTTGTTCATGAGACCACAGAGAAGATATAGTTGATTCGAAAGATGATGGCTACGACACAGTCTCGACAATAGTCTTATGCTCATCAGCGAAGAAGACCTCTAGATTTCAAGGTCAGGGATCAGTTTTTTCTGCATGTCACACCAAGGTTATGACACAAGAGGATTCAAAGACAGGGTAATCATTCACCACGGTATGTCGGGCCATTTGAGGTGTTGGAGAGATTTGGTTTGATTTCTTATTGGATTCAGTTACCTCAGAGTTACCAGGCTATGCATAATTTCTTACATGTCACTCAACTCTAACGATACTGTTTAGACCCGTCTCATGTCCTTCAACCTGATGAGGTTGAGATCGAAGTAGATTAATTGTTTGACGAGCATCCTATCAGGATTCTCGATTGTAGTACGATGGTTCTCCTTGGCCGATATGTTTCTCTGGTATGGGTGTTATGGCAGCATGAGCGAGTACAGGATGATACTTGGGATAGAGAGGCCGATGTACGATCACAATGGCTACAGCTGTTTGGGTTTTCTTCTTCTACTGTTCTCTAGGGAAATTCCTGGAAGAATTTCTTTAAGGGGGATGTTTGTAAGAACCGAGACCTTCTTTTCATGTATGTTTTTCCTTTTTCTGCAGTTTTTGGGAATAGAGGAGTTTCTATAAATTTTTGAAGTACATGTCGTGTACTTTATGAGGACATGCCGTGTACTCCCTTGCCGCGCAAGGTCGTGTGCTAGGTGTGTCCGGGCAACAAACACTATCATGTAGAGGTGATGTGGAGGCCGTTTAAAGCAGAGTATGGAAAATATTGGAACACATCGTGTACTTTATTTTTTTAATTTAATGGACTGGGGTCGCGTCTTAACCCCACAACCATCTTCTTCTCCAGCTTCTTTGACCGAGAGTGTTCCGTACGACCACAGATCTTCTATGAGCCCCTGGGCCTCTGTCCGTTATCCGGATCAACCACCGTCAATTGCATTGTAACTGCAATGTTATGCTCTTCCTTATCCTAGAGCTTTGTTATCCAATTCATCCTCTTTTTCATGTTGTCATTGGTTAAAAATATTGTGCACCTTTGTAGATCTGCAACATTTTAAGGAGATTCAATCATCGTGGTTCGAGTATATCGATCTCCTAGCATTAGGGTAAGTGGTTTTGGCCTTTCTGTATGAATTCATTGAGTATTTTTTCAATTTCCACCAATACTCATGAATGGCGTATTGCGTGTTTTCCTATTTTTCCCTCATTTTTTCCTACTTTGCTTATATTCCTTACTAGAGGATATTTTTTGTGAATAGTGGAATTTACTGTGCTTAGGATGCTTTTACCATGCATGTCTTGACCGATTATGATCGTTTGGTCTAGTTTTTCCTGTTAGGTTATTGCCAGATCCATGTCTAGTTGTAGGATGGTATGACTGTTCTTCCATGTTGAGATGTTGTAGAAGCTAGAAAAGTAGTTCTTGAGTATACTTTGGCCGTTACGCGATGTGATACTTGATGTTTTGAAATAGGGATATAAGAACCAAGTATAGTAGACCATAGAAATAATGGACATAAGGGCATCTCTATAGTGTCTTTAATTTACGATGTGAGACCACATGGGGAATTGACATTGATTGATTCCTTACTATGTCTATATTTCCTCGACGTGGGCCATAGGGGGAATGATACATTGAGTGCTTCCCCAGAGCGCCTTTAGTACGATACGAGACTATATGGGGAATTGACGGTGAGTGCTTCACCAAAGAGTCCGTTCTTTTGCTGAACCAGAGGGGGGAGACAGTGTGTGCCTCCAAGAGGGTTGCTAGTACTTGTAGGTTGAACCATAGGGGTTAGGCTGTGAGAACTACCCATAGGTTACCTATTTGTTCTATTTTCTTGTGTGATGGTTTACTTGTTTGAAATTATGTGCTAGAAACTGTGGATTGATTGTGGTTTAGTACATCCCTGTTTATGGATTTCTATACTTTCACCTGCTATATATTCACTGACAGTTAGGCACAAATATTTGGGTGGTTTTCTACTAGGACATTGTCTCACACCCTGTTTGGGCCATGCTTTTAGCCCCAAAAAGATTATATTTTTATAGGTATGGATAAGGAAAAGCGCCCTTCTACTTGAGGTTCTTGATTACAATGGAGCTGGAGAGCATGGGACCAAGCCGAGGCTTGCGATGCTGAGGAGTTTCTCATCTATTTTTCTTTTGTAATTTGGTTTAGTATTGTATTCAGTATTGTGACTTGTTTGGTTATTTTCTAAGACATATATGTATCATGCATTATTTATATATATTTCTTCTCTATTTTTTTATTTATCTATCTTCCTTTGTTACTGTTGTTTGGTATTTACCACTTCCACTGATGTGTGATTGTTTATTTTATGATGTGTTACTCTGCCAATGAGGGCATAGTTTCCCCAATATCACACCCATGGCCCTTGCTGCTAGTCGGTAGCCTCTGTCATTCGGGAAAATGTGCTTGAGACTATATGACCAACTGGGTACGGGGTGCCTCTAAGCAGCTTCCAGAACTGGGGCGTTACAATATGAAAATTTAATTTGATTGAAATTTTGTGGTTTTTCCTAAAATATTTATTTTCGAGTGAATAATAAAAAATACAATTTTACTTGTATAAAGTTAATTATTTTTAATAAATTATATACTTTAAATGGCCTAATGTGTTTTAAAAATTATTTAATGAAACCTATGTATGACATTTTTAATCCACTTAATTACTTTTGAGTTAGCTCTATTTTTATTTTTAATATATTTCTTTTTTTTTTGTTTTTAAAATGATTTTTTCTAAAAATTATTTTAAAATGAATAATTTTTCTCCTTTTAAATTAACTAAAATAATACATTATTTAGAATGATATGAGTGAAATTTATGTATTATATATCATTATAGAATAATATATTCTCATTAAATTATCATAATTAGGTGTATATTTGTTATATAATCAACTCTTTCTTAACAAATATCATACTTAAAACACAATATCTAACAAAGTATATGAGATTAATATTAAATTAAAACATTTCACATATGTGAGTTTATTTTTTATAAATGATTCCAATATTTGTAGTCATAATAATTTATAATATTTAATAAGTCTAAATAAATATTTTACCAAATAGATTAGTCAATATAATTAAAATTAATTTCATCCATTGAGGATAAAAAAGTTTAAATTGTTGTTAAAATTATAATATATGGTATAAAAATGAACAAAAAATGTCTACACACTATTTTATGGACATATTTTCAAAATAACCATTATTTAATTTACTCATAATAATAATGTGACACTTATGGTTGGAAAAAACATGGGCTCGCCTAACATTTTTCCAAATATTTACAAGTGTCCCACTCACATCACTTATAATAGAAAAACGCCTCTATACCTGAAATCACAACTAAAAAAATAGGTTTGACCTATAATTGGCCAAATAACATATGAAATTCACTTATTTATTACTATAATCCCTACATTGGGACAGAGTCCAACCAAAAAATACATTTGGTTCAAGCCAAAACGAGTTACCCGAAGAAGATGTAATGTTCATCAGTGAACATATTTTTATTTCATTCTACACGATGTAAATTATTATTATTCAATAAATATATAATAACATAAGTATATTAATTATAATGTTATTTTTCTGTTTTATAGTTATTACCTACAACCATATACTCTTTTAACAAATGGGTTGTGAAATCACTATTTGTATATAATGTGGACTACCCCTTGCGAAATGATGTCTTTGGTTTTCCCAGTACCTACTCTTGTGGATGTGTATTATGGTAAACATAATTTTTATATATTATATTTATAACTATATTTTACACATATACTCATTATATAATATGAAATATTTTATATTTCTTTCTTTAAGGGATGTGATAATGTTGCTCGTGTGCACTGCAGTCTTCGGCCTCGCAAAGCGATGTGATTTTTTTCACTAACACATTACAAGGAATGTGATGAGATTATATATAATAAATATATGTAATATAAATGAAATATTAATGATATTCCAGAAATAATTAAAATTATGGAAATATAATATTACATTTTCATTTTAACTTTTCACTCATTGAGAAAATGATAAAGTTGTTCGTGGATGTATGGTCTATCACCTTCTCGATTTGATGTGATTCATTTATTTCACCACTTATTCACTATAATTATATATATACATGTATATATAACAAAATAATATGGTATTAATGATATTATAAAAAATAATTAATTATAAAATATAAATTACCTTTTTTAATAATATGAATTGAAAAATAAAAATGTTACTAATTTGTATGTAACGCCTATCATCTCAATGATCATAATGTAAGTTCACTTTTCAAAACCATATTTAATTATTGGTTACAAAGGTATAAAATTTTTATTATTAATGATTATTATTATGGATATTTTTAAATAATTACCCCTTTGACCATAGTCAACCCACCTATGACCTTACTAAGAGAGAATCCAGATTTGGTGAAAACAGGTGATGTAAAATTATTCGGTTATGTAATTTTATATATCATTGTAGTAAGTGAAATAGAACTAATAATATACCTGAAATAGTTTTTTACAAAATAAAATAATTAAAATATTATTATTAAACAGGAATATAATGAAACAAGTTACAATTCATACTCGTTGTAATGGGTTTTTCTCGTCTTACTTTTATTTCGGTGAGATCTATGTAATATTGGCCATTGATTTTGGTGTGTTGTTTATATACTAACTATGAATGTATTTTAAGATATTCTTCTTATTTAAATATGGATTTACATAACCATTTTATTACCTATATATCATAGGGTTTATAGATTTAATGAAATTATTTTTGTAATGGGTTTTGGTCTCCATTTTTTTGATATCTATGTTATGCTATACACCTATATTCTATTATATGTATATATTCTAACCATTTGAAATGTTATATAATTAATCAATTTATTTTAATTATATTATATGGTTATTTTATTTTTATTATTTCAGGGGGATTATAATTCTTTGTTATAAAAATGGTAATAGTATTATGTTACAATCACATTTTTTACTAGGATTTTGTTTGATTAAGAAAATGATGTTTATATCCTATGATTATCTAGAACTATCTTATCATATGGTTTCCCATGATATTATTAATTAATTGTAACTTTATGAAATCATTTTTACGTAAAAGTTTCTTTAGCATATTTTTATAAAATATATATTTATTTCACTCTTAGGTTTTAAATCTATTTTCATAAAAAACAATATTTTTTAAAATTAATTCAAATAGTTTATAAATTATTTTATTCAAACACTGAGGAATATTTCCACAATATATGTTTTAAATTATATTTAAATGATTCCTTTTTAATATATCTTGTTTATTTTCAATTAAATTCATTTTCAAAATATTTTATGTATTAAAAAATGATTTTCAAAATGAAAAGGATATTATCCAACAAAAATTATAATATTTTGAAGGTATTTCCATTCATAAGAATCATGTACCCTTATGGTTACATAATCTAAAATTGGGAAATTTTTTAATTATACCACTCACATTTTAAATATTGATTTTTATTTTTTAAATGGTATTTTTAGGAAACATATTTCTTTTCCACTTGAAATCCATGTTTCAAAGATATTGTTATGTAAAAAATTTCATTTCCAGGAGATGTCATGTTTCAAATGTATTTTTATAGAGCCCATTTATTTTCCACTATTTAATAATTTTTCAATTAAGTTGAAATAGAATGCACTAAATTTCTATTGGTTAATCAGGTAATAAAAAAATAATGATTCTTTAGATGTCTTTTTTTATTAAAAATCAATTTACATTATTCTTGTTATAGTTCATAGATATTCTATGAAAAATCTAGTTCTAATAAATCTTATATGACAGATTGATCCTCATTATACCTCACTAGTGATACAAATATAGAATATAATAAGGGTTTAATTCCCATTATAGTTCATTAAAAATAGGTGTACCCAAATTGTTCATATGAAGGGTGACCATCCTTATAGATATGTAATGCATTGGGTATTGATTATTTTCTCCAAATATGTATACTATAAGTTGCTTGTATTGTTGTTCCAATTTTTACAATTACTAATAGAATATGTTAAAAGATATGAATATATATTATCTATGATTTCTATGTGTTTATGATGATTCTTTTAAAAAAAATTAATATCACATGGCTCATTAATATTTATTCGTATTACCATTTTATTTGTCAAAAAATAATCCATGTTTCCATATTTTATGATCCTAGTATTGATGGTTAGGAGATGTTTTATGCTTCTATCATGCACTTTGATAAGGTTTTCATAACCTTATACTCTTCTTATGTTCAATGATGGAATTTATTTTTTAATGATTATGCTTTCCCTTACTGAGTATTTGAACTCACCCTTCTTATATCTCCTTTTCCCAGAGTTATAAATAATAATGTTGAATGAGTATTATTTCAAATAGAATATATATGGATTATTAATATGTATTATTGTGAAAAATAAAACCTTGTTTATTTTGGATTAATTATATATTAATGTCATGTGAATTGTATATATAGGAGTTCATCATATTTCTTTAAAACTAGAAACATAAAAGGCCCTTTAGGTTATATGTGATCTACTTTTTCCTCTTCATGTATTAAGGATTAAATTTACAAAAAATCATAATTTCTGGCATAAAATTCAGAAATTAAAAGTTCACTTTTTCTCAATAAATCTACCAGTGTGGGTTCTGATCACATATTATTGCTAAGAAATGTGAGATTAAATAAAATTTGAGATATTTATGTTTTCACATAATTCTATATTAAGAGTCATGGATTACATCATAGGTCTATAAGATTTAGGATTATCATAATATCAAGATATTAGACAAAACATTGAGGTTTTATGTGATGATATTTCAAATTTATTAATGAAATATAAGAGACATGTTAATATGTTGAAGTATTTGTAAAGCTATCGTTTGAAATGAATTATTCATTAAAATCTTTTATAAATAAAATTTATGGTCTTGATATCATTTGGTTTTATAAGATCATTAATATTGGGGAAACATGTTTTATCATATAGATAAACACATTATTGAATAGTTATTTGGTGACTAAGTGACTAATATTACTTCAAAATAAGATCTCTATAATTTTTGGCATGAATTATTACGGATATGATATAAACATTTACAATACAAAACTCTTCAACTTTTTTTATTTATGTAATCACGAATATTGGTTATTATAAGGATTTAGTTTTGAAATTGTGTTTACAATTTAATATTAATGATTTTGTATCTTTTTATTTTTTAATCATTTTTAAAATTTTATTAATCCGTGCTAACCATTTTGTTTTTGGGTAGTTTCTATGGAATTTGAAATATATTGTTATGATTTTTGGGATATTATGGCCCAATAAATGTTTATTTATTTCATCAAGGATGAAAAATTCAACATGAATACACATCCTTTGGAGGAAAATAAATGATTGTAGTGGAAATTGATTAAAGGATTATATTAATGTAATAGATTAATTGTATTTCCCTTATCTATTATTTTATATTGTTATATAATTGATCAAAATTAAGAAAAGGACCATGAAACAAACATATTATCCTAGTGTGCAACACCTTGAGATTTTATGATATATATTTTTTGAATTAATTTACACTATTAAAAATTTTTCATTTCACAGACCATTGAATACATATTGTATTATATTAAAGAATTATGATATTATTTATTTTTATACAACACTATTTTGAGATTATGCTACAGAAAACACTAACTTGGATTCTGTTATATGAAACACTATGTTTCTTCAAAACAACATTTTATTATTATAATTATATAAATGAGATAGTAATAACCTATCCATTAAACAGAGTAATATGAATAGTAGTAAATTATTTTTAAATATTGTTTATAATCATTTTATATAACTAAATCCTATTGATAAAAAACATTTCAACATTTTTCAATGTCATTATATCTTTGAAAGAATTATTTTTTCAAATGAGAATATTTTGATATCCTTATATGAACTATAATAAAAAAAATTCTTTCAAAATTTATAATAATTATATGATAAAATATGAATGAATTTTTAATTTAATATTTCAAAATTTTATTAGGGTTTATTTTTCTTATTTTTATGTTAAACATTATTAATTGATGAATAAAAAAATTCTGAATTTTATATCATAAAATACTTTTCTCTCTATTTTATTTATACTTAGAATGTCTATATATATATTTTTTATCATTTATATAGAAAAATATTATTTTTATTAATCCAATTTAGTTTATTTTAACCAAATTCACATTGAAATTAAATATAAAAACATTTCAATATTTTAAGCATTTTTCTCTTAAAAACCCTGTTGTCGTAACTCATCCACATGATTAATTTTAAATTACTTTTTTCCACTTATGTTATTATAATTTTGAAAAAATTATTTCAAACTTGGGATTAGAAATATTTATATTTATAATAATTAATTTGATAAAAAATTATAATGAAGTTAATTATGATAAATTCAATGATTGGTGAAAAAAACATTACATTTCTCTTAAAATGTAATTTACGGGGCCAATTAACCTAAAACTTTCCTAAAATAAATTTAATGTAAATATATCGATCATGTATACTCTTATATAGATTTTGGAAAATTTTGGAGGCACATGATGTAAGATAGATATATCAATAGTGTTTACTTTTTTATATTTACAAGAATACCCCTCCCCCTCTACTATAAAATAACACTCACCCATTCACTTATTTACACCTATCATAATCATTGGATTGTCCATAACCTATCCAAATAACCTATGATCATACCTCACTTAATACTCTAATTATCTCTTTTAGGATAAAGTAAACCATGAAGACCATTAGTGAAAAACAAGAGGACTTACCCATAGAAGAGTTAACATCATTCCACAAGATATTTTGCTTTATTTTCATTCTCCACCACCTAAAATATTATTTTTCATTATAATTTGATATCCCTAGTATCCTTAGAATAATAATATTTTTGAATTATAATGTTTTTGCTGACATGTGAAAACACTTCCATTTAATAGGTAACCAATACAATGTTCGTCTATACAGAGTACTGCTGCTACACAAAACGATGGCATTCACTTTTTTCTTTACCACCTATCAATGTATGAAATATGATAGAAATGATTTTAATATGATATGATATATATATATATATATTATATTTAATATTTCCTTATTCTTCTATAATTATAATATAAAACCTATGTTCATGATTTCAATTTTCTATAAAAATCATAACTTCATTTGTGGATGTGTGGACTACCTTCTTCTCAAAGCGATGTGATTCCTTCACATTCTGCATTTAATTTACTAAATATGGGTTCATAAAATTTCTATGATATATATGAAATAATATTTCTAATTTAATTATAATATATATTTACATATATTTCCTTTAATTTATTTTTTTCAAATACGATGATAAAATGTAACCAATGTTCATGCGTATATACGGCCTACTGTCTCCATGAGAAGTTTATTCTATTTCATATTTTTATATTATAAATATTATTATAAATATACATATAATGAGTATATATGATATTTATTTCATGTTCCTCATTCTGGAAATAACTGAATAAAAATCTTTGTAAGAGGATCAAGAATAATAAGTCAACACATATACAAAAAATAAAGCAGATATAACTCGAAGCATTACATTAACCTGAATTTTTTAATGAATGGTCAATATAAAGACATAATAAAAAATATTGTATGATATATAAAAATATGTTTATTTGGTATATTAATAGAAACCATGTTCTTAATATTAATAAGGATTGACATATATAGGAATAAATTGAAGACCTAATGTAAGGTTTTTCTCATATCAATTTTATTTCTATGAGATGTATTGCTTATACACCACACACTTATTTGGTATGGTGTATAGGAATCCCATTAATATATCCTATTTATTATTGTAAAATTTATTTTTACTTAAAATATATTTTATTATATTTCTTTAATGGGTTTATGATTGAATTGTTACAAAATCATTAAGGTAATATTGTTTTAATTGTCCTTCTTTGAGACACATTCCATGTTATTCACCTATATTCTTAGACGAATTTTATACAAATACATATGAGATGTTATATCATTAATCAATTTCATTTCATGATATTTTAATCTTAATATGATGTAATTATTTTATATTGATTATTCTTTAATATTACCAAAGTGGTAAAAGCTTATTTCTACAAACTCATAGTTTATCAATATCATTTTTTAAAGTTGGGGTAGAGTATTCTTTTTATTGAAACAAAGGAACCCATTTTTAATTGTTATGGCATACCCATTACATGTTCCAAATCATGAGTGGGTATTAAATTCAATTACATTACCTATAAGGCCCATATTTTTTGACCTAAGGACTTCTGTTGAATAGTACCACTACAATACCATGCCACCTATAGTAGAGACACCACTATAGTTTTTTCAATCATGCCCACAACTGCAACAATGTCACTGATGCTAAATATCTCCCACTATTATAGTTTTTCAATAGTACAACTATAGTTCTTCTAAAATACTAGTACCCAAAGGGTATTCGATGTGGGACCATAATGTAGTACTATAGAATGCTTAATAATAAGAAATATTATGATCCATCTCTCAAGTAATATCTTGAATTTTCATCCCCTCTAGGTATCCATGATATGTTCATGTAATGGTACCATTTTTCTAAAATTTCACAAATATGACTATTAATAAATTATTTCTAATAATATCATATTTTTTCGCTCAATTCGGTTAAAGATCATTATTCTTTAAAAAAAATTTCTTTTAAATATTATTTCTATAAAGATTTATATTCATGAATTATTTTAAATGTTTTCAACATTATAATATATTTTTCAGGTAATAAGGTTTTCAAAAAAAATTCATCGTTCTTTTATAGGTTTTCATGTATAATGTTTTTCAAAAAAATTACAACTTTATTTTATATGTATTCAATGTTGTTTTCAATTATTTTTTTCTTCAAAAATAGTTATGTTTTTAATAGTATATTTTCAAAAAATAAATATTAATTTCCTCAAGATATTATATTATAATATTTATGATAAATTATGTTCTATTTAATAGGACATATATTGGTGATACTCATTTCTTACTGGGGGTAATATTGTGGTGTTCTATTCATATTGTTAAACCGAATTATTTATGTTTCAATGGAATTTTGTTTATGAAAGCCATTACTCTTTCACGAGTTTTATTTTTATAAACACTATTTCTATTTCATTTATTATATGTTAATAAAAACAATTTTTTCACCGGTTATATGTTTATGAAACCCAATTCTAATTTATGTGTATTATTATTATGAATCCCACATATTTTTGTTGGTTATACAATGATAAAATTACTAATAAACCTACTTTTTTTCATGGGATATGATGTGATTAAATTTTTATGACACCCATTTAGTTTCATGGGTTTTGATATACTTTTCATTAAACCCATCCCTTTTTATTTTTCATTATAAAACGAATGTTTAATTATATTTTGGAATATGTTTTCTAGATTTCGTTATATAAATTGTGGGACCAGTATTTATCCCCAATTAATTGGGTAAATCCAAATATATCATGGGATAATGATATGAAAAAAGATAATGGGCTTAATCCACTAGGTGAAAGAGGTCTTTCCTAAGAGAAAATTGGAAACTTTTGTGTCTTAATCAATAATGGAAAACATATGTGTCCTTATACAGAATTATAAATAGGTTTTTCTTGATAAAAAATTGTAAACATATATATCTTAATCCACTATGGGAAACATCTATTCCATGTTCCAAAAAAGATAAAATAGTGTGGTTTTATCCACTATGTTGACTATCATGGTTGTTAACCATGATACATGAAATGGTTTTACATTTTTATAATTCTTGCACAATTATATTACATGATCTTATCATTTATGATTTATATGTGATGATTTATCCCTCTTATGATTAATTTCATATGAACTTACAATTAGTATTCCATGCCTCTTAATTATGATATTTTATATGAATGCAACGGATTATCATTCTATTTGTTTCGCTGGAGCATCAATTCCCATATGTGGCCTGATACCTCGATGTTTGCATCTTGGGTAAGTCTTCTCTGTCTTCCAATACCATTCCAGAATCCCATTATTTTGTGTGGAATTGGTAACTTGATAGGAAGGTTCTTATTTTATGATTGGTGTACTGAGGTGGATTGTAATCCCATCTTCCTAATAATTTGTGTGTAAGTCAATGTGGAAAGGCCACCGGTCCGATGCATCTAGATCACCGATGATAATGAGTTTCGGTGGAAGCAGGAAGTGGTTTTTCAGTTGCGGATCCACTACTGTGTGTCTTGTAGCCAGTGTGGTCACTTGGGGGTGAATAATCACAATAGGAGGATGAATGGATGCTCACAAGTGATAGAGTCAAGTAATATTAGAGGGTGTGATGCTTGTAATATAGATATGATTTTGAGAATGGGGAACACTAAAGATTGTTTGGAATTGAGAAGGGATGATGCGAGAGATAATTTGGTCTGTGCGGAGGGTGTTGGGTGTGCTGGAGGTGGAGATGTTGCTGAGTATGTTACTTGGGTGGGGGACCCCCGATGTGTTGGTGACGTTGTGGAAGGGTTAGTGGTTTCAGCATTTGTGTTAGTGGTGGTATGGGATTTAGCTGGAAATGCAGTGGTGGAGGGATCAATTCTATCATCCTTTCTACAGGGGATGTCCCGAGATGGTGCTGATGAGGTCCCTGGTTTATCCTCTAGTATAAAGGAGATGTTGGGCACCAATGTTATGGATGAGGAGTCGGGGAAATATACTCCTAGGAATACAGTGCAGAGGATTCCTTTGTAGAAGGTGGGAAATGATCCATGGGACCTGACAGTTAAGCAAGTCTTTGATCACTTAAAGTGTCACCTTGGACTTGAAACTGCAGATATAGTGGCTAATTCGTTGGCCTGCACCTCCTTGCGGTCAGAGAATGTGGACAGATGTGTCCAAGAATAGCATGATGATGCTGGATGCATGGTGATCTAATTCCTAATAGGAAATAGGTTCCTGGAACTAGAAAATGCGGAGGTTTTACATGAATTGGAGAATTATACAATCTGGGAATGTGGTCTCTTGCAAGATGTGGATTAAATGGTGGATGCTGAAACCATAGAAGACGTGCAGAACCTAGAGGATCGGACTCAATGCCTCACCATAGTTGACTCTAAAAATGAGTTTCAGCTAGATTTTGCTTTGGAGGAGGGTTATCGAGAGGTGAAAATCTTGGGAAAGTGGGTTGACATCTCGGATAGTGAGAAAGAAAAAGATGGTGGTGTGGTCCGGCCTTTTTTCTACTCTTGTTCATGCTGGAAGGACGATATTACATGGGGTTGAGGACACTAAGACTAATCCACCACATCGAAGACCGAAGAACGATTATTCTTATCTTCCATGGACGGTGTCCCCCAGAGCTTCAATTATGAGGGAAAGTTGGGTATGCAATCTTTGAAGGAGTTTCTAGCCCTAGAGAAGATGAATCTGAGAAGAAAATATGCTAAGGTTCTTAAGCAATATGAAATCTCAGAATAGGAAATAGATAATGCAGAGGAAATAGTCCATAATGGGGATGGTGACGGGTTTGGTTTCTATGATTTGTAGTTGTTTTTCTGGCTTGTTTTACATGCTTAATACTTTTTCGTTTATTAATAAATGGTCAGATTCTTGCCTCTGACTTAGTGTTTCGGGTTAAAATATTATGTTAAAAGGAAATAAATTTTTTTTAATCTAATGAATATTAATCAAGTATTAATTAATATCCATTTATGTTTTTCTTGGGTCTCTATAGTTGGTATCTAAGGAATGGATTAGTCATCTTTTGGAAAATAGGATGAGAAAACATTAGTGAGGTCTATATGGATATTCTAAGGATATATATAGTGATGTATCTAAGGATAATTATATAGCGATATATATTAAAGTATTGAAAGTTATTAAGTAGACATAATACCATTATTGTTTTAGGATTATCTGTCTTGTTCAAATATATGTGAAACTCATGCTATTCCTTATAATTTTAGTTAACAGATGGAACCCAAATTAACCACGTCAATACTGAATGCAATGTAAAATGTCATGATAGTCCTTTAGAAAAAAATAAATTATATGCGATATTGAATTAAATGTATTGTTTATGTTCTCTAATAAATTTCTAATAAAATGAATCAAGTTGAACATCGAATTGATCAAAGGACGCAACAATGTTCTATTGATATCATCAAGAGGCAATGTATAACATCTTCTTGTGCTTCTACTGATCTAATAGTTTTTGTAAAATAGATCAGGACCATTGAAAATATTTCTTCTATTCATTAGTGATAGGATCGTCAAAAAATATTTTTGGATGAATATTGTTTGGATGGTGAAGCGTATTAGTGGTCGACTCTTATTAATAATAGGTGCGAAAAATAAGAAATTGAATATACGGAATGACATGAGTTTAAGGGTATATTTTGTAGTATGTAATTCAATAACATTCAGGAACAAAGGATAAAAAATTCATTATATATATGAGACTAATTTAGTTATGAATAAGTAATTCTACTTCCACTTAATCGAGAAATGTAAATAATATATTCCTACCATTCTGAATGGTTTGATACGAAAAAGAATGTTGAATATCTTGAAAACTAAAACCGTGGAATGAAAATCATGAATTTGTGTGCTATAAATGTGGGAAGAATCATTAAAGAAAATTTCATAAATATAATTTGGAGGAGATTTATATGTGTAAATATAGGTTGTAAAATCCTAGAAGGTATAAATATTATTAATTTGAAGGTTATTGTAATGGAAGAAAATGTAATTTCAATTAATGATCAATCAAAACTATTGTTTGTCATGTTTATGGATTTGGGAATATACGAATCCATGCACTAATTGAAGGTCAAATATGGATGGAAAGATAAAACAACCACATATAAAAAAGAAAGAAGTTAAATAATATTAAATCACATTGGATGAATTGAATTTTAATATATAAGGCACACTTTTTCCCCTCCCTTAGTAGGGAATTTCATGTTATATTTTATATAAATAGTACCTATGACATTATTATTTGTCATCATACCACGAATTTTCATGTGATTATATCACTCTAAATGGATTATGAATAATAAAATAATATTTAATATTCTATTGGTGCAAGTATTAACTCATGTTTCCAAAAAACAATATTTTTGGTGTAATATACGAGTTTATTTATGAAATGAAGGGAGAATTATATTTTGGAAGGGTTATATAGATAACCATTTATGGAATTGTCTGTGGAAATAATTTGATGAGGTTTTAGAGATTAATGTATTATCTCCCCACATGAGGGTTTATTCACATTCGAAATCATTTTACAACCATTTTCCAATAATGATAACTAAATATTGATGAAATGAATTATCAACATTTATAGATCATATGAGTTGTCATTAATTATGGTTTAAAAAATTCTCCTTAATTTTAACGTAATTGATAAAGCTAATATTGGTCAACAAATAACCAAAGGGAGAGATTATACTAAAATAAACTATTAATATCTTCATATGAAAGATCCTAAACTTTAAAAAGGATCTTGAAACAAAAAGCTGTTATCTTAATACCATTATCTCTAAAGAATCAGATGGCCTTTTAGATTATCATAAAAATATGGATTTGTGATCATTAGAATTCTTTTGACTACAAGCTCTATCAATATCCATCATACATTGATAGTTAAATATCTCTTCCATGTCCATGGTTTCACTTTCCACATATTTCATCCTATGTGGGAACCTAGTTATGAGTTACAATGGGTATCAATTATGGATCCAAAAATTATTTTTAAAGGTTGTTTTTCAATTCATTTTTTAGGATATGGGTTTCAATTGAAGTATCTTAAAATAATCAAACCTCTTATAACCAAGATAATATTAGACGAAGAAATTTATTTTAAGGGGTAGAATCTAACATCCATAGGTTTTGGGAAATATTTGTTCCAATTTTTTTAAACTATTTGACATTTTTAATTTCACATAGTACTAAATATATATTAAAAAATTTGAAATAACTATGTTATTATTTCTTTGTATCTAACAACATTTATATCATGCACTACAAACAACACAGATATGGATTACATTATAGGCAACATAAATATTTAAAAAACATTAATTTTTATTACAATTATTTAAATGATATATTTATAAAATAGGCATTAAATATAGTAATGTGAATTGTAATAACAAATTTCTAAATATTATTTATAATAATTTTAAATAAATAAATTATATTTATGATAAAATGTATAATATTGTGGTAAAATCTATATATGTTTTTAATTGGTTTTTTCTAAAATAAACAACTTTTTATGCCTTTCTATGAATGATAATAAAATTAATTGTATCTAAATTTTGAAAAAAAATTTGTTAAAATAAATTACATATTTGAATTAAAATTTTCGAAATTAGCTTAGTTTTTATTTTTGGGATTTTACTAAAAACATCATTCTTGGATGATTAGTGAAAAAAACTAATTTTTAATCAAAAACTACTATTTTTTTAAATTATTTATATTTTAATATTGAAAATTAATTTGTTTTTTAAATTTAATTAAATAAATTTTAAATTAATAAATCCATTTTATTTCATTATAACCAATTTCACATTGATAATAGATATAAAAACATTTCAAACATTTAAACATTTTCTCTTAAAAATCAACTATCATGGAATGTTTATGGGATTAACTCTAAATTAGATTATACTGTGAAAACCAAGAGGATTTAACCAATGAAGAGGTAACATCATTCCATGAGTGCTTTTGTTTGATTTTCATTATCTTCCACCTAAGTTATTATTATTAAAATATTATTTAATATAATCAGTATCATATATATATTGTCATTATAGGGGTTCTACCAACTCATAACACACTTATATCAAATTGGTATCAAACATATCGTTCATGTGTACGGAGGACTACCATCTCACGAAAAAAGGTTATTCATTTTTTTTGTTACCACCTCTCATGGTTGGGGATTATGATATATATATATATAATTTATGATATATTTATTATTTTGGAATTGTTATATAAAACATATCTATATGTTTTCTTTTTTTTAATGATATCTTTGTCTGTGAACATATGGAATACCACCTACTCAAAGAGATGTGATTCATTCACACATCACATGGAATGTATTAAAGATGGGATTAATAAAATTATATTATATATATGACATAATATTGAAAATTATATTATAATATTTATATATATATTCATATTTTTCTTTTTCTTTTTTTTTCTTTCAAATAGAAAGAAAAATGGAAAAAACATTCATGCATAAGTACAAATTACAATCTCTATAACCATTTAATTACATATCATATTTATATATTTTATATACTATTATAAATAATTTTATACATAATATATATAATTTTTACATCATTATTTACATTTTGGAAATATAGAAATTATGATCTATGCAAGGAGATCAATAATAACAAGTCAAAACAAATATGAATAATATAGTAAATATTACCCAAAAACATAACTTTAAAATTAAGTTGTTAATAAAAGGGTAATATAAATGCATAATAAAACCTATATCGTAGGATATTTAAAAATATTTTTTCTTGGTAGATTAAAAATAAACAAATACATATTATAGTGGAGGCTTGAACCTGTACGAAGAAATTCATGACTTAAGGTTAGGGTTTTCTCGTCTAACTTTTATGAATGTGAGATTTCTGCCAGATACACCACATGATTATTTTTTGTGATCTCCATATTGACTATAACTA
Organism: Viscum album; assembly: GCA_963277665.1. NCBI lineage: Eukaryota > Viridiplantae > Streptophyta > Magnoliopsida > Santalales > Viscaceae > Viscum > Viscum album. The sequence continues at coordinate 387,468,089 of OY728155.1, forward strand.
TATTATATATTTAATATATTATGATTTATGGGTATTTATATTTCCCCTTTATGTTCATCATTTCATGGGGTGTATTGTTCAAAAGTTACCCAATAAATAATGTAATTTTTTCTCAATTCTCCATCATTCAGATACATTCCATGTTATGCGCCAATATTATTATAATATATGAATAAAATTACTTTCTATATGTTATATCATGAGTATCTATCTTTTAATTATATTTTATGCTTCATGTAATGTAATTATATCTTGAATATTATGATTCAATGTTACTATAGTGGTAACAGTTTCCTATAACAACCTCATTATTTATCCCTATTTTTTATGATTATTATTAAATTTATGAAACATTATGATCAATATCCCATGAGATATCATTAACATTATCCTCATATATATATTAATGATATATTTTTGTAATGGAACCATTTTCCACTAATTTTAAATCAAAAGAATATTTATAATCTCCTCTTGATAGAATCTGATATTATCTCATTATTCGGTCAAAGATATGTGTTCTTTAAATATAATTTCTTCTAAAAAATATTCTGTTTAACAAGTATTTTAAATTTATCTGTTCTTATTTTATATGTTTCAATGAAAAAAAATTAAAACAATTTCATGGATAATTTTTATGTTTTCTTGGAAAATTGTTTTCAAAATGCTTTCAAGATTATTTTATAAGTTTTATTAAATATTTTTTTTTCAAAATATTTTAAACTTCCATTATATTTTTTCGGTGATATTTTCAAGTAAAACATTGTAAAAATGTTTTATGTTTTTAAAAGTACTTTTTTTTAAAATAATAATGGATACTTTCCTCCAGAAATGGTTTTAAAATATTTGAAAAAAAACATTTTATCTTAGAAGACATCAATTAGTGATACTTAGTACTTACAAGGGATATAATCCATTGGTTCTATTCATATTATTTACCTAAATGTTGTATGTTTCAGTTGAATGATGTTTGTGACACTGATTTATCTTTTGTAGGTTATATTGTTATGAAACCCTTTCATTTTTCTTGTGTTATATGATTATGAAACTCTTATATCGTTACATGGTTATTTTTTTTATTAAACTCAATTATATTTCACGAGTTATATATTTATGAAACCCATTTTTCATTAATGAGTTGTATTCTTATGAAACCCAATTATCTTCTCTGGTTATGATTTGATGAAATTATTATTAAACCTATCTCTTCTTAATAGTTTAGGATGTTCTGAAATATTTGTGATTCCAATTACATTTCATGGGTTATGATATGACATTTATGAAACCATGCGATTTTATAAGTCATGACATGATGAATGTTTCATTATCTTCTATCACATATGTTTATAAATTCTTTACGTAAATGGTGGGATCTATATCTCCCTCCATTGCATTGGTTAAATATTTAAATATAATGTGATAATGTTGTTAAACAAGTAGACAAGATTGATCTACAAGGGGAAATAGGCATGTCTTTATCCAAAATTACAAACAGGTGTGTCCTGATCCAAAATGGGAGACAAGTGTGTCTAGATCTGATATGGGGATGTGGTGTTTCCTGATCCACTATGGTTAACATGTGTTTCTTCATCCAATATGGGGAAATAGGTGTGTCTTTGTCTACTATGTAGACAGTCTTTGTTGTTGTCCTATAGAGAGGAAATGGTTTTCAATAGCTATAATGGTTCCACACACATATAACATGATATTATGGTTCATGGATGATTTATGATGAGTTGTCACCCTTATAATTCATGTCATATAAACATCCAATCGTTATTACATGTCTCTTGATTATGATCATTTTTATCTAGAGTATGATTGTCAAATTTTTTTCTCATGTTTTAATTTCATTAACATTATGTTATACTTACGTATCTTCTTTTTAACCATTATAGAGCATTTGATCTTACCCATTTATTATGATTCCATTACCAATGTTATATAAATAATATTTAAGTAGGGGTATGAATGGGTATGATATTTAATTGATATTTTGATGATATTTTAGCAAAATAAAAAAAAGTGTTCGAATATTACAAAGACACTAATCTATTACTGACCTCAGTCATGTACTTCTGTAATGTGTGGAATACTCATAAAAAATGAGGTAATATCTATGTATGTATATCCCAGGTCTCTATATAGTTCTTCCAATTATGATGAAACAATTTTCATTTCGATCATCACATATTTATGGTTTTGAGGCCTATGACACTCCATTTATCATTCACTTTCTTATTATCAATAACCTCAACAAATCTCTAGAATTATTTAAATTTCTATTCCATTCAAAAAAATGTTCACATATTTGGAAACATTATATTTTTTTATTACGTATGACATTTTTACTTACCTTTTTATATTATTATGGGGATTTTTTTGTTAACACATTTTATGATTTGGGTTTCAGAAAAGTATTTTCGAATGTGTAACAATTGATTATCGAGGTAAAAAAAATGTAAGGGCATAATTCATTAAGGGGGATGGGAAAGGATGTATAATCAAATATTTTAATAGATGATAATTATTTTCGATAGAGTAAATGACACATAAAACTATATTGATATATAATTACACACTACACCCAATTTATATTGTGTTACACGAATCCCCAATATTTTTATGTTTGGTAACTTATTCAATATGAAACATTCAATGTAAATGAAACATGATATATATTACCATTATAACCTAGAAATTGTAATTTTAGGAATTAATAGGAAAAATAAATTATAAAAATATGGTTTATATATATTATTTGACGTTAAATCCATTACAAATAAAAATAAAATCCTTCTGAAAATTAAAGGATATATTTTTTGAAAAAACTATTTTAATACAAAAAAGTGTATTTTATAAAAATTAATTACAAAATTCACAAATTTTTGATTATAAGAATTAAATTTATATATTATACATTTAATCTAATATTTAACATTAATACTATCTATTATATATATAGGATAGAAAATCAATCCAATTTTACCATTAAAACGTTAATTTTTTTAGAACACAATTTTTTCATGTTTTTAGGTTAAACATAACATAAAACTAATTTTTAACCATTTAAAAAATTAATTTCATTATATTAAAATCCTTTTTAACATATGTATTTCATAATTTACTTTTTGTTAAATTTTTAGTTTTTTTTGGTAAATATTGATTTTTCAATAAGTAGTGGAAAATTATGATTTTTATAAAGGTTAAATTATTTTGAATAAATTAAGTTATTAAAATACCTCAATATATTTAAAATATTATTTCAAGTATACTATGTAATTTTTAGTTATATGTAATATAATTAATTAATTTTTAATCAATATATATTGGTTTTTAATATGTGTTTGTATTTTGTCTAGAAACGTGTTTTTTTAAAATTCTTTAAAATACCTTTTTTTCTTATTCTAAATTAATTAAAATAATTCCTAATGGGTATTGTTTTAATATAATATTTATATTATATATAATTAAATAATAATTTATTTTTGGAAAATTATTATTTTTAGTCGAATATTTATAATGTAATCATATTTTTCTCAAAATAATACTCTTTAAGAACCAATTTTCTGACCGTGTCTTTGAGATTAATATTAAATATAAACTTTCCCAGTGTATTACTTTAATTTAGAAAAATGGATTCAATATTAGGAATCATGTTTATTTAAAATTAATAAAATTTTAAAATTAATTTTTGAGCAATGTGATTAGTGCATGAATTTGAAATTAATTGAAATGACTATGTTACAAAAAAGTTTACATAGTGGTCCAAATTATAATATAAGGTGTAAAAATTACCAAAGAGTTATTAAAATACCACTTAATAACCATATTCGGACCTTATCTCGTATATAATTGATTTGGTTCATTATTGTCTCCTTTTAGTATATAAAAACATGGGTTAACCTATCTTTTTTTCAAAAACATTACTACTATGTCACTCACAATACATATAATGGGCCACCACCTATACTCCAATCATGAAAAAATAAAAAACATTGGTTCATATAGTACCTGAATAAATCATTTATCCCCTTATCTCCACTAATATGATAATTCTTAATTTTCAAATAAAGACAACCAAATAAGTCCTTTTGTGCAAACCATACAAACATACTTGTAAAAGATGCAACATTCCACTACGATCATTGTTGTTATATTTCTTATATACCCATTAAATAATTCTTATAACATGATTATATAAAATCCTAAAAAAATTTCTTATATTTTTATCAATTTATGTTAATGGTATGACCTAGAACTACACACACTATTATTAAATTGGTTATGAAATCATCATTCAAGTGCACGACAGACTACCACCTCCTGAAATAATTGCGTTACTTTTTCCATTACCTCATCTCAAGGATCGTTATGGTTATTAATATAACTTTTATATATGAAATATTTAGCATTAATATACAAGTAGAATCATTATATCATATATACACTTTTCAATTTCTTTTTGTAAGGGGTATGGTAACATCACTCGTGTATATGAAGGACTACCACCTCTCGAAGCGTTGTGATTCATTTTCCCTAATGCATTATATGAATGGTAATAAGGGTTTATATAAAAAATATATTTCATATAAGTTAAATATTTATTATTTAACGCCCTGTCCCTAGTTATCCGGAGTCGGTACAATATTACATTACATTAGCATCATCATAAGAGATCTAGTCTCGAACGACCAATTAGTTTAGTAGCCTTATAAGTACTATATACATACATAAGTGTAACATTAATTTATGAAATGAAAAGGAAATATTATGTCTCCATTGAACACACTCATATTCATTAGCTTATCCATAAAATTCAATCATAATATTCCCTTCACATCCTTGGAAAAATAAAACCTAAAAAAGGGGTGAGCTTAGATGCTCAATAAAGATAACAGTATAGCAGAAACTATCTTCAATAAGAATAAACATTTAATCCAATGTATATGACTAAATCATAATACTCTTAAACATAAACATGATCATATTATGAAAAAGATAAATCAAATAATTCCATTTACATAATCACATATATATTCTACTAGATTAATAACCACATGTAATATCTATAGCTAATCTCATAATGATGGAATGCGTAATTCCGGATATCTTAACCACAAATTCAAGGCCTTGTTCTAAGAAAGTAAATATAAATTTTTTCAAGGACTTGTTCCAAGACTCTAGTTTTTCTCATGAGACTTAATGAATCATCGAGGGGCTATAGCAGAGCCCTCCTGTTATTTACTACGTCCAATGTATTCCTCATATGAAACGGGTGAACCATAACATTATCATTCATATTAAAATAACATAAGAAATTTTAATACATTAACCATAAACCATGAATGACATAAAAATAACAAATCCACCGCCAAAACTATCATAAAATTATCAATATAATATAAGATATTGTATGACAATAAATCAACGTTAATTAAACATAATATCCAACAATATATGTTGACCTAGATGAATTCAATACAAAAATTATTTTAGAGAAATATCTTTTTCAAAATTGAAATCATTTAAAAGATTAATAATTATAAAGGAAAACGTTTCATTGAAAATATTCATATAATCTTGTAAGGGAATCATCGAAAGTGATTTAATGGTAGAAAATAGCTACACCAACCTTATAAGTTTAAATTCATTCTTTCCTGAAATAGTCAAAAAGTTCGTAAAGTAACCTGTTTGGAAAATGAAGGAAATATGTCTTTCAATAAAATTTATAAAATTAAAACTAGAGTGTAAATAAAGATCACCCATAGTCTAGTAAATAATAAAAATGTTTTGAAATACATTTTTAAGAAACACAAATGTGGATGATAAAGATGTCCTTGTAGATACATATGTATAAACAACATTGTATAATAAATAGTTTGTAAAATTAACCCTTACCGTGTACTTTTACTTAGTAAAGGGTCTATTAACCACATGTATAATAGTTAAATCATTGTTATTAAATTATTCAAGAACCACATACATAAATATGATTTCATATATAAAGCTGTAATATTTCTTTGTTAATAATATTTCTGTAGTATCATTGTTTCGGGTGTTAACTGATTCTTTTTCCTTTATATGTTTTGTTATGTAAGATGTGCTTATTTTGGATGGGCTATATTTCATTTATATCCAGAATTATATTATGTTATTAAACATTATTATTATTCTAATCATCAAATAAAAATTATTCTTAAATGGATTTGATGGGGAATGAAATCACATCGTGTCGTCGAGACGGTAAGCCGTACATACGCACGACTGACAATATCATTCGATTGATGGTGAAATTGTATGTAATTGGATTGTATATTATATTTACAGAATCATTATCATGTTATATTTATTATTTATATCAAATATACTAATTATTATACCCATTAGAACTATGAAGAGTTTAATAAAAAAATATACTACGACATGGAGACGGTAAGTCGTACGTAGGCACATATGGTGACTTCGTCATTCATAGGGTGGATGAAATAATGAATATAGTTGTACCATATTTATAATAAAATCTATGTATATAGAAGATACTAGTGTAATTACATTAAAATGGAAACTACAAATAAATAATAAGTAGAAAAAGAAGAGAACTTTGAAAGAGGTGATGAAATAATTACATCTTCTTCAAGTGTTTCGTTTTTATTTGAACAAATGGACTCCCTAAAATGGCTTCATGATCAACGTATGGCCTCTAAGATGAATTTATGGTATTTGGTAGTATATTTTAGCAGGGTTTGGCCGAGCCAAATGGCTTTGGATGCGTGAGTTTAATAAAGGGAAGTACCCTTTTATAAGAGAGGTGAGGGGAATGTTTGGAAAACCCTGAAATATTAATTTATTATAAACTCATTTTCAGTATCTAATAGCTCCAAATGGATTAATATTGAGTCTAAGGTGGGGATGAGTCCCAATTCTATCAACCAATTGGTCATATAAAATATTATTTCACCATATTAACCTTATCTTATATATTTAACTCTTAGATAAATAGTTTAACTTTTAGCATGTCTTCTCGTATGTTTATACTACATGGTTAATATAGAAAATATAATATTACAAGAGAATATAAAGTGGTTCATTAATGAAATATATAACATTATCTAAGTCATTTGGATGAATCTTTTATTTTTTGTAATATTATATCATTTAATAAAATTTTATTTGTTTTAAAAACTCTTTAATCTCAATTTTGAAAATATTTAGTACTTAGTTTTGGTGAATGTCATAAAAACTTTATTACTTAAAAAAATATATTTAATTGACACTAACATGTCATATTAACCTATAAAATTAGTTTATGGAATGAAAAATTTACAATTTCATTTATTTTAAAATTTATAATTTCATTTATTTGATTCTTTTATTAATAAAGAAATTACTGCATCATTACTATTACTTAAATAAATAAATTTATTTTATGTCAAAAAATTAGAAATAAATAATCATAATGTATGAAATATTCTTTTATTTATAATAAATATTTATTTTCAATGATATAAATTATAAAACCTCATATAAAAACTATTTTAGTGAAAGATGCATGTTTATGTGGTATTTTTCTATACATTGAAATAATTCTTATAAAATTTCATTTTCCAATCCATGTGGCTCCATGGGGTCCCAAAATTTACCCTATGAATGGTAGAAAAAATATCATCCAATATGATTAAGACATGTGTTAGGGTAGTTTAGTGTTATTATACTATTATTTTTACCCTTATTTACCAAATTTTCCCTTTAAATAGGGTAAATAAAATAATTACTTATGTAACTATTTATAATGTCAAAAATTAAAAGATAATTTTTATACAATTTAGAACATTTGGTTCCAAAAATGGAATCAAAATTTCATACTCAAAACAAAAAATTTGTAGTAATTAATTATAATTTAATCAATTTTCTCAAAACCAAAAATCCTGTTTTTAAGAAGTAAAAACTTCCAAAATATTTACATGTGTTTATATTCAATTTAAATGTGAAATTTCATTCAATAAAATAGAATGTTATAAAAGATAAAAACATAATCAAATGATACTTTTAAACAACTAAAATTTAAAATTTATCATTATTAATAATTATAATTAAAAATCTTTTTTAATTAAAATTTAGTATTTTTCATTATTAATAAAAATATGAATATTATGAAAAATGTACAAAAAATTAAAAATAAAATTATTTCGATAATCCAAATACGAAAAATGATGTCCATTTAAAAAAAATTACACAATTTCAAAAAGTGGGTATTACTATTCATCAGTAGTTTATTAATTAGCTAGTTTGATTTCTTGGGATGTTCTAAAACTTGGAGCTACATACTGTCTAAGCTATTGTATTATTCAAAGAGAAGCATAATGTTGAAGCATGGTGTGTAACATTATTTCCTCCATCAAATAATTTATTCCTTTATATTTCATGAATATTACTACATAAAATGATTCAGGTGGTTCTTCATCATCTGTTCATAAGGTTCCCATGTTGTCTATTCTATTTTATGGTTTCTCAAAATAACTTGTAACAAAAGAGTTGACTGGTTTCTTAACACTTGTTCTCTGGAATCAATAATCTTTATAGGCTCTTCACAATAAGATCTAACGTGTTCCAATTCTATTTCTTCATAGGTAAGTACATACGTTGGGTCAGACATGTATTTTCTCAATAGTGATATGTGGAACACATCATGAACTTTAGAGAGACTTGGTGGCATTAATAAACGATAAGCTATAACTCCAATTATTTCTTAAATTCAAAAGGTCTAATTTACCTAGGACAAAATTTAACCTTCTTACCGAATCTTGTAACACCCTTCCATGGAGATACCTTCAATAAAACATGATCACCTACTTGAAATTATAAATAATTCATTCTATTATCGGCATAGCTCTTTTTCCTACTTTGAGCTATTTTGATGTGGATTTTAATAATCTTAACATTTTCTATTGTTTTCTCAACAGGTTCTGGGCCTATGAGTTTTCCTTCACCAATATCTACCGAACATGTTGGTGTGTGAAATCTATTTTCATATAATGCTTCATATGGTATTGTCTGAATACATGAATGAGAGATATTGTTATAAAAAAATATACCAAAGGTAAATACTAACCCCACATACCTCGACAGTCAACTGAGAAAGATATCATCATTTATTTTATGAATTGAATATTTTGTTATGATTTTTGATCATTTTGAGGGTGGTAGGGGGTTCTCAATACTAGTTTAGTATCTAAAGATTTATGAAGACATTTATATAATCTTGATGTAACATGTGGATTGCGATTCGAAATAATCGAGAGGGGTACACCATGAAGTCTTACAAATTGATTAATATATAGTTTTGCTAATCATTCAAGTGGTAAATCTTCTCTTATAGCATGAAAATTTATTGACTTGTTAGGAGGATCAACAATGACCCGTACTGCATCATTCCTTCTAAGAATCTTTGGAATCCCTATAAAAAAGTCCATCATAATATCATCTCATTTCCACTCAGGTATGGAAATAGGTTGCAAGAATCCTCTACAATGTTATCTTTCAGCCTTCACATGTTTAAGAACATTACATATTGACACATAATAAGAAATATCCATATTCATGTTGTCCCACCTAATATATTCCCTCAAATATCTATACATCTTAGTGCTACTGGGGTTTATATAGAAATGGGAGCTATAAGAATCATCTAACAATTCTCTTTTTAGATCATGTATATTGGGAACACAATACTTCTTTAAAATTTTTAAAATTCTATCCTGATAAATGAAATCAATCAATCTCCCATCATTCATAGCTTTAATTTTATTTCGAAACATCGAATCATCAGTCTAAGAACTTTTTATCCTTTCTATTAATGATGGTTTGGCAACTATTTGAAAATTTATTAATGTTTTAACATCTATGGTTATTCCCGTATCCATCATAAATAGATCCATTAACATAGGATCCCTTTCCACTCTCATCTTGTTCAGTTCACACTAATTATTTCTGCTCAAGGCATCTGCCACCTTATTTTCCTTCCCTACGTGGTAGTGTATTGTGAAATATTAATCTTTGAGTGGTTCCAGCCATCGCCTCTACCTCACGATGAGTTAATTCTATGAGAAAAATATACATCAAACTCTTGTGATCAATAAATATCTCACAATTTTCACCATAGAGATTGTTTCTCCAAATTTTCCAAGAAACGATTATAGCTGCAAACTCAAGATCATGAGTAGGATTGTTTTTTCATGAATTTTTAGCTATTGTGATGAATAGGATCTAACTATATTATTCTATATAAGGAAAAAACGAAGTCATTTCTTTGAAGCATCACTATAAATAAAAAACCCATCATTCCCAAATAGTACATTCAATATATGATAATTGACTGATATTATCTACAATTTCTCATAAAAATATTCACATTATTTTTTCCAACAAAATTTAAAACCTTTACATGTGAGATTGGTTAATGTGTTAAAACATACAGCAAAATTCTGGAAAAAATTCTAATAATAACCGGCTAAACAAATAACAATTCATACCTCAGTTATACTCATCAGTTCCTGCCATTCTTTGATTTCCCATATATTCGAAGGATCAACAGACACTCTTTCCTTAGTGACATCATTACTAATAAAATAAATCTCTTGAAGCCAGATTTCACACTATCTATACATCCCCGATAATTCAGTTCTACTAAGATTTTTCATAATATAGTTCATGTGATATTCTTGATCTCTATAGATTATAGAGTATACCAAGATATCATCCATAAATACCACTACACAGTCATAAAGATATTATTTGAAAACTCTATTCATTATTTCAATGAAAACAAAGGGTGAATTAGTCAGTCTAAAAGGCATTGTTGTAAACTCATAATGGCCATAGATGGTTAAAAATTCTATCTTTGGAATAAAATCCCTATTCACGCATAACTGATGGTATCCAGATCGAAGGTCAATCATTGAAACTATTGAGCTCCATGAATTTGATCGAATAAATAATCAACGTAAGAAGGGATACCTGTTCTTTATTTTTATAGCATTGATCTCTATATAGTAATTAAACAATCTCATAGATCCATCTTTCTCCTTAACAAAAAGAACATGGGCTCCCCACAGAGAAACACTATGTCAAATAAATCATTCATTACTCAATTCCTATAGTTGTTTCTTATGTTCCCCTAATTCGTCAGTGGCCATACTATAAGGGGTATTTGATATGGGCCTTGAATGAGGAATTATGTTAAAGGAAAACTCAATTTATTGTTTTTGATGACATTTAAGTAAATCCTTTGGAAACATATCAACATATTTTTCAGAACTGGTACATCCTCTATTTGAAGATTATTTTCCCCACCCATAGTTTTTTCACACTCCTCCTACCCAATAATTGAATTTAGTAGAGCTACTTTTTTTGATCTAGATGATAATTATATGGTGAGGTTTCTTCTCTAAAGATAAGGTATTCTTTATCATCATGAAAAATTGTAACCTCCTTCTTCTTATAATAAATTTTCACTTCATGGTCCAAAATCCAATCCATACCGAGAATTATATAAAATTAAATCTTGGGTATAACAATATGATCTAAAGATATAGCGTGTTTATATTCCATATTGGTATATGATTGAAAAAACATTGTTTCTATGAAACATCCCTTTGGTGTTTTTACTGAAAACTCCCATAATAAGTCGAATTTGAATTATCTAATTATCATGGAAAACTGGGAAGTTATGAATGAATGAAATAATTCATAATCAAATAATTAATTGTCTAATTTTTAGGAAACAATTAATGAACCGAGCACCACGTCATTCAGAGATTCAACTACAGTTGATGTGATAGCATATGATGGGCCATTCTCCCTTGGCCTTTTATATGGTAATATTCCACTACGCATAAGAAATTCATTTGCATAATTCCCCATTTAATTTTAATTGTAGCATTTAACATCGACAGATTCTTTCTTCCCCTTGAAATCACTATCTTGGTGGAATTTTTCTACAAACATGAAACAAACTCATGTCCCCTTTAGATATATACCTAGTTTTTTTTTCACACTTATAATAGGTTGGAAATTCAGACTTTTCCTTCTTCCCCTTATTTCCTTTTTTATTGTGTTCACCATGTCTCTTATTCTCATGATTCTCTTTGAATTCATAAGACTTACAAAATTCCTTTTCTGTCTTGATAGATCATGACACTATGTCTTCCGACGGTGAGAAAGGTTGTGAGACTAATTCTCGACAAAAAAATGGTTTTAAACCATCAAATAATCGATCAATCTAACATCTTGGGTTACATATATAATCTAAAACATGTCTTGATAACTATGTAATGTTCACCTCATTCTTAGTGACAATCTCGTCCTCCTTTTTCCTCAGATTCATAAATTGCCTTTCCAAATAAGCTCGATGTTTATGAGGAAAGTATTTTTCTAATATAATCTATTTAAACTCCCTCCGTTACATATTTAATTCTTATTCATCCTCCATTGTTTTTTGAATTAATGGACACCATTTATATGCATCCCCTGAGAAGAGATAAACTGTCGTGACAACCGTTTCCATTTTGATACTCCCCAAATCAGGAAATATATTCTCTAAGGAACTTATCCATTTGTCAGATACAAATTGATTCATAGTACCATTTAATGTTGGTGGGTTTTCCTCATAAATTGGTGTAATATTTATCCTCTATGTTGTGGATCAGGGTTATCTATACAGGCAAGTTTATTATTATTAACATTAGTGAGTTGTCCCTATATGGTTATAAGATAATCAGTTCCATCTATATCAGCATCTCCACTGTAATAATCTAAAATAAGAGGAAATTCACTACAGTGATTATGTTGTTTGATTCTATTTCCATTCCTTCCACAAGTGGCCATTTCTAAATAATATCTTACACTATATTATTTTATGAATCAAAATTCATAATTTCAAACATGTATTACACTTAACGTAAATTGAACAATTTAGTCATAAAATCTATAATCATAAAAATGTTTTATATGGGGACGTATTTACTCATATATCAATAATTATGGTTTTTAATGAAAATTTGAATTATCCTGAGCATATCCCCTTCGATTGTCACACCAAATGCGCAGTAAGGCCTGTTGTAATGTTCAAGGATACCTCATGTTAATTTCTAAACTCCTTTTTAGATTTTCCACTCCTAAGTACATCTGTGTGAGAACTACATCCACTTTTAGTATCCATACAGGGATGTATTTCTTAGATAACCCACATAATAAATACATTATGAAAAAAATTTCATGTTATTCTATACCAATCCTCAATTTCTATATAAGGGTAATTTTCTATAATCAGAGTTTTTCTAAATCTACTATCCATGGTTTGTACTAATCTTCCTCTAATACCAACTATAATGCCCCAAACCCAGTTACCTTGAGTCGGTGTATTAAAAACTATCATTGGCATGATCAAAAGATATCATGTTCCAAAATACAGGTTTGTTTAGTAGCCTTGGAAGTAATAGATACATACATATGTTTCACATTATATTATGAAATGAAAATGATGTGTGCCTCCAATGAACACACTCAAATTACATATCCAATACTTGAGGGTCATTTATAATATACATCATCGCATCTAGGAAAAAATATAACTTTTGAAATGGGTGAGCTCCGATGCTCGATAATGATAACAATATAGAGAATACTATCATAAAAAAGAATAAACATTTTATCAAATGTATATAACTAAAACACAAGCCCGTTAAACCTATATTACATCACTTAATTTAAAAGATAAATAAAATAACCACATTTACTTATTCACATTTATATTATAGTAGAATAATAGTCATATGTAATATCAATAGCGAATATCATAATTATGGAATGCATAATGTCAGACATCTTAACTACAAAGTGAAGGCTTCCTGTGAAAAACTAAAATATAAAATTTTTCAAGGCATTCTTCATAAATACTAGTTTGTCTCATGAGACCTATTGATGCATCTAGGGGATATAGAGAGGCCCTCTGATCACTTACTATGTCCAATTCATTCCTCATATGAAAAGGGTGAAACATAACAATAACATTCATATTAAACTAACAAACGAAATATTAAGACTTTAACTATAAACCATGAATGACATAAAAATAGAACATCCATAATCAAACAAATCATAAAACTATCAATTCAATATGTAATATTGTTTCATATTAAAATTACTTCAATTAAACATAATATCCAATAATAGATGTTTCCATAAATGAATTCAATACAAAAACTATTTGAGAGAAATATGTCTTTCAACATTGAAATAATTTAAAAATCTCATAATTATAAAAGATAACATTATTTTGAAAATATTCATATATTCTTGTAAGTAAAGTTTCAAAGGTGTTATAGCAGTGGAAAATATTTGCACCCACTGAATAAGATAAGAAAATTGTTTCCTTAATTTTTTGAAAATATCATAGAGTAACTCGTTTGGAAAATGATAAAATGATTCCTTTATAAAAATTATAAAAGTCAAAAAAGGGTATAAATTACATTAACCCATAGTATAGTAAATAGTAATGATGTTTCATAATGCATTTTTAAGAAACACAGATGTGGATGATAAAGAAGTCCCACTAGATATTTACATATAAACAACCTTAGATAATTAATAGATTGTTAAATTAACCCTTAACTTGTAAATTGACTTAGTCGAGGGTCTGTTAACATCCTTTATAATAGTAAAATCATTGTTATTAAATTATACAAGAACCTTATACATAAATATTATATCATATATTATCCTCTAACATTTCTTTGTTAATAATATTTCAGTAGTATCATTATTTTCGGTGTTAACTGATTTGTTTCCTTTATATGTTTTGTTACGTAAGTCTTGTTTTTTATAAATAGAATTTATTTGATTCATATCTAGAGTGATATTATGTTCTTAAAAAAATTAATCATCAAATGAAAATTATTTTTGAATCGTTATGATGGGGAATGATATCTCATCGTGTCGTGGATACGGTAGGGCGTACTTACACACGAGCGACAATATCATTCTATAGATGGTGAAATAGAATGATATTTCAAGGTATATTATATTTAATGAATCATTAACATGTTATATTTATTATTTACATTAATTATACTCATTATTATACGCAACCTAATAATGAATTTTTGAATAACAAACTATACCAAGACATGATGATGGTAAGCCGTATGTATGCACATATGAGGGCTTTATCATTCATAGGATGGATAGAATAATGAATATGGTTTTACAATATTTATAATAACATCAATTCATGTATAAGTTACTAAATTTATTAATTAAATATAGAAACAACCATGAAAAAGGAAGTGGAAGAGGAAAAGAACTATGAAAGAGGTGATGAAATAATTAACACTTCTTCAGGTGCTTCATTTTGATTAGAACAAATGTTTTCCATTAGTTTTCTTTCTGATCAAATTAAGGCCTCAAGAATGAATTGAGGGTAGTTATTATGAGATCGGAGTAGGGTCTGGCTGATCCAAATTGAATTAGAGGTGTGAGATTAAGAGAAGGATAAGTACAAATTTATAAGAGGGGTGAGGGGCACTTTACAAAAACCTTGAAATATAAATATTTTATAAATTCGTTTTTGGATTCTAATAGCCCCAGCTTGATTTATTTCGTGTCTATGGTGATGATGGGTTGAAATAATCTTAAAAATTAGGTTTTATACAAGTTCTATTCACTATATTAACGATATATTTTATATTTAACTCTTAGTAAAATTGCATAACTTTTACCATGTCTTCTTGTATTTTATAATACATGGAAAATATAGTTACAATAAAATTACAAGACAAGATCTTGTGGTTCATTAATGCAATATATAACATTATATATGTACTTTAGCCGAATAATATATTTTTAGGAATATTATATCATTTAATAAATTAGTATTTGTTTTAAATAACACATTTATGTCAATTTTGGCAATTATTAGTATTTTATTTTTTTGAAAGTCATAACAACTTGATGTCATTAAAACAAATACTTTCATTCAACCATAACATTTAATATTAACCTGTAAAATTTTTTATGGCATTAAAACATTAAAATTATATTTATTTTATTATTTATAATATCATTTATTTTATTACATCATTAATAATGAAAATAACACATCAATATTATGTCAAAAGTAAATATATTTATATTAAATCTAAAAATTATAAATAAAATAATATAATCTAGTAATTAATTTTATATTTCTAATGAATACTTATATTCAAATATATCAATTATATAACCTCATATAAAAATTATTTTAGTGAAATAAACATTTTTAGGTTATATATTTCAATAATTCAAATTAAATTTTCAAAATTCTCATTTCCACATTCAGGTTGATCCATGGGGTCTCCAAATTGACCCAACGAAGCCCAAGGTTAGAAATATCTTATAAAATAATATTTTCTCTTGTGTTAGGGTAGTTTCGTATTATTATAATATAATTGTTTACCCTTATTTACCAGATTTACCCTTCACCCATTCTAAATAAAATAATTACTAATGTTACTATTCATAGTTTCAAAAGATAAAAGGTAACTATTTAAAAAAATTAGACTTTATGATTCCAAAAATGGAATCCAATTTTACAAATTCAAAACACAGAATTTGGAGTAATTAATTTAAAATTAAATCTCGTTGTCAAAACCAAAAGGTAAGTTTTTTAGAAATAAAATATTATCAAATGATTGACATCTGTTTATGTAAAATTTAAATGAGAAATTAAATCCAATAACATACATTATATTAAATGATAAAATTTTATCTAATGATAATTTAAAACCACTCAAATGTATAATTAAATACTTTCAATTATTTCATTTCAAAATGTTTCTTTTAATTCAAATTAAGTATTTTCCTCTATTAATCAAAATATAAAAGTTATAAGAAAAGTAAAAAAAATCACACTCAGCTAATATTGATAATATGAATCAAAAAATTATGTCCATTTTGAGAAATAAAATTTATACAATTTCAAAAGGTGGGTATTACTATTCATAACTACTTTATTAAACGACTAGTTTGATTAGTTTTGATGTGCAAGAACTCGGAGATGTGTATAGGGAAAGCTATTGTATTATTCAAAGAGAAGCATATCGTGGAATCTTTGGGTGTTACATACTTCCCTTATTAAAATAATTTCATCTCCAAAATTTCTAGATTATTATTTCATGAAATTTTTCTGGTGGTTCTTCATCGTATGTTCCTCAGGATCCCATGTTGTCTCTTCCATTTTATGGTTTCTCCAAATAACATTTACCTAACAAGCCATCAAGTTTCACAACACTTGTTCTCTGGTATCAATAATATTGATAGGCTCTTCACAATAATATTGATCAGGCTACATTTCTATTTCTTCATGGTTATGTACATGCATTGTTTCATGCATTTAATTTCTCAATAGTGATACGTGGAACACATCATGAACTTTGGGGAGACTTGGAAGCATTGCCAAACAGTAAGCTACAACTCCAATTATTTCTATAATTTTGAAAGGATTGATGTACCTTGGACTTAATTTTCCCTTCATTCTAAATATTATAACACCCTTTCATGGAGATACCTTCAAGAAAACATGATCAAATACATGAAATTCAAAATACTACCTTCAGTTATCGATATAGATATTTTTCCAACATTGAGATTCTTTCATGTGGGTTTTGATAGCCATCACCTTTTACATTGTTTCCTCCAAAATTTATGGGCCTAAGAGTTTTCTTTCAACAAAATCATCCAAAAAAGTTGTTCTGAAACATCTCTTTTCATATAAGGCATTATATGGTGCCATATGAGTACTTTAATTGAAGCCATTTTTATAGGAAGATTATAACATAGGTATATACTGATCCCACTTACCTTGAAATCCATGTGAAAAAGATCTTAATATTTGTTATACCACAATCCTTATTTTTTTGTATTTTCAAATGACTCTTTTAAGGGAATAGTGTGAAACCAACACAATGTCAAACAACCAGATATAAATCCAACTAGTAAGTAAAATCCCATCGAATTCAAAATACCAAACAACCACGCCCAAAAGATTTCCCAAATTTCAAATTAAAAAATTCAAAAGGAAATCATAACCCACGTGCCATCCCATATCAAGCACACCATCACTGCTTACCGCCAACCATGATCGATATTGTCAAAGATATCCATGGCTCAAGATATAGCCACAATCATCAAAACACCGACCTAATCCTTTCCCCACCTTTGCCTCCATCACATCATTCCATCAGCATCGACATCGACATCATTGGGTCATCATCATCGTCCGCTTCTCAGACGTTCGTCACCAGCACCGGACATCGTCTCCGACTCCGATCCACCACCACAATCGTCGTCACTGCTCAAACATCCCACCATAATGCCAAATCCCATCATCAGCATCAAACCATTTCCATTGTCTCGTCACCTCTCCACCAACAACCAACACAAGAAAACAAGACCACCGACGTAGAGCACAGACCGCCATCAACGAAACCTATGTAGTAGACCAAAATGATACCTAAACAAGAGTCAACTGGGAATGGGACTAGAACAAGAAAAATACCAAGGAATCCGAGGATAAAACCCTAAAGAAACCAGAAGAAAACAAGGGGAAAATGGTAATGAAATCCGAACAAGGAGAATTACATGGAAAATTTATGGATGAAACCCAAAAGAAACCAAAAGAAGAAAGGGTGAAGAAATCTGGGGATGGAACCCAAAAGGGGTAGGCAGTGCTTAAGAAAAGTTCAGTTTCTTCGTATTTATGACGACTTTCTAGAATATTGATTTAAAATAGATATCACAATAAAAAACAATCGATAAACGTACACCATGAAGTCTTAAAATTTCATAGATATATATTGTTGATAAACGTTCAATAGGAAAATATTCTATTATACTAATAAATTGTGCTGACATGGTAAGAGGATCGATAATGAACCATATTACATAATTACTTCTAAGATTATTTTGTATCCCAATGTCAAATTACATTATAATATCATCATATTTCCACATAGGTATGGGAATAGGTTTCATGAATCCTCTAGGATGTTGTCTTCCGGCATTCACCTATTGGAAAATGATACATCTTGACACATAATCACCAATCTCCCTCTTCATGTTGTCTCACCAAAAATGTTCCTCTATATATCTATATATTTTAGTGTAACCAAAGTGTATAGAAAAATTGGTGCTATGAGTATCATAAAAAAATTCCCTTTTTATATTAGGTATATTGGTAACACAATTCCACTTCCCAAATTTCAAAATTCTATCTTCTTATACGATGTTAATCAATCTCCCATCATTCACAACTTTAATTTTATTTTGAAAATATTCATCATCAATCTATGACCATTTTATTATTTCTAGTAATGATTGTTTCAAAAACATTAGAAAATATATTGTGTTTTAACATTCATTGTTATTCCCATATCCATATTTTTTAGATCCATGAACATAAAATCCCTTACAACTCTCATCTTTTTCATAATATCATTATCCTTTCTACTCAAGACATATTGCAACTTATTTTCTATCCTCGGGCGGTAGTGTATTATGCTATCATAATCCATGAGTAGATCGAGCCATCACCTCAACCTCATGTTGAGTTCTTTCTGCGAGAAAATATACTTCAAACTCATGTAATCGGTATATATCTCGCTATTCTCGCCGTACTGATAATTTCTCTATATCAATAGATCAATGATTAAAACTGCTAACTCAAGATCATTAGTAGGATTGTTTTGTCAATGATTTTTTTTGTTTTTGTGATTCATATGCATTAATTCTATCATACTGCATAAGGACACAACCATGTCATTTCATTGAAGCATCACTATAAATAACATACCCATCATTCACTGATGGTATATTCAATATAAGATAATTGACTGATCTTCTCTTAAATTATTCAAAAAAAATCAACACACAATTTTTACAATGAGATTTAACCCCATTACATGTAATATTTTCTAATTGGTTAGCTAATCAGGAAAAATTCGGGATAAAATTATGATAATAACCAGTTAAACCAATAAAACTACATTCCTTAGTTATACAAACCAATGCATTCCATCCATGGATTACTATTGTCTTTGAAATATCAACAATGATTTTATCTTTAGATACAATATGTACAAGAAAATAAATATCCTGAATCCATAATTCACACATGATAAAATTCCCTCAGAATTCATTTATTCTATGAGTTTTATATATAGTGTGCAATTTATTTTCAACATCGTAATAGCTTTTAGAGTATACCATGATTTCATCAATAAATACCACCAAACATTCATCAATTAATTCATTGAAAACAATATTCAATAGATACATGAAAATTGAGGGTGAATTAGTCAGTCGAAAATTCATCATTGTAAACTCAAAATGTCCATACCTGGTTCGAAATGCTTTCATTGGATTGTATTCCTTCTTCATGAAAAACTGATGGTATCCAGAACAAAGGTCAATCATAGAAAATTGTTGAGCTCCTAGAATATGATAAAATAACTTATCAATGCGAGGCAGTGGATACTTTTCCTTTATTATTATAGCATTGATCTCCATGTAGTCAATACACAATCTCAAAGATCCATATTTCTTATTAACAAAAATAATAGGGGATCCCCATGGAGATACACTAGGTTGAATAAATCCTCTATTACTCAATTACTCTAGTCGTTTCTTTAGTTCCACGAATTCAAAAGAGTCCATTTTATAAGGGGTATTTGATAAAGGCCTTGAACCAGGAATTAAGTTTATGGAAAACTCAAATTCTAATTCTGAAGGATGTCCAGGTAAATCCTCTGGAAGAAAATCAAAACATTCTTGCATAATTGTTGAATCTTCTATTTGAACATTCCCTTCCTCGTCCGTAGTTATTTCACACCCTTCCTCTCTAATAATTTTATTTAGTAGAGCTACTGGGGTTGGATTGTAATGAGAATCATATGGTGATGCTTATAATATAAAGATACAAGATTCCTTATCATCATAAAAAATTGTAACCTCTTACTTCTTATTATAAATTTTCGCATCATGGTCTGAAATCCAATAAATATCGATGATTATATAAAATTCAATACTAGGTATGAAACTTAAATTGGGAAATTAAGAACATTTATATGCCATAATGGTAACTGATTGAAAAACAATTGTTCATATGATACTTCACTTAAGAGATTTGATGGACAACTCCATTAATAATTGAAATATAAAATATCTAATTTTCTCAGAAAACTGGGAAGATACAACTGTATGAGATGATCCAAAATCAAATAAATCATAGGCTAATTTTGATGAAATGATTAAAGTACCTTCCACCCTGTCATTTGGAGCATCAACCTCAGCAGTTGTGATCACATAATCTGGGCATTTCACCCTTGGCCATTTATGTGGTATATTTCCTTGACACTTATGAATTTTATTTTCATAATGCCCCCATTTAATTAAAATTATTGCATTAAACAACAATAGATACTTTATTCCCCTTGTAATCATGAGTTAGTGGCCTTTTTCTCCACACTTGTAACAAATTCCCATCCCCTTTAGACTTATAATAAGATGTTTCTTTCCACAATTTCTATAGAATGGAAATTTAACTTTTAACTTCTTCACCTTATTTTATTATCTATAGTATTCACTAGATCTATTCTTCTATTTCATCTCTTTAAATTCATTACATATAGAGAATTTCGTCTCTGTCTTGATAGCACATGAGAATATATCATCGTATGATAAGATGGATTGTGAGATTAATTCTTGATGGTGAAATTGTTTTAACCCATCAAAGATTCAATCAATATTATATATTTTTTTATGTATATAATCTGCATCATGTCTTTCTATACTTGTAATGTTCACCTCATACTCTTCAACATTCTCATCCTCATTTTTCCTCAGGCTCAGAAATTGTCTTTCCATATCATCTCAATGTTCATGAGATATGTATTTTTCTAATAAAACCTCTTTGAACTCCCTCTATTTCATATTTGATACTTCTTCATCCTCCTTTGTGTTCTGAATTAATGACCACCATTGATCTGCATACTCAGAGAGGTGATAAAATACAATGATGACCTTTTTCCTTTTTTACACCCCAATACATGAAATATTTTCTCTAAGGAAATTATCTATTACTCAGCTACAAATGGATTTGTATTCCCATTGCATTTTGGTGGTTGTTTCGTCATGAAGTGGTCTAGCATTGATTATACATGTTGTGGATTAGGGTTCTCTATATGGGTAATGTTATTATTCATAACATGAGTGAGGTTTTCCAGTATGGATATAATATGTTCAATACTAGTTAAGTCACCATCTCCACTATAATTATCCTGAATTAGAGGGGAATCCCTACATTGATTATGTGTTTTGTTACCTTTTCTATTCCTTCCACTATGAGCCATTTCTAAGTATTGAAACACACTAGATTAGTTTATGAATCACAATTCATTATTCCAAAATTGTAAAATACTTATCATAAATTGAACCATTTATGCATATAATCCATAATTAAAAAAATTTCACTTTAGGGGCATATTTACTCATAAATCCATCACAATGGTTTTTAAATAAAATTTGAATTATCCTATAGTATCCCCTAGGATTATCAAACTAGGTGTGCAGAAAGGCCCATTGTCATCTACCAAGACACACTAGGTCAAGACCGAAACTCATTGTCGGTGTTTTCAATCCACAATATATCTATTATAGAACCACATATACATTTAGTTTCTAGACAGGGAGGTATTTTTTAGAAAACAAACATAATATCTACATTACCAAAAAAATTGGATGTTCTTCTATACTATTCCTCAATGTCTATCTTAGGGTAATGTTCTCTAATAAGATTTGTTCTAAATATAGTATCCAAGGTTGGTACAAAACATCCTCTAATAACAACTGTAACTCCTCAACCCCAGCTACCAAGAGTCCGTACATTATTACATAACATGGGCATTATCACAACAGATTGTGTCCCAAATGACCGATCATTTTAGTAGCCATGGAAGTACTATATACAAAATGAAGGATTCATATTACATTATCAAATCAAAATGAAACATTTTGTCTCCCTTGAACACACTCATATTCCTTAACCTATACCTATGAGTCATTCATAATATACTTTTTCACATCCATGGAAAATTAAAAACATAAGAAACGGGTGAGCTCAGATGCTTAGTAAGGATTATAATATAGTGGAAACAATCATAAATAATCATAAACATTTATTTTAATGTATAAGACTAAAACAAAATCAACTTAACTGTAAAATTTGGAATGTTATGGGATAGATAAATAAAATAATTCCATTTACTTATTCATGTGGATATTCTACTAGACGAATAATTTGATGTAATATCAAAAGGTAATCTCATAATGATGGAATGAATAATGTCGAACATCTTCACCACAATTTCAATGCCTCGTACCATGACCCTAAATATAAATTTTTTCAAGGCATTAAACCAAGAAACTAGTTTCTCTCATGAGACTTACTGATGTCTCGAGGGGCTGTAGCGGGCCCTTCCCATCGCTTACTATGTCCAATACGTTTTTCGTATGAAAATAGTGAAACATAACACAAACAGTCATATTAAACAAATAAAAGAAATTTTAATAATTTCACCAAAAACAATGAATGAAATAAAAATAGAACATCCATATTCATACACATCATAAAACAATCAATACAATATGGAATATTTTATCATAAAAAATCAGCTTCAATTAATCATAATATCCAATAATAGATATTGACATAGATGAAATAAATACAAAAACTATTTGAAATAAATATATATTTCTAATTTGAAATAATTTAAAAGTATCATAACTATAAAAGAAATAATTTTTTAAAATATTCATATAATATTGTAAAGGAATATTCTAAGGTGTTATAATCGTGAAAAAATATCCTCCCCTGCCGTATATGTTAAAAACATTCTTTCCTTAATTTTTTTAAATGGTCCTAAAGAATCTTGTTTGGAAAATAACAGAAAAATTATTTTCAAAAAATTTTATAAATGTAAAAAAAGTTAATGAATAACTATAACCCATATTCTGGGAAGTATTAAAAATTGTTTTAAATACATTTTAAGAAAAACATATGTGAATGATAAATATGTCCCAGTAGATACTTACATTTAAAAAACTTCGGATAATAATGATATTTAAAAATTAACCCTTACCTTGCACTTTTTAATAGTCGAGGTAACGTTTACCTCTTGTATAATAGTTAAATAATTTTTATTAAATTATAATAAATCCACATACATAAATATGATATCATATATGATCCTATAATAATTCTTTTTTTATAATATTTTAGCAGTATCATTGATTCATGTGTTAACTGATTTGTTTTCCATTATATGTTTCGTTACGTAAGTCATGTTTTTTATAGATAGGATTTATTTGATTCATATAAATAATTATTTTTTTAACATTAATATTTTTAATCATAAAATTTAAATTATTCTATAATTGTTTTCATGGGGAATGAAATTATATCTCTTCATGGAGACAGTAAGCCATACGTACACACTAGCCTCAATATCTTTATATTGATGGTGAAACAGTATGTAATTATATGGTATATAAAATTTATATAATAACTAACATGTTATATTTATTATTTAAATCAATTATAATCATTGTTATACCCATCAAATTAATTAAGTGTTCAGTGTCAAACTATACCATGACGTGGAGACGGTAAGTTGTACGTACGCATGTTTGGTGACTTTGTCCTTCATAGGATGGATAAAATAATGAATATGGTTGTATCATATTTATAATAACATTTAATTATGTAATATTTATTGGATTTATTATTTTAGTGTGTATACAACAAATAAATTAAAAGTGGAAGAAGAAAAGAACTTTGAAAGAGTTGATTATAATTTCCTCTTTTTTGGGTGCTTCCTTTTGATTTGAACAAAAGGAATCTGTAGGATGGGTTTATGATCAAAGTAAGGTCTCTAGGAAGATTTGAGGACTTTTTAGGATATTTTAGTAGGGGATGGCCAATCCAAATGTCTTTTGAGGGGTGAGTTTAAGATAATTGGAAGTACCCTTTATAAGAGAGGTGTCGAGCACTTTAGGAAAAGCTTTAATAATAATTAATTATAAAAGAATATACAGTTTGTATTATCTCGAAATGGATTTATTTAAAATATAAGGTGGGTATGGGTCTAAAGACTCTCATCCAGTGGGTTTTTTACATGTTTAGAACACCATACTAACAATTTGTTTTAGATTTACCTTTTAGTTAAATAGTTTAACTTTTATCATATCTTCTTGTATTTTTATACTACACGGTTAATATAGTTACTATAAAATGAAAGAAAAACCTAATTTGGTTCATTAATAACATATATAACATTATATATGTTATTTGGAAAAATATTATATTTTATAAATATTTATCATTTAATAAAATAGTATTTTGTTTTAAAAAATCACTTATGTCTGTTTTGATAATATTTATTATTTTGTTTTTGGGAAACTCATAACAACATGATTACTTTGAGAAAAAAATATAATCAACCCTAAAATGTCACAATAACCTCGAAAATTCGTGGATTATATAAAAACATAAAAACTATATTTATTATAAAATTTATAATATAATTTATTTCATTTCTTCATTAACTAGGAAAATACTACATCATTATTGTTTCATAATTAAATATATTTATTTTATGTCTAAAAATTATAAATAAAATATAATAATGTAGGAAAACTTTTTATATTTCTAATGACTATTTATAGTCGAAGATATCAATTATATAACATCATATAAAAATTATTTTAGTGAAAGATACATTTTTAGGTTTTATTTCACTATACTTTAATTTAATTCTTATAAAATGTCATTTCCACATCCAAGTGGCTTTATGGGGTTCTCAATTTGACCCAAGGAAGACCATTTTTATAAATATATCATAAAAATTATTATTTCATGTGTTTGTGTAGTTTAGTATTATTATAATATTATTTTTTACCATTATGTACCAGTTTTACCTTTTAACTATTGTAAATAAAATAATTACTGAAGTTACAGTTTATAATGTCAAAAAAATGTGCATATTTACATTATTTAGACATTCTGATTCAAAACATGAAATCCAATTTTCCATATTCAAAAAACTTATGTTGAATTATTTAATTTAAAATTAAATCTGGTTGTCTAAACCAGAAAACATGTTTTTAGGAAGCAAAAACTATCAAAATATTAACAGGTGTCAATGTAAAGATTAATTAGAAAATTACATATAGTGGACTAAATTATATTTAATGAAAATAGTAATCTAATTATAAATTAAAACCACTAAAATTTATAACTGAACACTATAAAGTATTTTGATTAAAAAAAATTTAACTAAAAATTTGTATTTTTCACTATTCATCGAAATATGAATGTTATCAAAAAATTACCAAAAATCCACCATAAGAAAATTTTGATAATAATAATAATATAAATAAGAATTCCTTTTTTGAAAAAAAACTAAAAAATTTGGTATTACTATTCATAACTACTTTTCTAAAGGGCGAGTTTGATTGGTGGGGATGTGCTAGAACCCCGAGTTCCATATAGTGCAAGATATTGTATTATTCAAAGAGAGAAATATCTTTAAAGATTGGGGTCTTATAGATGATATTAATGAAATATCTATCATTATGTAAATTCAATATTTCATTTTCCTTTCTACCTTGTCACTCATTGAAAAATGATTACAACATTCGTGGATTTGTGGACTACTGCCTCTTCAAAACGATGTGATTCATTTATTATCTACATCATCAGAATAATCATGTATATACTTATATATAATTATATAATAATATATTTATGTTATTATTATAATTATTTAAATATAATATAATTCTCACCTTCTTTTCATAACAATCGTTGAAAAATGGAATCATTTCTCATGCATATGTAAAACCTACTATCTCCAGGATCGTAACCTTATTTCACTTCTCAAAAGTATATATCATTATTTGTTAATGTATAATTGATTTATAAATATGATAATTATTTCATTATTATTATTCAATAGATGTTAAAATAATTATTTCATTTACCATACTCACCCCACCTAAGTCGTTTTGACACTTAAGAAGAACATGATAAAAACAACTAACATAAACTTTGTGGATTATGTAATTGTATATTTCATTATAATTAATTATAATAAATTTATTATAAACATGTAAAATATTCAAAAAATTTATATAATTAACATATGTTTTTTATTCATGAAGATAATGACCCATGTAAAATGTCGTACTTAAGATAAGCGGATTTTTCTCATATAAAATTTATTTATATAAGATATATGTTTTATTCATCAATTATTATTTTTATTCAAGTATATATTAATCATTAATTTATTTTGGGATTATGAAAAATAAATTTACCAAGATTGAAATTCCTATTTTTTGACATCCATATCGTTTTTTATAGTTTATATGTTACCAATGTTGTATGTGATTTTTCTGTCAATTACATATCTTTAAGATATTTGTTATGTTATACACATATCTTGTTTTATGAGGGGTATATAAAACACCTTTTACATGTTATATCATTAATTTATTAATTTTTCTTATTTTATAACATTCATTTAATTTTTTTTCTTTCATGGAAATTATAATTCAATGTTAGAAATGTGCTAACATTCTTTTGTTAAAACATTGTTGTTTATCATGACTACGTATTACAACAAATATGTTCTTGAAATATTATGATTAAATTGAATTCTTTTATCCTTTGTAATTTCATTTTATTTTCAATGAATTTTACCATTTCCAACTCTTTGGATGTAAAAATGTTATAGAGAGTGTTTTCAATATAATACATCTTTATTTCTCTATTCAGTTGGAAATCTATTTTCATTCAAAACCAAGTATTATAAAAATGTTTTTAAATTTTTCTAAAAATACATTTTCAAATATAATTGTTAATTTTCATCATTAATGTTATTATATAATTTATAGAATTTTTCTTTATATTATTCCATGATTATATTCAAAAAATTTATTCTGTAATAAAATATTTTCAAAAATAAAAGAAATTTTTACTAGAAATATTTTTTTATATCATGTAATTGTATTTCTATTCATTAAATTAAAAAACTAGTGTTGTTAATTACGCTCAAATAGGTATATTTTTTTATGATACATTCCTCATTGTTTATATGGTTGGATTAATATTGCTTCATGGAGTGTTTTATATGGAATACCACATTACAATTATAAATATATGTTATAGGCCATGTCTTCATTTACCATTTTCATTGGCCAAAATGAGCTAATATGAAATTAGGAGGGTTATAATAAAGGTCATGTTAGGGAATAATTTGAATTTTTAGTATAAGAACAATATTTTTTTGTCCTTCGTTGGATTTACATATCATCTAATTGGGATGCATGATGTGTAATCATTACCTGTAAGATATAGACAAGAGAGTATGCACTATTCAAGGATACATGTTTGGTATAACATACACATCTTGAAAATAAAAAATATTACATATTTAATATTATGTGATTAGTTTTTAATCATGTGAGTTAATGAAAAATTATACGATGTTAAATGGGGTTGCACACCGTGTAAACACATGAGTGTCTATTTTAAACAGCTGTATTGGATAAAAATTATTATTTACCTCATCCAGGCATATGTTTTCTCATCCGTAAACTTTTCATACACAATTTTGGGGATCACCAATCCCTCCAGTACATATTTTTAGTTAGTGATAATTATATTTGTTCTATTAAATCTCTCCGAGTATGTTATATAAATATCTAATCCATATCCCATTATTTCCCCCTTAGTGTTTGATATATAATATAGGGGTTGATGGAGATGAACTCCAAGTTGCTGAATCATGATTCTCGAATGATTTACTAAATCATATTCTTGTTTTTTCTTATTGGTAACTCCCGATGAGGGTTTTGTGATTCTTTAAAAAAGGTAGGTGGTTCCATTTAATATTTTTCAATTAATTAATCATTGAATTTATAAATATTTAGAATTTCATTCTCCTGAATTATGGAAAAATTATCTGATGCAAATTTTTATTCAAATTGATATGGTAATGATTGTTTGAAAACAACATAATTTTAATAGAATTTCAGATTTAGGTGTATTTTGAAATTGATTGAATTTTTAATTACTTTTGATGGGAAATGGATTAAATTAAAATAATAATAATATATGATTGGACTTGGTTTGAGAAGATATAAAATATTATAAAACGTAATATTTTTATTGAAATGAAATTGGAATATTTAAACTAAATATAGGGAAATTTTATTTTAAACTGATTTGAATTAATTTCCCTATTAGAGGTTGACTGATTGAACACATGAGAGTTTGTGTAGTTAGTGGGTTATTTGGGATAAGAACAGTAAAAAACTAATTACATGGAAAGAGATTTATGAGATAAAATCTATAAAAAACCTAGTTTTAGAATATATTATGCCTGATGGGAAGTATGTGGGTTCTCTCTAGAGTGATCCTAAGGTATGTGTGGGTAATTTTATCCCATTTTCACTAATATTATATGTGTGGTAATTCTATTACTAGAAACTACCATACCATAAGATAGATGAACATGCATATTATAATGATTTTTTGATATATATTCCAATTATTATAAACAATTAACTCATTTTTAGTGATTTATATATATTTTTTATAAAAAATTTTAATTAATAAATTATTTTCAATATTTCCATCACTAGAAATGAAATTAAGGAATTTTTTTAACAAATTTTTTTACTACAATAATTTTTTTACATAAAAACTATATGATGATTTGTTTTTTATTATTACATGTTATTATGGAACAATAGTGATGATCTACAATGTTTTTTTCTAATACTCGACCATTTTCATTTAAGAATTTTTAGATTTTCTAGTGCCTAGTCTGAGTGATGGAAATAAATCTCATAGAGGAGTTGGACATTATTGAACCCTCAGGGTAGGAGTGCCTTTTGTTTCACGATGTTGGGTTATCTTTTTTGTTTTATTATAAATTGATGATGTACTATAAATCTTTTTTTATATACATGTTTGGTTTTCACACTATCTCCCATTGATGTTTTTGATCTTAATGATATATACCATTATATTTCATTCTTTTTGTGGAATTTTTTCTCCTAATTTTCTCTTTCTTGATTCTAGGTGATAGTTTCCAAGAATTGAGGATCCAGAATTTCATTTGGGCTATTTCATCATTAGCTTAGTAATTTGGGTATTGTGGTATCTAGGTTGGGTTTTGATAAGGTGGATTGAAAGGTTCATGTTAATCATATATCCTTGATGGTAGTATAAAAATGGGAAATAATTTTGTGGCATAGAAGGTATTTGAATGTGAGTGTCTTCCCAGTTATCATAGTAATGATCCTTAAATAACCATGGGTTCTTAGGCATAGACTTCATGAGGATTAGTTGTAGTAATTTCTATGCATTATATGTGGATAGGTTTAAATAAACATATTTTTCCCTATCTAATTAGATAAATTTCAGTTACTAGTCATATTTGAGTGTTGATTTCCTTAATCATTTGAGGACTTTATTATTATTTTATGATGATGTGTATAATATGGAATGTAATAGGGCAAGTGAATATGATCAAAGGGGATGATGTGGATGAACCAAATTGATAGAATACACCCAAGGACCATAATCATGTTGAGGTTTTTGTGTGAGTGGGCCAAGTACTAGGACATGCACCTCCACCAATTTCCGTTTAGGATTCAGTAGTGGAACCTAAGAGGGATGAATCTTAGAATCATTCTCATGAGTTTTTTCATGAAGATACCATTGAATTATCAGGTTCCAATCATCTTCAAGAGAGTGATTATTTGTTCATAAATATTTATCTTCTTTTAAATATCTTGGAAACAACCAAGGATAAAAAGAAAAATCATTGACCATTAAACAAAAGGGATATTGTAGAAGATTGTGGGATTCCATGATTATAGTGATGAATCATGAGTGTATATAGTGTAAGGTAACTTATTTTATTTATAGTAACTAGTTCTGTCTAGATTCATTGTTTTTTTGAAAAGTGTATGGATTTTTTCAGACTTGACCATACAAACTGAAGCATGATAAAATATTTGAACTGATTTGCTGAGCCTATCACATAAGTACTAGGATATTTTCATAGTGTTCAATAAATATTGTGGTGAAACCATATGCTTCCGGATCTATGTGGTTCAGACTCGACCATACAAACTGAAGCATGATAAAATATTTGAACTGATTTGCTGAGCCTATAAAATTCTCACATAAGATTATATGGAATGATGAGGTAAATACTCAACATCTAATATGGGGAATTGATATGATATTATTTCTTATGATTTAATACCGAAACTCTATCCTTATTCTAACCTGATGGATATGGATTTCATGGTTGAACTTCATTTGGATGGCACATCTTGTTTGATTGGAGTTACTTTTTCTCCCAATGGATGTTCTATGAGTTCCCATAAAGGGAAAATAAATAATGATGATTCTCATGGTAGATCTACATAATAGTGTTATTCTTTAACTTATGAATGTCTTGTAATAGGTCCTTTAACTTTCTTTCTAAGTGGAAAAAATGGGCATTCAAAATGGGTTTATAATAGGGTGTCCAAGAATTGCAGCTCTTGTGGAAATTTGAGAACCTACAGATGTTTTTTCAAATATATTATCACATAAGTACTAGGATATTTTCATAGTGTTCAATAAATATTGTGGTGAAACCATATGCTTCCGGATCTATGTGGTTCCAGAAATAATCATCCAGAATGAAGCTTCAACATGTAGTGGATGATACTCTAGAGAAATAAAATAAGTGTCTAATGACTATGAAAGGTACTATAATTATATCATAAACTTTTTTAACATCCTCATTTTGATACTGGTTCCTATCATTCATTAATTTCTAATTTTATTCTGAATATTTTTAATCTTCTTATATAAGATTTACCTTATGTGATGGATATTACAACACCCCTCACAATGAAGAGAAAGCAGGGTCTTCATTGTCCTGATTATGTGTAGAGACCCGAAGCTTGACGTACAGGACATTACATTACTTTTGCATAATACTTAGTACATAACAAAAACACACACACAAGGATCGTAATAGTTTAGTGTCTTTGGAAACTCGGAATATAATCTTCTAATCGTGGTGAAAGGTCTTCAACATTTCCCATAAAGATCTTCCATTTTTTTTACCTAAAACCATTATTTATATCCTGGGAAAAAAACATTAAAAAAAGGGTGAGCTCAAATGCTCAGTAAGGGTAAACAAAAGAAATATCAATCACATCATATTCATAAGAACCTAACATCTTGGAAATCTTAACCTGCAAAAGAGAGCATAATTTCATAACATGGGATAATTCATAGTAGTGAAATGAAATCCCAATAATCATAACTTAAAACATGAAACTTTGTGGCATACACACGTAATCATTGACAATCATTTATTATTAGTCAAGACTCATTTCCAAGACTATCTTAGTGGACAAAGTCCATTTCTGAACAGAGTTCACTCCTCATTTTAGTCCTGTTTCACTGAACCGGTATAACCTACCATTCTGGCCATGTCTATATCATGAGATATAAAATTTTTACCCAATGCATTGGAGGGATATATAGGTCCCACCCATCTCATAATGATACCATTCTTATGTGTTCCACAAAATCATAAACCATACATCATAGCATAACCCATGTAATAAAAATGGGAATCATAAACATCGTGACATAATAAAACAATTCATATAAGATAAACGAATTCATAAATATATTTCCATCACAACATAATCAAATCAATACAATAATAGGGATATAAACAGAACTTTATATTATCTTAGATGGAAAATAATTTTGATAAAACACTTAAACTCCATTCTTGAGGAAAATATCCTTTATACTTCAATTTTTTTTTCCTTTCTTAACATGTCATATGATTTTAAAGTAAAATAATTTGATTAAAAATAAACTTGAAAACTTGTAAAGGAAGATTCCTGGAAATAATGTTTCAAAAATCCATTCATGCCGTATATGTTAAAAAAACATTCTTCTCGTACTTTTGTCAAAAAAGACAAAAAGTACCTCGTACGAAAAACGACAAAATATTCCTTTCATATCTTTTACTAAATACTAACCGAAGGGTAAATTTGGATTTAAAATTTTTTAGGTGGATGGACATAATATTACATATTGAGGAAACATGGATTTGAATGATAAAATACACCCCAATAAATTCCAAAGTATAAACAATCTTGGATAAAAATGAGATTGTGATATTTCCCTTACCTTAGGTCCGATTTTCTTCTTAATTGTCCAAACCTCCTATATAATGATTTAAATAATTTAATTGACTTATTCCAGAGTCATAATAATTGTTATGATATCATATATGGTTCAATTATGACTTTATATTACCTGTTCTTTTGTATATTCCATGTTAAAGAGCATTTTGGATAAAATTGTTTCATTTGTCGTCAGGGTTTTGACATGTAATTATTCATATGATTACTTAGATCATGATTACTTAATTCCAGAATATAAAACATGATTTATATAAAATATATATTCATAATATACATATATATAATAAATCAGTAAATGCAAATAAATACACCGTTCATGGAGACGGTAGGCCGTACGTACGCATGAACGCTGTTTTCGTTTCCTTATTGAGTTGAATGGAATTACGTAGATGAAATACATATATATACACATAAATACAGTATCATTATTATGTCATATATTTCATGATTAATTATTATATATACTTTATAATCATTCATGAATGGTTAAAGTGGAGAATGAATCTCATCGTGTCGTGGAGACGGTAGTCCGTACGTACGCACGAGCGATGATATCTTTCTCATGATCGTGGGACTGTATTGGAGTGTATGTATACTATTTAAAAATCAATATCACTTTAAAATAATCATATGTAGTTTTTATTTGAAACATTATACCCATCCAAGTAAGGTGGTGGTGGATAATAGATTTCACCACGACGTGGAGACGGTATTCCGTACGTACGCACGCGCGGTGATTTCGTTTTCTATAGGATTGATAGATGGTGAAATAGGGTTGTTTCATACTTATAATAACATATCAGTATATGAGTGATACTGATGTTATTACTTCATAATGAAATAACCTAAGAAGAAGATGTGGAAGAAGAAATAATGTTTAAAGAATCGTTAACGGACATTACCTCTTCTTTGAAACACCTTTTTTGAGTCCTCCACTTAGGGCACTAAATTTGGTCTTTGAAGATGACCAGGACCTCTAGGATGTTTCTAGAGAAGTGGAGAAGAGCTTTTTCAGGGCTTGGATGAGCTTGAAGGCTCAATGTGGTGTGAGGAAGAGAGGGAGGAGGTGCCCTTTTATAAGGGAGGAGAGGGGCATCTTTGGAATAACAAAAAATATTATTTTATTATAAAGACAAATTCGGCATTAAATAGCTCCAAATTGATTTATTTAGAAGCTATGGTGGGGATGGGTCGAAATACTCTCATCCAATAGAATTTATACAAGTTTAGGTTCCTATTTTAACCTTTTCATTTTTATTTAACTTTAAATTAGATAATTTTACTTTTACCGTGTCTTCTTGTTTTCTTACACTATAAGGTTAATAAACTTACTATATCAAGACAAACGAACCCCAAGTTGTTTATTATTATTATTTATAACCTTATCGAAGTCATTTGGCTGAACGTTAGATTTTTAAGAATAAAATGACAATTAATAATATAATATTTTTTTTAAAAACTATTTTATGTCAATTTTTACACTATTTAGTAATTGATTTTTGTGAAAATCATAACAGAATTATTAGTTCGAAAACATTTAATTGAATAAATACTAACATGTCATATTAACCTAGAAAATTAGTGGAATTCATAAAAAGTCTCAAATTAAATTTATTTGCTTATTTATAACATCAACTATGTCAATATTTCATTAATAAGATAATTACTACATCATCTTTGTGTCATAAATAAATTAAATTATTTAATGTCTAAAAATTAAAAATAAAATAACATTATGTAGGAAAGCTTTTTATCTTTATAATGAGTATTTAGAGTCGAATTTATCTTATGTATAACCCAATATTAAATATTATTTACTTATTAAATTTTGATTTTATCTATTTTAACCCTCCTTTAAATAAATTAATAATAAATGTCCTAATCTAATCCAAGTGGGTCTAAATGAACATATTTTTTTCCTAAGGTTGTTTTTGGTCGAATTACACATATAAAATAGAATTAGGACATGTGTTAAGGTAATAATAACAACATTTTTATCCTTAACTAACCTATTTACTTTTAACCGTGGTAAAAAAAAGTAAAAAGTTACTATTCACCCCAAATTATTTTCATCTCATTGAACCACATTTTACATACTAACATCAACCATGTCTCTCAGATTTTTGAAATTCCACTCAAAGAAGCAGTAAAATTAAGTTTTATGAAAAATTCATTTTTTTAACTACCACTTAGTGGTTTCACTATTCATCAAAAAATGAAAGTTTCCAGAAAAATACCAAAAATTAGGCCTAAGATATATTTGATATTATGAACTCAAAAATGATGCCTATTTTACCAAATTCAAAACATATCAGTTGCATTAATTAATTTAAAAATAAATTCCCGTCGTCAAAACAAATAGTGTGTTCTTAAGAGATAATAACTATCAAAAGATTGACACTTGTTTATGTCTGGTTTAAATGTAGAATTACATCCAATGACCAAAATTGTATTAAACTGTAAAAATATATTCTAAATATACTTTTAAACCACTCAAATTAATAATTTATCAGTATTTATTATTTCGATTAAAAAGGTTGTCTTTAAATAAAATTTTGTAATTTTCACTATTCATCAGAAAATGAATGTTATCCGAAATGTACCAAAATTTCACCCTAAGCTAATTTAGATATTCTGAATCCAAAAATGAAATCCATTTTGAAAAATAAAATTTTCAAAATTTCAAAAAGTGGTTATTACTATTCATAACGGCTAGTTTTAATAATATTTTAATAGCATATCGTTGTTTAGTGAAACTCGGTATTGCGTACTACACACGCTATCAAAGAAGGTCGCGATTGCGTTTAATGCAAGGCAAGTCAAGGATGCATGTTGTGGAAGATCCTTTTGGTGTAGAATACAACACAAGACATTAATGAAATTAATAAGAATATTTTTCATAAAATCTCGGGGTGTTACATTCTACCCCCCTTAAAATGAATTTCGCCGTCGAAATTAGTCGGGGTTATAAATAGTTTACTATTCGAAAGTTTTTTGATAGAAACCCATGTTGTAAAAAGGAATAACAAAACCAATCTTTAAAAAATGTATGAAACGTAACGGTTACCCAAATAAACTAATCACTGGGTTTCCACATAGGTGAAAATATGGATATGGAAGAGAAATCTAACCATCATGTTCTGATGGAGAGTGGTAGAGAACATGGCTACGGAAAATCCAGCAATCACAAAGCCATAAATTTTTGAAGATCTAAGGTACCATCTGATTCATCAGATATAAGTGCTCTAGGATAACATTTTTGGTTTTCAAGATCATTTCCCTAAAGTTGGTGAAATTGGAATTAGAAGAAATACTTTCGTGGTTTCAGTATAGTCTCACTGTTGGTTATTCTTTGGACAATTTCCAGTTCATCTCTTAAAGAAATGAAGTTGAATTTTTCATTCATGATGTGTTAGAAGATCATGTGATAGAATGATGGGTCATTCCATCTGTCTCAAACAAAAGGTTAGAAAAGTTATCAAAAAAATACATAAGTCCATCTATAGTGAGATTAATGATATATGGTTCCTAAAATGGACTTATACTTCATGTATCATACTGATTAATATAATAAAACTAGTTTCTACAAAACAGGGACTTCCTGTAGGCCAGTGGTAGGAGATAAAGGCCAGTCGCACTTCGGTTGCGGGTTCGATTCCCACGGCCTTGTCCGACGCGATGGGCTGTCGTCCGTCCTGCAGGTTGTCCTTTTTCTAAAACTATATTACTATAACATCCCATCAATAATATCGAAAAAAACATATATCCTTAAACAATACTAACTTATGTCCAACATAATCCATTCCAATCTTTAGGCTTATCCATAATACTGCAGTCCACTCTCATAATATAGTGAAAACGATTACCAGGATTTAATACCATTGTTGATCCCCATATATCATAAGATATGTCTTGTTGGTCACATTCCAAACATTCAAAGGCCTTAATCATGTATTCTTTTGAATACCCATTGAACCTTAGTGAAAACATGAATGTAGTTAAAAGTTAACACTTTCCACAAACCAAAATCCTCAAAATTATTTATACTCTAACCATGATATCACTTAGTCCTTATATCAATAATGAGCTCATGAATACTGTCAAACAATTCATTTTCTCATTTTCCCTTCATTATGCGCATATCATCTTATTTCCAGAAATATCTCAATCACTTTCCATGGTTACTGGTACCATAAAATTATTGAATACCACAATAGAACAATACATAAATATTCCAATATTCCATGATACTATATACATCATTATTTTGGAATCCCATTACATAAACACTTAATCATTCCACCAAATCATTTTCATATTCAACATCGCCAATAGTGATCGCATGTTACTTCCCTTTTTCCTTTTCCATAAGCGATTGCTCATGTCGATCATCAGTAACCATTGGATTAGGGCATTTATTAGCATAATTCCCTATTTCCTTGCACTTGAAGCATTGAAGTGTTGGTGGTGCGTTCTCTGTAGTCTTTTCTTTATTCACATCATTAGAAACCCTTTTTCCATTACTTGGACACTCAGCTGCTCGATGACCTTCTTTTCCACACATAAAACATTTTCTAGTCCCTTTAAGACAATCTCCACCATGCTTCTTTCCACACTTTGAGAATAAGAAAACATTCATCTTCTTTTCACCATTATTCTGAGATTTCTCCTTGAACTCCATCTTTCGTTTCTTGTCAAAACTATGAGATAGATAAGTAACACCAACTTCCATTTCTACCTTGATATCAAAACGCACAATTTCTTCATAGCTACTGAAGTCTCTTATAGCTAATGCCCTTCGAATATTTGGTTTTAAGCCACGAAAGAATCAATCAACTTTCCTTTTAGGTTGGATGATAAATCCAGATGCATACATTTCAAGCCTTATAAAATTCGCTTCGTATATACCAACAGATTCCTCATCCTCTTGCTTTAGTTCATGAAACTCCTTCTCCATCTTTGTTCGAAGAATACGAGGGAAGTACTTATTGAAAAATAAGTTCTTGATCTCGTCCCATTCCATGGGCTCAATTTCATATCTTGGCCTCGTATTCTTGATAAGATTCCACCATTGATCAGCTTCGCCTTCCAAACAATATACTGCTAAGATGACTTTATCATGTTCTGAACCTTGAAGAACTGAAATTATCTTTTCAGTGGTACTGATCCATTGTTCAGCAACAAGTAGATCAGAAGGAACACTGAAAGAAGATGGATGTTGCCTCATGAAGGACTCAATAGAATATTGTTCCCTTCTCTGCTCATTTGGAAGTCCAGAATGATTCATAGCTTGTGTAAGTATAGCAATAAGATTTTACACTCCATCTCCCATAATATTTGTTTTTTCAGGAGGACAATCATTGCATTGTCCATTGCATTGATCAACACGGTTCCTTCGGGTTTCATCCATCATCTAAAACCCAAAATGAATAGTGTGAGAGGCAAAAATCATGCTAGGGAAGACAAGATAATAAAGGGGGAGTACCTTTAATATCTAACATCTTAGGTTTAATTCTATGATCGTTAGCGTAATTCTAGGACTATAACCTATATGTATACTTAACCTTAGGGACATCCCTAAACATACCTTAGAAATATCTCTAGGGATCTCACTAAAGTTCTCGCATCCTAGTTTCCAAAGGTTGACTAAACCTTTCCTCTGATACCAACTGTAGAGACCCGAAGCTTGACGTACAAGGACATTACATTACTTTTGCGGAATACTTAGTACATAACAAAAACACACACACAAGGACCGTAATAGTTTAGTGTCTTTGGAAACTCGGAATATAATATTCTAATCGTGGTGAAAGATCTTCAACATCTCACATAAAGATCTTCTCTTTTTTTACCTAAAACCTTTATTTATATCCTGGGGAAAAGAAAACATAAAAAAAGGGTGATCTCAAATGCTTAGTAAGGGTAAAAAAAAAGAAATATCAATCACATCATATTCATAAGAACCTAACATCTTGGAAATCTTAACCTGCAAAAGAGAGCATAATTTCATAACATGGGATAATTCATAGTAGTGAAATGAAATCCCAATAATCATAAATTAAAACATAAAACTTTTTGGCATACACACATAATCATTGAGAATCATTTCTTATTAGTCAAGACTCATTTCCAAGACTATCTTAGTGGAAAAAGTCCATTTCTGAACCGAGTTCACTCCTCGTTTTAGTCCTATTTCACAGAACCAGTATAACCTACCATTCCAGCCATGTCTATCTTATGAGATATAAAATATTTACCCAATGCATTGGAGGGATATATAGGTCCCACCCATCTAATAATGATACCATTCTTATGTGTGCCTCAAAATCATAAACCATACATCATAGCATAACCCATGTAATAAAAATGGGAATCTTAAACATTGTGACATCATAAAACAATTAATATAAGATAAAGGAATTCATAAATATATTTCCATCACAACATAATCAAATCAATAAAATAATAGGGATAGAAACAGAACTTTATATTATCTTAGATGGAAAATAATTTTGATTAAACACTTGAACTCCATTCTTGAGGAAAATATCCTTTCTACTTCAATTTTTTTTCCCTTTCATAACATGTCATACGATTTCAAAATAAAAGAATTTGATAAAATAAACATTAAAACTTGTAAAGGAAGATTCTTGGAAATAATGTTTTAAAAATCCATTCATGCCGTATAAGTTAAAAAAACATTCTTCTCGTTCTTTTTCCAGAAAAGTCAAAAAGTACCTCGTACAAAAAACGTCTAAAGATTCCTTTCATATATTTTACTAAAAACTCACCGAAGGGTAAAATTGGATTTAAAAAATTGTAGGTGGATGGAAATATTATTAAATATTGAGGAAACATGGATTTGGATGATAAAATAAACCCCAATAAATTCCAAAGTATAAACAATCTCGGATAAAAATGAGATTGTGATATTTCCCTTACCTTAGGTCTGATTTGCTTCGTAAGTATCTGAACCTCCTGTATAGTGATTTAAATAATTTCATTGACTTATTCCATAATCATACGCATTGTTATGATATCATATATGGTTCACTTATGACTTTATATTACCCGTTCTTTTGTAAATTCCATGTTAAAGAGCGTTTTGGGTAAAATTGATTCATTTGTCATCCGTGTTTTGACTTGTAATTATTCATATGATTACTTAGATAATTATTACATAATTCCAGAATATAAAACATGATTTATATATAATATATATTCATAATATACATATATATAATAAATCAGTAAATGGAAAGAAATACACCATTCATGGAGACAGTAGGCCGTACGTACGCATGAACGCTGTTTTCGTTTCCTTATTGAGTTGAATGGTATTAAGTAGATGACATACATATATATACACATAAATAAAGTATAATTATTATGTCATATATTTCATGATTAATTATTATATATACTTTATAATCATTCATGAATGGTTAAAGTGGAGAATGAATCTCATCGTGTCGTGGAGACGGTAGTCCATACGTACGCACGAGCGATGATATCGTTATCATGATCGTGGGACTGTATTGGAGTGTATGTATACTATTTAAGAATAAATATCACTTTAAAATAATCATATATAGTTATTATTTAAACCGTTATACCCATCCAAGTAAGGTGGTGGTGGAAAATAGATTTCACCACGGCGTGGAGACGGTATTCCGTACGTACGCACGCGCGGTGATTTCGTTTTCCGTAGGATGGATAGATGGTGAAATAGGGTTGTTTCATACATATAATAACATATCAGTATATTAGTGATACTGATGTTATTACTTCATAATGAAACAACCTATGAAGAAGAAGTGGAAGAAGAAATAAAGTTGAAAGAATCGGTAATAGACATTACCTCTTCTTTGAAACGCCTCTTTGAGTCCTCCACTTAGGGCACTAAACTTGGACTTTGAAGAATACCAGGACCTCTAGGATGTTTCTAGGGAAGTGGAGAAGAGAATTTTTCAGGGGTTGGCTGAGCTGGAAGGCTCAAATAGGTGTGAGGAAGAGAGGGAGGAGGTGCCCTTTTATAAGGGAGGAGAGGGGCACCTTTGGAATAACAAAAAATATTATTTTATTATAAAGACAAATTCGGGTTTAAATAGCTCCAAATTGATTTATTTCTAAGCTAAGGTGGGGATGGGTCGAAATAATCTCATCCAATAGAATTTATAAAAGTTTAGATTCCTATTTTAACTTTATAATTTATATTTAACTTTAAGTTAGATAATTATACTTTTACCGTGTCTTCTTGTTTTCTTACAGTATAAGGTTAATAAACATACTATATCAAGCCAAACGAACCCCACGTTATTTGTTATTAATATATATATAACCTTATCTATGTCATTTGGCCGAACCATAGATTTTTGGAATAAAATAACAATTAATAATATAATATTTGTTTTAAAAACTATTTTATGTCAATTTTGACACTATTTAGTAATTGATTTTTGTGAAAATCATAACAGAATGATTAGTTCGAAAAAAGTTAATTAAATTAATACTAACATGTCATATTAACCTAAAAAATTAGTGTAATTAATAAAAAGTCTCAAATTACATTTATTTGGGTATTTATAACATCAATTATGTCAATAATTTATTAATAAGATAATTACTACATCATCATTGTGTCATAAATAAATTAAATTATTTAATGTCTAAAAATTACAAATAAAATACCATTATGTAGTAAATCTTTTTAGATTTATAATGAGTATTTATAGTCGAATTTATCTTTTGTATAACCCTATACTAAAAATGATTTACTTATTAAACATTGATTTTATCTATTTTAATCCTTCTTTAAATAAATTAATAATAAATGTCCTAATCTAATCCATGTGGGCCTAAATTATCATATTTTTTTGAAAAGGTTGTTTTCGGTCGAATTGCACTTATCAAATAGAATTAGTACATGTGTTAGGGTAATAATAATAACATATTTACCCTTAACTACCCTATTTACTTTTAACCGTGGTAAAAAAAGTGAAAAGCTACTATTCACCAAAAAATTATTTTCATCTCATTGAACCACATTTTACTTACTAACATCAGCCGTGTCTCTCGAATATTTTAAATTCCACTCACAGAAGTGGTAAAATTAAGTTTTATGAAAAAATCATTTTTTTAAGTACCACTTAGTGGTTTCACTATTCATCAAAAAATGAAAGTTTCCATAAAAATACCAAAAATTAGTCCTAAGATATATTTGATATTATGAACTCAAAAATGATGTCTATTTTACCAAATTCAAAACATATCAGTTGCATTAATTAATTTAAAAATTAATTCTCGTCGTCAAAACAAATAGCGTGTTCTTAAGAGATAATAAATATCAAAAGATTGACACTTGTTTATATATGGTTTAAATGAAGAATTACATCCAATGACCAATATTATATTAAATTGTAAAAATATATTCTAAATATACATTAAAACCACTCAAATTAATAATTTATCACTATTAATTATTTCAATTAAAAAGGTTGTTTTTAATTATAATTTAGTAATTTTCACTATTCATCACAAAATGAAAGTTATCCGAAATGTACCAAAATTTTACCCTAAGCTAATTTCAATATTCCGAATCCAAAAATGAAGTTCATTTTGAAAACTAAAATTTAAAAAATTTCAAAAAGTGGTTATTACTATTCATAACGGTTAGTTTTAATAATATTTTAATAGTATATCATTGATTTGTGAAACTCGGTATTGCGTACTACACACGCTATCGAGGAAGGTCGCGATTGCGTTTAATTCAAGACAAGTAAAGGATGCGTGTTGTGCAATCTCCTTTTGGGTTAGCGTACAACACAAGACATTAATGAAATTAAAAAGAATATTTTTCATAAAATCTCGGGGTGTTACATTATGTTTTCTCATTATTAGAGATTTATCATACATGGAAATTTATTGTTATCCATGTGAAAACTCTGATTTATCTTATGTATAACCCTATATTAAAAATGATTTACCATTATGTGTACCATGTCATTCCATTTGGTATATCTAGTAATCTAGAAATCATTGATGATTTTATGAATATAATTTTCCATGTGTATATGGTTAATTTTAGGGTCATCAATGTGGATTAAATGTGGGTTTACACTATATTTGAGGAGGACGATGCACATCATTTTTGATAACGTTTTGAAATAT
Source organism: Viscum album (assembly GCA_963277665.1). Lineage (NCBI taxonomy): Eukaryota > Viridiplantae > Streptophyta > Magnoliopsida > Santalales > Viscaceae > Viscum > Viscum album. Next base: position 387,511,661 of record OY728155.1, read on the forward strand.
GTCAGAAATCATCATCATAATGTTAATTTATTGAAATGAATCTTTTGGATTTGGGAAGTGAAGTTCATGGGAAATGTGGTCATGAAACATAGTAGTCTACTTTCTCTTGAGAAGATGAAATATTTTATAACATGTGGGAAGCCACTAAATGTTTTCGAGATTCAATGTTTCTAATGGTTAGTAGGATATTTTCTAGTAGTTTATATAGGATTTATTTACGTTGGATTCTCCAATGATAGATCTCGCACGGAATGGAGTGAACCTTTCTTTGGATGATAAATTTCATAGTTATTTTGTTTAGTTGATCAGTATTTTGAATTATGTACTAGTGTCAATGCTTTTAGAGGCTGGGTAGGGCTACATTTTCTACTATAATGCATTTTTTTATGTTTGTGTTAAATTCATATATAGGATGATCACATTTCTGCTTATGTATTGAAGTAGTTTAGGTCTCACAAGAAGAATTATCTGAACCATGACCTTGAACCTGTTGTTGTGATGTATGCAGATAATATTTTGAAAAATTACATTTCTAGATAATGGTTTTCCCTATATTTAAACCACTAGATATTGAGTTATATCTTTTCTCTGTAACATGCTTGTTCTGGAAGCCACCCACAGGCACCCCATACCCTGTTTGTCACAAGGCCTCAAGCTCATTTCCCCAAACGCCAGAGGCTTCTGACTAGCAGTGAGGGCCTGGGGTGGGATAGTGGGGAAACTATGCCCTCATTGGCAGAGTATACAACAGAAGTAAAAAACAAAAAATAGAAGATGCGGTGAATATACAGCAACAGTAAACAATGGAATACTAATAAAGAAAAAACTAGTTTATAATATATAAAAATGATGCATGATACAAATATGTCTAGGAAAGTAGCCAAACAAGTCACAATTTTGAATACAGTACTAAACCAAAGTACAAAATGAAAAAGATGAGAAACTCCCCAGAATCGCAAGCCTCGGCTTGGTGTCATGCTCTCCAGCTCCAATGTAATCAAGTACCTCAAGTCAAAGGTCACTTTCCCTTGTCTATACCTACAGCAATATGATCTATTTGGGCCCAAAATCATGGTCCAAATTGGGTGTGAGACTAAATCCCACCAGGCAACAACTACAAGATCTATGACTAACAGTCAGTGAATATATGGCAGGTAAAAGTACAGAATGGAGTAAACAATAAAGCGCTAAGTGGTAAACAATCCTCAGTTTAAGCATTCAAAACACCACAAAACATGCAAAAACAAAACAGATAACACAATAGGTAATCCTCTGGGAAGTACCCACAACCTATTCCCTCTGGTCCTACCTATCAAGTACAAGAAACCCTCTTGGATGAACACATAGTCTCACCCCTTTGGTTCAGCTAAAGTATAGACTCTTTGAGGAAGCACTCACCGTCAATTCCCCCTATAGTCTTGTATCATACTAAAGGTGCTCTGGGGAATCACACAACATCAATTCCCCCAATGTCCCACGTTGTGGAACTACATACACTCTGGGGAAGCACTCAACGTCAATTCCCCATGTGGTCTCGCATCGTATAATTATAAAGACACTCTGGAGAAGCCCTCAATTTCAATTATCTATATGGTCTATACACCAAGTTATCATGATCTTTTTTAAGTCAAGAAAGTGTAGCAGCGCATAACGGCCAAGGTAATCCTCATGAACTACTTGGCTAGCATTCTACAACACAACAGTCACACCATCCTACAATATTGGGCATCAAAAGTAAACAGAATCCTAACATGCAAACAAGACCCAAAGATCAAAACAGGAAAACAATCATGGGAAATACATCCAAAGAACAACAATTTCCCCTATTCACAATAAATATCTTATAATCTAGCATAATCAAAGAAGGAAAAAAAGGGCTCAAATGGTAAACACACAATACCCCGTTCAAATGTATTTGTGAAATTTGTACAAAATATTCAATGAATTTCAACGGAAAGGAACCAATCACCAACCATGGGATTTGGATATCAATATATTTCAACCAAGAGGCTTAAATAGTCTTATAATTCCATAGATCTAAGAAAATAACAAAATTCTCAACCCAGGATAACTCATGAAATAGGAGACTTTGGAAAACGATGCTCTAGGAGAAGAGAGAACTCACTGACATGATTCAAACGCAACATACGGAGTTCAATTAGGAAGATAGATGGAGGCTCGAGGTTTTTTAGAAGATCCACGGTTGTACGGTTTTCCTAGGATGAATGGAACCTAAAATAATATGGTTCTTTCAGTCAGACGCAACCCCGGTGCATTTAATAAATAAAACAAAATACACGGTGCTTACATTTGGAGTACATAGTTTGTACTTAATGTTTTCATACTCCTCTGTAGGCAGCCTCCACATCACACCACATGACCATGTGTGTGGCCAGAAAATGACCAACACACGACCTCCTACGACAAAAAAGTACACGGCATGTACTTCAAAAATTTCCAAATTTTCTTCTTTTTCTCAAAAACGACCAGAAATGGAAAAAATTACCTGAAAAGAAGATCCATGTTCTTACAAACTTCCCCGATTAAATAAATTTGTCCCCGAATATCCCTAGCGCAGTATTTAATAAGAAACCCTAGAACAGCTCTGGCCACTATACTCGTTCATGAGACTCCCTCTCCCAAGTATCGTCATGTACTCACCAGTGCTGCTATACCACTCGTACTAGAGGAACATACCGGGCACATAGATCCTTTGTACTACGATCAAAAATCCAAATAGGTTTCTCTTTAAATAATTCATACACCTCAAGATCAACCTCCTTGGGTTGAAAAACATGAGACGAGTCTGAAAAGTAACGTCGGAGTTGAGAGACTTGAAAGACATCATGCATAGCTCGATACCTCTGGAGTAACTACAACCGATAGGAAACTAGCCCAACACTCACCAACACCTCAAACGGTATTCCATACCTCCGCGAAAGATTACCCTGTCTCTTAATCCTCTTATTTCCCAACCACGGTGTGACACATAGAAAAACCTGATCCCCAACTTCGAACTCCAGAGCTTGTCTCAGCTGATCAGAAAAAGTCTTTTGTCAAGACTATGTAGTAGTAATCATATTCTGAATCAACTCTATCTGCTATGTGGTCTCGTAAACAGGACAAGTTCCTATCAAATCATCATCTCCTACCTCCATCCAACATAATGGTGATCAGCATGGACTACCATATAAAGCCTCATAAGGTGACATCTGAATAGTTTCTTGAAAACTATTGTTGTAGGGAAACTCCACAAGAGGTATATGCTTCTCCCAAGAAACTCCAAAATCCAGAATTCATGATTGCATCATGTCCTCAAGCTCTAGAATCGTATGCTCAAACTAGCCATCTGTCTGGGGTTGGTAAGCTATACTCGAAGGTACCTATGTACCCAAAGCCTTCTAAAACACTTACCAGACCTGAGAAGTAAAACGTGCATCCCTTTTTGAAACAATGGTGTGTGGAACTCCATGAAGACATACAATCTCTCGGATTTAGAACCTCCATAGCTCATTAACACTGAAGGTCTATTTGATCGTCATGAATTGATAAACCTTCGTGAGTCTATAAATGCCAACCCAAACTATGCCATTCCCTCGTGGCTAACTCGGTAAATCGATCATGAAGTCCATCGTGACATCATTCAAATTCCACTCTGGAATGAGTAACTACTGTAAAATCCATGCTGGTCACTGATGATCTTCATTCAACTGTTGAAAAGTATAACACTTCATGAAGAAACCAACAATGTCCCTCTTCATACCTAGCCACCAATACTGACGATGTAGATAACGATACATCTTGGTGACGCTAGGATGAACTGCCCAAACTGAGGAATGAATGTCCTACATCAGCTCCTCGTGTATATCTGTTGACACCCATAAACGTCCCTGGAAACACAAGATTTCATCCTCACCTATGGTCCACCCAGGAATAGGTTCATCTCCTAACATGATTTCCCGTAGGACTAGGCCTTCAGAATCTAATAGCTACCTCATTCTTACTCGATCAAGAATGGTAGAGGTAACAGCTACAGAAGATAGAAAATTCTGCCCCTATCTGTCATTATCCTCCAAATTCATGTCAGAGAATAGATCCATAAGCTTCCACTCACTACTGGCCTCCCAAAATGCATATTTCTAAGTCCTCCCACACAACACATTAGCCACCGCGTTGCCTTTCCCAGTCATATAGGAAATCTCAAAGTCAAAGGACTATAGGTACTCGACCCACCTACATTGTCTCAAATTTAGATCACGCTGAGTGAAGATGTACATGAGACATTTTTGGTTAGTGAAAAACAAAAAATGATCTTCCGGAATATAGTTTCTCGAACAACGTAAGTCATGAACAACATCTGCCAACTCTAGATCGTGCATCGGGTAATTCCTCTCATTTGGCCTCAACTGCCGAGACCCGTATGCAACGACTCCATCAACCTGCATAAGAACTGCTCCAAGCCTGATACCTAAATCATCATAATAAATAGTATAGATCATACCTGACTCTCGAAGGACTAGTATTTGTGCTGAATTCAACCTACCTTTTAGCTCCTAAAAGGCTGATTCGCAAGAACATGACCATAAGAACTTCGCACCATTCTTGGTCAGACCTGTCAGTGGTGTTGCTAAGCATTAATAGTCCTGTATAAAATGTCTGTAGTATCCAGCTAGCCATAGAAAGCTCTGCACTTCAAAGTCATTCTTTAGATGCTCCCATGAAACTCCAGCTCTCACTTTATCTTGGTCTACTGATACTCAGGTCTCTGAAATAATGTGGCCCAAGAAGTGAATCTCATCCATCCAAAAGTGGCATTTTGAGATATTAGCATATAAATGATGCTCTATCAGTTTACTCAAATCTATCTCAAGATGTGTGGATTTTTCATGTAGAGTGTGAGAGTAAACCAAAATATCATCCATGAAGACCACCACGAAAGAATCAAAGTGTGGATGGAACACTCAGTTCATAAGTGCCATGAAAACTGTAGGCACGTTCGTGAGACCAAACGACATAACTATGTACTTGTATAGATCATACCTACTCATGAATATTGTAAGAGGTATAACTGATGGTCTAACGCGAAGCTGATGATAACTGTACCTCAAGAAAATCTTCAAGAATACCTAGGATTCTCGAAGCTGATCAAAGAGATCACCAATATTGGTGATGGGATATCAGTTTTTGAACATAAAATAGATCAGCTTCTGATAATCTACACAAATAATAAGGGTACCGTCTACCTTCTATGCAAACTGGACATGTGAATCCCAAGGAGAAGTACCTGGTCGGATGATACCCTTTCCATACAACTACTCCAACTACTTCTTGAGCTCATAGAACTCAGGTGTAGCCATCTTATAAAGAGCAATGGACACCAGTACCACTCCTGGAACAAGCCCAATTTAAAATTATACCCCATGTTCTGGAGGAAAACCGTAAAATTCCTCTATAAAGACTTCCCTAAAACGATCCACCATTGGGGGAAAATCCATAAGTGATGTCCCCTGCTCAAGCAGATAAATACTTGAAAACCGGGTTGTAACTACTCCCAAACCATGATTTTGTTCACCCTCTCTGCTCGCCTGAACATCCCACTCGTCATTGTTGATAAAAGATCCACCTTTTGTGATATGAAACTCACCCTGCAATGAAAACCATTGAAATTCCAAAAAGGGAACTAGACATTCCATTCCGAGAATGACATCATAGCCTATCATCTCTATAACATAATGATCCCAAAGGAAGTGACACCCCCCAACCTCAAGAGGGAACTCCTTGCACTGACGTACATCAGATGTTCTTGTCCCCAACAGAGTTTCTAGTGTCAAAATATCAGCATAAGAAAAGTTACAGAGCCCAATGATCTCAACAACCTTGAAAGATATCAATCTATGTGTATCAATAGTATCAAAAAGAGAAAAGTCTAAAATTGAGGCAACTATGATCGTACCTTGAACTGTAGTGGGGCCGGGATCCTTCTCCTGATGGGTCGGCTCCACAAAACAATTATAGCCATATTTTCGACCCTGTGACCCTGCCTAAAAACATTGAGCTGATCCACCCTATTGTCACTGGTGGCCAGGCCACTAACCAACGCGGCCGTGACCTCCACCTTGGCCTGAACGGCTGGAAGAACTTCAGTTCCCAAACTGGTGAGAAACTGGAAATGCTTCTCCTATACAAGGAGTCATAGATAAACCCCTTTGACCACCTATTGGTGATATGATCTTATAGAAACGCTGAAGGTTCCCCAACATTACACAAGATCAGCACTCTAACGGGCCTCTCTGGCACTACGACCTCGTATGCCCAGCACTTCCACACTAGTAGCATTCCACAAGGCCAGTTGAAGATGAATACCACAAACTCGGATCTCACCATGTAGTCTCCCAACAGCACTTCCGGCTATCAAATGGAGAATCACCAACTCTAGATGTCGAGCCGACCTAGCTCCTAAACCCGGATTCCATTATATTACACTCCATGATTAGTTCCTGGTTGATGATGGAAGCGATGGAAGTCAACCTGAAGATATTCACCTGATATCGGATGTCCTATCTAGGGCCATCCTCAAACTTCCTTACTAGGAATAACCCATCTCCTCCCAGGAAGGGTGTGAAATGATTAAGCTCGGTGAAATGAGAGGAATACACCAAAACCAATAGGGTACCCTAATAATGGCTCATAAACATCTAGGCTTGGTTAAACCTCGGCGTCTCCAGAGAGTGGTATTCATAAATGAAATGCTGAAACGCCTCCCAAGCCATTACATTCTAATGAACAACCAGTGAGATTACATCCCACAATCTCTTGGTGGAATCCCATAGCATATAGGTAGAGATATGGACTCTCCTATCTGGAGGTGTCTCCAGATGATCAAAGATCCTCAGCATGGCTTCTAACCATGACTCTACAGCCTGAGGTCCTCGTTCCCCTGAGATAGTGGGATAATGCTCCTACTCGGAGACCCGCTTAAAATCAGCCATCGACAGGGAAGGAGACGAAACTTCTTAAAAAGTCTACATCATCCAAATGAATCCATCCCTGAAATGTGCATCAACACTGGTAATAGTTATAACTATTGGTTCCAAGACTGGCACAATAGGAGGATCTGAGGGAAGTCCCTGATCAGCCATGTCTGATGTCTGATCACCGCCTAGAAACTGATGTACTACCAGAGGGTATTTCAGTTCCATGAATCTGCAAGGTCAAACACACATCTCAGATTCAGGATTATCAAGGACTGAAAATAGGAAGGACAATAAATAAATAGAAAAAGGAAAGCATTCATGTTATGTAAAACATGACTACACTGTGTGTAGTTTTCCAACACGGTTTGTTCCCTTAAGTCATTCACATGGTCATGTACATCAGCTAAAAACGGGTTGTGTAACACCCCAAATACACGGCGTGTTTTCAAAAAAAATGGAGTGTACATGACTTCTCTTTATTTCCCAAGTCATTCTACACGGTCAAGAGACTCAGCTCTCTTAATAAAAGACTACATGTTGTGTTCAGGGCAGACACGGTGTGTACTGGAAAAGTTTCACCGTCCAGTGTTGTTTGTGATGTGGCATGTGTACCCATGTTACACTACATGGTGTGTTCCAAACAAACACGACGTGTACTAGGAAAGGATAACAACGACCCGTGTTGTTCATGACACGGTCGGGTACTGAGGTCAGACTACATGACGTGTATAATCCTGACACATCGTGTATGTGAAAAGATAACACTGACCCATGTTTTTTGTGACATGGTCAGGTACCTAGGTCATACTACATGGTGTGTTCAAGATGGAAATGGCATGTATAAGAAGAGACTCCACCGACCCATGCTGTTAGACATACGACTAAGATCCTAGGATTACACTAAAAGGCGTGTTCAGCGTGGACACGACGTGTTTCCACCAGACTTTTCCTATCACGTGTCTCTTCCCACACGACCTGTAACATGGTCAGAGGCTACACAGCGTGTAAATAAAGTACATGTCATTTACTTAATAAAAACAGTTTCATCCTGACCAGAAGAACACATGGTGTGTACATAACATTACACGACATGTATTCTAGGTTTTTCCAGACTGTAAGCCTCAAAAACTACTTCGGGACCGATAAATACACTGAAAAGAATATTAGAAATGCCAAATTTCGATCTGTGAGGGTCCATACTCCCCGTGAATAAAATTTTGGAATCCTATACAATTTATAAACAAGAAAACATAGTAATAATCCACCAAATTTTGGTCCATGTGGGCCCATAACACCTCAAGAACCAAATTTTGGAATTCATTCAAACAAAACCTTACACACAATTCCCTATCAAACTACAGGTATTTCTATCATGGCATATATCACATAAACATGCATATTCCACACAACAACTATCACAACAACATGAAATTGATAATTCATCCGAGATGGCATGGAAAAAATTCATGGCATGTGATTTATAATAAGTTCCTATATGATTCATGATATGGAATACCCTCATCTCATCGGGTTTCAATAGAAATAGAACCTCAATAACATAAAAAGTAAAAAAAAAACATGTGAGTCACCCATCGGTGAAAATCAGATCAACCGTAAATTTGAAGAACCAAAAGAAATTGCAATAAATGAGGTAGAATGGATTTTTCATGTACACATGTTAGCTTCCCCGGGGCACAACTTTTTTCCAAGTACTGATTGCATCCTAATCCTGGATAAAGGCTGCAAACATTAAATCAAGTGAAAAGAATTCCTCTTATACCACTTTGTAACGTCCTGGTTCCAGAAGCCACCCCGAGGCGCCCCGTACCCGGTTGGTCACCTAGCCTCAAGCACATTTCCCCAAACGCCAGAGGATACCGACTATTAGTGAGGTCCTTGAGTGTGATTGTGGGGAAACTATACCCCCATTGGCAGAGTACATAGTGGAAGTAAAAATCACAGAATAGGGGAAGCAGTAAATATTCCACAACAGTAAACAATAGAAGACTGATAAAGAAACAACTGGAGCATAATATATAAAAATGATTCATGATACATAAATGTCTAGGAAAGATTCAAAACAATTTACAATGCAAAATATATTACTGAACCGATGTAAAAAAAAGGAAACATATGAGAAACTCCTTAGAATTGAAAGCCTCGGCTTGGTCCCATGCTCTCCAGCCCCAATGTCATCATGTTCTTGAAGTCCAAGGGTACTTTCCCTAGTCTGTACCTGCAGTAGTATGATTTTTTTGGGCCTCAATCCATGGCCCAAATATGTTGTGATACTAAATACTAGTAGGAAACCACCACAACATTTGTGCCTAACAATCAGTGAATATATGGCTGGTAAAGGTTGAGAAAAGAGTAAACATGGAAGTGTTAAAAAGTAAACGATCATCAGTTTAAGCATTCAAAACACCACACAACATGCAACGAAAAAATAGATAACACAATAGGTAACCCTCTAGGATGTACCCACTGCCTATCCACTCTTGTCCTGCCTATCAAGTAAAAGTAAACCTCTGGGCATCACACAAAGTCTCACCCCTCTGGTTTAGCTAATGTATATACTCTTTGAGGAATAACTCACCATGAATTCACCCTATAGTCTCTTATTATACTAAAAGAACTATTGGGACGCCCTCAACATCAATTACCCATGTGGCATGCGTCATGGAACTACATACACTCTGGGTAAGCACTCAACGTCAATTCCCCCTGTGATCTTGCATCATATAATTATAAAGTCACTCCGGAGAGGCCCTCAACGTTAATTCTCCCTATGGTCTACCCACCGTGTTCTCACTGACCTGTCTAAGTCAATCACGTGTAGTAGCGCGTAACAGCCAAGGTAAACCTCATGAACTACATCGATAGGATTTCACAGCACAACAGTCACACCATCCTTCAATACTAGGCATGCAAAGTAAATAGAATCCTAATATGAAAACAAGACCCAATGGTCAAAATAGGGATACATGCATGGGAAATACATCCAATGCACAACAATTAACCTTGTTCACAATCAACATCCTCTACTCTAACATAAGAAAAGAAGGAAAACAATAGGTCTAAAACGGTAAAGGAAAAATACCCAGTTTAAGTGTATTGATGGAATTTTCACAAAATATTCAATGAAATTCAACGAAAAGGTACATACCACCTACCTCAGGGTTAAGAGATCAATGTACATGAACCAAGAGGATTGAATCATATTAGAATGCCATATATATAAGAAAAAATAGAAAATGATCAACCCACTATATCTCACTAAAGGGGAGAAATTGGAAAATGATGATGTAGGAGAAGAGATAACTCATCGATGTGATTCCAATGCAACCGACAGAGTTTGAATTAGAGGAAAGATGGAGGCTCGGGGGTTCATCGAAGATCCGTGACTGTACGGTTTCTCTCGGACAAATGGAAACTAAAATAAGATGGTTTTGTCAGTCAGACACGACCCCAGTGCATTTAATAAAAAAACAAAATACACAGCGTGTAGTTTTGGAGTACACAGCGTGTGCTTACTATTTCTCTACTCCGATTTAGGCGACCTCTACATCACTGCACATGACCGTGGGTGTGGCCAGGACATTACCAGCACACGGCCTCCTGCAGCAACGATGTACAAGGTTTGTACTCATAAAGTACATGACATGTACTTCAAAAATATCAAAATTTTCCTCTTTTTCTGAAAAATGAACAGAAAAGGAAAGACATTCCTGAAAATAAGATAAGGGTTATTACACTCTCAAAATGATTTGAATCACCTGAATAGGAATGGGGAAGAGTTCCTAAATAACTTCATTTTCAGTATTCCCTATACCCCATGGAATGTGAATTTTCTTTTTGATGTTATGGGAAAGAACCATCTAACCCATGAGTTGAAGGATTCCAAAAAATAGTGGAACATGATGCCTATTTTGGCACAGTTTCATATTAGATTAATGAAATTAGGTTTTGAGGTTTCCTTGGAAAATTTTCAGTTTATCTCTTTATTCATGACTTTAATCTTCAGAAAAATCATCTTGATGATGGATTTTTAAGCAATATGGATTCTCTCTATATTAGGGAGGGAATTGTTGCGTATTTTTTGTCTATGGATGGTATGATTTGTTTTCTTAATAATATTCCTATACCATTATCCTTGATAAATGTTATGATATGGATTTATATAATTCATAGTGGGAAGTGCACACAAGAACTATAGAGATGATTTATGACATGCGGTGATGATTCAGGTGTCCATGTATGAGATACAATGTTTCCCAATTTCCTCTTGTTATTATATATACTAACATGTCATGGTTGAGTATTAAAGACCTTTTGGTATATTTTAGCCACTGCTAGTACTGACATGGTAGTGGGATGGGATTTCAACAGAAATTTTGGTTTGATTTTCATGTACAATAAGAATGAAAAATTTTATATGTGTTGTTATTTATTGGAAGACCATATAATATCACTTTATATAAAATTGTGATAAAATTTAATTTTATTACGTTGGAAATATATATTTTAGAGTGGTTATTTATTCATGTTGTTACATATTCTATTAGCTTTAATTGGGATCAACATTTAACTTCTCACTTTTGGATAGGTATCCAAGATGAACTGTGATATCAGTTTGGATAGAATTTGGGAGACCATCCATAGATGGATGACATGGAATATAGGCCTACTAAAATTCTTAGGTATATTATTCATTCCTATATCATCCATTATGGTGGAGCATGGGATTACCATTTGCGACTGGTTGAGTTGGATTATAACAATAGTTACTAGTATTAAATTAGTATTTCCCCTTTTAAGGTTCTTTATGGCCATCCTTTTAAATAATTGTACTGTACTAATAGATAGGTTCTTATTCCATGGTGGTAATGATATTTGTTCAATATATTAAATCAAATATTCATTTGATTCAATAGAGGATGAGGATGGAACAAATCCATTATAAATATTATAATATCAACATCATAAACCATTTTAGGTTTTAGTTGGGGATCAGGTGTCCATAAAGGTTTCACCATGATTAGTCCATTATGGTATATAGAGGAGAGGGAATCATTCTCCTCATTTGTGGGACATTTTATTTATTTTGAGATATTTGGAAAATGGGCATACAATTTAGAAATAATTCCAGAGATCATGTCGATAAATAATGTTATCCATAAATCATAGCTATGAAAGAAACATTCTGATCTATCTCATGTTTTGGGATCGAGTGATCTTGATGATGAAAATATTTCATCTATGATTAAGCATCCAATCATGAAACAAGATTCTAAAACAATGTACATTTTTGGAGTATGGTACCTCTATGTTTTGTTCTATACTATCATGGTAATGACTATTATTTGACATGAGATCATGAGAAACTAATGAGAGAGATGTGGCCTCACCTTTTTGATATTGATGCTTCGAGAAAATATTTTTGAGGACCTAATGTTTTTATGGTCGGATGGTTGAAACACCACATTACCTTTCAGAAATTTATGTTATATAACATTTATTGGATTTCCATTTTCAATTGTAGATTAGGGACAAAATGAAATTGGGTGGAATCTATAAAGATTATGTTTGGGATTTGTTGGAATATTTACCCTAATAAATTAAATTTGTTTAGTCTTATATGGATTTACACACTGTGTAATAGGGATACACAATGTGTAATCATCACCTAGGAGATTCCATGAAGCTGGTACAAAGAATGCACGGTAACACATCATGTACAACATACACTTCATGAAGATATTAAAAGTCCTATTTTTTTAAAAGGGGTTTATTTTTATTCGCATTTGTGAATTGACAATTACATGATGTGTAATGGTCTTGAAAACCATGTAAAATCAATTTGGTCAGTTTTAGAATGGAATATTTGTTGGCAATTATTATTTCCCTCCTCTATGATTCATTTTTATTGACCCAAATATTCTCTTATGAGTTTTTTTGTTGATCATGAATCTCTTTGGATCATCAATTTTGAAATTTATCATCATGGTGGTTGTGTTGAATATCTATGATTATGAATTATCCTAGTTTTCCGTCTCCAAATATTTCCACATTGGAGTTTTATAGATCATCCATGGATTGATGGACTTAAATAACATGTTGTTGAATATTGATTCCAATTTGAGTTCCTAGACCATTAATAACTCCATTCATGTTTCTATATCCTGTTGCTAGCATTGTTATTCCATGAAAATGATTGGTGTTTCATTTAAAATTTTCCAATAAATTCAACCTCAAATTTCTTTTAGTTATAAATTTCCATTAATTAAAATATTTAAGACTTATTTAGTTCATATTAGAACTAAAATTAATGTGTTATGTATTTTTTGAGAACCTCACATTCCAATGAAATTGGAGATTGTTGTGTACATTGAAATTAATTTATTTATGAATTGGTTTTCTAGAAAATGAATCATCAGCCACAACCGTTAAAAAAATTGTGGAAAATGTCCAAAATTGATATGATAAAAACCATTGATAGGATTTAGTTTTAAAATGAATGAAATGATGAAGAACTTTTCAATTGGTTTTGAAAAGAAATTGTTCTATTAATACATAAAATGCGTAAATTTTACTTTAAATTGATTTGAAATTATTTTACCATTATTGATTTATTAATTTAGAAGATGTGAGCCTAGGTAGATAATGGGATCTTTGGAACAAGAATGATATGATTTAAATTTCAATGAAATTCAATTACTATTACAAATAAAAAAATTCCATTTTCGACATTCATTATTTGTGATGGGAAGTTGATGGGTCCTATTTGGCATGATCTTGAGGGATATGTGTATATATATTTTCAGTTATCAATGATATCATAGGTTCAAGGTTCCTATTACTAGAATCTATCATACCACCTAGTAGATGACTATGTTTCTCGTCGTGATTGTTTTGATATATATTCCATCAATTGATTGATTTTTTATATATTCCTAGATATTTATTAGAAATATTATATATAAATTGTTTACTTTATTCATTATTATAAATATTTCCATCATTTGAAATGAAAAGAATGTTTTTCTGAATATGTAATTTTACCATAATTCTGATTTTTTTAAATTGGAATGCATGATTATTTTATTATTATAGAATATTATTATGGAACACATAGTTAGACTGCACTAGTATATTTATTTCACACCCTACTTTTTCCTTCATGTATTTGTATATTTATTTATGCACTCTGAGTAAAGGGAATATGCCCGATAGAGGTAGTGGATGTTCCTAATACATTGGGGAGGGAGTGACATTTCCTTTGTAATGTTGGGATATCTAGTCTATTTTATGGTACTATGCTGATGTAAATTTTGGGTTTTTATTTACTTATTTAGTTTCTATTATCATATCCCTTTGGAGTATTAGATCATAGTGATATGTATCGTTATATTCCATTGTTCTTGTTAAAAATTCCTTCCCACATTTATATTTCCTGATTCCATGTTCAACTATGAAACACATTGGGATTGGATTAGGTCATGATTAGCTTAGTTAGAATGGTTCTGGGGTATCTGAGCGGATTGATGACATTATAGAAAATATTTAATTTCTAATAGATAAACAAGATTCAAACAGATTTTAATGGAAACCATTTGTTACATTGCTTAATCAATTATCAAAGCGATTCAAATGAATCCCATTTGTATTCCATCTGTTAACTATATTAAAGAATAACAATGACTGTTTCTATTTGTTTTATGATGAAAGGTCAATATACATGACTCATGTTGTTGTTTATAGACATTATATGAAATGAGTGATCCTAATAAAACGTATAAGATGGGTTGAGTCCCATTAAAAATTACTTGTGGGACTAATATCTCTTATGAGAAACGGTGATCCCCATTATAGATCATGAAAAATCAGTGATCCTGGTATAGATTATACAAAGGGTGGGTGACATTATAACTCTCCAATCCATTGGGTAACTATTATATTCTCCATATAATTATATTGGAAGTTGTAAATATATTTAGTCTAATTTTTAAGGGTTATATAAGAGATGTATATGGGTTCCTGATTATGATTATCTAAGATACCAGTGTGTTATATATATAATTTCTATGGGTTTCTGATCTTTCTCTTATTCAATATTGATCTCACATATATCCTGAATATTGATACATATGAATAATTAGTTAATAAAATAATTATTCTATTTTTTCATATATGATGATCTGGGTATTGATTGGAATGATTTATTTTATGATTTTCTCAAGAATTATAATTATTACATTGTACCCTTATACTCTTTTTTCTCTGATGATTATAATTTTTTAATTCTTATTTCATTTCTTATTGAGAATTTCATCTCACACATCTAATTTTTTTTATTCCCCGGCTTATAGGTAATGTTATCAAATGTCCTAGTTAAAAGATACATTTCATATGGATAATGAGGATTTATTGATGTGAAATATAAACGACGGGTTATGAGGATGATATTATCTTTTAGATTTTGTGAATTGTTTATGTAAGATATTTTAAAAATTATATAAAAATATAAATCTAAAATTTCC
This sequence comes from Viscum album, assembly GCA_963277665.1. Lineage (NCBI taxonomy): Eukaryota > Viridiplantae > Streptophyta > Magnoliopsida > Santalales > Viscaceae > Viscum > Viscum album. The sequence continues at coordinate 387,527,175 of OY728155.1, forward strand.
TTGAAGCTATATGTGATCCAACTTCCCTTTTGACATTGTATGGTTTAGAAGGAAAAATTGGGTAAAAAGATACATTAGCAGTGATGAAAATAAAAAATACTACAATTTTAGCTCCGAATCTAGGAAAATTGTTTCTTGGATGTTTTAGTAAAAATGTTGAATGATTACCACAATTAAAATCATTTAGATGAGGAATACATATTCATTCAATGAAATACACATTATAGGGGAGGATAAGAATAAACATAACCCAAATGATCTAATAGATACAATGATGGTTGAATCAAATATTGGGTGTGGAATTATATTCATGGGGAATAGATAAAATAATTGGGGAGGGAAATACATGTCATAATTTTTGTTAGATTGTAGAGGGAATGATATGTGATTTGATATTCAATAAAATATAATTAATAATTTTAAAAAATTGGAAAAAATATCCTATAGTACACCAGCTACCCAATGTACCCCTATCAGGTAGCCTTTTCCCTTTGGATTCCTTACCTAGACCCAACAATTTACTAGTGGTCCAGCTTGGCTCATATAACCACAAAATCATACAAGTACATACATAGTAGTACTACATAATGCGATCTATGTTATATGTAATAAATTAAATTTTTCTTCAAAAATTATCAATTTGAATAATTCTAACACTATTTGTACCGTGTACTAAAATAACCAAAACACAAAAATATAAACAAGGATAGAATTAATATCAAAATTTCACCCAATTATATTTGAATATCAAAAATATATCTACTATAATATCTCATAATTAAGATTACTCACTAACCCTTTCAAAAGAATATCCTCATAAAAAACAAAAATTTCACCCTCCGAATAACATTTCACCTCTTTGATAAATCCATGATTCTAGTTTATATTTTCTTGTGTTACGTTTTCCTATTAAATATTATCCATCTTTGGTAGACTATTTTTAATTTACTCAATGAATTAAATAACTATCTCCAATTTTGTATCATTGTTAATAATGACATGGTATATATTTTGATGATATATAAATGTAATATATATTTAATATCACATAGTTTTTTATCATGAAATCATTGACATTCAGTATTTAATATCATCAAAAAAATATTATAAAGTTTTATAATGAATGGTGAGAATTTTCCCATGTTTCATAACCATTATAATTCCATCCCTGAAGATGTTCATAGGATTACATGGTCTCCTCATATTCCATTAGTGAAACTTACTGTTATTCATTAATTTTTTATAATATCATAATTAATTAACTATCAATAAATCAAATAAATATTGTTTGATTTCACTTGTAGGATAATTCTTATAATAATGGATAACTATTCTATAATTGACCAATATAAAAAAGGATCTATACAACATGAAAAATACTTCCATGAAGGGTAGAATATCAATCTATACCATATAAATGTTATTATAAGGGAACTATAATATTAAAATATAAACCAACCAAAATCTAATGGAATATTATATGCATGATCAAATAATTTCTTACAATATCTGTCACGACCTGTTCTCGGGCCAGTGTCGTGACAACCACAAGCCCTCCATCCATAGGCCAGGGGCTGGCGACTAGCACCAAAGGTGAATCCTTGATAAAAAGGGAAGGCATTGCTTTTTAACCTAAAACACAAACACAAACCTAACACAACAAGTAGAGGAAGAAAGTACTAGAATAGAAAAGTATGGTGTGAAAAAAGTAAGTGGGCCATTATACAAACCCAACAGAACAACAAGTACAAGTATAGGTAAAAAGGAAAAACAGCTCCTAGATCGTCCACTGGGAAATCCTACATGAATGGTAGGAACTGAACTCGAACAACTCGTCCCTGCGGTATGTCCCATCTAGTCCCGCTCTGAGCAGCCTCGTTCGACACCCTCAACCTCCTTCACTGATATCCGTCGTCTGCACAGAATACAACTAGGTGCGGGCGATGCTCGTGCGGGGGTGAGTATAACAATACATAGAAGGGGACCCAGAGACCCCTGAAGGTCTCCCAGAATCCACAAAGGATAAACCACAACATAAATATACAATCCCAAAGTATCAAACATACCTACTTAGGTATATGACCATACATACACCTAAGTTACCTGTAACAGTCTCGGCTCTAACTCTCGAGCCCAAACCCAACCCAGTAATCAAAGGAAGTAAAGTCAATCACCATGATGATAATGTTTTAAATACATGACTCAGATCACATAGTTATAAATCTTTCGTATAGAGATAGATATGATCAGACGTAGTCACTGATTCATCTAAGCTGTCGGACCCACACAGGATACAGGACTAGCTAAGCTGTCAGACCCACACAGGATACAGGACCAGCTACTCTGTCGGACTCACATAGGATACAGGAACAGAAGTCAGAACTGTTGGACCCATGGAGAATCCAAGTATAGTAGTCATCTCTATTGAACCCACATAGGATTCTGGATCATTAATCATCATTTGTTGAACCCACGTAGGATTCCGGTACAGTAGTCGTCGCAGACATCTGCACACAACACGCTTGATTCCGGGAGGGTCCACTCCTTGAGTCAAGTGTTGATACATCAAATATCACTAATTCCTAATTTTATGTATCTTGTAGTTCTGTCTTATCAAAAATAACCCAATGAAATAGACGGCGCGCCAATCGGACGCCCATTCTGAGAGTTATTGGCATTTCCGTTATAGGGGCCCGGTTGGATTTACGCTCAATTCAAACCAGATCATTTTAATTTTTTTTCCAAAACTCACTTATAGTATTTCAAAAGTACCTCTACATTAGAGGGGTCCCAGTGCCGCAGACGGCGCGTCGTTAGGATGCGCGGTCTTGATGATATTCACATTTAAGAGAAGTTGGGGTCGGCCCGTCAAGCCCAGCGGCCTTAGGTGGGTCAGCTTGACCTGGCTCGGCATGTCCGACCCATCTGGGAGGTCTGTCGGGCCTGACATGGTGGGTCCCACCCAGCTGGGATGTCAGCCCGGCCCAGTGGGGCACCGCCCACCCGTGGACCTGCCCGCTCTTCGGGCCTGTCCGGTTCACCGGGTTCCACCTAGCGACGCTACCACTCCCATGCCCGGTCGGCCATAGCAGGATGGTTCAATTCAGTGCACGCAGACCGCACAACGGGCTGCGATTATCCTTCACACGGTGCATGTGGGAAACGCGGTCCTCCAACCCGGCATGCAGGTGGCCAGTAGGTTCACCCAGCATAGCGGCCTATAGAAGCAGGTCGCGGCTCCTCCGTGCAGCACCTACAGGCGCTGTGGATCTCCAGCCCTGCTGGCAGGCATCCGACTAGCTCGGTTCGGCCAAGCGGCCCATGGAGGAGGGTCGTAGTTTTCCTCCACGCGGCTGGTGCGACGGTGCCGATCAACCACCACTGCGGCCTAGCCTGGCCGCGGCCTTCGGTTCCATAGCGCGACGTGATGGCGCTACGCCTCTTCATCCATGACGCTCCTCCCTGCCAAAGTTCCTCTTCCGTCTGTTGCGGTACTTCTAGAGTTGGTTATTCTCTAGTGTAGTGCGATGAAACCTTTCCCTTTTGGCTCCGCCTCTGACATCATCAAAAGAAAACAACAAATAGGAGGGTTGGGCCATGTTTGTGAGGTCTAAACCCTCCTCGTCATTTGATAACATTCGACACATCAATTGGCCAATGACGAACCAAAGCATTCATAAAAAAATGGTATAATTTTAATTATTTAAAATTAAACAAATCCCCTTACCTTTATTTGTAGTATATTTTCAAAGGCATGGAAAATGAATTCGAATGCGTCATTGAATGTTGCGTCCGTCACACACCGCTGTTTCCGGGCTCAAGAAATGTCCTTGTTCTTCGTCGGTGATGGTGCATTCTTCATTGGAGAGAATGGGCGATCTTCATGTTCTTCACGTTCCTTGATGGAAATGTTTCATCCTTCCACGATTTATCCCATGATCCCAAATATTAATCTCCAAGACAAAATAAAATAATAGGCTCCCTGATATTTTTATATTTCCATGTATTTGAAATGAATTCAAACAGTAAAATTAATTAATGAAGAAATTAATTGATTGTGTTGGAACATTAATGGGGGAGGGAGGTGGAGAGTTCCACCAAAATAAATGAAGAGTGGTGGATTTAATAAATTCAATGGGAGTTAAAGAGTTAAAGGGGAGTTTCAAGGGGAGTTGAGGGGTTTGAACTTGTGTGAGACCCACCACAAAATATCCTCCCATGGGTGGTTATGTGGGGGTGGGACCCACCTCCAACTCCCCTTTGGAGAAATAACCACCACCCAAATACTTTAACCATCTAAATAATAATAATCCATCACTTATTTTTATTTTACCTTTTTTTATGAAACCCTGATAACGAAATTCCAAACATGCTAAAACACAACTGCGATAAAGGCCCCCTTAGGAGAATACTGGAACTGTGAGTTCAACGGTGTTATTCGATTTCAATTCCGAGCATCGGTTCAGAAGATACAAAATCCCACACGTACGTTTACTGAATGTACCTGAAAAAAATTTCAGAAATTGATTCTGGGCACACTGGGCCTCAGAATCAGGTGCCATCAAGAACTGCGGACTCGTAAATTTCCCATGTATTTATGAAAAAAATTTCCAAAGGATTTCTGGGTCTTTACATTCTCCCCACCTCAGGGCTTTATGTCCCCGTATGTTACAACACATACTATGGGAACAAATGTGGGTATGGGGCACACATCTAATCCTCATGCTTCGATGTTCTCTCCTAGAGGTTCTCGTGGTGCTAGCGAATGCGCACCAGAGGAATTGACTTTCCTTGTAGGACCCACCCCTGTTGATCCTCAATCTATACTAGAACCCCCATGAATGACGCCCCATCATCGATGTCCATCGCCTCATGGTCGATGATGTGGGATGGGTCGAGCACCTATCTTCTCGGCTGAGATACGTGGAAGACGTCATGCACCCGGTGCAACTAAGGTGGAAGAGCCAGGCGGTAAGCCACCTCACCTACTCTACTGAGAACCTGGAATGGTCCAATGAATCGTGAATATAACTTTCCACCGCAGCCAAATCTACGTAGACCTTGTCGAGGTGAGACCCGTAAGAAGACGTGGTTGCCATCCTCAAACATCAGTGGTCTCAGTCTCTTATTACCAAAGGACTTCTACCTGCTCAGTGAAGTCTTTATCATCTCATGGTTGATCCGCACCTTCCTCGTTGTCTCCTACACCATCTCTGGTCCTATAAGTGCTGACTCCACTGGGTCAGTCCAGCACACTATTGATCTGCAAGGTCGGTTGTACAGTGCCTCCTAATGTGCAATCCTGTTGGTAGAGTGGTATCTGTTGTTATATGAAAACTCTGCCAAGGGAATGTGATCCTCCAAGCTGTGAAGAAAGTCGAGGAAGCATGCACGGAGCATGTACTCGAGATTCTAGATGGCCATATCAGTCTTTCCATCCGTCTATGGGTGGAAGGAGGTGCTCAAGAGAAGCTGCGCCCCGAAATATTCTTGCAACCCCTTCCATAGTCGGGAAGTGAAACAAGCATCTCGATCAGAGATGATCGTCAATGCCACACCATGAAGCCGTACGATCTCATGTACATAGAGGCGTCCCATGCTCTCTACTAAAGCGCTGCTCTCTAATCAGTATGAAGTGGTATGAATTGGTGACTGGGTCGACAGTCACCCAGATAGAGTCGTGTCCTCTGGATGTACGTGGGTGTCCTATCATGAAATACATAGATATCCCATCCCACTTCTCTCTGGGACCTCTAAGGGCTGAACCAAGACTGTTGGAACCTGGTGCTCTGCCCCCACTTGATGTCAAGTGATGCATCGTGAGACAAACTCTGCTACCACAATCTTCATACCCGACCACCAGTGCAATCTTCATGAGGTCCTGATACATCTCCCCCACTCCTGGATTTACCACTAGAGGGGAAGTGTGAAACTCCCTCAACACCTCCTCCTGTAGTGAAACTGGTACCATGGTACGTCCTCTGAAGAAGATTATGTGCTCCCCACCATTAGACAAACCATCATGTGCCTACCTTGAGGATATATATGCTCGTCGAATCTCACAGTCAATGTCCCCACGATGTGCCTCTCTGACTTATTTAAGAAGTGGAGGAGTGACTGTGATAGTGTAAAGATCCGTGTTTGGAACCAGGTTAAAAAGTCAGGGAAATTGAACTTTTTCAATTTCTGTGCGTGTCGAATCTACGACCAGGATTTAGAACAGAAGACTACTGGTTTTTTAAGACAAACCATATGGTGCACAGGTGGTGCATGGTTTCCCAAACCATGCAGCCCAAACTGTGCAACATAAAAGAGGGTGGAAGAGGAGTCTGCATATCCTGCACATGGTTTCCCCAAACCGTGTGACTAGCCCGTGCGAGGTGACTGGGGTGTCTAGTATAGGCCGCAAGGTTTCCACATGGAAAAACGTGTATTTCAAATCATGAGCGGCCCTCATTTTGGGGTTTTAGATGTTTTAAAATGAAATTAAGAATAAAATGAAACTAAAAAGAAAACCTAAATTCTAATAAACTCTCCCGCCTCTTTTCTCTCGCCCTGAACCAGCATGAACCCCACCCCCTTAGAGCCACCGTCCTCGCGCGAGTCCTCACTCGGCTGCACAACCTTCCTCATTTGTTCTTGGAATTTCCTCCTTCGAATCTCCGTGGTAAGACTCCTCCTTCCTTCCTCCTCCCTTCTTGGCTGATTTTAGGGATCCTCATTGCCCTAATTTCATTCGGCCAAGCACCCCTAAGTTTAGGGTTTGGTTGATTTTGGTTTATTTCTTGTTCCTCTTGTTCCAGGGTTGTGCGGAAGGTCCCTTGGGACCTTGTTGGTGTGCGTACAACATCCATTTCCGAAGTTGAGGTAGATTGCGATGATTTCGATCTTCCTGTTTGATTTTGAGGCATAGGTCGTATGTGAAATCACATATGCCTCATGGGGGAGCAGCAACGGCTTTTAATTTGAAAAAATGAAGAGCTGGAGTGGACAGATGGATCCACCTTGAGGTAGGATCCCTCTCCTTTCCTTTGATTTAATGTGATGTGTTAATGAGTTATTTTTGTTCTGCTTTAGTATGTTAATCATGCAAGTTGAGTTTGAATTTAATGCTTCTGTGCAAAGAGTGAGAATTGCAAGGAAAATTTTAAAACGGTTGCTTGGTCACTAAACTAATGATTTTATAACAAAACCCCTCGATCAGAGGTGTGTAGTCTTCAAGATAAAAGTAGGAAGCAGATTATTATGCTTGCCTGCTAAATTATTGTTACGCTTTGGTGATAATTGATGATATCATTTTTCCACTGAATTATAGAAAATGGTTAAAGCATGATAGTTTTTCTATTCGGATGAAATGGTTAAACATGAATGAGATCGATTAGGTTGGTAAGACCATGCCTTAGGATAATGGAATAAACACAGCTTGTGTTAATGGAATGGATCTAGTGAATGTGACTTCACTAGGAGGGGTAATCCATAACACCTCTTTATGCTTTAAAAATCCCTATATGTATTTGAAATGATATAAAAGGAATGAAGAATTAATTGGGGTTAGCCAACACCGTACATGGGTGGGTTGCCTAATGTACCTTATATCAATGTGATGAATACGATAAATGATGTGATAATGATACTTGAGATGGTTTTCCTTAAGTATATTTGTTTGAATGTGATTATAACCATTTACATGGATATGGGATAAATGATTGATTGTGATTGTGATATGATTCATTGAATTCTTATGAGGTAAATCCATAAGCAGTATACTATAGACATGTTTGTATTGTGAGTGCAAACATGCTGATGCCACATAATGAATGATAAGAAATGTGAGTGCATGTTGAGGCCACGTAGTGACATATACGTGGTTGGATGGGAGGGAGTTATACCCCATGCCAGTGTGATAGTACATGTATATAAGGGAGGCATTCTTACCCCTTTCCAGTTTATTTAGGGATGAGAGGTATTCTTACCCCGTGCCTGCTAATCCTGATATGTTTATGGAAGGGAGGCATTCTTACCCCTTTCCAGTTGACCTATAGGGACGAGAAGCATTCTTAACTCGTGCCCACTAATCTCGATTAATGGGTGGTAGGAAATCTTACCCCATTCCATCTATGATCTAAAGGAATATATATATATATATATATATATATGGTGACATGATCAGGTTACTTCACTGGAAATGAGCCGAAGCTGGTATAACCGTCAGGTGTCCCTTGGGAACCTGGAAGGGTGTTACTTACTTATGTACTTTTCCATACTTATTTTTCCACACCCGCTCACTGTTTAATTATTATACACTGTCTAGATTGGGTTTGACACTGGTGGTGCCGGCCTACTAAGATTTATATCTCACACCCTACTCGGGACGCCATTGCAAAATGGTAACCAAATAGACCTTCTTACTTGCAGGACCTAGGTTGTGTTCTGTGATGTTTGTACCTGAGGAGTTAGGAGCAAATGACCAAGAAGGAGCTTGGGATGCTCAGGAGATCGCACATCGGGACATGATGTCATTTCTTTATTCTTTTTCATTGTATTGTATGCATGCTGTATTGTTTTTTTTTCACCTTGTATCATTAATCATTTCTATATCATGTAAACTGACTTTAGCCTCCTATTATAAAAATGATCACTATTTGTATTCCGCTGCTATTTGTTCATTGTTTATCTATTACTGCATCTGCTACTAGTGTTATTTACTCGGAGATACCCTTGTGAAACTCTTATAAGAGGGTATAGTCTCCCCACTGTCACCTCCCAAGTCCCTCGCTGCTAGTTGGAAGCCTCTGGAGTATGGGGAGATGCGCTTAAGTCCATGTGACCTACCGGTCTTACCAGTGGTTCGATGGTCAGCCAGGCTAGGACGTTACAAAGTGGTATCAGAGGAGTTTTCTTTTATGGTTTATTTTACTATTTAGTGATAGTAGACAGGGATTGGAAGGAGATGGAATTTGGTAATAATCTCTGCTCGAGAGTAGCTAACTCGTGTATAGGGGAAAGCAAAATTGCCTCGAATGAAATTGTTATTTTAATGATTTTGATTATTACGGTTGATTTGATTTCACCATTGGGTGACACACATGGTTTTTGTTGATACTGTTGTTGCAATTTTGGGTTCCATTTCTATTGCAACCCGATGATACGAGAGTATTACAATTCATGTATCATATAGGGACTTTGTTAGAAATCACATGCCATGCATTATTCCATTCCATCTAGGATAAATTAGTTGATGCCTACTATTGTGATAGGTGTTGTGGTAGTTATTCCATGCTTCATTGATATAGGATGTTTCTGTGTTACTGCTTTCAATAACATGCTAGGTTCAGTTAAAATGGAATTGGTTGATTTTACCATATTAAATGATTGCAATTATGATGGGATCCAATTTTCAGTTGCACGGTGTATGGGCTCCTTAGAGCTGGGAAAGGGTAACCTGTGTGATTGAATTTCTAGAAAAAGGGGCTGACAAAGTCAAATTGTAAAATGATTTTGGTTTTGATTAAAGTTAGCCCAATGGAAAACTGTAAAGTGTATGGGTGCTATACAGATTAGTAGGTGGCCACCCGTATGACTGAATGATTGCTTTGAGCATGTTTAATTCTAGAATGTAATTTTTTTCATCTAATCAGAGCCAAATTTCAACCCATGGAGTGTATGGGCGCTTCATGAGTTGTAAAATGACAACCCATAATGAATGTGAAGGCAACATGCTTTGAGAAATGATTATTTGTGTGAAAGATTTTTTGTTCTGATCTGATGTGAATTGGCTTTTTGGGACCCTCGTAGGTCTCCCGATTTATTTCAAATGAATTTTTTATGATAAATTTCCGGAATAAGACGGGTTGTCTGATAAATGTTTAATGGTAAAAAGGGAGTTTTTTGTGATTTTCTTTCTTTTCGTTGAGCTGTTTGTTAAAAAAATGATCAAGTGCCTAGTGATTTTTTTGGTTTAGAATGGTTACTAGCAGTTTTGAATTGATTCTTTTAAAGTGATTAAAATAATGAACGTGATTAAATATAAAGGTCTTGGAAAAGGAACCTATATTGGTGTCCTACTTTGACACCTCGTGTGAGTGTAAGTTATGTCTTTCTTGTGAGTGCCTAGAGATGGAACCGTAGGTGTTTTCCGTGGGAATTTGTTTTCTTCTGGAAAATGACTTGAATGTTAGGATTAATCCCAATGACTTTTGTTGGGTGTAACCAAGTGCTTGGGTCGATTCATGTTTTACATGAGGGGATAGCATGTGGTAGGTAGAACCCTTAGTGCTTCAGTACCATGCTCGTGCGGTGAGATTTTAGACGTTTAGTATCGTTTGGGTGCCGTTTTCCCTTGTAGGAAGTTCAGTTTCAAAGGGCGCCCTTGTTCGGACGGGTGGTCATGTTACTCTTGACCTTGTCTTGGGTGTGAGTGTCGGTTAATACATTTTACCAGTTGGTAAGACATGCCTCTGGCATGGTCGGTTGCTTTGTCCGTCGTTTGACCTTTTCTTATTTATGGTAATGGATGATTGGGTATTTTGTATACTATGTAATGGTCGTATAAGGTGAAATGACGTTTGGCTAAATCTCTTGTGCTGTTGTGTATGGTCTTGGGTCATCTCCGTGGTAGAGTGACCTGAGCGATTGAGAATCAACTTGTCCCAATGCTAGGGATGATTTTTGGAAGACTCGGGTGGTTGACACGCTGGTCTTCTTGCTTAGGGTTTCTTGTGCATTTCTACTTGGTGATTGTGGCTCGGAGAGGAGACAGATGTCTGTTTAATTTTCATGAACTAGTTTGCTTATGATAAGCTGGCCTTCTCTTCATTTGGTGACATCTATGCTTCTATGGTGGGACGTTTCGTGTCGGTTTAGTGAAGTGTGTTATTTCCAAGTAAAAGGAACACGTCAAGAAAGACCATTTGGGAATGATCGGGTTTGATTGAATGCATTTGAGGCTTGCAGGTGTCATTATGCGTCGATGCTCACTTGAAATCATGTCTTTGATCTAGTTGGAAATGTATGCAACCCCTTTTAAGAAACACCATTGGTCTTGGAGGACTTAAGTGGTAAATCGTGAACGATCACAGAATGCCATGTGCGGGATAAAGTCATTGTGATCGGTTTAGAAATCTTATTTTTTCAGTAGGTGAAGCTGAGTTTCTTCTTTAGAGTCGACCAGGGGTGGTTTGACTTTTCTCTTTTCCAGTTTTTGGGTATAAATAACTGGAATCCATTTCAATCCTCTTAGTGTACTCTGATATGCGATGATCATGTCCCCTATCTTGATTTCGTCTTGGATGCACTAAGAGAGCATCGGTCTTACGCCGCGTGAATGTTTTAAAAATCCGTTGAACTCTTTTGGTTGTTCTCCTTCAGCATTGGATGCAGGATGTGTAGTTTCTCTCATGGTTTGATCTTAGAGGAATCACCGAGAGTCGGGTATGAGCTTCGGTGAATGTTCTCATGGTAAGTGTGACATTCCATGGGAGAAGGCATTGTTGTTCAATTTATAAAGCGTCAGTCGTTTAATCTCGGTGTCTTCTTGAATGGTCATCTGGAGATGGATTGACTCGGGTTTCTTGTTTTATGTATGCGGTCTCTGACATACCGTTCTATGGAATATTGTCAGGTAGAGGTGAGTGTGGTTTGTGTCATCCGGTTCCTAATATGAACAACCGGGTCGACTTGGACATTGATGCCAATGGGGAATCGACCATTTGAACTATTTCAAATCATGCTTGGAGTGTCATGGGAATTATTTGGGCGTGCATTGAAATTTAATTCCAATGGTGGTCTGAACCACAGTTTGCAGTTGGTCACCTAACATTAAAAATCTATGGTGGGATGTACATGTGGCTAGATTCTTGGTGCGTCAGTGATGAGGTTGTGTCTCTAGTATTATGGGCTCGGGTAATAGTCGTTTGGGTATTTTTGTTGGAAGACGGTTGTTGGATCAAGTGTTGAAGAATTATGTGTCTTGGTCTTAAGTGGATGAGCGTTGCTGTGTTAGATGTTTTAAGACGTTGCACAGTTGCTGGAATAGAGCTCCACGCCCCTTGTAGGTCGAGTGAGGTGCGTTGTTCCCAAAGGCTTCTTGGGGATGAGAATTTCAATGGTGGGAAGGTTTTAATGACCCACATTTGGAACCAGGTAACAAAGTGGGGGAAATTGAACTTTTTCAATTTCCGAGCATGTCGAACCTATGACCGGGCTTCGGAATCGAAGATGGCTGGTCTTTTTAAGTGACAACAGATGGCGCATGGGTAGATCAAGGTTTCCAAAACCGTTCGGCCCAACCGTGCGACTCAAAATAGGGAGGTAGAGGAGTCTGCACGGTCTACTCCCAGTTTCCCCAAACCGTGCGACTAGCCCGTGCGAGGTACCTGAGGTGTTCAGCAGAGGCTGCACGATTTACGCACGGTTTGGAAAAATGTGCGGGTCAAATCGTGCACGACCCTCCTTTTGGGTTTTTAGATGCTTTAAAATGAAACTAAAAATAAAAATAAATTATAAAGAAACCCTAAAATCTAATAAACTCTCCCTCCTCTTTTCTCTTAGCCATAACACGCACGAACCCCTCCCCCTTGGAGCCGCCGGCCTCGCACGAGCCCGTTCTCGGCCGCACCTCCTTCCTCCTCCGTTCTTGGCGATTCCTCCTTCTAATTTCCGCGGTAAGCCTCATCCCTCCATCCTCTTCCCTTCTTGTCAGATTTTAGGTCTCCTCCTTTCCCTAATTTTGTTTGTCCAAGCACCCCTAGGTTTAGAGTTTGGTTGATTTATGTTTCTTTCTTGTTCCACTTGTTCCAGGGTTGTGCGGAAGGTCCCTCGAGACCTTGTTGGTGTTCGTACAACATCCTATGCCGAAGGTGAGGTGGATTGAAGTGATTCAGATCCACCGTTTTTATTCCGAGGCATAGGTCATATGTGAAATCACATATGCCTCATGAGGGAGAAGAAACATCTTTTAATTATAAAGCACGAAGAGCCGGAGTGGACGGATGGATCCACCTTGTGGTAGGATCCCTCTCATTGACTTTAATTTAAAGTGAAGTGTTAATGAGTTATTTATTTACTACTATAGTCTATAAATAATGAATGTTTAGTTTCAATTAAATGCTTCTGTGAAAAGAGTGTGAATTGCAAGGACAAGATTAAAATGGTTTCTTGGTCACTAAACTAACAATATAATAACAAAACCTCCCGATCAGAGGTTTGTCATCTTCAACATAAAAGTATGAAGAAGATTCTTATTCTTTCCCACCATATTCTTGTTATGCTTTGGTGATAATTGATGATGTCATGTTTCCTCTGAATTATACCAAATGGTTAAAGCAAGACAGTTGTACTCTTCGGATGAAATGGTTAAACTTGAATGAAACAGCTTAGGGTGGTAAGACCATGCCTTAGGATAATAGAATACGCACAGATTATATTAATGGAATAGATCTAGTTAATGGGACTTACCTAGGAGGGGTAGTCCATAGCCCCTCTTTATGCTGTGTAAATCCCTATATGTCTTTGAAATGATATAAAAGGAATGAAGAATGAATTGGGGGTTAGCCAATACCGTACATGAGTGGGTAGCCTCATGTACCTTATATCAATGTGACGAATACTATAAATGACGTGATAATGATACTTTAGATAGTTTTCCTTAAGGATATTTGTATGGACAGGATTATAACCATTTACCTAGATATGGGATAAATGATTGATTGTGATTGTGATATGATTATTTGAATGCTTATGAGGTAATTCCTTAAGAAGTATACTCTAGACATGTTGATATTGTGAGTGCGCACATGTTGATGCCACATAATGAATGATAAGATAGGTGAGTGCATTCTGAGGCCACCTATTGACAGATACGTGGTTGGATGGGAGGCAGTTATACCCCATGACAGTGTGATAGTACGTTTATAGAAGGGAGGAATTATTACCCCTTGGAAGTTTATTTAGGGACAAGAGGCATTCTTACCTCGTTCCCTCTAATACCGATACGTGTATGGGAGGAGGCATTCTTACCCCTTTCTAGTTGACCTATAGGGACAGGAAGCATTCTTACCTCATGAGATCTAATGTCAATTAATGGGCGGGAGGAATTCTTACCCCATTCCATATATGATTTAAATGCATTTATATATATATATGGTGAAATCAGGTGACTTCACCGACAACGATCTGAAGCTGTTATAACCATCAGGTGTCCCTTGAGAACCTAGACAAGTGTTATTAACTTATGTACTTTTGCTTACATATTGTTCCACACTCGCTCACTATTTAATTATTATACACTATTTAGATTGGGTTTGACACTTGTGGTGCCGAGATACTGAGATTTATATCTCACACCCTACTCGGGATGCCATTCTACTGGGGTACCCGAGTAGAACTTCTTGCTTGCAGGACCTAGGTTGTGTGCTGTGATGTTTGTACCTGAGGAGTTAGTAGCAAAGGACCAATCGGGAGCTTGGAGAGCTCAATAGATTTCCCATATGGCCTTTCTATATTTTCCTTATTCTTCTACATTGTATGGTAAGCATGATTTATTGTTTCTTGTTTTCACCTTGTGTCATTCATCATCCCTGTATCGTGTAAACTGGCTTTGGCCACCTTTTATAAAAATGATCACTATTTGTCTTCCACTTCTGTTTTTTCGTTGTTTATCTAATACTGCATATGCATATAGTGTTATTTACACTAAGATACCATTGTGCCACTCTAATAAGACGATATAGTCTCCCCACTATCACCTCATGATACCCTCGCTTCTATTCAGCAGCCTCTGGCGTATGGGGAGACGTGCTTGAGGCCATGTGAGCTATCGGTCCGGCCACCTATTTGATGGTCAGCCGGGCCGGGACATTACAGAGAGACAGAAGAAAGGATGATCCATCTCTATCCACAATGGATATATGCAATGTGGCCAGCTACTCTGTCATCTCTCCTAGCAGCTGATTACCTGATCTTCTATTGAGAGAATCTGCTACAACATTCCCCTTCCTCGAAATATATACTATTTGGAAGTCATAGTCCTAGAGGAACTTGAGCCATCATCACTATCTCAGGTTTAGGTCCTTATTCTAGAAGATATACATGAGACTCTTGTGGTTACAGTAGACTATAAAATGATCGCCCATCAGATAGTTCTGCGACATCTTCAAGACAAAGACCACTGCTGGTAACTCTAGGTCATAGGTAGCGTAGTTCTGCTCATGTTGTCTCAACTACTGAGAACTATACATGATCACTGCTCGCTCCTGTATCAGGACACACCCACATCCAGTCCTTGATGCATTGCAGTAAACTACATACCCTACGCACTCCTCTGGTAGCCTCAATATGGGAACACTAGTCAATCTTTGACACAGCTCCTGAAAGCTCTGCTAGAATATCTTTGACCACACGAAGGGTGTCCCCTTATTTGTTAATGCTGAAAGCAGTGCTGCAACTCTAGAAAAGTCTGGCACAAATCTCCGATAGTACCCTACATTTCCCAGGAAACTCCGCAGCTCTGTCACACTCCTGGGTGGCTCCCAAGCAAGTACTGCCTCAAACATCGCTGGATCCACTGCAACACCAGGATCCGAGATGACGTGTCGCAGAAAGTGAACCTCTCGAATCTAGAACTAGCACTTAGAGAGTTTACCATAAAGATGGTACTCTCGTAGTACATCTAGTACTATCCGCAAAAGGTAGGCGTGCTCCTCTTCAGTAGTCGAGTAAATCAGTATGTCGTCAATGAAGACTATGAAAAAGCGATTGAGGTAAGGATGGAAGATCCTGTTCATGAGACTCATGAACACTACTAGAGCATTGGATACGCCGAAGGGCATAACCAAGAACTCGTAGTGGGCATACTGACACCTGAAGGATGTCTTCTACACATCCTTATATCAAACTCTGAGATGGTGATAGCCTGACCTGAGGTCTATCTTTGAAAACCATCATACTCTCATGAGCTGATCAAAGAGGTCGTCAATCCTCAGAAGTGGGTACTTGTTTTTCACGGTCACTTGACTCAGCAGATGGTAGTCGACACACAGTCGCAAGCTCCCATCCACCTTCATGGCAAACAAAATCGGAGATGCCCATGGTGAAACATTGGGTCAGATAAATCCCTTCCCCTACAAGTCCTCCAGCTATACCCGCAGCTCACGAAGCTCGGCGGGAGCCATCTGATATGCTTGAGTATATATCGGTGCCATCCTGGGGTACATGTAAATGTAGAAGTAGACCTATCATTGAGAAGGTAGTCCTGGAACATCATCAGGGAAAACATCCTAGTACTGATCCACCACAACAGGAAAACTCGGACTCCTCACATCAACCACTCCAAGGATGAGACTAGCAAACTGATGTGCGATCGACTGGCCCCTTTTATGCATAAGTCCATCCTACACTGAAAAGGCTCCATTATTGCTGGTGAAGGTGAACATGGTACCATCTATGCGGATACACCACACTTTGTTCCTAATACAATCAATATGATCATGAACTGTGGATAACCAGTCCATACCCAAGATGACATCATAAGGCATCAACGCCACTATAAGAAGATCCCAGCTAAAGATCTCACCTCATTAAGTAAGATCACCCTGCCAACACTAGTGCATAATCGTCGAGTATGCTCCCGTAGGAGTATCTAGCCGTAAGGATCGAGACAACAGATCTGTCAAAACCTCCGATCTCTAAACGAGGGCAGTGACAATAAAATAATGACTCGAACCCGTGTCTATATGTACTGCAGCAAGGATGGAGTAGACATCAATAATACCCTGAATCATATCAGGTGCACCGTGGTCATAGGTCTTTACTTTCGGGAGCTTAGCGCGTCTCTGTCTGCCAGCTCCCTATGGTCGGGGTGGAACTCCTAGTGTTGGTGGTGGTAGAGCCTCTAAACGTATTCCACCACCCGCTGCTAGGCCAGCTCCTCTTCCATGTCCGCATACTTCGGGTGGACAACCACAGTCGAACCACTACCTCTACCTGGGAGGTCTCTCTAATGTCTACTGCTCATCTGCATGGTGGGTATTGCAGTCATGAGCCATGTGGCCCTACCCGCCGCATGCATAGAACTGCCTGCTCCTCGTATAGCTATATGTGTTTCATATTCCCCACACAACCGAACCTTTATCCTGGGGTCGCCCACCTAATGGATTGGTCCGCTTGGACCTCTGTGTCATCTTTCTACTATTCACTGCATAAGACTCCACTATGTGTCGCCCAGTGGTGGGTCTCCCTGCTTGTGACTGCTCAGTAAGAAAACTCCCCACTAGAAGGGCTCGCTCCAGCACCCCCCCCTACGTCGGAATACTGAGGGGAATCTTAGAAGCCCAGATCTCTTTAATAAGTCCATGATCAAAGGTTTGGGCCTTAATGAATAGGTCTTGAAACATATCTGTGGAGTAGCATGAGAGGTCAGTGAACCTCGCTGAGTACTGAGCTACTGTCATGCTGCCCTAAAGCTGATGAAGTAACTCCTGAATCTGCACCGCACGAAGGGTGGCTAGAACAATATCAGAGAGAAAGAGACTCTCAAAGTATGTACAGAGTAATGATGCCTTATCATGAACCTGGAAGATTATCCTCCACCATCTACTTATTGCTGCATGCAGGAGACTCGTGACAAGGATCAACATGAGGTCAGTTAGTGTCCCTACCAATCTGAAAACTCTCACGACAACCTCCTACCAATCTTCGGCTGCCTGTGGGTCCGTCTCTCCCTGGAACCTGGACGACCTCTAGTGCGGGAACTCATTCAACACACTCAGGCGGTGCTCACTCTCTACTGTTGGAGCTGGTGGTATCGGTGGCCCAGCGGGTAGTGGTACCGCTGGTACATCCGCTGTGATGGGGCCCTGCACCGAGGCCTCATTGCTCGGTGGGGTACAATCTCTCACGAAACTCAGATCCCATAGTTGTCTACCTTCTTGGAGCCATCATGAAAATAATAAAGTGTGCCAAGGTTAAAATAGTATACCTGGTTAGCTGACACAAAGTAATCATGAAGAAAACTTTTTCAAAGTAAACACACACGCAATCAGTGTTTTCATGCACTGAGTTGGAAATCAGAAGTTAGAGTCCTACTGTATGGATACGTCGGCCGCCTTACTAACACCGGTTTCCCTAAACTGATAACCACACCAAATATACTTAACACTATTTCCATTAAAAGAATCAGAGTCCAAGTTCTGCGGTAGAACTGACTCCTCTGATACCAATTTTTCACGACCCGTTCTCGGGCTCGTGCCATGACTACATAAATATCACCTTCCACAGGCCAGGGGTTGGAGACTAGCACCAAAGTCGAATCCCTGATAAAAAGGGAAGGGATTTCATTTTACCATGTAACACACACAATCCAAACACAATATCTAGAGGCAACAAGTACTATAATAGAAATGTAAGGTGTGATGAAATTAAGTCGGCCAGTATACAAACCCAACTTAACAACAAGTACTAGTAGAAGTAAAAAAGGAAAACAGCTCTAGGATCGTCCATCGAGGAATCCTACCTGAAGGGTAGGTACAGAACTTGAACAACTCATCCTTGCAGTACGTTCCGTCTAGTCCAGCTCTGAGCAGCCTCCTTCCATCACCCTCAGCCTCGATCACTACTGTCCGTCGTCTGTATAGAACACAACAAGGTGCGGGAAAATCCCGTGCATGGGTGAGTATAACAACACTGAGTAGGGGACCCCAAGACCCCCGATGGTCACCCAGAATCCAAAAAGGTTAAAACCCACCAGAAAGATACAATCACAATGTATCAGCCATCCCTACTTAGTTATATGCCCATATATATACCTATGTTACCAGTCACAATCCCAGCTCCATCTCTCAAGCCTAGACACAACGCAATCCTCAAATGAAGTAAAGTAAATCACCACAATGATAATGGTTGAAATACATGACTCAGCTCACACTGGTATACATATTTCGTATAGATATAGAGATGATCAGATGTAGTCACTGATTCATCTAAGCTGTCAGACACACATAGGATACAAGACCAACTAAGCTGCCAGACCCACACAGGATACAAGACCAACTACTCTACCAGACCCACATAGGATACAAGAACAGAAGTCCGAACTATCAGACCAATGGAGGATCCTAGTATAGTATAAATTTCTATCAAACTCAAGGAATATTCCAGTTCAGCATTCATCATTGTCGAACCAATGTAGAATTCTGATACAGTAGTCGTCACAACCAGCTCTAGGGTTTCCGCACGCAGCATGCTCGATTCCGGGAGGGTCCTCTCCTAGTGTCAAGTTTCGATACGTCAAATATCATTAAGTCCTGATTCAATTTATCCCATAGTTCTGTCTCATAAAAAATAACCCAACGCGATAGACGACGCGTCAATCAAATGCTCAGTCTAAGAGTTATTGGTATATCTGTTCCAGGGGCCCTGTTGGATTTACGCTCAATCCAAACCCATCCATTTTCCTAATTTTTCCATAAATCACTTATAGTATCGAAAAAGGACCACTTCATTGCGGGGGTCCCAGTGCCGCAGATGGCGCGCTGTTTGGACACGCGGCCTTGATGATATTCACAAGTAAGCGAAGTCAGGCCCGGCCCATCAAGGCCAATGGGCTGAGGCGGGTCGGCCCGACCCGACATGGTGGGTTTGACCTGGCTGGGGGTCTGGCCATCCCGGTGGGAAGCGTCCCACCTGCGGACCTAGCCCTGGCTGCACACCGGTCCGGTTTGCCCAGCAGTGCCAAGCGGCACCGCCACACCCCTTCCCGACCGGCCGTAGCTGGCCGGTTCTGTTCGGTGCACGCAGCCCAAACAACGGGCCGCTGTTCTCCTTTGTACGGTGCATGGGTGCGTTGCGGTCCAGCAACCCGGCTGGTAGGCCGCTGGCCGGTTCCCCTAGTATAGCGGCTCGCGGAAGTGGGTCACGGCTGCTCTGCGCGGCAGCTACAGGCGCCACGGATCTCCAACCCAGCCGGCCGGCTCGGTTCTACCGAGCGGCCTGCGGACACGGGCCCCAGTTTTACACTGCGTGGCCAGCACGATGGTGCCATTCCACCACTCCCGCTGCCTGGCCTGGCCTCATCCTTCGGTTCCACAGTGCCGTATGACGACACCACGCCTCTTCATCCTCCGTGGCCCACCTTGTCGTTGTTCCTCTTCCGTCCGCCGCTGTCCTTCTGACCGCGGTTATTCTCTAGTGTGGTGCGACAGCACCGCGACCTTTCAGCTCCGCCTCCGATGTCATCAAAATAAAACAACAAAGGGGAGGTTTGGGCCGTGGTCGTGCAGTCTGAACCCTCCTCATCATTTGATAACATTCGGCACATCAATTGTCCAACGACGAATCAAGGTATTAATCGAAGAATGAGGGTATAATTTTAATCATTTAAAATTAAAAATATCCCCCTACCTTGATTCATAGTATGTTATCGAAGGCACCAAAATAGAATTCGAAGACATCATCGAAAGTTGCGCCTGTCACACGCCACCGACTCCAGGCTCAAGTGTCATCCTCCTTCTTCATCGGTGATGGTGCATTATTTGTTGGAGAGAATGGTCATTGTTTTTGTTCTTCACATTCCTCGTTGGAAAAGGGTCATCCTTCAAAGAGTTCTCCCATGACCCCAATGATTAATCACCAAGCCAAAATAAAATAATACGGTCTCTATTATTTTAATATTTCAATTCATTTCAAATGAATTCGAACACTAAAATTAATTAATAAGGACATTAATTAATTGTGTTGGCACAATTAAGGGGGAGGGAGGTGGAGATTTCACCCAAAATAAATGAAAAGTGGTGGTGTTAAAAAATTCAAGGGGAGTTAAAGAGTTAAAGGGGGGTTTCAAGGGGAGTTGAGGGGTTTGAACTCGTGTGGACCCCACCAGAAAATATCCTCCCATGGGAGGTTAAGTGGGGGTGGGCCTCACCTCAAACTACCCCTTGGAGAAAATAACCACCACACAAATACTTTAACCATATAAATAAAAATAAGCCATCACATATTTTTATTTTAACTTTTTTTATGAAACCCAGAAAACTAACTTCCAAACACGCTAAAACAAAACTACGGTAAAGGACCCGTTAAGCGAATACTGGCATTGTTATTTCAACGGTGTTCTCGGTTTTCAATTCAGAACACCGGTTCAAAATATAACAAATCCCACACGTATGTTTACTGAACTTACCCGAACAAAACTTCAGATATTGATTTCGTGCACACCGGGCCTCGGAATCAGGTTCCGTCAGAAACTGCGGACTCGTAAAATTTCTATGTATTTATTAAAAAGAAATTCCACAGTATTTTTGGCTCTTTACAATATTGGTATATTATGATTAATGTTTTATGTAGTTTTTGGATAGTACATGTTACTTAATTGTTGATGGGTATCCAAATATCTCTATAGCTCATTTTATTAATGGGACATGAACTTAACATACTATCTAAAATTGATACTATTATTTACAACATATAGTTATATCACCTCTTGACAAAAAAAATTATGAGTTTATAAATTGATTGTGTCTTCATGGTTTGTAATAAATAATACAATTTGAATATTTGATCAATAATAAACCACATTACCTTGGTACTTCAATGTACCCATTAAATAGAATTATTTAAATATAGAGTAAATTTTCCAAATTAATAATTTTCATTAATTGGGGTTGCTAATGACCTACAATACTCTATGCCCCAACCTTCATTTATTAATATGTGAGGAATCATGATATAAATCTTACTATAATTAATGACTGCTCTAGTGAAAAAACAGGATTTTAAATCAGTTTTTTTTATTTTTAATGTCGTTTTTTAACCAATGATTATAAAGGTGATCTAAAAAAGACTAGTTTCGGCATTATTATTTAATAAACTAATGCCAATTTTTTTTAAAAAAAATTCCTGCCATTTAAAAAAAAACAATCGGCAAAATTTAACAATTTTTTTAGAAAATTGAAAATATTACACTTCCAAAATAATTGAAACACCTGTAATAAATACTCAATATACAATAATCAAATAGTATATATCATTGACTAAAAAAACTATAACCTACATGATTTTATAAAGTTAATCAAAAAATTATCAGAACATATGTATTTTAAAGATGAATTAAAATACACAAACCTTCAATTTACGACATGCTCATTATTACTTATTATTGAAGAATTCATTTGATTATCAGAATGTTCAAACACCTTGTCAATAAAAAGATATGTTTTTACCCCATATGTAATATTATTCATAAATATTTGAATATACATACCTTAAATTCTAATCAAATCTAACAAAGAGATCACAAAAATAGATTGAATATGGGTATGATCTGATTGAGAATATGTCTGGGAATCATTGAATGCCTAAAAAACATTTAATGATATGGGACAAAAAATAGAATAATATGGATGAAAATAGAAAAAAACTAATAAAACTAGCCTTATAAAATTTATCAGTTTCTCAGTTTTGATTATCTCACACATGAATCGTAGAATATAACAACCGCATTCTAGATGTCCTTTTTGATGATGGAACTACAGTTACAAAACATTAAACTAACAATAAAAATAAATATCAAAAATATAAGAATAAAATCTAATATAATCACTAATTATATATACTTCCACATATTTGATTTTATTTGGTGCCTTTATCCACCTGTATTCCTTGTTATATTTTTTCCATGAAGTGCATGTTCATATATATAAAATAATAATACATGAAAAATCATTGAGAATTAAGCATACTGAGTTTATAAATAAAAAATAAAACTTACCTCTCTAATAGGGTGGAAAATCATATAGGAACATTCCCTAATGAAGATAAAACCCAATATAAGGTGCATTCACTTGGGCACAATTCGCCTAACATCCAATGCCCCCTACAATACAAAAAGATCATAATTGATGAAATTACAATAATTATTAGTTCATCATTATTTTTCCATTATTCCATATAATTATTTGGAAAAAATGACAATCAAACCTTGTATGTGATAATATCTCACATATATATGAAACTATATCAGGATTCTTCACATATTTTACTTCCATGAAAATAAATAATGGATCTATAAAAAACCATAAATATTTGTACGTTCTTTTTGTAGAAAAAGATTTTTTTTATACCAAATTAAAAAATAAAAATTATAATGTCAATTTAAAACCATGTTTTATTAGAAAAAATACCTATTCAAATGAGAATTTACATACATTGAAAATAACTGCACAACATTCCGGATGAGCTATTCATAATGAACTAGATTATTGGTATATTTTTTTGAGTCATTTCAATGGATATTCTATTTTTCATATATTTGACATCATCTGAAACAAATATATATAATTCAATCTAGAGGAAGCCTGAGAAACCCTTTTTATCCCATATGAAATATCAGAAGTATATAAAATTTATTACTCCAGAATATTTTGTTTCATTTGTAAATTTTCATTTTCTTTCAGATAATATTATATAAGTTAAATGTTAGAAGACATTATAAGTAATTTTGAATCATTTTTGTATAATATTTAAAAAAACACATACCTAATATGAAATATAATGATGATGAATAGTTGCCCAATGTAAAAAATTTCCTAGCCCATCCCCAACATTGGTGATCTCCTCAGTAAACAATGGTGGTAGATTATTATGATTTATAATATAAAGAATTGATACTCAAACATGGCCCATTTGTGTAGTATTTTAATGTATAGAATCCCCCAAAATGCCCGAGTACTAATACAAAAATATGTATATGATGATCTAATGAAAACAACATAGTGTATACATTTTAGTCTAAGCGAGGTGGTGGATGATCAAAGTAAGAAGATGGGGAAGGGTAGTCCATGTGAGTAGGCTGGGAAGGCTGAAAAATGAAAATAATACTAGTGTTTATAATTTAAAAATTATAAAAATTGATGATAATTAAATAATATACTAATTTTTCCAAGTGAGGATGTGGAGGATCGAAGTAGGAAAATGAGGTAGTGTGGTCCAACTGAGTAGGCTGGGGTGGTTGAAAAATTTAAACAGTTATATTAGTGTTTAGAATTTATAAAATATAAAAATGGATTACAAAATAAATAACATACATAGGAAGGGTGTGTGTATGTGTCATGGTAGGAATATAAAGTAGGGTAGTCTGGGAGACCAGGCAAGGAAGGATGAAAAATGAAAAATGTACGTTAATGTGAATGATTTATAAAATATAAAAATTGATGACAACTAAATATATATACATAGGAAGGATACACAGACTGTGATCATCCTTCAAAGTGTTATAAGAAATCATTTTCCACTAATTCTTGAATTTTATCACCCATGGATTATTTTATATATTTCTTCTCAGATATTTTGGATTCTATTTATAGGTATTTTTATTTCTCACTCTAACCAAAATCCTTCCAAATAGTAACACCTTCCTCATATAGTCTAACATGTCCTGGGTGTTCTGCCTTTTCCAAACCTGTGGCAAGGATGTCCATCCTACCCTCTGGGATAAAAAATCCCTACGTATCTTTCTCATGATGTGAACTCTAAAAAATAAAATGAAAAAAATTATTGTAGTTTTAAAAATTTATAAAATATAAAAAATAATGAGAAATAACTAATATTTACATAAAATTTTATCAGGTTCATTCTTTGCTTCCTCTCTAATATACGATTCATTTTTCTTTGTTCTTGCTCATTTATATTTTTCATGGCCAGTGGGAGGAGATGATGGACCATGATAATCCTATTCTAATAAACAACTATATCAGGATCCTAATGCTTAAAATTTTACTTCAATCATTTTCTTATCCAAATACGGATACCCTCCACAAGATAAATAATTATGGAATTTATTTCTCAACTGAAACCATTAATGAGATCTCATATAGGACTATTATATAAAAATAAACTACTAAGTGATTAGAGAAATATATAATAAATTTTACAATATAAGATAATTATCATACATGAAATTTTTCTTCAGGATGACTGTCAATAAATCAATTCCATGTATCATCATCTATAAACTGATACATGAGGCCTGGGTTTTCAAACCATCTCTTAAAAAACATAATTTTGTGTCAATTTTTTTTAAAATATCTCTATCTAACTGCCGCAAAAGAGATATTCCTTTTCTTATTTTCTTTGGTTTCCTCAAAATTGAATTTTATCTATGATTGAATGAATTTAATATGTCATTAAAAATATTTAATATTAAAAATATGAGATAAAAATATTTCAATTAAGATCTTTTACCATCACAGCCTCCAAAGTATGTTGATTTGACATCCTCTCTACTTACTTCCAATCAATATATAAAATAATAATCCTACAATGACTCTCTATTGATATAACTGATATACTGAACTGTATTTGGGCCAGTTTTATTATTATTATCATCAAAACAAATGTGTAATATGTCATCATCATGTGAAATTGATTATTTTGGTAAAAGTTTAATATCATGGTTACCAACTTGAGAACCTCATTATTTAGAAGTAACAGGTGAAGTCTCCCCTGTCGAGGATGTATAAGTAGTCCTACAATTGTTTTTCTAAATTAATAGTTTTATTACATCAAATAAGTATATTACTAAAAATTTAATAACATGAAAAAATATATATACCTCGATAACTACTCTTCTCAATATGTATCTAAAATTTCTACTAGAATGTATAATAAAATTTTGTATACCGATATATCATCTATTACAATCAACCCAATTACACATAGAAATTGTGTCTTCAAATTTAAGACAATCAATTTCCAATATGTCTTCAAGAACTCCAATATATTCTGTTGATGCAGAAATTGGGTTTTTATCTTTGGCACTCGAAAAATGAACTACTTCAGCAAAACCCATGAAACCTCTTTTATGAATGGTACTCTTTTCATCTATATTTTTTTGTGTAAAATGTGTAACCATTAATATCAAAACAAGAACATCTGATCACATTAAGAAATTGGCACCTTTCTAACAACTTTAATGTTTCTAACGTAGATATATATGTGGTAACATTATCATTAAACCTTGAAATAAATGTCTTCATATGATCAATCATCAACCACATTTTTTGTCTTTTTTGATATCATAACATTAATTCAGAAATATGTGAGGATATATATGATTGAACCTCATCTATGTTGTTCAATATATATAAATGTTTCATGCATCACTTCATCACTGGGAATGAATTGTACATTAAAGAATTGATCCCCTCTACCTTCACTATCGACTATCATATGTCGATATGTAGGGAGACCAATATGCTCCACCTCATACAAATAAACAGAACATAACTTAATGAACACTTTAGATACATATTTTTAAACAATAGAGGCCTCCTGTCGATAAATATTTTTAACATATCCCTTTAAAATTTTCATATATCTTTAATCGTGATACATCTATCATAAATAAACAGGCCCAAATACTCTTATATCACACACCAAATGAATGGGATGATGATATATTATATCAAGAAATGTATATGGGAAATACATTTCATGTTTACAAATAATAAGAGTTTCTTCATTATCCAACACATCTAACAAATTTGGATCAACTACATTCATACAAATATATTTGAAAATTTTACATAACTTGATGATAGTCATTGTGAAAGTTACCATAGATATACCACACACTGCTACTGGTAGATGTTGTTACATCAACACATTGAATTCATGATATTACATACATACTAATTTGAAATCCTTCAATGACTCCAAATTATTAACATTTGGTGAAAATTCACTGGGTACATTAGTACCACAAAGAAAATGAAAAAAATTTAACATTTAAATCTTGATTAATGTGTGACAAGCTAGATGTAAATATGTTCTATTTCCATTCAGAGTGGGAGCCAAATTCAAACGTATTCTAATTAATATGTAGTCATATATATCATGAAATCCATCTTTTTTTAATTCCTTTTATTTCTAAAAAAGTTCCAATAAAAATATCACATTTCTTTTTCCCAACATGAATAACTGATGTTTTATTTAATCTATAAAAATATAAAATAATGTACTTCAAAATATAAAATTCTTCTTCTAGTTATTTCATGGATGAAAATAACTTATTTTCATTCCAAATGCCGAATCGATATTTTTCACCCAATAATAAAATTCTTCATTTGACATTGGATGAGGGGGAAGGTTGAATTCTTATAAACAGTTAAATAATTTTTTCAAACTACGATAATGCTAATCATTTGCCATAAATTATTGATGTCTCGTGTACACTATCTTTCTTCCATTTTTTAATTGAAAATATGATGTCGGTTAATCACAAATTAGACATGCATTATGTCCCTGATCACAATATCCAAATAAGTTTCCATATGCATGAAAGTCGTTTATAGAGAACATTATCATAACACACAAAAGAAAATACTATTTCTTGTATGAATCAAATACTTTAACACCTTCCTCCCATGGAAGTTTCAAATCATCAATAAATGGTTAAAGATACACATCAATATCATTTCCTAGTTTTTTGTCCTTAAAATAATAAGCGTCACCAAAACATATTTTTTCATCATTAATAGATATGGGGATAATTTATAAACTACATGAAAAATATTCCATGAACTATGATGGATACTGAGGATCCGATATGGATTCATTCCATCAGTACTCAATCCCATTCAAATATTTCTTACTTCACTTATAATATCATGAATTTTTTTATCAAAACTCTTCCACTTCGGTGAATCGGTAGGGTGAAATAAGATACCATTAGAGATGTGACCATCTGAATTTCATCATAACCTTTATGATTCAATTGAATTTGAAAATATACTCTTCAAACGATGAATTATTGGAAGGTACAAAATTGATTTAGCAGGGGTTTTGATTTCGGTTCTTTAGAATAAATCATAATTAAATTATAAGAATTGTATGAAAAAAAATATTTGATGACATCATTAGAAAGAAAAAAATTGATTTTTCATGATTTTAGATGATAGTACTTAAAAATCTATATTATTTTACTTTCCCTTCATTATTTTAGCAATATAGTCCACATGTAGGGCAACATGATAAATATTCATTTTTTATACAGTATAATACACAATCATTGGGCCAAGAATGTATCATTTTATACCCCAATCCCAGTTGGTGTAATATTTTTGTCACCTCATAATTGTAATTTGGTATCCCATTTCATTAAAAATATTATCTATTTTAAATGATCATGTAAGTTAGAGAAACAGTTATCACTCCACCCATTTTTTTTTTATGTAAACAAATCCCAAAACTGCTGATAACACTTTATATTTAATGCAACCTGGGTATAATGGTTTCTCAGAATATCCAAACAATTGTTCATCTGATGAAATTTATTTATGGTTTCAACACCTAAATCATGATTTAATTCTTCAATGTGATCATTTGCATCATTATGAATATTTTTATCAACATTGAATGATGAATGTTTTGTTCTTTCACCAAGCCAGATCCAACGTGAATAATTAAGGCTAAAACCACAAAAAATTAGATGATCTTGGATTTCTCTGATGTTTAACAATCTCATATTCAAACACATTAAACATGGAAATAATATCAAATCAATGCTTTGAAGATGTATTTTTGTAAATTCAATGAATTCATCAACTCCTTTTTAATAGTCAGTAGTGGTTCATCATAAATGTATCCCATTACGATCCATTCATTACCTAATATAGTAATATAATGGATGAATATATTTAAAAATATAAACATTTATATATATATTTATAAGTTGTAAATAAGAACACATTTAATAAAAATAATTGATAATTAGATAGAAAACATCATATATGAAACAAATTTAAAAATAGTAAACTTTTTATTTTCAAATGATATATTTTTGTTATATTGATATTATAATTAAATTATAATATCAATAATCTAAAATTTATTGTTTCATTTTACATAGTTTTTTCATTTTTTCAATGTGGCATGTGTCAAATGTATTGAAGACATCATTAATTTAATGGGAAAAAATAGTTATTATTTGTAATATTAAATAATAATTATAGTAAATGTTCATATTATAAGTAAAATCTACCATAATACTCCCAAAATTATGAAAGATGAAATTAAATACATAATGATATTGGTATATCCTACAAAAAATTTGATTAATTGTTATTTTTTTTCTTATTTTATTCTGATGATATTATTATTATAACAAATCAATGAGAAAGAGAACATTTATACCGACTAAGGAACCCCAATAAAAACATACATTCATTTTTATATCATTTTATATTAATATGAAATGCATCTCCTGGTAAAATAATCCATTAAATATATAAGTTTTATATTATTGGATTCTAAATTATGAATTTACCTCAATTACATTGGTGTCATCATTTTATTTTACCCAAAAGTGCATGGAAATTATATATGGTTGTGAAACCTCAAGTAATAAATAAAATAAAACATGATGTTTAAGTATAGATGCATGGAATACAACCATGGATTACTAATTAATGACCTAAATATGTATGGAATAAGGGAACCATTAATAAATATAATTTATTCATGCACAGTACAATAATTATAGGTAGACATTCTAGAGAAGCACAAGTACATCAAATATGTATGGAAAGTGACTACATAAGTAGGAAACACTCTAGAATTTAATATATTCCAAGAATGATAATTATATGATAGAATAATTCTATGAAAAAAATCATGTTTATCAAATACTTAAAAATAATAATACCATGTTTTCTTAAAAAAAACATACCTTGGTATGTAAAAAGAATTATAATGAAAGATACATGGTATATCAGTAAATATAAAATAGTATACTAATGAAACCTACAAAGAATGTCATATGTAGTATAGGTTAATCTGTACATTCCTATAAGGATTCTTTTAATTCAATATCCTTTCTATACCATGACAGTTTTAAATACCATAAATATTATAAATCAGAAAAAAGAATAATATAATCACATAATTCAAGTGGAAACCATAACAAATAATAAAAAAAATATACATGAACAAAAATCACATCCCCGTCCAGTTGGAATTTTCACTATATATGGGACGATCACTCTTAGTGATAACTATTAACCATCTTCCAAAACATTTATAATAAACAATACACTAATTATTGAAGAAAATAAAATAAAATAAATTATTAGTAATTTATCTTCAAAATTAAAAAAACAAACAAAATTTGAATTTTAACATGAAAATAAATCCCAATTCGAAATTTCGACTGTGGAATGCTTTAAAAAATTTAACACAACGTGATTAATTAAAAAATTATTTTAAAAAACAATAAACAAATAATGAACAAAAAGCTAAAAATGAAACATAGATAAATGTCACAGAAAATAGGCTTCAGATGAATATATAATCTCTTAATGATGAAACAAGGGGAGATAATTAATAAATCAAACCCTAAATCATGAAAATGGTAGAAAATAGACATGTATGGCTATTATAGATCACAAATACTCCTTCAATGTTGTCACGAGTCGGGAAGAGTCTCCACAGATATAGATTTTGATGATAAAAAAAATATGGTTTTCCTAATCCCAATTATTTTTTAAAGACTTTCAGCGTATGTTTTTAGATGAACCGATGCAAAAATGTCTAAAAATATTTATAGTATCAGTTTTTTTAAAAAGGATTTCATGAATATTTTTTAAAATATATAACACCTGTTTTTATAAAAAAGATGCTGAAATATCCCAATTTAGTGATTTATGACATTGTTTTTTGTAAAAAATGATGCCATATATCATTCCTTTTGTTTTTTTGGAATATTTTATACTAAAACCCGATGCCAAAAACAACTCTTAAAAATTTTTAGCACTGGTTTCTATAAAACCCAATGCCAAAAGTTTCTCGCACAAACTATTGGTGTCTATTTAGAAACAACTGACATGATAACTACAATGTTAAATATGGTATTTCCACTAGTGTGGTCATCATATTTTTTTTAACATGGATGAACCACCATTTTAGGGAATATACCTTTTATGTCAGTTCCATACACATTATTGTTGAAACTAAAATAATACCATGGATATGTAGGGGTTTATATTCATCATGAGTCTAATCTAGTAATAGCTTACCCCCAACTATACTATTCCTTATCATCATCTACAAATCCATATTCATCATCTTACTCCCTATCACCCTATTTATAGTTGTTGAGGTTATGCTCACATTTATCTATGAAATCCTTCCTTGATACTATTTAAAACAAGATAAAAATTTGGGAAAATACTCATTATCCAGCACCCGCTAGGTGCCTCTAGAACCATTTCACGAACCATCCCAGACACCTTGGTGTCCTGATACCCTAGATGGCAATAACATATCATGTAGAGTTTGTATGGTCTTTATGGGTTGTAGGCTACCACCTAGTATCATAAAAGTTAAAATATGAAACAATTTTCCCCCAAAATAGTGGAATATAAAGATACAAATTATTATGATAAAAAACATCAATTGGTGAACATACATGAAACCAAACATGTATATCAAAACAAAAATTAGTAGATCATCAAAGTACTCCAACAATGACATGAAAATCAATATATTCTGAAGGACACATCACTCCAAGAAAAACTGATCAAGAACAACCACCTCCTCAAAGAGTCTATTTCCCATTTCTCAAACCTGAAGAAGGAAATATACATACCCCAAAGGGACAGAAATGGTGTGAGATCAAAACCCCAGAAGGGCCTCACCAAGATTTCCATAAAATGATTCCATAATAATAATCAAAATCATGCATTAAATTTTTATAGATCATATCATGGAAACACACTTTCATATTTAACAATCATTAAATAATATATTATGATAGAAAAAATTACATGCCCAACATAAATAAATATTTTATATAAAATAATATATTTAAATAAAATGGCATGAATAATGAAGTTTCATAATAAATGGAATATATCTATCTAAGCATTCCCTACAAGAACCCTGGTTATCTCCCCTCTAGTTTGATAGTGTCCAATAATATGATAATCAAACATTCAAGTCAATGACTATTGAATATCTATTCATAATCCCCCATTATAAGGAAAAATATCAATCATCAATATCCCATTAAGGATAATATCTTCCTAACTATGCTTCTGTTGCATTTTTCATCATCAATCCACTGCTAGGGAATTTCCATCCAAGCATGCCTCTCCTAAATGACGCTCCAACTACCCAGGAAAAAATTAGATCTATCAGTAAATATAAAATTAATAGAATCATTTACTTTGAAAAAAATCATCATTCATAGTTCAAACACCCATTTTCCCTTTTCAAAATGCAAATTCACATTAAAAACCAATGCATGGATTTTTCATAAATTCAGGTATTTTCAAAACAAAACCAATTAGAGGTTCTTTCACAATAATTTGAATTTATTTTATCAGAGATATTATAAAATCTATTTATTGATTCAATAAATTTTGAAAATACTCCACAAATTCAAATTCCATTAGAATTGTGGGTTTCGCCAAAATTCAATTCTAATTCAAATCATGATTTCAATACATCCTGAATCTTGTTTTTAGAAATCATTTGCATAAAATATTATCCCAATAAAGATAAAAAAGGTTGAATTATATGGTATAAATAAAATTTAGAACATATCATTAATCTTGTATCAACTAAAACTAGAACGGGATATTCCAATAAAGAATGAAAACAATGAAGATCTTGAAATAAAACCAAGAATCATGTTTCAAAAACATAGAAGTTAGACTGATCAATACCATGATAATCAATCAAACTAAAAGGAGGAAAGATAGATTGAACAAAATAGAGGAGAATACTTCTTCCCCTAAGAGACACACCACAACTAATAGAATTATCAATCACTAAACAGATGATCTAGTGTGATTGGATAAATAAAAACTATATAGGGATAGATCCAGGTATAGAGGGAGAGTATCTATGTAAAAAAATGGAAACCAACCAATCATCCAAGTTTAGAATTCTTAGTTAGGGGAATATATGATGTGTATTCGGTTTCATGTTTTTTAATCCTATGATGAAACAAATGCCTAAAAATGCATCACATTTGGTTTAAAACCCCTGAAGTAACCATTTCAAATCATGGAAAAAATTTACAAAATCCTCCATGAGGAAATTACATGTCATGTAGTTACATGATATGATGTGTATCATTTTAGAATATGGTTTATATCCTATTTTCGTACAAAAAATCCCCACACAAAATGTAATGAATCCAAAACAAAGAGAAAGTCATACCATATATGGTAACATGGTGTTATAAACTCACAATTTGAAAAACATTATATCCCCAGAAAGCATATCAAGAAACTTCCATGCCAAAAGGGTGATGCAAGTACTCTTTCATTAGTGCCTTATGCTCCCAAATCTCATGATAATTAAAAACATTCATCCATATATCATAGAACAATGTATCATACTCCCATTAGATACCTTTTTCTCAAAATAAACTATCATAATTGGATACTCATCCATGGATAAATTGTGCTCGATATAATGATATTTCATGCTCATGACAAGATATGGGTAATAATGATATCTGTGAAGCTACAATAAATGAAACATGATATGTATCAATGTTAAAAATGTGGAAGTGCTAACTAGGATGACACTTTACCCACATTCTAAATAATCTCAAAAGGTCCCACAAAATGTGGTCCAATAATCCCTTTCCTCCAAAGAATTTGATTACCTCAATGTGGTGAGATATTCTAGAACTATTGTTCAATAACAAATAACTCCAACAATTGATGATGAAAATCGAAAAAATATTTATACCGGCTCTATGACATAAACATTATATGATTAATAAATTGCAAAAAATAAATCATCTCATGGACCAATCAGGGTTCAACCAAAGAAGTTTCTCAAAAATTCAATAAACACAATGGATATTTTTCTGGCCATCAATATAGGACCTCAAAAGAAAACACTCTAATCACATATTAATAACTATTGTTATAAGAAAACACAAGTAATCCCATGTTATAATCCCAAGCTCCACTAAAATCATGGAAACATAAACAATGTATATCCTAAATAATCTTAATAGCTCTCATTATCTTTCTATCATTCTATTGGTGGAATTCCATACTCATGTAAAATTGATATCCCATTGTATTATGAAGGAATATCCGAATAAGAGAATTAAAATTAAGACATATATCAGAGAAAATATCAGAAATATCTTCATCCAAAAAAATATCAATCGCATAGAAATTTTAAACTCCTAAACATTGATTGTGTCATGATTGGGTATAGTGTGATACAATTTTTTGGACTATCCAACATAAACAATTTTATATTTTTTACTTCTCTAGGCAAATGAAAACCCAAACATAATTTCTATTGAAATATCATCCCACATAAAATTCAACAACGAAGGTGACTAAAGCAAACCAAAATCTATCATGCACTTAACCATAACCATTTGGAATGTATGAAAACCATAAAAAACCATAAATGTATCATATTATACATAGATATAAGAATCATTATTGTGTTTCATAAAACAACTTTTTGGTTCTAGGGTACATAGTCCATTAGAAATTATGGAAATCCCCAATAAAATAATTCATCACAATTAAAAGAACCCAAAACCGATGATGAAAACATAGAATTCCCTCTATGGAGAAAACACATTCAAAAATGGTCTCCCTACCATAATGTGAGTATCTAATTCCATGGAACTCATCATCATGTTACTATTCCGGAAAAAATCATTAGAATAATAGAGGTCAACTAAACACTATAAAATACAACCTCATACCCAATTTTCATGTTTCTAATATGAAACTGTGGAAAAAATATCAAGTACCACCCTAATGATTACTTATTCATCACATAGGTAGGATGATTTAAAAAAAACACATCTAAAATGATATTCCAATTCCCCAGGGTATAGTCAATGTAAATATCAAATGGCTACTAGTACTCCACCCAATACCTCTAGTAGTGATTCATTTATTGTTGATAGAAAACATATCTCAAGGTATTGTGGTAAGAAAAAATGTATTACTTTTCTACAAAAAAGTATTTCCACCATCTATTAATAACATAAATCACAACTGTAAGGTCACTAACATCATTAAGATAATTCTACTTGTGTAGCCTAAGATGATGATAGATATAGGATACAACATGATCCCCCTACATAGGAAACTTCCTCAACACCAAACATGTTTGTCGAATAACACTACATTGTTTTGAAATACCTCTATATGAGTCAAACATAGAATATATGTCATAATACAATTCATCCTATTTAATTGACTCAAATATATATTATCCTGAGGAAAAATTACTCCATTTGAGTGCCATTTATCATCAGAGAACCCGAATTTGAGAAATAAATTAGGAACCGACAATAATACCCCATTAAACAATGGTTCTCCAGACCTATAAAACATTTTATGGCTTCTCTTAGGACATAACATCTTTCCACATCTCAAGATAAACTAAGATAAATTTTTTAGACCCCACATGTCCCAGGAACATAATTTATTGATTCCAAAAATCATAGTTTGATATCTTGGCATAACATCAGTGATTTCTCAAAAAATACTAATCATATATTTAATGACACACATAATAATCCATATACATAATTTAAACCATGATGTAAGATGCAAATAATAACATGAACATATTAAGAGACTCATTGAATATCATGTTAATACTTACCATGAAGGGTACTAGAGCATTAGTTAGTCCAAATGAAATGGAATTTCATTCATAATAGTTAAAAATACTATAGAAAGAAGTTTTTTGACTAATTGATTGTTTTATTCTCACCTGGTGGTTACTAGAAAAAGATCAATCTTTGAGAACCACATATCCCATTTCAAATATTCAAAAAAATAATCAATATGTAGAAACATATATTTTATCTTCACAATAAATTTATTGAGTTTCATATAATCAACAATTAGGGGATGATTTCTATCATCATTCTTATCAATGAAAAAAATCACTACCCTTTTTGATAACTTAGAACGTATAAATCCATTTTCTAATAGATAATCCAGATAAATCATAAACTCTTTAATTCCCATTATCATAATATTGTAAGAAAATTAGATATTGGTTTAATACTATAAACTAAATAAATATAAGTGTCTACCTTTATTACTAGTAGAAACCCAAAACATTTATACCTAAAAACAACGAGAAAATTGATGGAAACATGGAAGATAAAAATTCTCAAATATTCCCTCTAATAATCAAATGATAACAATTATATCACATTCCATAACATTGGTTAAGACTGTATGGATCTACAAGCCCATAGTTCCCATTATCTATGAATGATCTATCACTCTCCATCAAGTTATGTAAAGGATACCCATTTAATATAATAATCAATTGAGAGTTTATTATAAGTGAGCCAATCTGTCCTAATAGTTACATCAAGATGTTTTTTTTGTGGAGAACCAGAGAATCCAATGAAATCTTAATATCTGATTGAGTGAAAACACAAGAAGAAAAATGGAAGCCATGTTTTATTTTCATTCTAAGGTTAATGGTACTACCATTAATATAGGATGAAATATCTATCAGAATATTTATAAGATTTACAATATCAGTAAATTTGAAATAATGAGACACCCAAGTGTAAAATAAAACATTCAAAAAACATGATGGTATTGTGATGGTAAATCTTATTGTTACAGGACCTATATAATATTCTTATGGAGACTCTTCCATTTTGTAATAAATCTACATACTACATTCCCATGGAATGAATACCTTTGATCTAGAAGTATATGATTTCACAGAAGTATTTTTTTGTTGAAGATCTTGTACCACTATGTGTAGTATAGAAAATATGATAAAACATATACCTGTGTCCTGAACATCCACTTGAGTTATAAATCAAGTGTTTCTTACAGTGAAACTATTTTAAATTCCTCTGATTTCATTACTAGAATCATGTATGTATAATTTACACAACCAAGAACATCTAGATGTATATACAATCCTTTCTATTGAGATACCACATGAAATTTAATGTCTAATATTTTTCCGTATATTATTTAAGTAATATATGGGAATTATTTCAAGACCGGGCTTTGAGAAGGCGTTCAATTCTGAGGCCCGGTGAGCCCGGAACAAATGTGGGTTCTCCATCAAAAGACAGCAAAACATCATTTTTTAGATACACCCTGTATTGCGTACTACACGAGAGAATAATTTTATTTTGTCAAATTGAACTTATAAACATGTCAAAAACGAGATATAATGTGGGTGCACCATCAAAAGGAGGCAAAACTGCATTTTTTGAAAAATACTTATTTTACCCGAAAAAATTATTTTCTTTTCTTACCATGTTCTAGAAAATGTGTACGATTAATAATAATGTTATAAAATTAAAAATGTAGTTAATACTATTCATAACGGCTAGTCCATAATAATATATCGTAGTTTAGTGAAACCCGTTATTGCGTACTACACACACTATCGAGGAAGGTCTCAATTGCGTGTAATGCAAGACAAGTCAGTATTGTGTGTTGTGAAAGATTCCTTTGGTGTTTCATATAACATAAGACATAAAAAAAATATTTCTCAAAAAATCTCAGGGAGTTACATTCTACCCCCCTTAATATGAATTTCACCCTCGAAATTTGTCACTTCATTACAAACAGATGAGGATACCTCTCCCTCATCATATCCTTAAGTTCCCATGTACCTTTTTCTAATTGGTGGTTCCTCCATAAAACTTTAACCAAGCGAGTGGTCTTGTAATATATGAATTTTTCGCTAAAATCTAGAATCTCTATCGACTGTTCTTCATAAGAAAGATCTTTCTCTAGTGGTACAACTTCTGAGATGAGTACATGAGAAGGATCGGGTATGTACTTTTTCAGAAGAGATACATGGAACACATCGTGAACATGAGAGAGATTCAGTGGAAGCACCAATCAGTAAGCTACCTTACCAACATGATCCAGTATTTCGAAAGGACCAATATATCTAGGGCTCAACATTCCCTTCTTTCCAAATCTCATTTCCCTCTTCTAGGGAGATATTCGTAAGAACACTTTATCACCCACTTCAAACTATAGGTCTTTTCTTCGGTTATCAACATATCTTTTTTGTCGAATTTGAGCTGCTCTTTTGTGTTGTTGAATAGATCAGACATTTTCTACCATCTCATCAACAAGATCAGTTCATAATAGCTCTTTCATCCCACCATGTTGGAGTTCTGCATTTCATTCCATGGAAGGATTCATAAGGAGCCATCTGAATACTGGAGTGAAAGAAATTATTGTATGAAAATTCCACCAAAGATAGGTGTTGATCCCAACCACCTTTTAAATCCATAGAGAAATCTGTCAACATGTCTTCTAGTGTTTGAATTGTCCTCTCAGACTGACCGTCTGTCTGAGGATGGTAAGCAGTGCTGAAACTCAACTCTATATCTAGAGCATGCTGAAGACTTTTCCAGAATTTCGAGGTAAACCTCGGTTCCCGATCAGATATAATGGAAAGTGGTACTCCATGCAATCTTACCACTTCCTTTATATATATCCCAGCAAGCTGATCAGGAGAAAAATTTCCTCTAATAGAAATGAAG
Source organism: Viscum album (assembly GCA_963277665.1). Taxonomy (NCBI): domain Eukaryota; kingdom Viridiplantae; phylum Streptophyta; class Magnoliopsida; order Santalales; family Viscaceae; genus Viscum; species Viscum album. The sequence goes on from OY728155.1 coordinate 387,565,726, forward strand.
TGTGCCGACTTCGTAAGACGATCAACTATAACCCAGATATCATTATTGCCTATGGATGTTTTAGGAAGTCCGGTGACAAATTCCATAGTGATGTTTTCCCATTTACATTCTATTATGTTTAATGGTTGTTACATTACCTTATACTTTTGTCTCTCAGCTTTAACTTGTTGACAAACCAAGCATCGAGAGACATATTCCGCAACATCTATTTTCATGCCATCTCACTAGAAGTACTCTTTACGGTCCCTATACATCTTCGTTCTTCCAGGATGAATAGAAAATGAAGAACTATGAGCCTCATCTAGTAGCTACTTCTTTAATTCTGGGATGGGAGGAACAAAAACCTGATTCCTGAACCTTATTATCCCATTACAATTAGGGTTGAATTCAGAAACATTTCTCACCTTCTTTTGTAATTATACATAGTCTTTCTATGCCTCTTTAATCTTCACGTGTATAGATGGTTGAACATTCATTTGATAAGGATATGATTTTTCCCCTTCCATTATAATTCCAAGATCCATCCTTTGTAAATCCATAAATATTGGATCTTTTTTTATCTTCATTGTGGATAAGCTAGCATGGTCTTGTTGAATTAATGCATCTGCCACCTTGTTTTCTTTCCCATAGTGATAATGAATTGAGCAGTTTTAATGCTTAATCAGCTCCAACCATCTTCTTTGACACATATTCAGCTCCTTTTGTGTGAAAATATACACTAAAATTTTATGATCATTATAAACATCACACATTTCACCATAAAGATAATGACTCCAAATCTTTATTTCAAAGATTACCGCAGATAACTCCAAATCATGAGATAGATAATTTTTCTCATTGATTTTCAACTGTCGTGACGCATAAGCTATCACCATATCATTTTTCATGAGAACGCACCCTAGTCCCTTCTTGGATGCATCACTGTAGATCACAAAACATTCTCCACTGCAAGGTAGTGTGAGCACAGGTGCGCTGGATAACCTTCTTTTCAAATCCATAAAATTCTCTTCACATTATTCCGGCCAAACAAACTGAACTTCTTTCCGAGTCAACTTGGTGAGTGGGTTAGATAACCTTGAACAATCTTTCACAAAACGTCAGTAATATCCAGTCAAACCAAGAAAACTTCAGATCTCAGTTACTGTTGTTGGTCTCGACCATCTTTCGATAACCTCTGTTTTTGCTTGATCCACGGATATCCCCTCTTTTGAGATTATTTGACCCAAAAATGCAACTTTTTGAAGCCAAAATTCACACTTGGTAAATTTGGCATAAGGCTTCTCCTTTCTTAGGTTCTTTAATACAATTATGAACCGATCTTCTTGTTCTTCCTTGCTCTTTTAATAGACAATAATATCATCTATAAAGACTACCACAAACTGATCAAGATATTTTATAAAGAATCTATTCATCAGATCCATGAAGATAACAGGGTCATTAGTAAGACCAAATGGCATCACTATAAATTCATAGTGTCCATACCTTGTACGGAAAGTCGTCTTTGGTATATCCTCCCTTTTGACCATTAATTGATGATACCCTGAACGAAGATCAATATTGGAAAAGTATTGATCTCTGTATAGTTGTTCAAATAGGTGATCAATGTGTGGGAGAGGATATTTTTTCTTTATTGTGATCTTGTTAAGTTCTCGATAATCAATGAAGAGTCTCATTGATCTATCTTTCTTCTTAAAAAATAGAACAGGTGAACCCCAAGGTGACTCACTAGGGCATATGAATCCTTTATCAATATTCCCTTGGAGTTGCTTCTTCAATTCCTACAGCTCAACTGGGGCCATTCTATATGGTGTCTTTGAAATAGGTATAGCACCATGTATGAGTTCTATTGAAAAACCAACTTCGCGATTTAGGGGAAGACCTAGAAATTCCTCCAAAAATACATCATCAAACTCCCGTACAATGGAAGTATTCTTAATTGTGATTATCTTCCCAACCATTTGAGATAAATAACCTTCATTTAGTGGAATCAAGACCCATAAGATTGAATAAATTTCCACTGGAAGGTTATGTTCATCCTTGCATCGATAGATGATTTTAGATAGATCGGGAATATTAAATGGGACATCCCGTCATTGGAAATTGATATGAGCTCCATAAAAAGAAATTCAATCCATGCCAAGGATCACATAAAATTCCACTATAGGAAGGATCACAAGATTGAAGGACCCCGAGACACCCTGAGAGGGGAGGGGTGAATCAGGGTGACATCTTTTTATTTAATATGATGGATCTTGTTACCTCCTTGGTAAGAACTTGTTGAACCTGTATGATGAAAATGATCAGAAAGAAAACATGAACATGAACAGAGAAGACACAAACCGTTTTACTTGGTTCACCACTATGGGCTACGTCCAAGGAGCATACGCCGAAAAGTTTTCGCTCGTACCAAAATCTACTATGATTCACTAGACGGAGATTACAATTGTTCGGGCACAATCACTCTGTCCGAGGCTCACTGCCTTTACAAAGGTTCAGGGATAGCTCACTGCTTCCCTCGGGTCACTCCCGTTGACTCCCCCTGGATCACTACAATTGGTGAAGTCACACTCAGTTTATAGACGTAACGGTGTCTTCAATTGATAGACATGAAGTTCATTGTCTCCTGTTCAACATGAGACTTTCCTTGCATCAGAGTCCTAAGTTAATGCTCTGTTAAAGTCAAAATTACAACGACTGATGAATACACCCTTTTCCCTTGTGCACTGGGAAAATAACCTTTCGAAAAGGCCTTCACAAAGTACCCTACTTCACAAGGCTCCCAATTTTGCAAAGCTCAAACAAGCCTTCATGGAGCCCCTGCCTTTTCGCAAAGCTTAATTGTGAAGAACTCTCGCGATGCTCCAGCCTTCGCCATGCTTGGCTATCGAGGAGCTCCTGCATCTTCGCGAAGCTCACTAAGCCAACCCGGGGTGCGAGACTTTCACGGATCTAGAATAGCCGCGGCGAAGAACCTATTTCGCGAAGAACACTGCCTTCACGAGAGACCTTTGCGAACCGAGAGCAATGGATTTTCTCTGAAATTCTCTCTACTTCTCCTGAGGGGGTCGACATATATTAATAGGCAATTCCACTGACCCTTGACCCTTCCGCGCGAAGTCAGTTCCACATCAGCTCAAATCGCGAAGCTCCGAAGTTCCCGCCGAAAATCTCTCAAAATCGCGAAGCACTACGGCAATTTTCCGTTCACGGAGCTCGTCGTAATCACAGAGTATCACAGTCATCATTCCTTCGCACCTTCTCCGCGAAGATTCCCCGCAAAGCCCTTCACCACCGTAATGCACTTCAACTCTTCTGTTTGCGAAGCTTTGACGTAATCGCGAAGACTCACCGGCTCCCTTTTTATGGTATTCGCGATTTCCAAACCATTCATCCTCTCTTCGCAAAATTCATGCCTTTGCCATATTTAATTATTATCTTCATGGAAAGCCACTTTTCGCGATGCTCAGCAACTTCCATTATTGATTGACAACAAACACAAACCAGACTCCAAATCATGAATAGAATACTATGGTTCCAATAATCTCCACCTTTGGGTTTGTTGGAAATCAGATGAAAAATTCAATAGATCTCCATCTATGTGAAAACCAAAAATGCAGGAATCAACTTAGCCAAAACTCTAAGTGTATGTGAGCAATGATCGGTGTAGAAAAAAAGAGAGGAGGCTTGAATTGGGTTCCACTTTTTTCCTTCCTCATTCGTCTCATCACAGAAGTTGCCTGAATTTATTCCTTTCTCATTTCTCCCCCATTGACAATAAATCCAAAGACCAGAAAAAAAAATTCACGTTCACCTCAAACCATACTCTCCCTAGATAGTATCTCCCCCATAAACCTGCATCATAGCCATAAACAGATTAAAACAGTTATAATAAATGGGGATAGGGGAATTTCGGAGCCTCCTTATGCAGTAGGAGGTGGATGAACACCGAGGTTCAACCGATGCTTCTCAAACACAGACGTAGACAGTGGCTTGGTCAGGATATCATCCACTTGCTCACCAGTTCCAACATGGTCCATTCTAATCATGCCTTGTTCAACCTTTTCTTTGATAAAATGATACCGTATTTCAATATTTTTTGTACGAGAATGTTGAAATAGATTCTTTTTAAGATCAATTTCACTTTTTTTATCACAGTAAATCACCATTGGTTGCTGCACCTTATCACCAATATCTATTAGTTGCTGCTTCATCCAAAGAAGTTGAGTGCATTCCTTTGTGGCAAAGATATACTCAGCTTCAGCAGTACTAAGAGAAGTACTTTCTTTTTTCTTGCTCAACCAGCCAACACATTTCTGACCAATATAGAAAGCCCCACCACTAGTGCACTTTCTGTCTACTACATCACCATCCCAGTCAGCATCAGAAAACACTAATAATTCACTGTCCCTTCCTACAGAAAAAAATAACCCGAAGTTATGTGTACCTTGATTGTACCTCATGATTCTTTTTACTCCTGCCATATGTTCCTCCTTTGGATTACTCTGAAAGCGGGCCACAAGGCATGTTGCAAAGACAATACCTGGCCTTGTCTCTATCAGGTACAGTAGGCTTCCAATGATCCTCCTGTACATGGTGGGATCAACAGAGTTCCCATCCTCATGCTTTCCAAGTTTAGTTCTAACTTCAATCGAAGTTGAAATTGGTTTGGAGTCTTGCATATTGAACTTCTTCAGCAGCTCTCTTGCATATTTTTCCTGAGAAATGAAAGTGTATTCCTTCTTTTGAATCACTTGCAGCCCCAAGAAATATGTGAGATCCCCAATCATAGACATTTCAAATTCTGATTTCATGTGGTTGGAAAATTCCTCCACTAATTTCTGCCTGCTGCCACCAAATATGATATCATCAACGTAGACAAGAAATATGAATTGATATTTTGGAAAATTCTTCACATAGAGATTGTGATCAACTCCTCCTCTTTTGAATTCCAACTTCTTGATATATGAGTACAGACGTGAGTACCACACCCGGGGTGCCTGCTTCAAACCATATAGATCTTTCTTCAGTTTGCAAACCATTGTTTCATCAGTACCCAAAACAAAGCCCACTGGTTGCTCAATGTAGACTTCTTCTTCGAGTACACCATTCAAGAATGCTGTCTTGACATCCATTTGATATACTTTATATCTTTTCTGGAGTTCCATGGCAAGGAGAAGCCTGATTGACTCCAGTCTAGCCACTGGAGCAAAGGTTTATTCAACATCAATGCCTTCAATCTGGGAGCATCCTTTACATACCAGTCGTGCCTTGTTTATGATGACACTTCCATGCTCATCAAACTTATTTCTGAAGATCCATTTGGTACCAATCACATTGTGACCGTCGGGTCTCTGGAAAAGATCCCATGTCTGATTCTTGTCAATCTGATCTAATTCATCATTCATGGCTTTCACCCAAGATTTATCTTTTGCAGCTTCTTTGAATGAGGATGGCTCTACAACTGATAGAAATGTAGATTGCGTGGTATTCCTCATCCTTCTTGTTTGAGTGGGTGCACTCCTTTCCCCAATTATGTTGGATGGATCAATCTCAGCTATTCGATTTCTCCTGCGAGGTTGAGTAGTATTCTCTTCAACCATAGTTTCTTCTTCAGATTCTTCTTCTGAGTCAACATCATGATGTGACTGCTGAGTGTTTTGAATAGCTTCCTCTATTTCTGCATTTGTATTTTCATCACAATCACATTCTTCCTGACATTCTATCACAACAACATATGACGTCCTTGAAGCATTTGTGGTTTTCTCTTCAATTATCTTAACATCACTGCTTTCCACAATCCTTCCCAAATGCTTGTTGAAACATTTGTAGGCATTGCTGTTCATTGAGTAACCGCGGAAAATTCCTTCATCTGCATTGTCGCCATATTTCCCTTGATTTCCTTCTTTGTTCCTGATGAAGCATTTACTTCCAAAGACATGAAAGTATTTTAGAGAAGGCTTTCGTCCATGACACAATTCATATGGTGTCTTCGTCTCACCCATATAAAGTCCTGTTCGATTCTGAATGTACACTACAGCTTGAACAACCTCTTTCCAGTAATGTCGTGGAATAAGACTCTCAATCAACATAGTTTATGTCATGTTGTTCACTTGTCGATTCCTACATTCAACAACTCCATTTTGTTGTGGAGTTCTCACAACAGCTACCTCATGTTGTATCCCATGCTTCTCCAGATAATTATCCAATTCAATGGACGTGTATTCTCCTCAATTGTCAGATCGCAACACTTTGATTGTTTGTCCAATATCATTTTCAGTGATTCAACGATATGTTTTCATGCAGTCAAAGGCTTTTCGTTTCCTGTGAATGACCATCACACATGCCATTCTACTGTAATCATCTATGAAAAGGACAAAGTACCTTTCTACATGAGTTTCAGAAACATTTATTGGCCCACAAACATCTATATGAATCAGATCAAGAAGGTGAGACGCCCTTTTCGTCATCGGCCGATATGAACTGCAGACCAGCTTCCCACGAATACAAGCATCACAAGATTTTTCACGCTCACGCTTCAGGTTGGGAATGTCCATGACAATTCTCAATTTTTATATTTTCTCCATGTCTTGTTGATTGATGTGTCCCAGTCTCTGATGCCACAAATTTTTTTCCTCTTCAACAGTCATGCAACATACATTTTCTTCACTATCAACCTGATACAAGTTGCCTTCTGTTCTGTATCCCTTCATAAGTGAATTTCCAATCTTTCCCTTGATAGTGCGGCCTTTCTGATTAAACGTAACTATAAGTCCTGAGTCACAGAGTTTACTCACGCTGAGGAGATTATGACGTATGCCATCTATGTAATGGACTTCCGTATTATTTAGTTCTCCATTAGCTAATTCAGTACTTCCAATCCCTTTGATTTTAAGATCCCCATAATTACCAAATCGTACTGTACCATAGACATTGATTATGATATTCGTTAGTAGGTCGGCATTGCCTATCATATGAGATGAACAAACGCTATCCAGAATCCAGGTACTGTTGTTCTTTGTAGAATTGAGGGCCACCTCTACATGGTTGGATTTCTCAATCTTTTTTCATTCCTTCCATGAGACATTAGATCGAGTATAAAGAACTAATGGCCTTTCAATTATCTCTTCCGCATACCCAGGTTCTTCATATTCAAAGTCTTCTTTGAGAGGTGAAAACCTATTTGAAAGAGCAACATTGTCTTGCTGACGAGAATTGACTTGTCTTGAACTTTGGTATGAGGTGTCCATGTCCCTTCTCTGCTTGCAATTAGCGGCCTTATGACCAAATTTAGAACAACAAAAACAATATCCATAGAAATTATTTCATCTATAAGAATTCGGATATGAAATTGTTCTCCTTTGTTGAGCTTCTATATCTTCTCCATTCAGATAGCTTCTTTCCTCTTCACAATAAGACATGGCATGGCCTAGATAGCCACAGAACTGACACTTCATGAGAGGAAATGTCTTCTCACTTGATTTTCTCCTCATACCTTCTTCCTTGGGAGAATAGTAATATGTTCTATCATTTCTGAATGTTTGAAGATAATTTTCAGGTCTACTTTTAGTTTGGATTGAGGGTTTCTTTTTCGTCACTCTAGGTAATGTTTAAACATGTTCAACTTTCATCTTATCTGTCTTTTAGATCTTTTCACTTCCAGCAGTTGATGTCTCAGCCTCACAGCCAATTCCACTCTTTTCCATGCAAGTGGGTCTTTGATCACTGAAGATTTTTCCAACCCCATCTGAGCCGCACATGGCTCTTGCTAGTAATTATGCATTTGAGAATCATCTAAACTGTATTTTCTTCCTAGATTATTTTGGAACTGATTCAGTCTCCAGTTTACTCCTTAGAGTAACTACTTACTCCTCAAGACCATCAGCAGTCTTGGCTTTTTCATCCAGTCTGGAGGTGAGGTCACTGGTGACCTTTGCCTGCTCTTCAATTCTCAGCTTTAGATCTACTACATCATCATTGCATTCAATTATTTTAGACATTACCTTCACAAATTCTTCCAGTCGTTCAATTTCAGATTCAAGTTGATCAACGTATTCAGTTGAATCTTCTACAATTGATTTCCACTCATTGCAGCTCTTACATTTAATCTTAAGCTTACTAACCGCATCCTTATGTTGCATCTCAGGATCTACATAAGTTCTCAATTGTTTTTCTCCATAAGTATCTTCTGACTTTTCAACAGTGGCCATCATAGAATCCTGGTTCCCAGTTTTGAATTCTGGTTCTTCTTCATCACAGAATTCATTATCATCTTCTTCCTCTTCACAGACAAAACTCTTCCTTTGCATTTTCTTACCAGATTTGAAGTCTCCCTTTTTGAATAACCTTCTCTAAGGATTCTTGATGTTTTCATCCTCACTATCTTCATCATTGATCATTTTTAAGCACTGAGAGGCAATGTTCCCAACTTTTCCACAACGGAAACACGCGAGAGGTAACTTCCCTTTGAATTTCCCTTTCCCCTTTTGTAACTTCTTTGCAATGAGAGAAAGTATTTTTTTTTCTTCGTCATCTTCACCGCTACTATACTTTGAGATTTTCAATTGATCCATGGCCTTGAATGCCATTTCCTTGCTCACCCAAGTCGTAGAATCTTCTGGTTTGACTCTCATTTCATATGCTACCAAACTGCTCAGTAGATCATCTAGAGAATGTTTGGAAAGTTCTCTTTCCTCAAGGGCTCACAGATTTTCATTATACAGAGGTGGAAGTCTTCTCACTATTTTCTTTACAATATCAATGTCTTTGATTTCTTCGCCTAGACCCTGAATTGCTCCAACCACTTCAGTAATTCGATTGAAGAAAGAGTCTGCATTCTCGTCTGGATGCATCTTCAGATCATTAGACCGATTGTGCAGTACTTGTAGTTTTGGCTCCTTCACTTTGCTATCACCTTCATAAATATTCTCATGTTTATCCCACATGGATTTTGATGAGGTTCAATTCATCACCTTTAGGTAGATCTGATCAGAAAGAGCTGCAGTGAGTGCATTCTGTGCTTTAGCATCTGCATCAAGAAGTTTCCTGTCTGTTTCAGTCATAGCTAGGCATGTTGGATCAGTGACTTGTATTCCTTGCATTGTAGAAAAGAGATCTTCGATTCCAAGAGTTCTCAGATGTGATCTCATTCTGTTCTTCCAGATCTGGAAATTTCTTCCATCGAAGGGAGGTACTCCCCTGACATTGACGATGTTTTCCATGACGAAAAATGTCAGATTCAACACCAGCAACCTCCCTCTGATACCTCTTGAAGGACCCCGTGACACCCTGAGAGGGGAGGGTGAATTAGGGTGACAACTTTTTCTTTTAATGTGATGGATCTTGTTCCCACGTTGGTAGGAACTTGTTGAACCTGTATGATAAAAAAGATCAGAAAGCAAACATGCACATGCACAGAGAATACACAAACCTTTTTACTTGGTTCACCACTATGGGCTAAGTCCAAGGAGCATACGCCGACAAGTTGTCGGTCATACCAAAATCCACTATGCTTCACTAGCTGGAGATTACAATTGTTCAGGCACAGTTACTTTGTCCTAGGCTCACTGCCTTTACAAAGGTTCAGGGATAGCTCACTGCTTCCCTCGGGTCACTCCAGTTGACTCCCCCTGGCTCACTACCATTGGTGATGTCACACTCAATTTATAGACGTGATTTTCTCTTCAATTGATAGACATGAAGTTCATTGTCTCATGTTCAGCATGAGACTTTTCTTGCATCAGACTCCTGAGTTAATTCTCTGTTAAAGTCGAAATTCCAATGAATGATGAATACCCCCTTTTCCCTTGTCCACTAGGAAAATAACCTTTGGAAAAGGCCTTCACAAAGTACCCTACTTCGAAAGGCTCCCAATTTTGCAAAGCTCAAACAAGCCTTCGTGGAGCCCCTGCCTTTTCGCGAAGCTCAATCGCGAAGCACTCTCGCGACGCTCCACCCTTCGCAATACCTGGTTATCGCGGAGCTCCTGCCTCTTCGCAAAGCTCAATGATCCAACTCAGGGCGCGAGACTTTCGCAGAGAAATAATAGCCACCGTAAAACACCTCTTTCGTGAAGAACACTACCTTAGCGAGAGACCTTTGCGAACCGAGAGCAAAGGATTTTCCCTGAAATTCTTTCTACTACTCTTGAGGGGGTCGACCTGTATTTATAGGCGATTCCACCGACCCATGACCCTTCCGCGCGAAGTCAGCGCCACATCAGCTCAAATCGCAAAGCTCCGAAGTTCCCACCGAAAATCTCTCAAAATCGCGAAGCACTAAGGCAGTTTTCCGTTCGCGGAGCTCGTCGTAATCGTGGAGTATCACCGTCATCATTCCTTCATGCCTTCTCCGTGAAGCTCCCTCGCAAATCCCTTCTCCACCACGATGCGCTTCAACTCTTCCGTTCGTGAAGCTTTGACGTAATCGCGAAGACTCACCGCCTCCATTTTTCTAGTATTTTCGATTTCTAAACCATGAATCCTATCTTCGTGAAATTATTGCCTTTGCCATATTTAATTATTATCTTAGTGGAAAGCCACTTTTCGCGATACTCAGCAACTTCCAGATTTTGGACCCCAAAAATTTGGAAAACACTGGGAAACGGCGCCACCTTCAATAATGTTGTCTACATGAATGGTATGATCTCTTTGCTGGTACATGATCCGAACTTCCATTGTTGATTGACAAAAAACACAAACCAGACTCCAAATCATGAATAGAAGACCATAGTTCCAACAATGATTTCCAAGAAGCACTTTCCCACAAACATCAACCGGAGATGAATTTTAAAATTTTGATACAACCATTGTGCCATTAGGAGTTGTCACAACCAACTCAACATCTAATTATTGAGGTGATACGGAGATACCCTTATAAAATTTTTTAGAAATAAAACAGTGGGTTGATCCAAAATCAAATAAAACATTTGCTACTTTAGAGGGGATGGTAAGTGTACCTCTCACAAATTCTTTGTTGTACTCCACATCGCCGATAGTAATTGCATATGACTTTCCTTTTTTGGCCTTAACAGTTTGTTGGCATCGATCATCGTCATCAAACCTTGGATTTGGGAATTGATTGGCATAATGCCCAATCTTCTTACACTTGAATCCTTGAAGTGTAGTATGTGCATTCTGTGTATCCCTTCCTTTGTTTGCATCATTAGACATCTTCATCGCATTATTTCGACATTCAATTGCCCGATGACCTTCTTTTTCACCCTTATAACATTTACATGTCCCCTTATGAAAATTTCCTCCATGTTTTTTTTCCACACATTGAGCATAAGGGAAAACTAATCTACTATTCAGTGTGGTCTTTAGATTTTCCTTTTAATTCCATTTTCCTCTTCATATCAAAACCATGTGACTTATGGGTTACACCAATCTCCATATCAACCATTAGAGCACATCGACCAATTTCCTCGTAGCTATTGAAGTCCCTTATTGCTAACGCCCTTCGAAGACTTGGCTTTAAGTCACTAAAGAATCGATCAATCTTACCCTCAGGTTGGATAATAATTCTAGAAGCGTACCTCGCAAGTCTTGTAAAATTTTCTTCGTAGGTACCAAAAGATTCATCATCCTTTTTCTTCAATTCAAGAAACTCGTTCTCCATATTTGTTTGAAGAATATGAGGGAAATACTTATTGAAAAATAAGTTCTTGAACTCATCTCATTCCAATGACTCAATTTCATCCCTTTGACTCGAATTCTTAATATGATTCCACCATTGATCAGCATCACCATCCAAACGATATACTGCTAAAATGACTTTATCATGTTCAGATAATTGAAGTATTGAAAATATCTTTTTAGTGGTACTGATCCATTGTTTATCCACTAATGGATTAGAAGACCCACTGAATGAAGGTGGAAACTGCCTCATGAAGGATTCAACAGAATGTTGCTCCTTCCTTTGCTCATTTGGAAGTCCTGCAGGATTCATAGCTTGAGAATATTGTGTGAGAATGGATAAAAGATTTTTCATTCCATCTCCCATAACGTTTGGTTTCTCAAGGAGACAATCATTGCATTGCCCGTCGCATTCCGCATTAACACGGTTCCTTCGGGATCCAAACAATGACTAAAACCCAGAAGAATAGTGTGAGCAACACTAATTATAATAAGAAAACCACATAATCAAGAATAAAATTTCTCACTTAAGGTCTTATCATAGTTTGTTCATGTCCATTTCTAAACACTAATATTTTGTTCTATGCTTAGACATATCCTTAGGTTTCTTACTAAGGCTTTCACATCCTAGTTTCCAAAGGTTGACTATACCTTTCCACTGATACCAACTATAAAGACCCATACATACATGGTTATTACTTAAAAATTGATGCATAGTTATTAAAATATATAAAAAAACATGAAAGTACCATATAGGTATAGTGTCTTTAGAAACTGGGAAACATAAACAACTGGTTTATAAATCATCTACGTTGTCTCCCATTTATTTCATCATATCTAGAGTCCCTTTTTTGGCATTTCCTACTTAATATTCTTATTCCTGGCCCGGGGAAAAGAAAATATACAAAAGGGTGATATCAAATGCTCAGTATGGGTAAACAAAAGAAATATCAAACATATCATATTCATAAGAACATAACATTTTGAAAATCTTATCCTGCAAAAGTGATCATAACATGGGATAAATCATAGAAGTGAAATGAAATCCCAATAATCATAACATAAAACATGATTCTTTGTGGCATACACACACAATCATATAAAATCATTTCTTAGTAGTCGAGACTCATTACCAAGACTATCTTAGTGGACAAAGTCCATTTCTGAACCGAGTTCACTCCTTGTTTCAATCCTGTTTCACTGAACCGGTTTAACCATCCATTCCAGCCATGTCTATCTCATGAGATATAAGTCATTACCCAATGCATTGGAGGGAGATATAGGTCCCACCCATCTCATAATGAATCCATTCTTATTTGTGCCACAAAATCATAAATCATACATCATAGCATAACCCATGTAATAAAAATGGGATTATTAAACATCGTGCCATCATAAAATTATCCATATAAGATAAAATGAATTCATAAAAATAATTCCATCATAACATAATAAATTCAATTTAAAAATATGGATATAAACAGAACCCTATATTATCTTAGATGGAAAATAATTTTGATAAAACTCTTGAACTCCATTCTTGAGGAAAATATGCTTTCTACTTCAAAAACGTTTTCTTGTCTTAAAATGTCATATAATTTTCAACTAAAAGAAGTTTATTAAAAATAAACGTGAAAACATGTAAAGGAAGCTCCATGGAAATAATGTTTTATGAATCCATTCATGCCGTATAAGTTAAAAAACATTCTTCTCTTACTTTGGTCTAAAAAGTCAAAAAATACCTCGTAATAAAAATGACAAATGATTCCTTTCATATCTTCTACTAAAAACTCAGCAATGGGTAAATTTTATTTAAAAAATTTTAGGTGTATGGAAATAATATTACATATTCAGGCAACATGGATGTGGATGATAAATATTCCCCAGTAAATTCTGAAGTATAAACAGTCACAGATAAAAATGAGATTGTGAGATTTTCCCTTACCTTAGGTCCGATATGCTTCGTATGAATCCGAAATTCCTGTAATATGGTTTAAATAATGTAAACTAACTTATTACAGAATAAAATTCATTTTTATGATATCATATATGGTCATATTTGTATCTTCTTAGTAGTAATATTTCATTGCTACTTGTTATTCGGGTGTTTATTGCTTTATCTTCTTATGTGTGTTTTGTCGAATAAATTCTTATTACTCTTAACATGATATAGATATATCATTTACCAAATGGTATTAGTGTAATATATATCATATTAATTTATTCAATTCATTTATATAATCATTATTCAATGAAGATCATATAGAAAGAGTCGCATCACATTATGGAGACGGTAGGCCGTACGTACGCATGAGCAATGATATCGTTCCCATGATCATGGAATTGTATTGAACTGTATGTATAATATTTCAGAATCAATAACATTTAAAATAATCCTAAATAGTTATTTATTTTCACCATTATACCAATCCATGTATGTTGGTGGTGGAAAGATTATTACACCAAGGCGTGGAGACGGTATTCTGTACGTACGCACGCATAGTGATTTTGTTTATTGTAGGATGGATAAGAGGTGAAATAGTGTTGTTTCATATTAACAATAGAATATCAGTATATGAGGGATACTAATGTTATTTCTTCATAATTAAACAACTGAAGAAGAGGTGGTAGAAGAAGAATTGAACTTGAAGAAAACAGTAGACGGTATTACCTCTTTCTCGAAGTGCCTCCCTTATACTTTCTCTTAGGGAACTAGAGTTGGTCGTTTGAGAAGACCAGTACCTATAGTAGGCTTATAAGGAAGTGGGGATGTGAAATGGTCAGGGTTTGGCCAAGGAAGAAGGCTCAAATTAGTGTGAGGGGGAGAGGGAGGAGGTGCCCTTTTATAAGGGAGGAGAGGGGCACCTTTGGAAATATAAGAAATATTAGTTTATATTAAATACCAACCCCACTTAAAAACTTCTAAAATTACTCATATAAGAATATTAGATGAGATAGGGTTGTAATATAATCAAACAATAAAATTTAGACATGTTTCGAATTTATTTTCAACATTATCAACTTGATTCATCCTTATTTATCAATTTAATTTTATTTGTGGTAATAATATTATAAATTTTAAATTACTGTAAATAATTACATATGTCTTGTGAACTTTCAATAATTTGAAACTTTATGAAATTTTCTTCCATATAAATTTTAATTTATAATTTTTAAATATTTTTGTGATTTTTAAAAAATTTTATAATATGTTATTTTTATAAAATAAAAATAGTGTCAATACTGACACTATTCATTTATTTGAATTTAAATAAAATACATACAGAAGATATGTTCAAACTAAAATCTTTAATATATTCATAAAATTCCATATGTATCTAGAAAATTAGTGGAGAAAATCAAATAGTTCATATAATATTTATTTTAATATTTTTAAAACCATTTATTTGATATTTTAATTAATAAAATAATTTCAACATCACTATTGTGTCATATTTAATGATAATTATTTAATCCCTAAAAATTATAAATAAATTCGAATTATGTATATAATTTTATTATATTTATGGAGAATTTGTATACCCGAAGTTTAATGATGTTTATCACTAAATGAAAATTATTATACTTATAAGATTTAAGAGAGTGACATATTGTCACTTTCCTTGGTTTTAAAAATAATTATATTATTTCATGGTCAAAAGTCCATGAAATAAATATAGTCCGGACCATTGGTGATATGGGTAGACTTATATACATCCAATAGGATTTTGGAAGGTGTTAGAGTAATTTTATAATTTTATATTTACCCTTAATTACCCGATTTACCTTTAACTATGGTAAATAAACTTTACTATAGTTACTATTCATAATGCCCAAAAATAAAAAGTAGCCTATTAACATAATTTAGACCCAATTATTCCAAATGTGGAATCCATTTTTTAAAATTCAAAACACATAAGTTGCAGTTATTAATTTAATATTAAGCCCATTGTTAAGAAAACGGGTTTTAGAAGTTAAAACATTGCCAAAGATTGATATGTTTTTACCTATGAATTCAATGTGAAATTAATTATAATGACATAAATTATATTAAATGGGAAAAATATATTCTATTTATACTTTAGAACCATCAAATATTATAATTTTACCATAAAAATTATCTGAATGAAAAAATTTGTTTTTAATTAAAAATTAGCGTATTTTTACTATTCATCAAAGTATGAAAGTTATCAGAAAAGTATCAAAAATTTATCCAAAGTAAATTGTTATACCGTGATTCCAAAGAAGAATTTTATTTTTTCAAATTTAACTTATAAACATGTCAAAAACTATATTTAATGTGGGTGCGCCATCAAAAGGTGGCAAAACTGTATTTTTTGAAAAATACTTATTTTACCCGAAAACTTTATTTTGTTCTCTTACCATGTTCTAGAAAATGTGTAAGATGAACAATAATGTTATAAAATTAAAAATTTAGTTAATACTATTAATAACGGATCTTTCATAATAATATATCATTGTTTAGTGAAACTTGGTATTGCATACTACACACGTTATCGAGGAAGGTCGCGATTGAGTTTAATGCAAGTCAAGTAAGTATTCTGTGTTGTGAAAGATTACTTTGGTGTTTTATATGACATAATACATAAACAAAAAATTCTCATAAAATCTCAGGGTGTTACAGGGACAGAGTCGTGAAAAAGTGGTATCAGAGGCACGGTCGGTTCTACCTTAGTACCAAGAGTCTGTGAGTTGGTTTGGGGAAACAATGTTAAGTGTTTCAAGTCCGGATTTCAGGCCTGGGACCGCAGTGTTGGTATGGGTGGCCGATGTTTCCATTCACCATGACTCTAATAACTTTCTTTTCAACTCAGAACATGAGAACACTAGTTACAAGGGAAAATAATGCTACATGCATCATATAGGAATGGGTTGTGGTTTCCATGTCCTTCTTGAGTCAGCTCTCCAGATATACTGACAAACTATGATACATATTGTTTGTTTACGAGATGCCTCCAAGACGAGCACCCATTTGGATCCAACAGCTCGATCATGACGATGACCCCCTCAGTGATGATGCTTCGATACAAGGACCAAATTTCCAGGCAGCAGAGGACTGGCTAGAGGTGATTGCTAGAGTTTTCTGCCTGGTTGAGACACGAGTAGATCGAATGTCGGACTTATCTAATTGTGCTTTTCAGTGAGTGATCATGAGAATGGTTCGCATTGTGACGAGGCTTCGATACGTGGATTGATGCCTCCGATAGTACCTTCGGGTAGTGTGCCAGCTATATCACTACCTGTTGGTCAGCAGCTAGAGCCAGCAGCACTGGAAGATGACACATGTAGGCTTAGTGCCTTACACGTGTATCAACATCAGATTCCCCTCAGGTTCTGAGGCAAGCCCGCCTCATAGGTAGTTGAGTACTAGCGTGAGGAGGGGGCTGAGAGTTTTCTAGTGCTTATACAACTTCATCATGATGACATGTTGGTAGCTGAGTATTCATCGAGGCGTACCAATCACTCTGGGTACTCAATGAATACGATATGATCAGTGCTTGGGGTGTCTCGAACTACCAAGTGTGGTTTGTTTAAAGGACATCTGATCCGACACTTTTTCCTCTATGAATTTCAACTTATGTTAGGGTGATAGAGAGGACCATTGTGGTTGAATGTTCTTTGGATGAGAAGATACAACCAGTGAATGTTTGTAGTGGGAAGCTATGAACAGGTGCCCGTCTAATAGGCCCGGGCGTGTAAAATGTTTCATGAAGTGGAAGTTTTAAGGATAGGTGAATCTATAGGGAACTAGATTTGGAAGCGGAGTTAGGAGAGCAGCATGAGTGGTGTACATTTTGACATGTTACAACCACCCACCTTGTAATCCCCATCAGGATCAGGGAGCTGGGGGGCAGGAGAAGAGAGTAGCAACATGCGGTCATGGAGCGTGACCCAAGGGCTCTAGAAATGATTTGAGTTACGATATTTGTATACTACTAGCATCTGTATCAATAGACATAGATACGAATCATTCCTTCCTTCCATTAATCTTGTCCCAGACCTAGAGTTTCCGGTTAAACCATTGACATAACCCTCACATCTGGTGATACCATTGGGAGGAGACTCAATAACAACACTTATGTTGATGGTGTGATCTCACCCTTGAGGCGATAGTATCGGTTGGAGCCACTTGGTGGATGCGTCGAGGCCTTACGAAGTTAGTTTGGGTATGGACTGGGAAACCATAGTTCATACATATATTGACTGTTTTAGAAAAAAAGGTTGTGATTTATTCATAATTTTGGGATGGGGTTTTACTTGGTTGGTGAAAAGGTAAACCTAGGCATCATAGGATAAAATCATTCTTAGGAGGGTGCGACTGATCGCTCATGAATAGGTCAGCCTTACCCTCGCGGCAATTGGAGTTTGAGGATTCAGTAGAAGTGGTAGTGTTTGGAAACAACTTTTCAAAAGATAGACCTTAAGTCAGGCTTTCACCAGCTCAGAGTTCGAGATGAGGATGTGCAGAAGACAACCTTTAGGAGTCATTACGGCCATTACGAGTTCTTGGTTATGACCATCGTCATAACCAATGCTCTAGTAGTGTTCATGAGCCGAATTATCATGATCTTCCAGCCTTACCTTGATTGCTATGTTGTAGTCTTTATCAACGACATACTGATTTTCTCGAATTATGAGGAGGAGCACACGAGGCACCATAGGATGGTTCTGGACACACTCCGAGGGAACTAGTTGTACAAGAAACTCTTAAAGTGTCAATTTTGGATATAGGATGTCCACTTTTTTGGGACACATTATCTGAGTAGATGGTGTAGCAGTGGACCCAGCCAAGGAAGAGGCAGTGTTAGAATGGAAGCCACACCGGAGCGTGACGGAGGTGCGAAGTTTCCTTGGGATGGAAGGCTATTACTGGAGATTCATTCATGCTTTGTCCAGGGTTTCTGCACCCATGAAAGCTTTGACCCGGAATGGGAAGCCTTTCGTGTGGACCAAGAGATGCCATTAGGCTTTTCAGCAGTTGAGATAGGGTTTGATGAGAACCCTGATCTTGATACTACCAGAAGATGGTGTCGAGTATGTAGTGTTCTGCGACACATCAGAAACAGGGCATGGTTGTGTCCTGATGCAGAGGAATGTTGTGATTTCCTATGAATCACATCAGCTATGACCACATGAGAAGAACTATGCAACCCATGATCTTGAGTTGGCAGTGTTATTCTTCACATTGAAGATGTGGTAGTACTACCTGATGAGTGTGCGGTTTATCATCTAATCTGATCCAAAGAGTCTTAGATATATCTTTTCTCAAAAGGATTTGAATTTTATATAGAGGTGGTCCCTCGAGTTCCTCCAGGGTTATGACTTTGATATTGTTTATACTCCTGGTAAGGGGAATGTTGTGGGAGATGCTCTCAGTATGAAATCCAGTTCATAGTCACTGGATGAGGCGACGAGGAAGTTGTCCTCTTTTCAGTTATCCTTTGTGGATAGAGATGATGAAAATTACCTTCATTTGATGGTTGTTACCCCTCCCCTCTTGCAGCGTGTCAGGGAAGTACATCCTAAGGATGCAATCTGTGAGACTCTACATGCTCAGATATCCCCAGGTGATCCTACTGAGGGGTATTCAAATGGTGGGGAGAGCGTTGTTCTATTCAGAGGGCGCACCGTAGTACCGATGAAATTACTAAAGGAGGTCATGATGGGGTTACATAAATCTCTTTTGGCAGTGCATCCAGGCCTGACAAAGATGTACCAGGACCTCTTACGTCCGTTCTGGTGGCCAGGAATGAAGAAGAGCGTGGCAGAGTTTGTTTCTCAGTGCCTTACTTGTCAAGAAGTAAAATATGAGAACCAGGTCCCAGAAGGTTTGACTCAGCCCCTTGAGGTTACAGAGTGGAAGTGGGATGGGATATCCATGGACTTCGTGATGGGTTTTCCACGTACATCCAGGGGACACGATACCATCTCGTTGATCGTTGACCGACTCACCAAGTTGGCCCAATTCCTATCCATAAGAGAGCAGAGTCTAGTAGAGTTCTTGGTACGCCTCTATGTGAAGAATATAGTTCTTCTTCATGGAGCTCCATCCATGATCATCTCAAATCGTGATTCTCGTTTCACATCCCATTTGTGGAAGGGATTAGATGAAGCTTTTGGGACTCAGTTACGCTTGAGCACAGCGTTTCATCCTCAAACTGATGGACAGACGGAGCAGACCATCCATGTTCTGGATGATATGCTA
This sequence comes from Viscum album, assembly GCA_963277665.1. Lineage (NCBI taxonomy): Eukaryota > Viridiplantae > Streptophyta > Magnoliopsida > Santalales > Viscaceae > Viscum > Viscum album. The sequence continues at coordinate 387,585,586 of OY728155.1, forward strand.
CGAGCTTGCATACCTGACTTCATTCATAGCAGGGAGGATCACCTACCACTGGTGGAATTTTCATATAACAATAGTTATCATTCCACTATTGTTATTGCACCATTCGAGACATTGTACGGGCGACCTTGCAGGTCCCCACGTTGTTGGACTGACCCAGGAGAGTCAGCACTGATGGGCCCAAAGATGGTGTGAGATACTACATAAAAGGTGCATGTTATCTTGGAGTGGATGAATACTTCACAAAGTTACAAATTGTCTTATCCCAATGGAAGAAAGAGGCCCTTGGAGTTCGTGGAGGGAGACCATGTGTTCTATCAGGTCTCGCCCTAATGGGGATTGCAGATATTTGGCCGAGGTGGAAAGCTATCTCCGAGGTTCATCGGCCCTTTTAAGATTCTGAGTAGAGTTGGAAAGGTAGCATACCGCCTGTATCTACCTCCTCAGATGGATCGGGCACACAACGTCTTCCATGTGTCGTAGCTACGTAGGTACGTGCATGATCTAGTGCACGCTATCGACTGGGGGGAGCTGGACATTGATGATGGAGCGACCTTTGCTGAGTACCTAGTGAAGATTGAGGAGTGGTAGGAGAAGATACTTTGTGGGCGAGCTATTCCTTTGGTGTATGTCCGGTGGCAGCACGAGAATCTCTAGGAGAGCACGTGGAAGCGGGAGGCTCATATCCGTGCGCAATACCCATATCTTTTTTGGTAGCTTTTTTTTGGCTTTTCGGGGACGTAAATCCCTAAGGTGGGGTGGATGTAATGTTTTGGATATTTCCATATATTATTTTCTCATTATATGGGAATTAATTCGAAACTAGGATTTGATACGGTGTGTAGTTCGGAGGCCCGGTGATCCCAAAACAAGGGTTTGAATTTAATTAAATGATTAAATAGCATGCACATGTGGTTTTCTGAAAAAAGTGTAATAACTCTTGAAAGGGTTCTTGGATCAGAAATCTGAGGGCACCGTTGTGTCGAGTGCAGCGAGTTCACCTTAGGCGAGGCCTAACATCAGTTGGCGCAGGTCGGTGGTGAAATCTAGCTTTTGGACGTAACCGTAATAAAATATTTAAAAAAAATATTTTATTAAATCTTGTTGTGGAAAATATATTTTATCTTTTTAAATAGAGGCTTTTAAATCCCTTGGAAACCCCAATGAGGAGACAGTGTTCTTGACGGGTTTCGCCGGCGACGATGATGCAAAGACCTGATCTTCACCAAGGAATGTCGCGGATCTAGGTAGGATGTTTGATTTAGATATTCCTTTCCCCGTTCTTGATTCCTATGATGAACGCACACTAATCTAAGAATCGATTAGCCCACTGATCGATTTCTATGTGGGGCTGGTGTGATTTGGGGATTTATCGGGAGATCAAAAATTCATGATTATAATCTATACAATTGATTTGGTTTTGTTCTAATGGTGATGAACCTGGATCATCACAAACAATGATCGAGTATCGTCCCCCTTGTTTGTGGATGAGATTTTGTTCCCTGTTATTTGTGGAGAATTCCCGTTCTTTTCCCGCGCTTGACGTTCTTGAAGGAAATCGATCATTTCACATTTGTTTGTTGGTGCGATGATCTGAGATTGTAGATAAACCCTCGGGATGATGGTATGCAGCTGTAATGACGGTTTCAGAGGAATATTTGGAGCGGATCGAGAGATATGAGTTTTTGGGCGTTTTTCCTTCGGATGGCCATTTACGACCCGATCGAAGGCCCGAAAACACCAGATTCGATGTTTTTATGATGGTACGAACCAAGATCTAAAGTATCGGGACGAACATATCATAGAAATGACATCTGGAGATCTGGACGAGGCATGAGGAGGAAGATGGCATTTCTATGGAAATCCCGACTACACATCATGTTGTATGGGCTACACGACAAGTGTTTGTTGGCGGAACACCTGGCGTGTACTCTGGGAGTACACGAACATGAGTTGGGTACATGGCCAAGGACACGACGTGTATACCTTTCCCCAGCCAGACCCAACCAGATACCCTCGATACCCCCTATACCGGTACACGGGCATGGCAACATGGACAAACACCGTGCACGGGCATACGGCTAGAGTACACTGCTGTTTTCCTATTGACCGGACACGGCGTGTGCTTTGACTTAAACTCCATGTATATACTTTTCTACATGACAAAGATTTCAAGACATGGGCCATTTCACATGGGTAGTACCTGGAGTCAATAAACATGGTGTGTAATCGCACTACACGCCGTGTAGTTACTTTTTATACGACAAGCCTCAAGATACGGTCCGTTTACACGAGTAGTACCCGGAGTCAAAGAACACGACCTGTAGTCCTACTACATGTCGTGTAACATGTTTTACATGGATTGAGACATTTTTATTCCTTGGATTGTACTATATTTCTTAGGGTCCATACCCTTGGTCTTTCCCCTCAAGGTTTCTGTTATCATTTCGGACATACAGGAGTATGATCCCTTCAACGGGGCTTATGGAAAAGAGTTTTTGGAATCCCCTCTGTTAGAATTAGAGCCAGATCCTCTATTACTTCCTAGTACCCTGGGTAGAGTTATCAGTATCGACGTGGCCCACTTTACCCAGTCGCTGATCCTCTGCTTAGCAGATTAGTTCAGACTGGGATGTTAGAATCACCCCATAGATATTGGTTGTGATACCCATCTTAGTATTGTATTCTTAAGTACTTATGGAGTGAGTTCTCCCCGAACGAGTACTTCATATTTCCCTCTTCAGACCTAGGAGTGTGTTCTCCTTGTTACGTGCTTAGTGGAATCGTCGAGCTGTATCTTAGTGGTGGTTTTGTGATAGTCGATCGAGTATGAGTATATCTGCATATTCTTGTTATATGTCAACATATACTGTGTAGAGATGACTGTATATTTCCATTGTGATATTTTCCTTGTTGTTTTCCTTTGTGGTTTTTGGGTTGTCCTACTGGGTATTGTTATACTCACCCCTGCATGGGAGTTGCCTGCATGTGTCGTGTCTTGTGCAGACGAGCGAGCCTTTGACATGATTATAGGTAGACTAGGACTGGACGATGCTCAGTGCGATTAGGCAAGCCGAGGTGTGTTTCTACATCTACGAATTACAGTCCCAATACCTTTCTTTATTAGTTGGACTTTTTTGAAGACTCTCTTTTTTGTGGGCTTATACATTTGGCCCAGGGTTTGACATTACTTTACTTTACTTTCCTATCGTACTCTGTTGGTTGGGATTTTAGTGTATACATGAATTTCAATTTTTAGTACTTTTTACTTTTCAGTTTTTTGAGCATGGTGAAGTGTGTGCATGTGTACAGGTTTATAGGAAATACCTCCCATGTTAGTGACATGCCTACTCGGTGCTAGTCACCAGCCCCAAGCGTGTTGGAGGCGGGCATGGGGAGTTGCGGCTTGGAACCCACTGGGATGGGTCGTGACATGAAATTCATAAAAAATTTATATGGATTTAATTAAATCACAGAACATCATGTAAAATAAAAAGGAACTTCTGTCAACTCTGACATACCAGCGTGGTCACAGTCAAGCAACTTCACCCTATCCCACATGCAATAAAAATAATAAAGAATCATCAAGAAAACATGGAATTGAATATATCATCAAAGACACATCTAAAACTGGTAACTCGATTTCTTTTCATTAAAAACAATCTCAGGATAAGGTTTTTCAAGCTCAACTAAGTGGTTCACATATTATTTTGTTGTCCCGTCAAACTCATCGAGTTCATAAAACAACACCTCCTTAGCTCGTAATTTAAAATTTGGGTAGAAAAAATTAGTGAAAATCAATTTTATGTCCTTCCACTATGAACCTTAATTCTTCCTCATTATCACCAATATATCGCGCCATATTTTTCTAGGTCCATCCATATAAAAGTTGCAACAATTTAACTTAATATAATCAAATGTTTCCATAAACATAAGGAGAAGATCTATATTAATTATCCAATACTAATAATATTGATAATAATTTAATTCTTTTTTATATGGTGGATTATGATAAAGGATGTCCAATGAATGATTATAATGTTCATCCATGTGAGACTCCACAACTAGAACATAAATGGTAATTAGTATAGGAATTGGTCTCATATCTTGGATAACACACACAATAATATCAATGACATTCTATTCCATGAGAGTATACCCTCACTTTGTATCATCACTATCTTCCCCATTGATCCTATTGACATGTCTCCTTAGAGGAATGATAATACATGACATCAATAAAGATCATTAAAGATTAGAAAATTACCTTAACTAATAAGGGAATCACGAGAAACAGGGAAACTAATCCGATTATATAGATATCAAGTTTTGGATTTAAAAATATCCAAATCAGTAAATTCCGAAACACATGAATATTTCTACAAGAATACTTTCCCAAACCACCCATTTTACCTAATGGTTTTCGATAATGATAGCAGGATTGGAACTCAGTCATGACTGTATCCAATGACCCAAAAATACCTCTCAACATCATATAGAAATATTTGAAAGATACTCAAATGGAACCTCTTATACCCTATGTCACATGAAATCAAAGATCTCCTAGTATCCTAATACCTAATATGGCACTAAAATTGCTAAAAGGGAGTTAATAATTTTCATGGGTAGGTGAATAGAACATAACATCATACAACATAAAAGAGGGAATCATTTTTCCAAAACATACAAGAATTTAAAGAAATAAATTAGTATACTAATAAATCCAATTGTAGAACATACCGAAAACCAAATAGTTATATCAAAACCTAAAAAATTACATAATCAATTTATTAGAAAACATACAAGTTAAACTCAATATCCTAAAATAAACATCACTCTAAAACCAACGGAACAATAACATAAACATCCTGTAAATGGAAAATTCCCTTTACATGGAACTTACAGAAGGAAATTTACAATCACCTGAAGGTAAGGTGTGAGATCAAAATCCAAGTAGGCTCCCAAAATGTGTTCCATAAAATGATTCCACACAAATAAAAAAATCATTATTTTAATTTTAATAAAACAGTGCGTGGAAATATACATTCATATTTAAATCAAAAAATTATTACATTCTATATGGAATAATGATTTCATACATGGATCAATTTAATATTTTATAAAAAACATTTTATTTAAATAATATATAATGCTAAAATAATATTCCTAGTCAATGGAATAAATATATATCAAAACAATTAGAAAAAACACCATGATCATATTCCCTTATTCTATGATAGTTGCATGTTATAGGATCCTCAAAATATCATATCTTTGATCCTGACATATGTGTACACATTACCCTAAGTCTCAGGACCAATATGGCTCATCGACATCCTATTATGGAATATATCTTCCCAACAAGGAATTTTCATCAGTTTTCATCATGAAAAATTTGTTAGGGAATTACTATCATTGTATGATTTTCCAATATAACATACAAAATACCTAGACATGGATGCTCTCAAAAAATCTATTAAGAAATGGGAAATGCATTTAATTTCAAATCAATCAATTTTCAAAGTACAATCCTTGAATTTTCCATTTCAAAATACAAATTCATTATCCAAAACATAACATATATATTTTTTAAAAATTAATTAATTTCCACTACAAGACCAATATTAGGATTTTAAAAATTTATTTAAATCCATTTTATCTAAAAGATTCTAAAATCAAATCATTGATTCCAAAAATTTCAAAAATTACCCCAAATTCCAATTATATTGGAATTGGGGGTTTTCCCCAAAATTTCATTCCAATTAAAATAATGATTTCAATTCATATCAATTCATATTTTTAAAAATAAAAATAAATAAATATAAATAAAATCATGGAAATAAATTTTTAATTACATGGATCAACTCAAATAGAATCTCTTACCTTAATTTATGTATCAAAATCACCCATAAAACGAATTACAGATGAAGAATGATATAAACCATGATATAAAAATACAACCAGGAATCAAAATTCAATAACACCGATTTTATATTTATAATTCCCAATAAGATCAATCAAACACTAAGAAGGAAAGAAATTCCTAATAGAATATATACATATATGTATTTTTTGAAGATACACACCACAACAAATACGATGATATATCATAAAATAGATGATCTTGAGGTAATGTAGAACTCCAAAAACCACCTTAGGATGGATCTAGGTAAAGAGGGAAGTGATATAAGTTTAAAAAATCATCTAAGTAATGTGGTTTAAGACACACAGATAACAAAATATATGATGTGTAATACATTCAAGATGGGAAATTCGTTGAAGTGAAATAATGATGAAAAATGCATCTCCACATGATAAAAAATTCTTATTAACCATTTTACAAGGTAAAACAAAATCAAGAAATTTGCACTAAGGAAATTACATCACATGTAATTACATTAAACATCATTTAAATTACCAAAAATAGTTCTACCCCTTATTCCATTCACAAAATATTCTAATGAAAAAGATGTTAAAATAAAGGACATGCCATACAATATAAGGAAATATGGTGTTAAAATACCCATATTTTGTAGTTTTACATCTCATCAGGTTAACCAAATCATTAAACTTTAATAGGGGTATACCATATTCAAGTTGAATGAATGTTGATACTCCATTAAAATCACTATAGAGGGTATATGTAAATATAAAAGAAGACATGTTAATGGATTATTTCTTATTTTAAATTATAAATTTACCCCAAATTGATAATTTATCCATCACTTCTAGGTATTTTGGCATATCAAAAATCAATTGGATGCCCATACAAGTGAATAACCATCCATATTACCCTATCAAAGATCTTCATTCATCAAAATAAAATTCATACTCTATACCTAAAATATTAATGTTAAAAAAAAATTAGTTATCACCCTATTTTTCATCTATTAAAAGGATACCTCACAATCACTAAACTACTAAAACCTCAACCTTATCATTGTCAGGATCATTATTTTCCTAGAAAATTCCAAAAAGTATCGCTTGAATCTATTATAATAGCCATCTAATGACAATATAAACAAATTCATTAAACTCATGGGATCCTACATTGAAACCAAAATAGCAAAATTATTAGGGTCTACTTATACACTCAACTGGGAAATTAAATACCCAATAAAATACACTTCCTTGATTTGGAAGAAACACCTTGATAGATTTTAATTTAGTTGATTTTATCTTTATGTAACTAGCACGATATGTAAATTTTGATGATTATCATTACTTCCTGATGTATAAATAAAATTTAATAAAAAATATACCAAAATAATGATTATATAGATTTAATTATTTTTTATAATGGATATAAATTCCATTGGCTATAATCGTTACAAAGAATGATATCATAAGGAACTCCCACATAACATACATTATTAAAGAGGAAATATATGTAATTTCACTCAATCTCACATAAAAATTGTGAAACCTAGTCCTAAAATAAATTTTAGGTATCCTACTCATAAACACACACTAGTCAAATATGATATAACTAAGATAAATAGAATAAAAGTTCTGAATATTCCCATGATTTTACATACTATGATTTATAGAAAAAAAAATTAACTACCATAAAATTACTCCACATAAAAATGTGTGAACTTCAATGTGATGTTATTAAATGAATGAGTACTTTTACCTCATTAACCATTAATGGGGCCTTATTCTATATATACTCATATGATTCCATATTGTTTGATATTATCAAAATAGTTTATATTCATGGAAGTATATAAATCTTCAAAACATATTTCCCCTCATGATGAATCCTTGAGATATAATTTAAAAACCTATTAGGACATAGATATACAAATGTTGGAATGAAAAAAATTCTTATCTCCCCCTCATCCTAATAAGAAACACATAAAATTGAGATTTGGTAACAGTAAACATGTGAGGGTTAGGACATTAGAGAAATATTTTCATACGTCAATCCTTCAATGAGGTATAACAACCGCCCTCAAGGGATGTGAATGGCACTCATAAATTGTATAAATTTCGGGGTGATATATATTATTAATATAATAAATTTTTATAATCACATAAATTAAATGTATATTATAACCAAAAAATAACATGTATGAGAAAAGACACTCGCTAAAATAATATATCCCAAATTTCTCTAAATACCGTCAAATTTCTTCTTCTTGGGTGTATTTGTGGTCATTATCCCCATTGAGAACTCTAATACCAATCAATTTAAAAAAAATATGTTGAAAATAGAATATTATATATCTCATATATCATAAAATAATAAATCCATATTAGACATCACCAGATTATTACCTTGAACTATCTATTAAACCAATCTTATCTGAAGATGAGTCTTATCAATTGTTTTTTGATTTCATTAATGTGTTCCATGATCTTATCTTTATATAACCTTAATATAACATGATATAATAACCTAAAACCACAACTTCCTATGTACAATACATCCTATACCACATATATACCACCAAAAAACGGAATGTATTACTCTCTAGTGAGGTTCTCGATCGTGATCCATATCCTATATTTTTTCCCACACATCACCTACATCCTATCATTGTAAAATTCCTTAAAAACTATAATAAAATATCTCTTTATCAATAAGAAAAATAATACATTAATTTTTATGAATTATGACATAGAATATTCTAATGATAACTATAAAAAAAGATTCATTTTTTTAATCTCCCTCTAATTAGAAGACATGAACCATATCATTTTATAACCTAAATGTCATATCTATATTACAAAAGGTTTAACATATATTGTATTACTTCATTTTATATGTATATTTATTACATTACAAAAATACATGTCTGGGGACCATAATAGTTTAGTGTATTTGGAATCATAGAAACAAAACCGTTTATCCTAGAGAAGGATCTTCAACCTATTCCAAAATGATATACACATTTATTACTTATACCAAATAAATTTGTCCACAAAATTGGGAATAGAAACATAATAATGAGGGGATATGAAATTCCCAGAAAGTGTAAATAAGGTAGATATTTAAGTATAATCATTAACATTATTTTATGAAGACATGATTGTGAAAATATAAGATCATACCATGCATATCAATGATTATATGAATGAATCACGGAATAAATTTCAAAAAATCATAAGTAATTAATCATAAGATAATATATAATATTATCTATGAAAAAAAGTTATAGGAATAAATCATGGGATTATGGTAGAAATATAAGCATATAATATGATTTCCAATGTAGCCAAGTCACCACTTCCATGACCATCATGGTAGTATGGGTTCACTCCATGTACCATCTTTGAAGTAATGGTTCAGTACCATAAAGATTATAGGTTAATTATTTTACTCCTCATATGATATTGGTAGTTGTGGTTCACTCCCATGGCCATCATGGTAGTCAATGTTCAATCTCATGACCATCCTAGTCCATCTCTGTAGATATAAATCTTTACCAAATTCATTGGCGGGACATATAGGTCTCACCATTCCAATAATGAATTCTAACATACATGTTCCATAAGATAATTAAATACAATATAATAACCAAAGAGATTAAATGGTTATTAGAAACATGTAAATATATTATAACCTATGTAAAAAATACAGGTTTTATAATCATTTCATGATAAACATAACCCATGAAATTAAGTGGGTTTCAAAAGTATATAACCTGTAAAAGTGAAACAAATTTCATAAATTCCATGATATTATATTTATCCCATTCATAGAAATAATATTAATGAAACCATTAGATAATTTCGTAAAAGGGATTGATTAACATTAAAAGTTGTCATCTAAAATGAAATAAAAGTTGAAATTATCTTTCAAAAACATTTCTTGAGGAAAATATCCATTATTTTATGAAATATTTTTACTATATAAAACAATTAAAAATAATAATTTTCATATAAAATACTATTAAAATTTATAATTAAGCCTTGAAATCTTTTTAAAATATTTTTCCATAAAATATATTAATATAAGATTAAAAAATGCAAATTTTTTTTGAGAGAAAATTGATAAGTTATAAATGAAGTTTCAAAACATTTTGAAAATAGTGGAATTGAAAATACATTGGAAAATTATAAATAAAAAATTAAAATGTTTTGAAAATAATTTTTTTTGAATACAATGTGAAAATGTAAATAAAGCGTGAAATAATTTTAAATCCCATTCAGTGAAAACACTTTAAAATATATAAAAAATTCTTGAAAAGGTTTTGAAAACCATTTCTAATAAAATAATTTTTAAAACATAAATAAATATTTCAAACATGTTGAAAATATATTTCCATGAAAACATATAAATAAATCATGAAAAAATTTGAAAAAAAATTAATTTTTTTAATAAAAAATTTCAAAAAACATAACCCTTTAAACATGCAAAGGAAACATCACATATATAAATATGGGTAAATGAATGCATGCCTTATGACGTAATATGAATATTAATTTTCCACGGTGAAAAGGATAGAAAATAGCCTTGATCAGAAAGCAACAAAATATTCTTTTGAAATCAGTGGTAAAATATAAAAAGGGTATAAATTACTTTTAATGATCATAGGATAATTATATAATATACATGGAATCCCTTTTTAGAGAAAACTGTTTTTGACTCATGATAAGGTAAATTCAAGCATTTATAAACACACATTCCAAACAATTTTGTGTACCATTGAGTAGAAAAAGGGTACCAATACATAATTATATAATGAAAATACAAAGGGGAAGATAATTTAGGACTTCATTATATATGGGTTGTAATATTTACTCAAACAAGGCATAATCATAAACAATCTTAAAAAGAAATGAGATTGTCTCAATAAACTCTTATAATGTGATAACATGGGATCAAACTCTCTATGTAAGAAAAGTAAATTACACAAAACAAACAATATCATGAAATAAGTTAAACAAATTATATATCATATATAATGGATGTATATACACCTCAAAATATAATTTAGTTTCATAACATAAATTGATTCTCAAATAATGAAAAATTGACACAATATTATTTAACCGATTTGATAACTTTTGAAAAATAAACCCCATGAAGGAAGGATAAGAGAATGGATATTTTAATAAAAATTAATTTAATTAAAATATACATAAAATAAAATCTTGGGTAGTATGTACACCATAAAAAAATAAAGGGTTACGTACATTTCACGGATCTCACATAAATAAAAGGTGAGATGAAATACCCTTTCCTTGTGTCTTGACTCTCATCGTACTCAATAAAACCAACCATATAATAAATATAAATTTGTTATACATATTTTAAAGAACCATATTCTTATATCTAATACCATATATGGTTTTATTATTTCCATATATTACCCACTTGTTAACCATCCAATGCTATGGTTTCAATCTAGGTAATATTCCCTTTGTTTTTGATAAGTGTCATAATTAGTTATATTTTCCATACTTATACATATATCATAATTAAAGATTGTAAAAAATTACATAAATATCATGTATATACTATATATATGTATTATAATAATCTATAAAATACATAATTATGAATCTGAATACACCATTCTTGGAAATGGTAGGTTGTACGTATGCAAGAACGCTATTTCTGTTTAATTATTTTGTTGAGATAAATAATGAAATATATATATATAATTAATCCATTAGATGTATTATGTTATTAATATCATATATATTCAATAAAATCATCTTTAATAGAACCCATATATTGTATGAACGAATCATATCACTTTGAAGGGACAGTATTCAAGACTTCCTCAAATGAATTTATAGTATTTACATAAGATGGAAAGAAAAAAGGTAAGTTCTAAATAAAAAATAACTAAGAATAAATACATTATAAATATAATATATATCATATAGAGACATAATTTAATTCATAATTTCCACCATGATAGGTTTTAATGGTTAAAGTAATAATCATCTTTTCTTGAGGCATTAGTTTGTTGTAGAGAAAAATATTATGTTCAATACTCTTTTAATGGAGATGTGTGAAATAGTATATTAAACCATAAAATAACAAAATCTTAGTATATTGAGTATATTTCTATTTTTAGGAAATCAATTAATAATTTGAGTGGAGTGTGATGGTATGGAAAATAAAATAAATGATCTTCAATGAAGGCGTTACCTCTTAATCGGTTACCTCATTTGGGTTTGTTCAAAAGGATTCCTTGGATTTCCTTATTCTCTATGTAAGGATTTTTTGAAGAAGTTATGATTTCTATGAATTTTATTGGTTAGTTACTATATGAACATAATGTGTTTTAATGGAGTGATTAAGTGGGTTATGTTTTGGACTTTTATAGGGATGGAAAATGACTTAGTTGGAATTTTTGTCATCATGTTAGGTTTACACATGTAATTACCTATAAATATTCAAAAAAAATAAAAAATTATTTTATAAATTATGTTTTAACAGTAAATATGTACATATAATGGGTGTTAGGAAATTGGATAAGTTATTTGGTCCATTAATTTTATGTTTTCGTCACTAATTAAGCTTATATTGTCCTTAATCGTTGTGATTAATTTTAATCACATTCACTAAGAATTTTGATCAAATATTATGTTGACCATATTAGACATAAAATATTATACTTATTACAATATTTTATGTATATTTTTACAAATTGAAATCACATAATAGAAAAAATTAAAATTATTGCTAATACCGTAGATGAGATGAAATAATGAGGTTTTAAAGTTGAAAAATGTTCAGAACATTGTTAATATTTTAAATTCAATTTCAAAGTGAAGTTGATTATAATGAATTAAATTGTATTAATAGATATAATAATTACCTAAATTTACCTTAAAAAATTTATAATATCATTTCACATAAATAAATAATTAAAAAAAATGTTGTTTTAAAGTAAAAATTCTGTATTATTAACTATTCATAAAAAATTCATGTATCTCAAAAAATCCCATAAATTCTGCCTAGGATAATTACTAAAATAATAATTAAAAAATGATTTTAATTTTATCAAATTAAATTGAAAAATTTTTCTAATAATAAATTTATTATTTTTCATAGAAGGACATTATATAAGTTCTTTCCTGAAAACAATATTTTAAAACCATAAAGAGCTTTACCAAAATTAATATCATTCACTATCAATATGATTAATTTTTATAAATAATTATAAAAAAATATTGTAAAAATATTTATTACTATTCCTATATCTATGTTTAATACCTTGGTTGTAATTTTCTATTTTAAATAAATATTTAAAAAAGATTTTTCATAAAAACATAGTGTTGCATTCATCACACTCCAATTTGGTGTTGCATGTAACGTATTCCAAGTCAGTGTTTAATGAAACGTTAAATTTTTTTTTTGGGAATTTATGCCATGTTGGCCCCATTTGAAATTAATTTTTGACTTATTTCATTGCAACAAATAAATGATAATTTAATTTATTAGGGTAAAAATACATTGTGATCATAATAATATTCCCTTTTATATTCAATTGGTTTTCATATTAATTTATAATTAATTGGAATCCATTGAATTCATATAATATTTTTTAACGTACACATTTTTATAAATTTGTTATTATCAATCATAACATTTAGTTTTACATTTGGGTTTTGTCTTATTGTTTTAAATAATCATATTTTAATAATATATTATTGTTCGGTAAACCTCGGTCTTATGTGTTATGAATGTCATCAAGGAATTCATTATTGCATATAAAAAAAGCCAAAAATATTGATTTTATGTAACATAGTCTACATACAGTGTTATGTGAAATGAAATATAATAAAAAGGATAAAATAATTCAAAAAAATCACAAAATCATGGGGTATTAGATTACACCCCACATAAAATAATTTTCCCCTGAAATTAATATGTGTTATTAAAGGATTAATAAGTTAATGTTTCATTCCATGAAAATAACATCATAAAAATAAAACACAAATCTTCCTTTAAAATGGGAAAGATGGAAACATAAAAGTTACTTAAAATATAATATAAGTGGGACAACACATTAGTGAACATAGGATGGGAATAAATATGGGACATGGAGGATATGCTTTAATATTTATAGGGAGTGATTGAGGTTATCAATCACCAACAATTGAATGACCAAATAAAATATTTGGCCCTCAATGTCATAAATATGTGATGATTTAAAAGTTCATTGGTTCAACAAAAATTAATGTATTAGGAAAACACATTTTACTTTTGATCTTTGTCATATCATTGATAAATTCTTTTATAGACCATGATTACAACAAAATTTCATTTTTTGGTTGTTATTATATTTTTTTCCAATTCATATATTACTTAAAGAAATGGACGTCCAAAAATTAACATTGATTCTCAATACACAAAAATAAAAATTTAGGATATATTAAGGCCCATTACCTAATGAAAGTATAACTATTTATCTATAACGAATACTAAAAATCATTAGGGTTAGTACATTAATATATTGTGATAAAAATTAACACTACCATTTAATCGTAAATAATTATTCATAAATTTTTTTGTTTATAAACAATGACATAGTTTTGGCCATTGGTAGGCGTGAAACCCTTACCATCCTTTTGTCATGGGTTCAAGGACTAAGGCCCTACCAGACATGATTGGTTATAACTCAATATAATGATGTTCTTTTTTAAAACCAAACAAATATTATTTCAAAAATAAATATGATGGACATCCCCAGAATAAGGTTAACCACTAAATATCCTATTATACAAGGTTTTAAAAATAACTGCAATACATAGATAATTCCGATAATGTTTATCATTATCATTTCATGAATGGATATCCTTAAAAACCTTCTGAAATTTGAAAATCCAAAACCATATAATGAATTTCACGAAACTAGCGTAACATTGATCTCACATATATCAATATGTAGCACTTCGATGTCACATTACAATCATGTGAATACCCTTGGGGTAAATTTCCTTGGAACATGCTAATGATCTAAATTACCCTAAATCCATTTTTGGAATCATATATTCTTCCTTATTCAATATATTGGTGGATAAATTCCATAAATCTAATCTATCTTTAAACATAATCCATGATAGCATGAATTACTTTTCAACATGTTCTTAATTAGTTCTAAGGAAATAAATTGTTTTTAATTTACATATTCATTTACCAAATATATTCAACCAAATAGAGTTATCATAATATAAGGAACACATTAAGGGTTATTTTCCCTTAATCATGTGTTTTCTATGGACATCACATTTCCATTAAATCACTTTTCTATTCCATCAGAACCAAACAATGTATTCTTTTAAATCCATAGTAAATAACATAAACTAAAAATCATTATATATTTATCCTTTCATATAACATAAATCTTGAATCCAAATATATAAAACTATTATTATCCCACTTCATCCTTATTCCACATACAAGGACACATCTTCCTGTTATACATTAGTACATTCTTTTCAATTTTATCTCTAGTCTTGTCATTATCAATAATGTAACCATTACATGCACCACCTTGTTGTTTCCCTTTAAGAGCATTCATCTTGGTACATTGACTTGAATACTGACTGTTTACATGACAAAAAAATACATAACCTTCAATGATGTATTAGGTAGAGAAATATTTTCATCCATTTTAATAATAACTCTCTTCATTTTTTCCTTTGAGTCACTTCATTTTTGTTCTTATTTGACATAGTGAAAAAATATTATTGTTCCTCAATGACATTCAATCAGGATATTGTTTTCGCATTCTTGACATAGAGGATACAAAATCTTATTTCTTCCAGGGTCTCCATTACTGAAACTCTCAAAAAAGTCCTTCTTTAATTTCCTATGTGAGTCTGAGAGTTGGTGAAGGTATATATTATTTATCATGTTCCAAGGAAAATGATTAGGCATGATCACAACATATCTCACGATACTAATCATACCACATGAATGATCATTATTAAATCCACAATAATATTCATCATTATTCTATGGTCCTTCCAATTTCCCCCAGTGACTAAAACCAATAGAATAGTTTGAGATTACTTATCATAGTATATGACCATATAGTCAGGAAAATAATTACATAAAGGATGTCTAAATCATGAAACATTCTTTAATATATGACACCCTAAGTTCATCATTGGTTATTCATAACCAATGTATATTTAAATATTTTATGACGGTTCATTAGGAGTTTGTGTATTTCTAATTAATATCCCATGGGAGTGTCAAATAAGGTGTACATTAAGGCTTATTTTCATATACTAGATTACCCCGATCCAGGGTCGAAACAACATGTTGGAGTTATTACCCCAATGTATATATTTTACAGATACACCACCATTTTTAGGATCCATTCATTGATTTATTAATTGTAAACAACTCACTCTATCCTTTACCAAAATTCCAAGACATTTCCCTAAACTTTTACTCATCCTTATACTTATCCTTATAGACATCCTAGTGCATATCCTTAGAAATATAACTAGGGAACTCGCTAATTTTTTGACATACTACTTTGAAAAGGATGAATAATCCTTTCCTTTGATTCCAAATATAGTGATCCCTAATTAACATAAATGCATATTACATCATTTTTTATGTATATCTATTACATTTTAAAAATATTTTATGGAGGATCGTAATAGTTTAGTGTCTTTGGAAACATCAAAAAACAATCCTCATTCATGGGGAAAGATAAACAACATATCCCATGAATATCTACACATTTAGAACTTATAACTAATATCATTATCCATAACCTGTGGAAAGGAAACATGTGGAATGGGTGAGCTCAAATGATCAGCGAGGGTTAACCAAGGTGAAATGTAAGCATAATCAGGAGAATTTGGGTATAAGAACCTGAACATGAAAATTTAAGATCCTAAAATTCAAATTATATAACATATAAATATATCATGTAATAATAAATTGGTACTATAAAATAAATTAATTGTAAATTACCGGATTTTCCCATTTTTTAATTATATATAAATATTACGAGTTTGTGAAAATTGATGGTGCATGATTCCATGGCTCAGTTGGCCCAGAATTAATTACTTATCTTTATTTCGGTTACAAATAGTAAACATGTGACTGGGTTTTTGTAACTTTTGAACAGGTGCTCAGAATTGAAATCCGAGGACAACATTGAACTCGCGGCACCGATATTAGCTTAAAGAGATAGTCACCTCGATCTTAGTAGGTTGATGGTGGAAATTAGTTTTCGGTCATTTTTGGAGAAAACAAAATAAACATGATATATATTATTTTTGAAATTGAAACCTCCAATTTTGAATTTAGTGGTGGGGACTACCTGAACCATCTTCTATAATGAGAGGTGACCCTTGGAATTTCCCATAGTTAATCTACCAACTCCAATTTAATTAATGTGCTAACATGGATTAATTAATAAAAAAATTTATTAAGTTGTCATACCAGGTTTATTGAGGTTGGAAGAGTTGTTGGAAAAAGGGAAGAGCCTTGGAGAGAACATTTGGAGGATCATCATCCAACTAACAGCCACCCCGAATGAAGAATGAGGACGACGCATGAGCCCAGATCGGAGATGTGTTGTGGGAGTGAAAAACGTCATCCTTCCCTTCATATACTTCATCTACTTCCTCATGACCTCTCTAATGAACATCAAGGTAGGGGATTTATTTTGAATTATTATTGAATTTATCTGATAATTATCCATATTCTAGAATCACAACGATGATGGAAAAACTAACTTGGCCATCCTTCTGCACATAAACCTTGCCCCATTACCTTTTGTTCTTCACACGTAATTCTTTTGTTCATCAATGTAAAATATTTAATGATGCTAGAAACACAATGTTTTTTCTAAGCGTGATACATGGAAACATATCCCTCAACCCAAGGATCGTGAATATGAGGTCGACATATTTTTCTGGCTCAGACCAAAGCTACAATAGCACATGGAAGAGGGTGGCGGCCGACATCCGACCGACTATTTGGAAAGAGGGCAGCGCATGTCTGAGCCACCAGAAGAGGAGGCCACAGTATGTCATCCATGGAAGAGTCGGGTAGTGGCCTGCATCCTGCCAGCCATGTGGCGGAGCAATGGTGCCCGTCCATGCTGCCAGAGCTGGAGGTCGCAGCCGCTAGGCCGCAGCGGAGGACTGTGCGAGGCCATCACCTGGAAGGCCGTAGGAGGACAATGAAACACATCTGTGCCACTTGAAGGAGAACCAGTTGGACACTCCATCCGTCCGTGTCAGACCGAGCATGACTGCTCCAGTGGTCTCGTGAGCCAATAGGGCGACTGAAGGCCATCGGGCCGTTCCGAATATAGGGCGGCACATCCCCCCTTGGGTTGTGGCTTAGGAAATATTATGGGCTACACCACGTTCCACCTAGCGGGCCGCACCCAGCGGGTAGGGAAGGGATGTCCCATTGCAGGCCGGGTCAGACCATGGCCTAGTAGGCTGGGCCTACCATGGCCAAGGCCAATCGGGTCAACCCTAGCAGGGTCCGGTCGGTCTAGGCCAGGTCGGACCAAACCCGGGCCCATCATGACCCAATTTATCATTTGTGGTCATAACATGAAAACCATGCATCCTTTTGATAGACCATCTATGGCAAAAAAATCCTTGGATCGAGATGGTGCTTTTGGTATACTACAATTGACATTTGAATAATGTTGGAGTATGGTAGGGTTGGATTGAACCCTGAATCCAATCAGGCCCTCGGTGCGGAAACACTAATAACATACAGACGGGGCCTCTGTTTGATGTGTCGAATGTTGGTTGTGTCCCTTATGAAAAGATTGACCTTTGGGATACTTCTCCATGGGAATTCGTGGTGGTTGAGGTATGACCGATATCTCAATGGACCTATTCTATAGAACTCGAGCACACCGGGTGTGAGTAATCCGGTGGCTGGTAATGAGGTAGATTTTGGAGATGGATAATACGGAGTTAGTTACCTATCAAATCTAGGTGGGTTGGATTCATGTGTGGGTCATTGTGGGGGTTAGTACATATCGATCTTTTGTGGGTCAGTGTTCAGTGATCCTGTGTGGGTCAGCACATACCGATCTTGTGTGGGTCTGAGCCTGTGTTGGTCAGTGCTCAACGATCATGTGAGGGTCAACACATACCAATCTTGTGTGGGTAAGATCATGTGTGAGTTAGCCCTCAGTGATCCTGTGTAGGTTAGCGAATACTAATCCTGTGTGGGTAAGATCTTGTCAGGGTCATTGTGGGGGTTAGTACCTAATGATCATGTTTGGGTCAGACTCCTTATAATCAGCAAGAGTGCCTCTTGACATAATAATATGATCTATCATCAAAACTAATCATTTTAACTTCTATATTTTACTAATAACTATGTGAGTTGTGCATTATATCTTCATGGCATACTTTTTTGGTACTATATCTTCATGGTGTACCTGTGTGGTACTATATCATTGTGGTGTTACCTGTGTGGTATTTCTACCTTCGTGGTGTTACCTTTGTGGTATTCTTCCATCCTGTGTGATATGAGTATATCTTTATGACATTGGTATATGTATGGGAATATAACTAAGTAGGGTTGAATGTTATCTCCATGTTTTGTGGTTTATCCTTTGGGAATTTTAGAGTCCTATGGGGGTCTTAGGGTCCGTACTATGTATTGTTATACTGACCCTTGAATGGGCTTCACCCACACTATTTTGTGTCTTGTGTAGATGATGGACAACGCTGACTGGGGATGAGGGTACGAGGATTGGAGACTACTCAGAGGTGGACCTTACACAAGGCGTAACGTAGAGACGACCATTTGAGAGTTGTACATACCCTTCAGGTAGGATCCTTGGTGGATGTTCATTGGAGATCTTTTCACTTCTACTTGTACATTCCACTTTTACTTGTACCTTCCTGTTGGCCTTGTATTCCAGCCCATTTACTTTTTGTACACACCCTGTTTACTATATAGTTTACTTTGTTCTTGTATCTTGTTGTGTGCTTGATATGTGTGAGTTTAATGTTTATAAAGGAAATTACTTCCCGTTTTAGGGAATATGCTTTTTGGGGCTTGTCACTAGCCCTCGACTAATGGAAAGCATGCTTGGGTAGTCACTACATGGGCCCTGGGGTATGGGTCATGAGAAATTGGTATTAGAGGAGCCGGTTCAACCAAAGAACCTAGAATCTTATCATTTAATCAGCAATAGTGTTAAGTGTGATGAGTGTAGTTTAAATCTTGGGTAATCCAGTGCTGGTGCGGTGGCCGACTTATCTATACACCAAGACCCTAACTTCTAATTTCAAACGCAGTGCATGAAAAAACAGATTGCGCTTGTGTTTTTAAAAGTTTTCTTTTCGATGTCTTGGATTCGGCTCACAAAGAATAAACATAATGACTATGGTGCACCTGTTTCTTTTCAGGATTCCTCTAAGTAGACAACCATCTAGGGTTACTAGTACAGTACATGATGACAGCCCACCAAGCGATGAGGCTTTGGTGCAGGTCCCCCTTATGGCAGTTGTACAATCGTTTGGTGTACTGACAGCACCACTACCCGTTGAGCATCTGATGCCACCAACCACAGTAAGAGAGGGTGCATGCCTCTTGAGCACATTTCATGAGTTCATGCACCATAGGCCATCAATGTTCTAGGGAGAGACTGATCCACATGCGGCTGAGGACATGATGGAGGCCTATGTTATAGTTTTTTGGCTGGTAGAGACACCAGTTGATATTATGTCAATCCTTGATGCCAGTCTTCTTCAAGCAGTAGCGGGAAAATGGTGGAGCTTGATGGTCCAAGATCATGACAAGTTGACTCTCATCTGGGCAGGCTTCAAGATCCTTTTTGGGGAAGAGTTAATCCCAGAAACCCTATGCTCGGTGCGTATACAATAGCTTCTTCCATTTACAGTAGGGTAGCATGACTATGGCTCAGTATTCAGTGTGGTTCACTGACCTCTTGGGCTACTCCAATGATATGGCGCGAGACACTTTCTTTATGGCCTAGTCCATCGAGAAGTGGATCTGGTGGGAGATTATAGAATCGATGGTTTCTCTCAGTATCCTGACACATGAGGTGGTTTTTGAGAGAGACCTCTTACTGAAGAGAATCCTTGCTGAGCAGTAACTATTAGAAAGATACACCTCCAGATGACATGTAACAAAGTTATCAGATTTTGGAAGTAGACAGATGAGGCAGAGGTCCAAGAGTACTAGACCTATATGTGGATGACTATAGGATACAAGGTTGGGGGTACATGGATATTATGACAGAACAAGACCGATGAGGAACAAGCAATGTTATTCATGTGGTGGGAAGGGTCACATCACTCCCGACTGCCCGACTGCCCGACCCACCATACAAATGACAAGTATACGGTTGAAGTACTACATGAGCATAGGAGATGATTTGATCGAGGATATCCGTAGGCAGGAGGTGGATGTGGCAGAGGAGAAGGCCATGTAGCAGGCTGTGGGTGGTGATTCGAGGTTCTACCTCTACTACCACTAGGTGTTCCACCCCGACCACATGATGTATGTGGACAGGGATGACCTCGCCTTCAGGTAGCTGAGGCGTACGACCATGGTGCTCAAGAGATGATTCGATGTATGATCTCTATCTACTCCTCCATAGTTTTAGTACTTATAGACACAGTTTCTAGTTATACTTTTATTTCCACAACCCTCATTAAATCCTAGGAGATATCGGTGGAGCCGTTGGCTCGATCCATATGACTAGAGACTCCAACAGTAGTGGATTCGACGATTACACATTGTTGCCAATATTGTGATCTTACATTAAGAGGTGAGTGATTCAGATGGGATATTCTAGTATCGGTGTTGAGGGCTTAAGACGTCATCTTGGGTATGGACTGGTTATCCATAGTCCTTGCTTAGATTGACCATATTAGGCACAAAGTACGGTGTATCTGCACAGACAGGGAAAGTTTTTCCTTCTATGGTTAGAACAGAACCTTTGTAGCACATGATGTACTTACTAATATGAGGGTGCATCAAATCACAGATCATTTGGATTTCTTACCCATGGAGAGGTTAATTTTTAGAGTCCTACCTATCCTATAGTGGTGGACCAATACACATATGTTTTCCCTGAAGATTTTCTGGGTTCACAACCCCCCAAAGTTGTTGACATTTAAAATAATTTATACCCTAAGACATCACTGATATGTACCCTAGCATATCAGATTGCTCCCATGGAGTTTTGAAAGACGTGGGTACAGCTGGAGGACATGCCGAGAAAGGTATTCCTTAGCCCTTGTGTTTCTTTTTAGGTAGCCCCGATTTTGTTCACCAAGAAGGCGGATGTGAGTTTGACACTCTGTGTAGACTATCTATGCCTAAACTAGAACACCAGGAAGAACAAGTACAAACTTCTGAGGATTGAAGATCTCTTTGATCAGCTGAAGGGGGAACGATGGTTTTCAAAGATAGACCTCAGATCAGGTTATCACTAGCTTAGGGTATGAGACAAGGATGTGTAGAAGATGACCATCAGTTGTCGGTATGTTCATAATGTGTTCTTGGATATACTATTCGTCTTGACCAACACCACAGTAGTGTTCATAGGACTCAGAAACATGATCTTCCATTCATACTTCGATCATTTTTAGTAGATTTCATCGATGACATTCTGATATACTCATGGATAGAAGAGGAGAATGTATATCATCTGTAGATAGTTTTGGACACACTCCAAGAGCACTATATTTATGGTAAACTATCGAAGTTCCAGTTCTGGATAAGATATTTCCACTTTCTGGCACACTTCATCTCATAGGTTGGTGTTGTGGTGGATCCAGCAATGATCAATGATTTTCTTGCCTGGGAGCCACCCAGGAGCGTGATGGAGGTACAGAGTTTCCAAGGATAGTCCAGTTACTACTGACGGTTTGTGACATAGTTTTCCAGAGTTGTATCACCATTTTCAATGTTGACGAAGAAGGGGAAACCCTTCGTGCGGTCGAAGAGAAGCCATCATAGTTTCTAAGAGCTGAGGCATGGAGTGAAGTTTACCACCATCAGGAGGCTACTGGAGGAGGGTGTTGGGTACATAGTATACTGTCACACATCAGGTACGTGACTTGGAAGTTTCCGGATGCTGGAGAGATCAGTGAAGGTGTATGGTTCTTGACAGGTGAGACATCATGAGCAGAACTATGCTACCCATGACCTGGAGTAACCAGCAGTGGTCTTAACCTTGAAGATGTGGCGACTATACATGATGGGTGAATGTTTTACTCTATACTATGATCACAAGACACTCAGGTATATCTCCTCTCATAAGGACCTAAACCTGAGATAGTGGAGTTGTCTTGACTTCTTCCAGGACTACAACTTCGAGATAGTCTATACTCTTGGGAAGGGGAACATAGTAGCTGATGCACTCAATAGGAGATATAGTATACAATTGTTGAGCGAGGAAACAAAGAATCTATCCTCTTTGCAGATATCCTACATGGATCAAGATGGAATAACTTATCGTCCTTCTCAGATAGTCACTCCCCCAATTTTTATACATGTTTGGGAGGAACATCTTGGGGAAACAGACAGTGAGACCCGATGGGCTCAGATATCCACAGGATGGGCATCTAATGGATTTTATAAAGATGGGGAGCACGTTATTTTTTTTAGAGGGTGTACAATGGTACCGATGTCTCTACTGGATGAAGCTTTGAGGTAATTCCATTCTTCCCCTCTAGAAATACATATATGAGTGGAGAAGATATACCAGGACCTTCGGCGTCCACAGTGGTAGTCAAGAATGAAGAAATTTTTAGCAGAGTTTGCCTCCCGCTTACTCACTTATTAGAAAGTGAAGGTAAAGAATTAGGTTCAAGCATTCTTATTTCAGCCACTAGAGGTGCCAAAGTGGAAGTGGGATGAAATATCGATAGACATCATGATAGTACTTCCATGAAAATCCAGGAGTAATAATTCTATCTGGGTAATTGTTGAACGACTCACCATGTCGGACCACTTCCTACATGTCAAGGAGCAGGGATATATAGAGATCGTGGGATGCCTCTACATGCATGAGATTGTAAGTCATCATGGAGTTCCATATACGATTATCTCTAATCATGAAGCACATTTTACTTTCTGGCTAGGGAAGGTGTTATTGTAAGCATTTGGAACACAAATCTTTAGTTGATCACTGCCTTCCATCCTTAGGTGGATGGCCTAATTGAGTGGATCATTCAGACCCTTTAGGACATGGTACATGCTTTCTTCTTAGATTTCTGTCGTAGCTGGGAGGATCACTTGCCTTTGTTGGAGGTCACGTAAAACAACAGATATCACTCCACTATCAGAATGGAACCATTTGTGGCATTGTATGGATGACCATGCAGATCGCCTCTATGATGGACATACCAAGGGGAGTCAGCACTTGTGGGACCATAGATTCTAACAGATACCATGTAGAAGGTACAGATCATACAGGAGAGGATGTAGACTACACATAGTATGCATAAATCCTAGGTTGATAGGAGACAGAGACCTCTGGAGTTTGAAGATGGTGACCTTGTCTTTCTTGAAGTCTCACCTCGACGAGGTTTGCTGAGATTTGGCCATGATGGAAAGTTACCTCCGAGGATCATAGGACCCTTTCATTTCCTCTGCATAGTTGGCGGGGGGTGGGGGGGGGGTTTACCTCATAGCTCTGCCACCTAAGTTTCACTGGGAGCACAACGTTTTCCATTTATCCCAGCTGAGGAGATACTTTCATGATCCCTCGAACATCATTGGATAGGGAATGTTGGACATCAATGATGGGGAGATGTTTTTGGAGGCTTTAGTGGAGATTGAGGATCAACACGAGTTGGTCCTTCAGGGGCAGTTGATTTCTCTGGTGTGCATATTCTGGCAGCATGGGAACCTCTAAGAGAGCCCTTATTAGCAGGAGGCTCATATTTGTGCTCAGTAACCCCACTTGATTCCCTAGATTGTGTTGTGGCATTCAGGACGCAAATCCCTGAGGTGGGGAGAATGTAAAGACCCATATATTTCCACGTAATTTTTTTAATTATAAGAGAATATTATGAGTCCAATAAAATTTAAGTCTCATGATTTTGAGGCTTGGTGTAACCAGAATGAATTTCTGACCTTTTTTGGGTATGTTCAGTAAACATGCGAGCATGATTTTGTAACAGTAGAACTGGTTCATGGAATTGAAATCAGAGGACACTGTTGAACTATTAGTGCTGATATTCACTTAAGGAGACTTTAACCTCAACTACAGTAGGTCGAGGGTGGAAATTAGTTTTTGGACATTTCATGGAAGAAAATAAAATAATAATACTTTATTTTAATTTTTAAATTAAAACCTCCCATTTTGAATTTATTTTTGGGGATCACCTGAAAACTCTTCTTTAATGGGTGGTGACCCTTGGAATTATTCTTAGTTTATGTGCCAACTCCAATTTAATTAATGTTACAACATTGATTTATTAATAAAAATAATTTATTAAGATGGAATATCACATTATTGAGGTTGGAAAAATTATTGGAAAAAGAGGAGAGCCTTCGAGAGAAATTTTGAAGGATCATATTGCAATGAAGAACCACCCCAACGATGAATGAGGATGACACACGAGCCTAAATCAGAGATGTGTTGTGGGAGAGAAAAACGTCAATGTCCCCTTCACCGACTTCATATCCTTCTTCACGAAATATCCAATGAACGTCAAGGTAGGGGATTTATTTTGAATTATTATTGAAATTATTTGATAATTATACATAATATGGATTCACAATGATGATGACCAAACTAACATGGCCATCATCCTTAATATATACCTTGCCCCTATACCTTTTTTTCTCCGTGCGTTCTTCATGCATTCATCAACGCAAAATATTTAATGATGTTAGAAACATAATGTTTTGTTAAGAGCGATGTATAGACATGGATCCCTTGACCCGAGGATCATGAATATGTGGTCGATATATTTATAGGTCTTTGAATGAAGCCGCAATGGCTTGTAGAAGAGGGTGGCGGCCGATATCCGGCTGGCCTCGTGGAAATAGGGCAGCGCGCATCTGCACCAACGGAAGAGGAGGCCACAGTACGTCAGCCGCGGAGGAGCAAGGCGGCGGCCGACATCCGGCAAGCCGCATGACCGAGAGGAGGAACGCGTTCATGCCACTAGATTAGGAAGTCACGACCTCTTGGCCTCGGCAGAGGCTGATGGATGGTCGGCACCCGGCTGGCCGCACGGGGACATCAGCTCGTGTCCACAACACTGGAAGGAGAACCAGTCAACCGCTTCGGCTAGCACCATCATGCTGAGCATGACTGCTCTATTGGTCTCAAATGCAAGAATGTAGGCCAAACAGATATCAAGAGGTTCAGAATACTGGGGGGTGTGGAGCCTCCCCCTGGGGTTGCATCTAGGGCTGCACCACAGGCCACCCAGTGGGACGCGCTAGCGAGCCGCGCCCAGGGCGGGCTGCGCTGCACCAAGAGGGCCAGTATGGGCTGTCCCGTTCACGAGCCAGGCAAGACCATGGCCTAGCATGCCAGACCCACCACGGCCCAGGCCAAACGGGTGGACCCGAACCATGTCGGGTCAGACCAGAATCCCGCCCATCTTGACCCAGTTTTACCTTTTTGGCCATATCTTGAGGACCCCACATCTGTTTTACAAACCTTCTACGAAACCAGAATTCTTGGATTGAGATTGTACTTTTGGTATAATCCACTTGTGTTTTGGATAAATTTGGAGAACAGATGGTTTGGATTGAACCCCAAATCCAATCAGGCCCTCGGAGAGGAATCACTAATAACTTACCGAGCGGGCATCCGATTAACGTGTTGTATGTTGTGTTGGGTCACATATAACGTGAATAACCTATGGGATACTTCTACGTGGGACTTCATGGTGGTAGAGTTATGACCCATATCTCGAGGGAAATATTCTATGAAACTTTAGCGCACTGTGTGTGAGGAATCCAATGGCTGGCAGTGAGGCGGAGTTTGGAGACGGATAATATAGAAGATAGTTACATATCGACTCTTGGTAGGTCTGATCCTGTGTGGGTCATTGCGGGGGTTAGTACCTATCTCTCTTGTGTGGCTCATCACTTAGTGAGCTTTTGTGGGTCAACGCATACTGATCCTATGTGGTTCAGATCCTGTGTTGGCCAGTGCTCAGTGATCCTGTGTCGGTCAGCGCATACCAATCTTGTGTGGGTCAGTGCATGTTGATCCTGTTTCGATCAGATCCTCTGTAGGACATTACTAGGGTTAGTACCTATCGAACCTATGTGTCCGACTCCGTAAAATCAGCAGTACCGCCTCTTGACAAAATAAGATTATATAGCATCGTGAATAATAATATGTACTTCTATACTTCACTAATACCTTTATGATATGAGCCTTATATCTTCATTGTGTATGTGGGTGGTACTATATCTTCATGGTGTACATGGGTGGTACTATATCTTCATGGTGTTACCTGTGTCGTACTTCTACCTTTGTGGTGTTACCTTTGTGGTATTTAATCCTCCTGTGTGAGATGATTATATCATGATAACTTATGTATATGTATCAGAATATATCTATGTATGGTTGACTATAGTTTCTATAGTATTTGGTTTATCCTTTGTGTATTGGAGATACATTCATGGATCTTGGGGTCCATACTGAGTACTGTCATACTCACCCCTACATGGGATTCTCCCACACCTTGTATTTTCGTGTGGATATGATAGGCAACACAAACTGAGGATAAGGGTACCAGGACTACAGACTGCTCAGAGGTGGACCATAGACGAGGTGTACTGCTGAGACGACCGTTTGAGAGTTGTACCTACCCTTCAGGTAGTATCCTTTACAGATGTTCATAGGAGATGTTTTTAGTTTTACATGTACATTCCAGTTTTAATTGTACTTTCTTATTGGGATTGTTTTCTGACCCCATTACTTTCTGCACAAACCATGTTTACTATATAGATTTCTTTGTGCCTGTATCTTGCAGTGATCTTGGTTTTTATGAGTTTATAGTTTTTAAAGGCAATTCCTTATTGTTTAAGGGAATATACCTTTCAGTTTTTTTCACAATCCCCTAGCCTATGGAAGGAGGGAATAGGGTAGTCACGGAATGGGCCCCAGGGGATGGGTCGTGACAAGAATGAAAAGGAAATAAATAACATAATCTATGAAATTATAAAATGGGGAAACGACATGGAATTTTGGAATACACATAAGCATATAATATGATTTACAAAGTATCCAATCCATCACTTCCAAGACCATATTGGTAGTATGGCTTCACTTCCCTTTCCATCTTAGTAATAATGGTTCTCTCCCATCGCCATCTTAGTAGCATGATTTCACACCACATACCATCTTGGTAGTCATGGTTCACTCCCAGGGCTATCTTGGTAGTCAATGTTAATACCCAATACCATCTTAGTATATATAATGATATATAAATCATTACCTAATGAATTAGTGGGACTGATATGTCCACCTATCTCATAATGAAATCTGAAATTGATTTTTCCCAGGATCATTAACAATCATATCCTAACCCAGGAAATTAAATTTATATTATAAACATGAAATAATATCATTAAATGTGGAAAAATATTGGTTTCTTAATCATTTCATCATTAATATAACCTGTAAATATAATTAGGTGTAAAGAAGATATAACCCATGAAAGAGAAAATTATTTCATAAATAAAATTACATTATGTGTAGCCCATTCATATAAATAATATGAATTAATTCATTACAAAATTTACTCATGGTTCATGGGAAACCTCAAGGGATGTTATCTTATATGGATAATAATTTTTTAAATATCATTAAAAAATGGTTATTGAGTAAAATATCATTACATCTATGAAAAAAACTTCTTAATATAAAAAATCAATTTAAAATCATTTTCATAGAAGATACCTTTCAAACTTATAAAAATCATGGAAATAATTTGAAATTATTTTTCCATTTAAATTAATAAAATAACTTCAAAACCATTTTATAACACTTTTTTTTGAAAATAATTTCTACTAATAAAAATGAATTCTTGTAAATGTTTTTAATACCATGTCTTTGAAAATACTTCTGAAACACATAAAAAATGCATGAAAACATATTGAAACACATTTATTTGAAAGTACATTGAAATAATAAATAAATATGAAAAACGTTTTGAAACCCATTACTTTGAAAATACTTTGTAAACATAAATAATGATTGAAAACATCTTGAAACCCATTTTCCAGGAAATATTATAAATTAATCATGAAATCATTTGTGATAACATTTTATTGATAATACATTAGAAAATATTTCTTAAAAATTATCCATTTAAACAAGTGATGGAATCTTCATAGAAATTATGGTGGGTAAATCCATACATGTGATATAAGGTAATATGAATATTCCTTTTTCACTATGAAAATGTTCAAAAACATTCCATGATCAAAATGTGAGAAATTATTCCATTGAAATAATTTTTAAGAGTAAATAGTGGTAAAAATATATTTTATTTATCATAGTATATTAGTAGAAGTCACTATGAAACCCTTTTTAAATAAAATGGTTTCTGACTGAAAAAACGGTAATTTTAGGATTTCATACAAAAAATATTTCCAAAAAATATTTGGTACCAAAATTTTAAATATGTTACCAATAAGTGAGTATATAATAAATAACCATAGGGGAGTAAAATTCATGGATTTATTTAGATATGGGTTTTAATATTTAATCAAAGGAAGCATAAAAATAAAAAACCATCCAAACCGATGAGATTGTCTTAATAAAAACTTATAACATGGTATCATGAGATCATACTATACATGTAAGATATTGAAGTTAAATTAAACTTAATATATCATGAAATAAATTAAATTCATTATATATCAGGTAAAATGGAAGTATATACACCCCGAAAAATAATATTGGTGAATAACAAAACATGAGTCCCAAAGTAGTGAAATTGAGACAAAACTATTTTAAAGATTTGATAAATATTGATACATAAACCACATGAAAGTATAATAATATAATGAAAAACTGAATAAAGATAAATTAAATTATAAGATTCAATTAATTCAATCATTTTCAGTACTTACCACATAGAAAAGGAAAAGTCTAAAACATAGCGTGTATCTCACAGAAATAAAAAGTGAGATCAAATCCCCTTACCTTGTGTCATGACTCTCGATATACATAGTCAAGAAGCCTATATAGTAAATAAAAATTCATAATAATATTTTAAATAACCACTTTATTATATATTATACCTTATATGGTTTGAGTATGACCTTATGTTCCCCACTTGTTAACCATCCAACGTTAAGGTTTCACTTTGGGTAATATTCTCTTCGGGTTTCTAATGTGCCTTTATATGTTATATTATTAGTAATTATACTTATATAATGATTCCAAAATGTAAAAAATGATATAAATATCATGTATATACAATGTATTAGTATTATAATAATCTATATAATATATAAGTATTAAACACACGCCATTCATGTTGTCAGTAGGTTATACGTACACATGAATGCTACTAACATTTAATTTTCATGTACAGAGAAGTAATGTAAAAGACAGATATATATAAATAATTATATAATAATTATTATAACATTTATATAATATATATTAACTAAAATCATCCTTAACATAATCCATATAGTTTAATAATGAATTATATCGCTTTGAGGGGGCGGTAGTCCACACATCCTCAAACAATGTTATTGTATCTACATAAGATGGAAAGTGTAATGATATGTTCTAAATAAAAATTAAATAAGCCTAAATAAATTATAAATATAATATATATCGTATATAAACATTGTTACCATCATAATGGCCACCATGATAGTTGGTAATGGATAAATGAATAATTATCGTTTTGTGAGGTATTAGTTTGTCGTACAAATAAACATTATGTCTATTACCCATTAGATGGAGGTGTGCGTACGTGTGGGTATAAAAAATAGCATAAAAAATCATAGTATATTTTTTATACTAGTTTTTTATGAATGTATGTAATAAACAGTGTGGATGGGTGGAGATGAAAAATAAAAGAATGCAGATTGAGAGAAGGTGTTACCTGTTAATCGGGTAACTCATTTTGGTTTGTACCTAAAGGCTTCATTGAATTTCATTCTACCCAAGTGAATGATTATATTAGTAAGGAGGGATTTATGGGAATTATATTGGTCTATTGTGGGATGAACATAAGGGGTTTCAGAGGTGTGATGAAGTTGGAAAGTTTGTGGCCTTTTATAAGGGAGTAAAACGTCTATCTTGGAATTTTTTAAAACAATTTATGTATAGGAGTGTTATTTCCTAAAATATGTTAAAAAACCTATATCAATAATTTATGGTTTTTTAAAAACTATGTTCATCTAATTTGTGTTGGAAAATTTCCGATGTCATTCGGGCCCTTAATTTTATGTTTTAGTCCCTAATTGAGCTTTATTTGTCCTTCATCGCTACAATTAATTATAATCACTTTAACTAATCATTTTGATAAAATTATAAGTTTATCTTAGTAGAAAATAAATATAATGCGTATTAAAATATTTTATGTTGGTTTTTTTAATTTAAAATAAAAAAATATGAAAAATTAAGATTATTTTTAATCCTGTAGACAGGATAAGAAAAGTCGTTTTTAAAGATGAAAAATGTTCAAAAGTTTAGTTTCATTCTAGATCAAATTTCATAGTTATATTGATTATAATGAATTAAATTGTATTAATATATGTTATATTTATCTAATTTGACCTTAAATAAAAATTATAATATCATTTAGCATTAATAATTAATTAATAAAACATTCATTTTTACATAAAAAGCAGTGTTTTCCAATACTCATTGAACAATGATGTTTCAATGAAAACACAAAAATTCACCATAGGATAATTTAAATATTAAAAATTGAAAAATTATGTTTACTTTATCATATTAAATACATAAATGTGTATAAAATATTTATTTTTATTTTTCCCAGATGGACATTAAAAGTGATTCATTCATGAAAATATCATTTTTAATCATAAAAAAACATTACAAAAAATAATATCTTTCATTGTGAATATGTTTTATTTATATAAATAATATTAAAAAATATTTTAAATGTACTTAATTATATTTTTATATCTATGTTTTAGAGATAGGTTATTATTATCTCATTTAAAAAATTATATAAAAAAATATGTTTTGTAGAAACCCAATGTTCTGTGCATCGAACGCCAAGTCTGTGTTATGAGTAATATAAGCCAAGTTAGTGTTGTGTTTAATGTATGCCAAGTTAGTTTTCTATGGAATTTACTTCAATTTGGTTCAATGTTAAAGGAATTTTTGAATTATTTTATTTAAATACATAAATGAAAATTTAATTTATAAGGGTGAGCGGTTTTGTGGAAATAATAATATTGCTTTCATATTCAATCAGGATTCATATTCATTTGTAATAAATTGTTAATAAATAAGTTCATATTATATTTTTTAAACCATATAATTTCAACAATTATTTTCTATTAATCATAAATTCTAATTTAATGTTATTATTTTATCTTATTATGTCAAATATTAACATTTTGATAACCTATTATTGTTCACAAAACCTCGATATTCCATGTTATGTAATTAATAATGTAAAGTCATAATTGCATATAACACTGTATAAACATAGTTCATAAACATTAAAAAATCTATATTAAGTGATTTATTATAGAAAAATATCAGAAATTATAAATTAATTTGAAATAAATTCACAAAATATCGCGGGGTTGTAATATCCTATGAGTGGGACACTTTATACATAATTGTTTCAAAAAAATATCCACACCTAGGCCAAAAAATATGATTTACTCAAATAACTTTCGTCTAAAAGGTTTTACTTGAACATGGTATCATTATTTACCAATTATAAAATGGAAAATCTGTGAAACCTATTCAATTAAACTAATATCATGTTTTTCAACCCATCATCAATGTTTAAAACTGTTTCGACAAAATTTAAAGACAATAACAAATAATAATGAGGTTTTATTATGAAATGTGATGAATTTACATTAATAATAACTACCACTGGGTGATAGGTATAAAATATTTATATCTGGACCTTATATATGACTTGATACTTTGTTAAAAAATTAAACAGGTATAAAATCCCTTTGAAGATATCCCCTGATATATGATTACTATGACCTACACATATCATGATTGACATGATAGTCTAGGAATAAAATATTTCACTAACTTCACCAACTATTCCATAGGGATTTCAATCAAGTAATGTATTATTTCAATATTCCCCATCCATTATATCATGTATTTTAATCAACTATCACAGAAAATACGGGGTTCTTATGTACATGAAATTCACACATATAATTTTACATGGATGGATAAATCCTTAAATCCCAAAGATTTGTTGATTTTAAAAAACCTTAAATTTATTTCTATAAGATAGAAACCAATATGATTTATTCGTACTACAACTAGTTTGGAAATCTCATCCCCACACTCTTATTTCTCAATTATATTTTATAGTGGTAAAATATGACATAAATTAAAAATGAATAACAAAATATATTTGTACAATGATTTTAAGATATTTTTGTTCATGGAATTTACTAGTTAATATCACAATCTATTATTCTATGAAACACATTATGAAAAAAAGTTTTCTCTTAATTAGATTTTCCATAATACCATCCTACCCCAATTCATGGACTACATATAATTCAAAAATAATTAATAAAATTTGTAACCATATAGTAATAATAATGAATCAAAAATCACATGGTTAATCAAATAAGAGTCCTATAATAATTTATTTAGGAAAAAAATTATAATATGTCATCGTATAATTAAATAACTATCTGCTATTTAATATCTTTCTTAAAATTCACACATTAACTTATAAATATAATGTGAACATATATTAAAAATAAAATTCAAGAACAAACACCCTATTTCCTCTATGAGTACATAGTAAATCAATAAGTAATAAATAATATTTGTATCCCTTGAAACCATTAATTCAAAGTACTCTATAAATAATAATCTCAGTCATATATAAGGGTATCATCTAAATTCCCTTTACATGTTTTATCATGGAACAAGTATAATATTTTCATGTTTTTACTTATTTCATCTTTGTATATGATGTCCTAAAATATATTAAAAAATATAAAAAAATTATTTTATATAATTTTAAATCATCCCCATTGTGGATAGCCCAAATAATTCTTAATCTGGATGGGCCATGTGACATCAACCATGACACCCAATACTAAATAAGTTTGTTACTATTTGTGAGGGTCCATAATGATTGAGTTGAATTTATGTCCTATACCAGATAAAAATAATAAAATGGAAGTGATAATAAAACATCAACCATAATATAACCATAGAATGCATTTACTACAAAAATAAGATAACTACAACAACAAATTTGATTCTATAATAAAATTTAAATCATACGTAAATGTCATAAAATTATTCATCTTGGGGGAATTCCAATTGAAGGGTTAGTCATATAAAATAAATTAAATATATATATATATATATATATATATATATATTGATAAATTAATTAAATATAGGTCTATTGAACTACTTATTCCTCCCAGCATCACAATATGAAATGTCCATACAACTCAACCATCACTCAGAGGCCCTATCCTATTACATATATCCCAAAATATGAATTATATACGACCCCAAAGTGATTATATAAAGATTTTGAAATGTAATTAGTATATAACAACAAAATGATCCAAAAATAGATACAATATATAAGGTTTCACGTAAATTATGAATTGTATGTTAAATAAATACAAATAAAATGCTGACTATATCTCATGCTCTATTGAACATCCTGTGTATGAAAATATAACTACTTTAGTTTGATCTAGAATGGGATGATGCATCCATTATATGATACTAAGAAGTGGGAATTTAAGTAATTTCATTATAGAAAAAAGTGGACTTGATCATGTTATTACTGTGTATATAACCATAAGTGAATAATTTATTTCAAAATCTAAAACCCCCTTGTGAACACTTTTTCACCATATCCACAACTATAGGTGAATGACTTATCACTTCCAAAATAATATTGGTATATAATATATTTCCATTTTATCAGTTTTATTATAACATATCTGTATTATAATAAATAATGATTGATATATGACTAGAAAAATCATGGATGATCAATATAAAAATATATTATCCAAGGGTGAATGATACATTCATATATTAATAAAATGTGATTTCTATTTAACCTCACTAATGGAGGTAAAATGATATATATCCTTACTAAAATCAATTGAATGATTTTTATTACCATATAAATCAAGGATAAATTATACATCACCAAATTAATCATTAGTGAAGGATTTATCCCCATACTAACCAAGGGTGGATCATATATGTCCATATAATCCAATGGATAATGAATCATAACCATTCCACCCAAGGGTTAATGATATATCACAATACATTGCAATGGAAAATTATGAGCCACCTATCGGAAAAAGATTGACTGACTTATCAATTTACGAATCATGGGTGAAAACTAATCCACTATACCAACCAATGGTGGTTGATATATCATTTTTTTAACAAAGGGTGAAAGTTATATCTATATAACTACCAATGGTGAATGATAAATCAATATCACATCCATGTGCGAATGATACATAAATGTACCATCTAAGAGTGGATTATATATTACCATACTATCTAGTTTTGAATAATATGTCATCATAATAACTTATGGTGATTTTAATATGTCAATAATATCAAAGGATTGATGATATACATCTAGAAACAAATATAATATGGGTGATTGAAGAATAAATATTTAATAATCATATGTGAACAAATTATCGCTAAGAAAATTCATGAATGACACATTTACTCAACACATGACCTAACTAGGTAATGAATTCCCATTTATAAACCAATTCCTTCACATTTGAACACCTAGAAACAATAAACCAAAACAATTCTAACATGGAATGAATTAAGAAATCATAAATCCATCACTCTAAAAATTGTTGGTCCATATTGAAATATATTGTCCAAAACAGTGTATCATAATTTTTTTAAAAAATATTGTTATCCTCAATTTCAAAAATTTATTTATTTCCCTGTAAAATAATTAGAAATATTTTCTAATTCATTAAGGTAACTTGTAAAATAAATATTCAATGTCAATATTAAAAATGGAATAACCAAGATGACCAACTTCTATCTCTAAACAACCCAATGCATTGGAGGTTATAATGTAACTACCCATCATTTGTTTATAAATGAACCAATCATCCTTGGTCTACAATGGAACAACGTGTACATTGTTTATAAATGAATAAAACATTCATAATTTATAATTAAACCAACATCCAACATATATCATCATAAAGAATAGTAAAATAACAAAAAATATTTAAAATATTTTAATTTACCTATTAAATACTATTTCCAACCATGAAAAAATATTTTATGATATTTAAATACACCATTATAGTAAAAAAAATTTCAATAATAGATTTCACAAAATAAAGAATAATGGGGAATTAATTTAAAGAAAAAATTAAATGGTATAAGATAATTAAAAAATAAAATAATATTTAGGATGGTGGAAAAATTCATTGACCCCATATATGATAAAAAGTGAACATTCTATATTTTCATTTTGAAAGGAATGTTATAAAATTATATAAAATGATTCCTTTTAAACAACATTATGATAAAGCATAAAATTACAATTATAAAAAATTAATTTCAATAGATTCCTAATAAACACCTATAAACATGGACATAAATGAGAAATTATATTAGAAATATATATACCAAATAGGGATTTATGTAAGATTGTTGTAAATGAATCTTTAAATTAGGATTTGAAAATGAAATTTTCATACCTTCTGTCTAACTCAACATGTGATTTATTTACCATTGAAAATAAAGAATACATTAATTAATTTCTTACATAAAAACCTTTTCATGTTCATTATTCCTTTTAATTTACATAATCCAATGCTATATACAATTACATAATAATTTATGTTCTCTCCAAATGTTTTGAGAATATATGTCTAAAATGACATCTATAGACTAATTATGGTAAACGTGTTAATTATTAAATAATCTAAAAAATATTCATTACATACATATATGTTATATATATAAATTATAATTTTAAAACCAATTATGAATGATAGTTATGAAAAATGAACTATGTTACAAAAATGAAAAATCAATTTTGTACATATGCGTGACTAACGTTTCCATTTCTGACAAACATTATAAAAAAAATATAGGAATTATTTTTGAATTCCAAAAAAATCATAATATCATATATATCAAATTTTTAATTTATTTTTACCTATATATATATCATAGGTGGGATGTGGTGATGTTAAATGGATCACATTGTTTCTTGGTGGTGTAAGTCTAGATATATGCATAAAAATAATAATATTATCATGTATGGAAAGGTATGAAGATATTATTTTTTTCATAATGATATATATGTAAAATATATAATATATAAAAATTAATCTCATCATTATTACAATTCCAAATATATTGTGATGGAAAATTAATTAAATCGATTAGCGAGGTGGTTGTCCTCCATACACCCAAAGGATGGATTCCATTCCCATTTGATAGAGGTAGGAGATGGGTATAGATTCTGATATGAAGACAATAAAATCACAATATATAGAGGATATGGGTGTTATTATATTACCATGAACTAAAAATTATTGAAGGGTGTTGACGGTGATATAAAACAAAATTACTTAACTAGAAACAATACCTCTTCTTTATACTATATCCATTGATATAATAATTTTAGCCTCTTAGGAAGATATTTTCATAGAACATGAGCTTTGTAAAATAGGGATGAATTCATGGAATGGAATTGGTTAGATATTTTTTAAACTAAATGTGGTTTGAATTATTAGTAATTGTTAAGGAGAAGTTCTCTTTTATACAAGAGGGAAAGAACACTCTTGTAAAATCTCAAAATATTAAATTAATATATCTTCATTTTCAATTATAAATGGAAATAACTCATAATATTTGATTATATTGAAAGTATTTTTCTAAATAATATCATCCATAAAAAATTAGACAATTCTAAATCACATTTATATCCTTATATTTTTGTTTTATCACTTGGTAAATCATTTTTAAACATACTGTATTCACATAGTTTTTCATACATTAAGGCTCAATATTGTTACAATAAAATGAAAAAAGGGACAATAAATGGATTGATATAGATATTATAGACAATATAATAGTAATTTTGGTAAATATTAAATACTTATGAATTTTATATGATGTAGTAAATTATTATTTATTTTAATATATCATTCACGTTTATTTTAAAAATGATTAATGATTTTGACATTAATAACAATAAGAAAACAACTAAAATTAGATATTAATATTTTAATATATTCAAAAAATGTGACGATAATATATAAAATTCATTTCTAAACTTCAATAACTCAAATTATTTTAGTTTTAATATTTTTTATAACTTGTATAAGTTTATTTCCATTAAGCAATTAATTCTAGTTTCAAAGATGTTTATGAATTTAAATAATTATTTAATAACTATCAATTAAATATAAATTACCATGATCTATATCGATATAATTTATATATAATTAATATTTATATCCAAACATATCCTTTGTTTTACCTCACATTAAAAATATTTTAGTTATAAAAAAAGTGTATGGTATATTGGACTTTTCATTAAATATAATATTATAAAATTCACAATATAATATGAATGACCATAAAATTAAAAATACATGAATATGATGTTAATTTGAAGAAATTTAATCATAAATAATATTTAGTGATGTGTTGGAGTCATATTATAGTGAAATTCATTTTATTTTTCAACCAAATTACTCGATTTACACATTATCATGGTAAAAGTATTACTATAGTTAAAATTAATAAGGAAAATTGTAAGAGGAACCTCTTTAATAAATTTGGACCTAATGAATCAAAATATGGAATCAATATTAAAAATTAAAAACAAATTAGTGGATGAATATAATTTTAAAATTAATCCTACTAAATACAATAAAAATAGATTTCTGAAAAAATGTGTTCTTCAGCCCAAATAGTACATATAAAAAATATTAAATAATGATGATAAAAATTTAATTAATTATAATATATATAAATAAATTTTACTTATGGTAATTTTAGATCAAATTTAAATAATAATTTTACTTTTAGATATAATAAAAATTTCCTTTTAGAAAACAAAATTTCACTAATCAATATGCAATTATTATTTTTATAAAATTATCAAAATTTAGTCATAATATAAATTTGAAAATTTTATCTCCAATATAAATTTATTTTTTCAAATACATTTTATAATAATTTCATTAAAACAAAATTTTCTCATAAAAATTAATGTCAATCATTTTTGAATAATAATATCACATTACTAAAAATAATATGTAAATTTCAAAACTATTAAATGATAAATTATTAATTATTATAATCATTATATATTTCATAATTCAGTTAATGATATTCATTCTTATAAATTTTGAAGTTGGGTTATAGTGATTGTATTTTAAATATAATATTTCATTGGGGATCAAATATCAGTGTTTCAAATCCTGTATGGCATCAAACAATGTATTTATTTTTAAAATATTAGCATGTTAAATTCTCTCCTCCCCACCCCATTATGAAATTTATTCCTCAAAATTTTAACATGCTTTGATTAAAAATTTCATGACATTTGGTGGAATCCCACTTTTTAAAAGGTGTTATTAACACATCCTCTTGAAAAGGGAGAAACATAAGTAATAATCTCATCTGAAATTAAACATTAATATCTATTGATGTACGGAAACAATGGTGGGAAGTGTATAAACAAGAATAGAAGAAAAATATTACTCTAATGTATGGATATTGATTAATATATAACATGGTAATGAAAAATATAATGAACACAATATCATAAATCTATGATGGCTGAAATGACTGTTGATTTATTGAAAATGAAGTTAATATGATTCACTTTTGGTTTTAGTAACAATTACGTGATGTTTCAGAATTAAAATTCTACTTATACAATTAACATAGGGATATATACTTACATTTAATTAATAATTTCATCCTTAAATTTATATCCACCATATACACATCTTTTCCTCAAAATGATTAGTATTCAAAATGAAGTTGTTTATCCCTAATGAACTATAATCATTATTTGATGGATCATAAAATTATTAAATGCGTGGTAATATATTAATCTTATAAGTTAGCATTAATGACTTCTTTTCAAAAGGTACGAAAATTACAAAAATGAATAAACATTAAAATATTAAAAAACTAAATTAATCTCCCAAAAATAAATAGTAATACCCAAAGTTCGATAAGGATTATTCAATAAATATTATTACATAAAATTCTTCAAAATATTAAAAATTATGACTGAAACATAAATATTTATTAAATATTCTTCCATTATAAATATAAAATTTATCTCAAAATAACATCGATCACTCATAATGTCTCAAACAAATATATATACTCATTAATCATATAATATACATAATATTCTAATAATTTCTATAAATTACCTGATTCATAAAAAATCCATGTAAACTCATATACTCTTTCAAAATAAAATTCATACATTTTAACGCAAAAATGTAATAAACCATAATTACATCGAAATAGATGATCAAATAAACCCTAAAGGTAACCAATAACCACTAAATATAAAGGTATTCTTCCTCAAATTGATTTTTCACATGTTAAACATATAGATTACGTATAGCTCAAACATTTATCAAAACTCAATTAATATATCCACAATGTAATTAGATCATCAATAAAGTATTAATCCTTTTACTCTTTTGATCATCCTTATATCCATAACAATGTTATAAATATTGAAACCCATATATATAGATAACACAACCATTATATATTCTTTACAATCAACGTATCATTATTTTATATCTTATTAAATAGTACATTATTTTACTATAAAAGATATGAATTTTTATATAATGATTCATGAAAATCG
Organism: Viscum album; assembly: GCA_963277665.1. Lineage (NCBI taxonomy): Eukaryota > Viridiplantae > Streptophyta > Magnoliopsida > Santalales > Viscaceae > Viscum > Viscum album. The sequence goes on from OY728155.1 coordinate 387,626,611, forward strand.
ACCCAAACATGTTTAATATTTAGAAAATAAAAAAAACATATCTTAAATCTAGACATCAATATAGTCTTATATTATTTTGATGTCCACATTATCTACCACCATGAAATCCTTATCCACAAAAATGAAATAGTTAAATACTTGATTTAATTTCTGATCTCAAATCTAATGTACAAATTAAGATTTTGAATATAGATAAAAGAGACACCATGATCTAAAAAATATTATAGATACTATAATGTCTTTTATAGTTCAAATAGTTCTTTGGAGTTTATTTGAATACAAAATACATTTTAAAAATTATTTCAACAATATTTTTCCATAATCGTGAAAATCAAATCATCTAAGAGGGATAATAAGGGTTTTAAATTTCATTTTAATTCCATCATGGAAAATGATCATTAATATAAATAAAATAATATCATTTAAATATGAAATGGATTGTTGAATAGTTGAAATCGTATTGTCATTGTGAAATCATTTTAACTAAGGAATATTCATTTTTTACAGTATAATTCACAGGGTATATATTGATTATTGTGGGGGAATGAGTATTCAAAATTAATAAATGAAAAGATGAGGGAATTTGAAACAAATGAACATTACACATCATTAAATTAACTAAATTGACATGTATGAATCATTCACATGTCATGATGAAAGTTATGAATGAATGACAAGCTATGAAATGACTACACCATGTGAATATCTAACACACATTGCGTAACATTAAAAATTCAATTACATCTTTTAAGATCCATCCGATGTAAGAAACCTATGGTGAATACTAGTTACATGTGTTGAGAAGTTTCAAATATCCAAATCCCAAATATTTAGGCTGAGATTCACTTAGGATCAAAATTTAATAGAGAAAAGCTTAGATTGAGGTCACACTGTATGAAAAAAATTACATTTTCATTAATATCATGATTATTGACATCCATTATGAATACAATGAATAAAAGACTATATTATTTTGATTTTTCCCTTATTATACTCTAATTCTATTGTAATTATTATTTTGCTTATTCTCTACCAACTCATCGATATAGATTTTTTATTACCTTTTCAATTAAATGAAATGTTTGGAAAAAATACCTCAAGGTAACATTGAAACATTTTAGGGTTGATTGTGTTTGTTGAGAAAGCAGGTTTCCATAGTGAATTTTCATGTTCCATAGATATTTTCGAAAATCAATGTTGACAATGAACCTTGAAAAGGAAATGGATGATCTAGAGGTGGTAAAAAAGAGCATTACTAGGTGGCGCAGTTTTCCTGTGTTTGCCAAATTTTTGGGGTCAAAAATTTGGAGTTTGGTATGCATCGTGAAAATTAGATTTCCTTGGAGATATAATTCAAATATGGAAAAGTCATGAATTTCGCAAAGATTGGATTCATGGATTGGATCCCCTGAAAACAAGAAAAATTTTGATGGTGATGCTTCACATTTACGACGAGCTTCGCGAAAGGTAGTGTTGAAAGGAAATGTGAGGGAGCTTCGCAGCGACGACCCAAGGTAATTGACGGAACACTCCACGATTATGATGAGCTCTGCGATAAGAGAATTTCCGAGGTGCTTCGCGATTTTGAGAGAATTCCGGCGGAAATTTTGGATCTTCACAATTGGCGATGACACGGTGCTGACATCACATGGAAGAATCGATGGTCAGTGGAATTTCCTATAAGTAGAGGTCAACCCCATCCAGAGTAGTAGAGAGTTTTCGAAGAAAATATTTTTCTCCCAGTTCACGGAGGTAGTTCACGAAAGAGAGGAGCTTCGTGGCAGATAATTTAGCTCCATGAAAGGTAGTGCACTTCATGAGGTCGTGTGCTCTATAGAGTGTGCTTCACGAAGAAGCAGGAGATCCACGATGGCCTAAGCATTGCGAAGGCTTATGATTCGCGAGAGTACTTCAAGATAGTGCATCACGAAAAGGCTGGAGCTTCGCGAAGGCTTGGTTGAGCTTCGTGATATTTGGAGACTCACGATGTATGGTGCTTTGGAAAGGTATTTTACAAAAGAATTACTCAGTGTTCAAGGGAAAAGGGGTATTCATCAGTGTATGAACATTGAAATCTAATAGAGAATCAATCAATAGTAGAGAATGCATTCATTCATGAAAATGAAGAGACCAACAGGTCTATAAACTATGAGTGGATCTTCTGAAGAAGCAGTGAGCTCACTTCAGTTGAGAGAGCAGTGAGTTCTTAAATTGCGAGTGGTTGTAAACCAGGAGGGATAGTGAGTCTACTAGAAACATATAAATAGCAGTGCACTTATAGTTGAATTGGTACATCGGCACACTACCAGTGTATCCTCCTTGGGCGTATCCCAGTGAGGGAGAACAAAGTAAAAATAGTTGCATCCTTTGCATGCTTTAATTTTTTCTCATACACTACATAGGGAAGGAGAAAGAAGAGGGTTTAATATAACAACAAAACAATATCGAAAGGGGCAGTTGTTTTAATCAGTCATACCCTAATTCAACCCCCCCCCCCTCTCAAGGAATCTAGCCTAGTGGACATAACAATTGGAATCAGAAGGAAATGTTAATATCTGTGATTGTCTCTCAAATAGAGATTACCAATCATAAAGGGATTTCGATATTCGACCAGAACAATTTTCAGCTATGGAAGAATCCAATGCAGAACTACTTCTGATCTTTGGGAATGGATATTTTTACACCAGCAATGCATGGTATAACAGTGGATATTAACAGTGGTGCATTTTGAGAAGCTGAGAAAAGAGAATTGGATGTTGATGCTAAGAGAATCAATGCTTTAGGAGGATCCCTATTGAATCCTATTTACAAAAAGGTGATGTCATTCAAAACGTCACATGCCATGTGGGAAAAGCAATGGAATATATATGAAGGGGATACAAAGGTCAGAGAGGCAAAGCTGCAAGTGTTGTGGAACAAGTATGAAGATCTGAGAATGTACCCGAATGAGTCCGTTGATGCATTCTTCAATAAGGTAAATGTTTCAGTGGAAGACATGTGAGGTCTTGGAGAAGTTATTGATGAAATTAGTACTGTAAAGCGCATCTTAGGGAAACATCCACCTCGGTTCAATCCGAAAGATTCAGTTCTGGAAGATAAATACCTGATAGAGCTGACGTTGGATAACCTTCACAACACCGTTGTTGAATATGAAATGAGAAATTATGATAATGAAGTTGTGGAAAAGGGGAAATCCAAAGAGGTTGAATTAAAGTCCATTAAGAATCTCAATATTGAAGACTCTCAGGATGAAGAAGATACAGATTAGGTGATGTCATTCCTCTCCTCAAACCTTCAATGTGGAAAAGGAAATTTTAAAGGGGAGCTTCCACATTCTTGTTTTGGATGTGGAATGGTTGGACATCTTGTGGAATAGTGCAGCAAAACGTTCCGAGAGGATGATGATGTCAATGAAATCGAAATTCCCTAGAAGAAGTCTCCAGCCTATGGGAAAGGCAAGAAACCGTTCAAGAGAATTTTTTTAAGGAAGTAGAACCTTCTTTCAAATGAACATGACGGTTCAGATGAGTCTATGGTTGAGGAGATTGAAGAGATATAATACTGCAGATATCATGGAGAAAATGCTATGGTGGTAATTGTAGGTAGTTCTCAAAATAAGAATGAAACTGGGGATGAAGAATAAGAAGAAGAAGTTGAGGAAAGATTTGATATTCAAGCTAAGTTAAAGGCTTCTCTTGAGGAGATATATGTTTGGAGAGCAAAAAAAATCCAAAAAAGTTGTTCGTGATGCCAAAATCTATATGTAACAGCAGGAAGAAGAGAAGTCTGTGTTGATGGAAGAAATTGATAAACTCAAGTCATCAACACCAGAGGGATCAGAATTAGTTTGTGAGTATAAAATAAAAATAGGAGAATATAAAATGGAGATAGATAGAATTAATAGAACAAGGAAAGATCAAATCAAGCGTATTAATGAACATGAAGGAGAAGTAGTCAGTTTGCGGAAAATGATTAATGATTAACTAAAACTCTTGACACCTGCTGGGTCATCAGGAAGGTAGATCACTCAGAAAATCAAGAATCTAAAAATGGAGAATAGTGGTTCAGCAGAAAAGAATCATCAAATATGTTCAGATTCTAAGATCGATGGGGTGCTTGACTGAAAATAAAAGGCAGTGAAAATTGAGGTCGGACCGCAAGAACCCCCTCCAAGATTGATGGTTGATTTAGGAACAAGTAAGAATCAGAATATTCCAAGATCCCAAGGGGAAACTCATAGTACAGAAGTCAGGCAAAGGAATGCACCGCATATTATGTGTTATTATTGTGGAAAGATGGCGAATTCACAGTATGTGTGTTCCATAGCCAAGAGACATCGAAAGGCACAAGAACAAAGGTGGTATGCAAACCAGGAATGGTTCTCCAGAACATATTTCGAAGGAAACAGTTTTTGTTATGGAGGTTTCGGGAACTTGGCTAGGTATTGAACTTCAACTATAAAAAGGAATGTGCCAAAGAAGAACCCAAATGTTCACAAACAGTAGATCAATGAACCAACAGTTGAGTTGAAAATGAAAAATATATTTTCACCTCTACAGTGTGAAACTGGTCCATCATACTATGAGAAAGAACAAAAGTATCAATCCATGGATATTGTGAAGGCAAAAATATGGACCACAAAGAAGAAGGATGAGAAGGCTGTGGTGGAAGAAATTTCCCTTAAATCATCAGATCACTCTGGTATGTGGATCCCTGATAGTGGTTGCACATCTCACATGATATGTAATAATAATCTTATTATAGGTGTGAAGTATGAAAAGGAAGGAGTTGTCATGTTTTTAAATGATGAAGGCCTGAAGAATATTGGCTCATTAAAGGCCAAGTTCGCGGGAAAAGAGATGAGACATGCTGATGTCTTTGTATTAAAAGGCCTCAGTCACAATTTTCTCAGTATTAGTCAACTATGTGACTCAAGACATCTTATATGGTTTACTACGAAGATGTGTTCCATAAAAGGAAGAGATGAGGAAATAGTTATACAGGGAAAAGGAACAAAGGGAAATCTCTTCCTCGTAAGTGGAGAATAAGATATGTGTTTTCAGTCCAAAGAATAAGAAAATAAGCTGTGGAATAAACAAATTGGTCATCTTTTCCAACCATCCTTGGAAGATTTGGTAATGTGTGATCCAACAAGAGACCTCCCTAAGCTATCATGCTATCGTACTCACACATGCGATGTATGTCAACAAGGGAAGCTCATCATAAAGATGTATATGGAAATGGAAAAGAAGTCAACAAGAGTGCTCGAATTGGTGCATGATGATGTTTGTGGGAAATCACACCAAGAAAAATTGACAGAAAGAGGTAATACATTATTTTCATTGATTATTATAGAATATGGAATTAGTATTTGTTATTTCCGATAAGCCCGATGTGTTCAACTGCTTAAAAAAGTACCGAAGGGAGTGTGAAAGAATGCTTGGACAGAAAATTATGAAGTTTCGTACTGACAATGGTACAAAATTCACAAACAGTCCAGTGGAATAATATCTCGAGAAACACGGGATAAGGAATCAAGTTTTTTCAGTAAGAACACCCCTATATAATGGAGTAGTTGAGAGGATAAATCAGATCATCAACAACATGGGCAGAACGATGCTCATTGAAAAAGTCCTACCAGAGAAATTTTGGAAGGAAGCAGTTTTGACATCGGACTACATTTCTAACAGGGCACTGTTGTGTCCGAAGGAAGGAAAGAATCTGTACGAAATGTGGTATTGAAAAAATACAACAGTGAAATACTTTCTAATATTTGAAAGTAACTGTTTCTATCCTCAACATGAAAAACATAATAAATATGAATCATGAGAAGATGAGGGGGTATTCCTTGGTTACTCAAGAAAAATGAAGGCATATAAATGCTTTAACAAAAGGCTGGGAAAAGTAGTTGAGAGCAATGATGTCACTGTAGTGGAGAATCAGGAGATCATTCAATAGCGCAGTGAACAATTTCCTGATGAGATTGATGAGGAAGAAATCCACGTAGGGGAAGCAGGAGTTGATGATGTTGATTCAGAAGAAGATAATGATGATGGGGATGAAAAAGTAAAATACATATCTGCACAAAAACCAAGGAGTCAAGCTGAAAATAACATGTAGAAAGAATATCATTGGTGATTAGTCAGCTCCAGTTTGGACAAGAAGAATGAAGTCACTACAGCAGACAAATTTCCTATCTCAGGTTGAGCCGAAATGCTTTGCTGATATATCTGAAGACGAAAACTGGATTCTGGCAATGAATGATGAGCTATATTAGATTGAGAAGAATCAGACATGGGAGATTGTTTCGAGGCCAGCAGATAAGAATTTCATCGGGACTAAATGGGTCTATCATAAAAAGATTAATGAATATGGCACAATGATTCAGAACAAATCACAACTAGTGTGCATGGGGTACTCCCAGATCGAGGGAATAGATGTTGATGAGACATTTGCACCTGTTTCAAGGACGGAGACAATCAGATTTTTCTTAGCCATCTTAGTTTAAAGGAAGTTTAATGGGTTTCATATGGATGTCAAATATGCATTTTTGAATGGGGTTCTAGAGGATGAGGTTTATATTGAGCAGCCAAGTGGTTTTATCCTTCATGACGACAAGAACAAGGTTTTCAGACTGAAGAAGGCGATGTATGGGCTGTAACAAGCACCAAGAGCATGGTACTCAAAGCTTGAACAGTACTTGAAGATGCTTGGTTTCTAGCATTGGGGAATTTATTAAAAACTCTATTTAAACAACAACAGTAATCAAAGGATGATGGTCTTTGTTTATGTTGACGACATAATATTTGGCGATCAGATGAATCTCAGTGTAGATAGTTTTTTGAATTCATGAAAATTGAGTTTGAAATGTCAATGATTGGAGAGATAACATTTTTCATCGGTCTACAGGTGACACAAAGTAGGAATGGAACATTCATTTCACAATCCATATATTCCATGGAGTTTTTGAAAAGATTTGGAATGGAGATTTACAAGGAGATGAAGACTCCGGTAGCTACGGGATAAAATTGTCCAATGATGAGGATGGAAAGGAAGTTAATATCATAGAATACATGCAAATCATTGGAATTATAATATAATTGACTACAACAAGGCCTCCAATTGTATTTTACACATGCCAAGTAGTGAGATATTAGAGTGATCCTATGGAAATCCATATGCTTGCTGTGAAAATATTACTTAGGTATATCAAGGGAACAGTGGACTTCGGCTTGATATATAATAGAAAATCTCAGCCAGAATTATTTGGATATACTGATGCAGATCGGGAAGGTTCAGTGGATGAAAGGAAGTCAACTTAAGGAGGTGTTTTCTATCATGGTGGTCTGTGTGTTTATTGGTTATGAAAAAAGTAAGATTTCATTTCATTGAGCACTACAGAAGCTGAGTACATTGCTGCCACTCAAGCATGCACCAACTTATTGTGGATGAAACAACAGCTTGATGATATGGGCGTTGAAATGAAATATCATATCGGAATCTAGTGTGATAAATCTCAAAAAAATTCTGGTCCATCACTAAAGGACAAAACACATTGAGATAAAGTATTATTTTATCAAGGAGAAGGTTTAGCAAGGAATTGGGAAGTTGGATTATGTGCCTATAGAACTACAGGTTTCATAATTTCTGACATAGGCCATACCCAAGGAAGCGGTTGAAAGGCATCGACTAGCTCTTGAAGTTTAGTCGACTCCTCACAATTAAAAGAGTATGCATGTGGAACAACCCCCCTCTCTGTAAGGTTTGTTATGTTTTTCCGGAATGTGATGCTATGCTTTCTCTACTATATTACAGACCACAAAGGAGTGCCCTTTGTGTTCGTTGACAAAGGGGGAGAAAATATTGATTGATTAATGGTGGTACAATGTGGAAATTTGATAAATCATGATTAATATGGGGAGAACCTGATAGGTGGAGCAGCGAGATAGGGGGAGTGCAATGAGAGAGGGGGAGAGTATTAAATCTGACGATGCTAGAAGTGTTCGATCAACGAATAGATATCACGACGGATGAGGATCGTGATAAAAGCATAACATTGGTGATGGAAATGTGTTTGAAGGATTATGGCTATCACCAATTGGTATCAGGGTGGTATCAACAATTGGTATCAGTTTTCAAATCGGTATCAGTTGGGTGTCAACAGATGGTAGTTGAAATGAAGTGATTCATTGATGATATTTTCATTTACACTTGTTTCTCACGCTGAACATTGATCATGTGGGATTATATTACGTGTTAAGTGAATACTTGAATGATATCATAATTTCAAGAGTCGAATGGTGGTAGTGGCTGGAAGGAGCTTCAGAGAGGTATCAAAGTATACATAATAATTTTGAGACGAGTTTTTAACAAACCCAAATTGGGAGATTGTTGGGAAAAAATCCATGAAGGTAACATTGCAGCATTTTTGGGTTGATTGTGTTTTTTGACAAAGTAGGTTTCCATGGTAAATTTTCAAGTTCCAGAGATATTTTCGACAATCAATGTTGAAAAAGAACCAAGACAATGGAATGGACGATCTATAGGTAGTACAATAGAGCAGTACAAGGTGGCACTGTTTTCCAGTTTTTGCCAAATTTTTGGTGTCTAAATTTGGAGTTTGGTATGCATCGCAAAAATTGGATTTCCTTGGAGATCTAATTTAAATATGTCAAAGGCATGAATTTCACGAAGATAGGCTTCATGGATTCGTTCTCTCGAAGATAGTAAAAATTATGATGGTGATGCTTTTCATTTACGATGAGCATCACAAACAATAGTGTTAAAAGGAAACGAGAGGGAGTATAATGGAGGTGGTGCAAGATAATTGATGGAATGCTCCGCGATTACAATGAGCTCCGTGATACAAGAATTTACGAGGTGCATTGCAATTTTGAGAGAATTCTGGCAGAAATTTCATAGATTTATAATTGGAGATGACATGGCACTGACTTTGTGTGGAAGAATCTAGGGTCAGTGGAATAACCTATAAATAGAGGTCGACCCCCTAGATAGAAGTAGTAGTTTTTCGATGAAAAATTTTTTCTCTCGGTTTGCAAAGGTAGTTCGTGAAGGTAGTGTTATTCACAAAAGAGATGTGCTTCATCGTGACTAATCTAGCTCCGTGAAAGGAAGTTCACTTCGCGAGGCCGCGTGCTCTAAGGATTTTTCTTCGCGAGGAAGCATGAGCTTTGTGAAGGCTAATGCATTGCGAAGGATGAGCTTCGCGAGAGTGCTTCGCGAGAGTTCTTCGCAAGAGTGCTTCTCGAAAAGGCAGGAGCTTTGCGAAGGATTTTTTGAGTTTCGCAAAATTGGGAGCCTCACGAAGTAGGGTGCTTTGCGAAGGTATTTTACCAAGAAATTTCTCAGTGTTCAGGGTCAAAAGGGGTATTCATTAGTGGATGAACATTGAACTTTAATAGAGCATATATCAACAGTTGATGATGCATTCTATCATGGAAATAAATATACCTATAGGTCTATAAAATATGAGTGGATTGTATGAAGAAGAAGTGAGCTCACTTCAGTTGAGAGAGCATTGCGTTCTCAAATTGTGAGTGGTTGTAAACCATGAGGCACAGTGAGTCCGCTTCGAACTTGTAAAAAACAGTTCACTTATAGTGCAATTGGTACATTGGCACACTACCGATGTGTGCCCCTTGGACGTATCCCAGTGAGGGTGAACCAAGTAAAAATCACTGTTTATATGCATGATTTAATGTTTGCTCATACTCTGCATCGGGAAGGAGAGAGAATTGTATTTTTTATAACAGAAAAACAAGATAAAAAGGGGCATTTGTTTTAATCTGTCATACCTTGATTCACCCCCCCTCTTAGGGTATCTAGACTAGAGGACCTAACATCAATGCACTCTTGATTGTTCTCCATCCCACTCATTTACATATAAGGATTCATTATCCACTTACCATTTACATTTTCTTATGATTGTGGTTGTACCATTAAATAATTCTTTTTTCAGATTTAAAATAAGTGATTGATGGATTTATTGTTTTATCTACTTAAAATCTACTTAATTTTTGCAACCCTTCTTGAAAACTACTGTATCTTAATTTATTTCATAATCTACCAAGAGAGATCATAAGTGTTTCTCCAATAACATTAATTACCACTATGAGTGTCTAAACTTCTTATGGTAGGGGATTAGAGTAGGGGTTTCAGAACATGATGAATCTTTAGTTATCAAAATTGGTAACCCTAAGGTTATTAATTGGGTTCTACATCATTTTTTAATCAATTTTTTCTATACAACACTGACCATGGGGAGTTTGAGTGAACTAACCATACCTTATTGGAGTCTAATAGGTTCTAACCAATAAGCATTGACACTTTCTACCATTGATGTCAGGCATAATGCAAATAGGTTTTTAGCTATATCCAGAATAGGGAATATGTACTTCATTAATATATCTAGTTTGATACACCATAGTTAACTAGTGAGCTTTTAATTCTTAATCACCAAAGACATATGATTATTACATGTTAAGACAATGATTTACCTTCTACCTAAACCTCGAAATTGATCCAGATACTTTTTCACACTATCATATTAATCTAAAATTAATTAGCATCATTTTACACCCAATCACAATTAATTTTTTAGGGATCCCACACATACGGTTCAACGGCTTCCTTCCTTCCATCCATTTCAATTCATGTGGGATCAAACCCATGCTATCACTATACTATTCCATAGTAGTACAAGTGGTTTAGGACTAAAAATATAACCTGATCATAGCCCATGCAAATTCAATGACATCTGTGGGTGTGTCAAAGTTTGGTTCCATTTCTAGGGATCACAACTATGCTTTAATATGAATACCTACAGTAAGACCATGGGATTTACACATCTATTACCTCACCAAATACACCTTTCGACATAGTTCATGTGTTAGGGCCCCATGGCCCATTCAATGAATCATGAGGCTCAAGAACATCTTACCTTCGATCATTAAATCGAATGATACCGAATATCACACCATCATTCCAAAATGTCTGACCACAGCAATCATACATGTCTCGATCAAGCGCTCTTTCAAAATATTAAACCCCCACTACATGGAGTACATCTAGTGAAACAAGTACCAACCATTATAGACGATGACTTTCCACCAGTCAATGGTGCTACTCCTAGTAATGTACGCCCTCATGTTTAGGAATAAACATTGGATATTAAGCATGAAATCATTCATATAATCCAAAATATTTTTCATTTTAGTCAGATTCAAGGGGAACATTTAAATGAACATATATCCAAATTCATGTAACACTATGATAACTTTCACAAACTGGGAGTATCATCTAATTATATAAGACTAAAATCCATTCCTTTCTCCTAGCAATACCGATCCAAGGATTGGATCAAAATTCAATCTCTATATTCCATCGTGGCTTTGGATGATTTAGCCTTGAAATTACTAGGTAAGTACTTCCTGTTTATAGGGACTTGGAAACTATGAAATGACATCCATTATTTCACTGAAACATATAGAGGGTCGGCATGAGAATCATTTTATCTCATTAAAGAACTCACCCAGAACTGCCGACATCACATGCTTGAAATGTGGATATAGCTCCAAACATTATATCGAAGCCTCAAAATATCTTCTTTTTTAGTTGTTGATTCAACTATTGTTAGAGAGATGATGTTGAAAAACAAAATGTTTCTCAGAAATTTTTTGGAGGAAGTCTCTTATAATTCCATTCATTGACAGACTAATCATTGACTATCTCGGTGTGGAATCCACCATGTTGTTGAAAATAGTCAACTAGATGCCCATGTAGAATCCTTACACACAAATGTGGAATTATTTATGATGCATGCTACACTACCTCTTCCTGGAAATCATGTAATAGATACCCAAACCTGTGAAATGTGTAGTGGCCCACACTTATATCAATAATTATGGGAATGTGTTAAGGGAAAAAAATCCAAGATTTTAATTACATTAACTAAAATAAGTAAAGTCCATAATATCAACTAAACACATTAGTATTATCAACATAGGCCAGTTAAATAGTCACATAAAAATAATATAGGGTACTACTAGCAATGAAGTGGTTAGGTACCGTTAAGGAATATAGGACCAGTTGGTTATCATCCAATTAATACTGTGACTATAACACCACAACAAGGAATCAACCATTCCTTCACAGAGAATAATAATAATTTCAAGTAGCTCCAATGAGTAAAATCCCAATGAAATTTTTTGACATACTACCAAGTACTCTACATGGCAACACATAGACATACCATATGGAAAATTCAAATGTTCTTATTATGATGAGTGGGAAATTGTTGTACATTAAAAAATCCTACAAAAGAGAAGAAAAAAATACGAGGAACCCAAAAAGCATACAAAAAAACATTGAAGAATAAGATGATAAAAAATAAAATGAATCTTTTCATAAGATACCTCATGATTTATCAACTTCTTTGATATCCTTGAAAAAAGAGAAACCAAACGAAATAATCTACATTGCTCCACCAACATATAACCACCTATCCCTTTTTTGAAAGAATAATATATGGAAGGATCCATGAGCAATAAAAGATGTTTTGGATATGTTAAAAAACATTCACAATAACATTCTATTTTCTAAGTAAATTTCACAAATGTCATCCTATGAGAAAATTATCGAGGAACAGTTATCTATAAATTTATCTATAGAATGCCCTGGAGTAATCTAAATAAATAAATAACTCTATGCGATTTTTCAATTTGAAATTCCACTGAATATGGGAGACCCAATAAGTTTTTAAATAACATTCACCATAAGGGAATTTTACATTATAAATGCCTTGCCTGAATTAGGACACATTAGTATCCTCAGTTTAATGATTGTATTACAAAAAATTGGACTCTAGGAACTCAGACACATAAGATTATCAATCAAATTAGATGAAAAGTAATTAAATTATCCCCCAGGACATCTCAAGGATGTCTTAGTCAAATTTGACATGTTCAAATTTCTGGTGTATTTCTTCATTTTGAACATGGAATAGAAGGGATACATTCAAATCATCATAGGAAATCCATTTATTACCCTTGTGAAGGCACTGATTGAAGTGAATCAAGGGAGTCTCATATTCCGAGTAGAAGAAGAACAAGTTGTGTTTAACCTGGAGAAGATAAATAAAATAAAATATTCTTTTGACTTCTAAGATATCTTTTTCATAGAAAAATGAGATAGATTCATCAACTACGATGATGATAGTTATGAGATGACCCTCATAGAGGATGGTGGATATCAGTTTGAAGAAGAAAAGTACATATATACTTTAACAAATTATGTTATCCCACCATTCATACCGTCATTCATTGACATCAATAATTGAACTAAAATCCTCCCATGTAAACTCATATATTGTATTAGATATTTATGTTTCACTAGCAATCAACAATAACCTAGAAAATAATAAATCCCACAAAGAAAAATTGATCAATGTTCCAAAAATATATAATAAATTAATTACCAAGGCGAGGTTGAAATCAAATGGATCGATAAATTTTTGTTCATTGATAATATTTTTATATATAAAAGTGAAAACCCCAAATTCTAAACCCATTGGTGACTCACCCCACCCATTTATGATATAGTTAAGAAGAAATTACTGATTCTTTGACATGATGGATTAGTTTTTTAAATTTCTAATATCAACTAAGTTAGTATTCTATAGGTCATTCCAGTGAAATATGGTCTCGTAAATAATTAAAATAATGTATATAAATGATCTTAACTCTCATTTTCACTAGATGGTGCGTATGAATGGACTAAAGGAACATAAATGCAGAAACCCAGAGGGTTCATTTCCCCCTAAAAATCATAGGTAAAATTCTAAAGAGACTCACATGAAATGAATTATACAGTTTCTATGATATATATTTCAGATATAATAATATTTCAATCCACCCATATGCTTACTGTAAAACAAAATTCATGTGCCTATTTGGTACCTTCACATATAGATTCATGTTATTTAGTATGTGAAATACACTAGATCCCCTTAAATGGTGCATGAAACATATATTCCATGATATATAAGAGGAATAATTATAAATTTTCATTAGTGAAATTTTAGTTTATGGAATATATTTTGAGTTCTACAAAAAAAAATTGAGTTACTCTTGTAAAGTAATAAAGAGAGTGCTTATTTTGAAATTAGGAAAAATAAAAATTTAATATCCAAGGAAGAATAGTCCTTTGATACAATATCTAAATTATTGTATTAGAATATGGTACTACTAAAATAAAGATAATCAATTATTTACTTGATCCATCAATTATTAAAGGAATATAGTGCATTCCGGGGCATGCATGTTTTTACAGTCGCTTAATAAAGGATGTTGTTAATGTTTTTTTTCCAAATGAAAAACATGTTATGAAAAAAATTATTTAGAATTCACAGAATAATGTGAGTAGGAATTCAATAATTTTGGAAAAATCCTAGTAGCTACTCCTATTATAATTTCAGAAAATTGGGAAAATAGAATGAGTTTATGAGTGATTTCTTCGACATGTCTATTAGTTGTGTTTTATGATAGTTTTTTAGTCACATATTCTACCTTATATATTATTTTAATCACACAATGAATGAAGATCTAGAGAACTATAAAAAATTTGGAAAATATTTCATAACATTTGTCTTTTGATTCCATACATTTTACACCAATGTAGTTTAGTAAAAACTAATTTTGTACAATTACCATTCAACTATATGATATTTGAGGAACAAAAAGGAATACATGCCAATAATGATACGTTGGATCCTATTACTACAATAATTTCACATCATCATCAAGGATACTTAAGGAATGGAAAATTTTGTTACTGACCATCTATCCCAACATCAATTTCCCATTATAAATGGTAATGATTGTCAACAAATTAAGGTTTATGTCCCTGATGAAACTCAATTCAGTGTAAATACAATGGAACAGCCATGGTTTTGATTCATTTAAAATTATCTCTCTATAGTTTCCCACTTACCAAACCACACATATCATCAATGAAAGAGATTTTTAGTTGACGTTTTATACTACTACCAGTATGAACTTCTCCATTTTAAGAGATTTCATGATGTATTATTACGTAACTGCATCCCAGATGACGAGATAAAAACTATGTCAGACATGTTTCATGTGTATCCAACTGGAGGTCATCATTGAATATAAAACACAGTAGAAAAGATTCTATATCATGTAAATTTATATCCCTCACTCCATCATGATCTATGTAATATTTATAAAATATGTGACCAGTGCCAATGAAATAGATGCATAGAAAAAATAAATGAAATTCCCAAAACCCACTTCATAGTAGTCCAAATCTTCAAAATATAGAGAATATTTTTCATGTGACCATTCCATAATTCCCATGAAATGTTTTATATCTTTGTTTTCAAAGAATACTTTTCCAAAATGGTCTATGATGAAGCTAAACGCATAATTATTCTAATGTGGTCATGAATTTCTTATAGTAAAACGTGATTCCAATATTCATGTTTCCCAAAATACTCATTTATGATTGGGGAAAAAATTAAAATAATCATTAATTTAAAAGGTATACTAAAAAAAAATGTAATTATGTAAAAAGTAGTAACTTAATACCACCCAAAAACAATTGGGAAATTTGAAATATAAAATAAAAAAATTAAAAAAATCCTGGAAAGTGGTGTGAACATGATTCAGAGTAATTAGAGCCTCAAATAATATGATTTATTTTAGAAATAATCCACCATAATGAATATACCCATTGGAAACACACACATATGATATATATATGGGAAGCCATTTCATTTTCTAGTAGATCTAGAGAATCACACGTATTTGGAAACTAAAATGAACAATCTAGATTCTACAAATTCTGGGGAATCTAGCGTGCTATATAAGGATAAATTGGAATATATAATAAATGATTCTTCTAAAAATTTGGTGATACATAAAGGGAAAATCAATAAATGGAATTATTATCACATATAAAAAATTTATAAGGGAATAAGGTATTATTGTTCAACTCAATATTAAAATTATTCCCTGGAAAGATGATATTTGGATGGTCATGAACCTTCATGGTCATTCAAGTATTCCCTTTCAAGAAAATGAATATTTCAAAATAATTAAGACCAATATTCCATAAAAATGGTCAATTGTTGGGAATCTATCAAGAAACCTTTCCCGAGATCGCTTTCCCCCACCTTCCACATATCCTAAATTTTTTAGACCACAAGATTCTTAATTAACTCAACCCTATAAATGAAAATAAGAAGACGTCTAACACTACACATGGAATGGTTATCCTCGCATACCAACACATCATTAAGGAATTCCTCTTTATCCATAAATATATTCATATCTCATACATCCTATTTCTGCATGAGGGAACCTATAATGACTTGTTCCATGAATTCAAATCCAATTTTAATGTATCCATCGATAGCCTCCTCCTCGGATTACATAGAAGACAACATGATCTATCTGCCATAGAGTTTGGCATAGGGATCAACATCAATTCTGATGAATTATCCATATAATAGGTATTTCTCTCTTTGTATCTTGATCCATGTAGGTTAGATTCAAAAAACTTCAAAAATTCTATTTTTATGGAAGTAAAAAATGACCATGATAGCTTGATTAAAATGATTACACAACACTGAGGTGTATCACTCTACATTGTACATAGAGAATTGGTACATGACTAGTTTTCTCAAAAATATTCACATTGTAGTTTTATCGTACTATATTTCCTCATCATTTTTTCTATATTGGACAAACTTTTATCAACATGGCATCACTTTTTAACTTTTAATATATAGTACATGAGCAATGGATTTGAGGTACGCTTATGGGTGGATATTTCATCACCCACTTAGCCTGTCATCTCTGCATTTTTGACCCCACCCTTACACTAGCCTCCCTATATCCCATAGGATCCATTGAATTATTCATGATACACAAGATATATCTAAAAACCATGGATGATGAAATCTATCGATTTAAACTAGGACCCAATGAGGTGTTTAACGAGGCTCTCAAATATCATGAAACCAACCCTACATTAGCTTCTTACACATCAGCTCTAGCCACAACCTCTGGCCCATCCACTACTGATTCCATACCCACCCCTCACGTCAACCATACTAATTCCTCTACCCCCCCCCACAACCCCTACATATTCACTAAACCATTTTTACATGTATATACCTAGTCTATTAAAGTATTTTTCCTATAGAAACTGTATAAAAATACCCAACACTATCACATAATTTTTATAGAGCTCTCTAATATCACTAACCCTACAACACAATAATCCACTATAGAGTCTCAGCCTCAAATGGTCTCTTTTGGCCCTTCATCACACACCACTCTTTCCCCAACCACAACACTAAACAAAATTCCATCTGATTTGAGAAACCCTTTTGCCTAGTCAAAATTTCTGGTAGATGAGGCCTGAAGGGGAAGAGACTAGAAGTCACCCCATCCAGTGATGTTCCGTTCGTTGAATGATATTACTAATCCAAGAACACATACCGAATTAGCATATACCCACTACACTCCATTGAGATAGCATCAAGAAATGTGGTACCACCTTCTGCAGTTGATCCACCGACCCCTTCTTCTGTTGTAGTTTTTGACCAGATGGGCTAGCTGCGACCACCCTCTATTTAAGAGGGGACTCTAGATGAGCAACCTGATAATTTTGATTACAGTTAATTTATCCCAATCCCTAAACCCATTTTTTTTCCTCTATGTGGAAGTTCATTTTTATACTATCTATATTCTATTTCATTATTTGTATCCTTTCACTTATTAGATATATGGGACATTATTTTTTCTTTAATTTACCTGGCTAATTTATCAATTCCATAATCTATAATATTATCAATTTGAGGATATTCTGTCTCTTATAAGTGAATCGAAGATCATGTTCAATCACAATATTCCATTATTACATAGATGACGATGTTTCTATATGATTTAAGACATCATTTTGTGGATTTATAACTAGAGAACCATGATCAACAACAATGACCACCATGATGAGCATAGATGATATTCCTTCTACACAATGACCTAGATTAGTATTCTCATATGGTGGTTAATCACACCAAATGACCATGTGGTATATAGGAAACCAGCATATGTAGCTACAAAAGACAACACAAATCTAGGATGATGGGAGATAATGACTAAACTAGTATATCCTTCAAGATCATGACATCACTTTTTGCGCTTAATGGGAGGGAACCCATTTTTAATTTGTTTTAATGATTCATAGTTTTTAATAGATTTTTTTTGTTTTTAGTTTCATTTTAAATAATAGGTAATCTAATACAATACTTTACTCATATTTCATCATTCATCTAATTCACTATTCTTTATTATTCATTATATCTACCTAGCCATCTTAATGCTTAAAAAGGTCTAAACCCTAAGGAATGGTGTTTTATCAAATGAAATAATTTGTATTTTAATCTATTTTGTATGTATCTCAATTATAATATCTATATTTATCATCTTTTCTTAATTTATACCACTTAGTATAGGGAGAACATGATTCCTTAGGAACTATTTTCAAAATTTTTATTCCAAATATCTACACATTAACAATCATACCTCTCCCACAGAACATTAATGGGTAGTGTGGAAAATATCCCATCTTAGGTATGGGGGATACTTCCTTGAGATTGAATATCAATACATTAGGATTATTTATTGTTATCATTTATCTATGAGAATTTTGTGATTAGAAGAATTCTTTAAACTATAATATAATTGTACCCATTTAAATAAAAGAAAATATTATGTTAGAAATTATAGGATATCAATGTTTTTATATTGTTTAGATTTTTGGAATTATTGAAGAGGTTAGTAATTTAATTCAAATTTAATTTAAAAAAAAATTTAATCATAGTGGAATTATTACTTGATTTTATACTATTAGTGATTGCTAGTTTTCTTTTTTTACTCACTTTCTAAAACGTTTTTAAAACATATGATCACATATTCTTTTCTAAGGATTTTGTTTTGATTAACACAATGGATATGTAAACCTATCAGAATATGTATAATGATATTATCAATGATATTAACAAGAACAAATAAATTTTATTATTATTAAGTCAATATTTAATGGGCATAATTTCTTGAGACCCACCTAAAATTTTTTCATCATGTAGCTTGTAGTTTTTAGGAATTTAATAATTATAATATATCTATTCAAAGATGATTGTACTTTATTACCATACAATTTATATTATTCATAAAATTAATTTGAAAAAATGGGTGAAATATTCATCCAATAAATTTAGGGTGTTTTGACTAAGGAGATGTATTTTCATCCTTAGCAGACAGATTTGTTATGATACTGGGTAAATTTTTTCATTTTATGCCCATAATTTTCATTTGAAAAATTAAAAAAGAAATAGAAAATGATGAATGGGTTGTACATTAATAAGGTAAAAAATTATTAATTCTAGATCGATTAATCCATTATAATATAATATGTGGTTATGGGATGAATGTGAGATCTTTCCTAGAAATGAATTTTTAAATATTAAATAACATGAGAAGAAAAAATTGAATAGGGTTCCTTTTAGAGTCATTTAAAATATTCATTGAGCCACATTGATCTTCCAATAACATGAGAATCATTTATTAAAGAAAGAGTTATTTTATTACTATTTTAATAATATTCAGGCATTATTCTTTAGAGCATACCTTATTTCGAGAGATTTTCAATTTTTACCGACCTTCCCTCTACCTCAAAGCCATATGAATCAATTTTTCAAAATAACCTTTGATTGATTTTGTATTTGTCTATATGATTTGTAGATGTATGAACCAATAAAAGAATTTGGTTAGGAACATGTAATCAGGGTATGATTATAAAAAAAGTTTCATTTTACTCTGAGGGATGAAAAAAAATCATTGTGAGATAAATTTCATAATGGGTATAAAATTTAAGGAAACATTATTAAATTATAAATAAATGATTTAGAGTTGGTATAATGAAAAATAAATAGGAGGCATTACTGATTTTCTATGTCAGATATATTTGGGAGTCTAATATTTTTTATATACACTTAGTGTTATTGTCTTAATTATAATTATTTTTTCCTTTAATTAATGTTTATTTCCATTGCATATCATGTAGTGGATCATTTTACTTGAGGAAATAAATTGTTCAAGATCGGGTAAATTTGATAAGATTGAATTGTATAGACATTTAACAATCATTTTGACTAAGGAATATTCTTTTTTAATGAGATAATTTAGTAGGTATATGTTTATTATTGTAGGGAATATTTTATTCAACGTACTAAAGGAAAATGTGAGGAAATAGAACAAGAATGATCACTACACATCATGAACTTTACATACACAGAATTATTTCATCATTCACATTTGGTAAATCATGTCATGAAATAATTACAAGAAAGTAAATGATTACATGATATGAGCCTTCAATACATGTCATGTAATATTTGAAATTCAATTATAACATTAGTGATCCATATAAAGAAAGAAACACATCATAAAGACTAGTTACATGTTGTGATAATAGTCAAACATCCAAATCCCAATGATTTAAGATCAGGTTCATGGAAAGTCAAAATTTCTTGGAAAAAATATTGGATCTAGGTCATGTTGTGAAATATTTACACATTGTTTATTATCTATTCTTTTTTACTTCAATAGAGTTCATAGGAAACTGAACATTATCTCTTCTTTATTTTAATCATATTTTCTCTTGATTTATATTCTATATCTTCTCCCCTAACTCATCTCTAGCAATTTGGTTTGCTCAGTTTTCTATTAAGTCCATGAACCATTGATTTTTCTGAATATCATTCATCACTATCTATCGTTTCAACATCCGTTTAGCATTTTCATCTTCATACAACAGGGGATTCACCATTAATTATTTTTTCTTTATTATTTCATGACAGCGATTGATTAAGTTATTATTTGATCAATTTGTGAACTATTTTATTCTTGAAACCCTTATTTTATACTTTCATATCTTAATTGTTTTCTTAATAAAAAAAGAATACCCAAAATTGTTTCTTCATTCATGATTATTATTATCATGATAAGTTAGATCACTCAGGGTCAGGGTCATGAGTATGCATGTCTAATCTGAAAAAATATTTAATTCTCAAATTGTTAGCCCTATGGTAAGTAATCAGGTTATACAAATGAATATTTAATTTTTTTAGGCAACCCTTACCATGGGGGGTTTTAATGATCCACCTGGACATGTTGGAGTGGTATAGGTTTTGACTAAGAACCTATGATATTTTCCTCCTTAGAATCTAGGATTAACACATTAAGGCTACCATATATCATTGGAAAAAAGAATAACTGCCTCATAGATAGATCCAAATGGTTTGACTATAGTCGAGAAGTAACCTTTCTTGCATTTATCCTAAACCTTTGGATTATTCAATGTTGACACCGAGACTATCCTTCTACTAAAACCATAAAATTGATCTTAATCCCTTTTTTCACTCTAATCTGTATCCTAAATTCATTAGCATTAGTTTAATACCAATCTTGACCAATTTATGGGGTCTCTTAAACATATTGTTCAAAGGCTTCATTCCTATCATCCAGTTCAATTCTCATGGGATTAACCTTGCACTATCAAAAAACTAAACACTAGTTGAAAGTTTATTTTTCAGATGATAATATAATATTACCACATCCCCCAATAATAAAACAATACATGTTTATGGGTAAATTATTTCATTTGAAAACGAAAATAAACATAAAAATTAAAATTACCTTACAAATTTCATAATACATTATCATTAAAATCTATTATAAATTAGTCAATTTATAAGAAAAATTCAATATCCAAAAATTTCGATATTCACCTTAGAATACATCACCTAAGGCGAAAAAAATTGGTTTCTAATAAATTGAAGATATAGATATCCTAGATATTGTATACATATTATGGAATCCATAATATCTAAGAAAACCTCACATTGAAATATCTTAATCATCCTGATTATTTAAACCTTACTCTGATACCAATCGTAAGGACCTGACCTTAAACCATAGATATTCTAGTGTCATAAAAGATGATTTTAATCAC
Organism: Viscum album; assembly: GCA_963277665.1. Lineage (NCBI taxonomy): Eukaryota > Viridiplantae > Streptophyta > Magnoliopsida > Santalales > Viscaceae > Viscum > Viscum album. The sequence continues at coordinate 387,648,736 of OY728155.1, forward strand.
ATTAATTTCTTTATATCATATAGGGTTAATTATTATATAATTTTGAGAAAATAATATATAATTTTAACAATGTTTTATGAAGTGGAATATTTTGATTAACATCCATTTTTATAATATAAGAAATTTTAAATAAAACATGATTTCATTTCATGATAATATATATGAAATTCAACATGAATTTTAATTTTTCATAGGCATCATTATATCCTGTGAATTATTTATAAATGTGATATCATCACAAATATATCATTAAGGGACCTAAAAAAGAATAAAATTACTTGTCTACCGAGATACATTGAAGCCCATGGAAAACATTTTTTTTAAAAAACATATCATTTTACACAAAAAATTATTAATATAGATCCAAAAATATAATTATCTTAAATTTGAAAAATTAAACATTAGATGTTATAACCCATTTTATATCATATAAAATTCATTAAGGTAAACTAGGAAAAAAAAATTCTATATCACTCTTACAAATAGAATTACCAAATGGAAATCTTCAATCTCTGAATAACCCAATGAATTAGAAGTAATAATATAACCACATATACTTCATTTATGATGGATTACTATGTTATTTAACAAAACCACTCATACATATTCTAAAATGGAACAAATCATTCTTTTAATGAATTATTTTTTGAACTGTAACATTCAAATATTGGTAAAAGTATTTCTATAGCTAGGTGTTGAATCAGTGAGGGATTCTAGTGCATAGAGAGAATCAGTATGGTGATATTAGAAATTATATATATATATATATATATATTTCATACATACAATGTATCTCTTAAGACATTGATTAAATCTTGATATTTGTCCCAGAGAGAAATTTTGTAACCACATTTTAGTTCATAACACAGTGATTACCCTTAGTGTGATATAATATTTTTTATGGTTTGGATTTAAGTAGGAGGAGAGTTGTTGATTGGATGTTAAATGGAGATATTTGATTTAATTTTATTAAATATAAATTAACTATACTCTCCCCTTTTGATTTCATGTAATAAATATTATTTTTGTTTCCTTCTGGTCACCCATTTTAGAGATGTTAAACTGAGGCTGAATTAAAGTGATGATGTGTTTCTGATATTTGTTACTGGTGTCGATCATCATCCGTTCAAGGATAAGCCTGATTCATTTTTCATTCTACACTCAACACTATAGAGTTTTACCATCAAGGTAATAGTATTTCTACTATAGTACTGATACAATTTTTTATTTTTTTTAAGGTTGTAAATCTCTATTATTATTTATATGGTTTCCGTCTAAGTTTATCTTCATGTTTTCTTGAATACTAGGGTTATTTAAGAAATTTATGGGGAATTTTTTATTTTAATTCCCATCTACAAGGTTTGAAAATCAATTTTTGAGACTACGTGTTGTTCCCGTTAGGGGGATATTAATTTTGGGGACTACACACCATGTAACAATGCTATAATCCATGTAGTGAACACTTATTTTGTGGAAATGTGACATAGACATGGATTACATGTAATGGGACATGGCCATGTACAACTATATAGCCATGTTAAAATGTCATGTGGTTCCTGACATGGTAATGATAAATATACAAAAAACTATGGATGTCTCATTGGGATATTTCTTCTAACTGGGTTGAACACCATGTGAGAGTCATGACTAGATGAGTCGTGTGAGTGAATAAATAGCCTTCAAGCTAGGGTGAGGTAGGACATATTGTGTATATCTCATACACATAGTGTATGCCAAAATAGAATTCCATTTTGTTTAGAAAAAGACACTAAATGGTTATCTAGTGGATTTAAAGACCATGTGTCCACACATTACTCCACTTACATTCTTTAGATATTCTTTGGATATTCCTAATAGTATATATCTTTCTACAATGCTCATATTCATGATTTTGAGAATCTAATGCAGAGTTGTTTTCCATGTAAAAAAGAAATGGTGGCGTATATTTGGCTAATGAAAAATGATGTGGCTTGTTTCAATCATGATGCTATGGTAACTTTGATAAAATTTGTGTAGGGATCGGGAGGGGTGTTTGTGTAGACTATAGGGTTCTCAAAATTCCCTTTAAAAAAAGTATATAGGGGCCCATGACCCTATAGGATGGTAGAGTAATGCTTCTCTATTGTATCAGGGTGTGGGTACCCTATCAATGGTAGTGTTGCGGTGTGATATATGTTGATCATGATTCTCCTTTTATCAACATTTGACCATTTATGGAGATTTGTGTGGTTCATTGAGAGAGAGGTTATGACTTGTACTCACAGGTGGCATCAGGGTGTGAGTATCATGTACCTCTCTTCTTCAGTAGAAATGGGCTTTTATGCATCATGGTTATGGGTTCTCTACCTAAGTGGTATTTCATCTAGTTATTACACCCATTTTAGATTATGGATAAGGTTTAACGAATCAATTGTATATTTGGAGATAGTTCTCCACTTCCATAATTGGGGTAAGGACCTCCATACTCATTGGCCTGATAGGGTAGGTACTCCCCTTGTGGAATATGGTGTTATTACTCTATTTGAGGAGTCAGTACCCCTTGCCGTGTCAGGTTTTGGGTCCTCCATTTCCGCCATATATATAGTAGGTACTCCCTTATCGAGTTAGGTTGTTGATACTCCATTCTTTTAGTTGGAACTCCCCGGACACAATAAAAAAATACTAACTCTAACAGATAAGTATCAGAGAGATTTGAAAATTGAGACCGTAGTGTAGTGAGATTGTTTTGGGTTACAAAGTAGTAGTTTTTTGTTTTCTCATGTTTGGATCTCAGGCCATAGGTTATAGTGTTATTGTGGTGGCTAAAGAATCAATTCAACATGACTCCCATAACTTATATTTTGATGTTGTATAATAGAACACTAGTCACACATAAATAATGGTTCAAGCATCATATGGGACTCAATTGTGGGTTCTTTGCCCTTCATGAGTAAGGTCCCAAGATATACGATTTGGTAATGGGACAGATTGAGTATATTTTAGGATTACACCATAATGACATAATGACAAAGTTCTATGGAGGGATTGTGATGATGACTTTCTCATTGATGAGGCATCAAAGCAAGGAACTCTTTCTGAGGCAGTACATCTAGAGGGTCTACTGGCTCATCACCAACCAATTGAGAAATGAGATGTATCTATAGACCTGTACAGGGGTTCATATAGGATGAAAGGACAATATTATTTTTATATTAAATTAACTCTGATTAATTTTGGTGATCCAGATCCCCAAGCAGTGGATGACCTTCTTGAAATAGTCAAGCATGTTTTCCTCCTTGTGAGGAAACCCCATGATCATATTTTGGTCCAAGAGGTGTATGATCTATAAGGTTAGTCTGACAGATTTTAGTATATTTTGATGTAGATCCATTTATAGGTGATGATCACTTGGGTGGAGTTTGAGATACACTTTAGGGAAGAGTTTTACCCAACCACATTGGGATCAGTGCATAACCAGTAGCTTCTGCAGCTTCTGCATAGTAGTAGGACCATGTAAGAGTACTCAGTGAGGATCAAATTTCTTTTATAATAGTAAAAAGATTTTTTTTGAGAAAAATTATTTAATTAAAATACCTTATTGATGTACCTTGATATATACTTCTAAGCAGGTATGTTTTACATGTGCTTCCCCACTTCTGTGGGGGTACTAGAGTGAGCTCTAGTGGTAGAGAGATTCCTAACAAAGGGAATGGAAGATGTGGATTTCATTGGTGGTTATGATACAGAGGAATCTATAATAGCTATTAGATTGAATATAGATGGATCTTTGTTCCATAGGCATACCCATGCCTTTAGTCAAGCATGAGGTCCTATAATGAAGGATTATTGTTGGTGATCAAGTCATTTTCATGAGATGATGTGTTATACATATGATATTCAAAGACCGATTTTTAGAGATTTTCTGGCCCACTATGATGTAGAGAAGGATCTGGTTGACAGACTTCCTTAGAATAGGCTCAGAGTTGGGAGTCACTCATGATAGAGAACAAGGATGAGGAGAAGGTAGAGCATTTGGAGGTAGAAGGTGGTTTGATGTGTTTCTAACACCACGCAGACATTGACCAAACAAGTCTTTGAGAAATGAAGGACATGTGATAGGATAGAGGATGTACAGAGTCCTTTGACCTAGTAGATCAGAGGATGAATCGAGGTATGCTTTGTGTTCTTTTTATTTATTTCATTAGTAATTTTTAGACACCTTTTGACGTACTATTTTCATTCCACTCCTTGCTCGAGGTTTAAATGGGGTGATGATGTGGATTAGAAAACCTTATATTGGTGTTCTTGATTTATATTGGGAATTGTGAGTAAGAGATACTATTTCCCCACTAATACATGTTAATTTGAAGCGGTCAAAAACTATGCAGGTGAGTTAGTTCCTCCCAAAAAGGATAGTATCAAGGTGTGTTGACGATTTCAATAGAATTGTGTGTTCTGGGTGAGTTTATACACTAGTTTTTTGGACTATGTCATGGATTTTCCATTAGATCATTTCTATAAGACCCATATTATTTGTTTCCCTAATTGAGGGTGAGCCTTTGATAGAAATATTCAGTATCTATAGAGTTAAAACCTATGTTGTATCTAAAATTGGGAATTGTTTCCTATAATACATACTCAACTGGGACACCACCATTGGGTATTGAAGGGTTTCTAGTTTGGTGAGATATGTTAAAACTGGAGGTAAAAAGATACTGGTCCTATTCATACCCAATGTTTACATTTGGTTATCCCTAATGTGTTTGTGGGTACACTCATTTTCTCAGCAACAGGAATGAATGAAATATTCTTGTGGAGGTCGCGGAGTTGGTCATCTCGGGCTAGATGTGAAATGCAGTGTTATTATGATATATATATCAGGATAGTGATGTGATTTAATTTTGGACCCTATGAATTCATGTGGACCATGGTTCCTAGTGTTTTCCACCTATTTAAGCTTCGTATACATGTTACCACTTTTTGTATAATGATGAACTGACTGGTGATGTATATGAGGGTGGATTTTCTAGATAAGTTCTATAGAGTGCATTATTGTAAGTATCATGAGATACCATGGATAGATAGATGGTGTGGGAGTTCTAGGGGGAGATCATTTTACTTTCATTATGCCTAGTCCTTAACTATTTAAGGATGTAATGTCAATAGGTGGGTAGTGTTTAATGACTTTATTTTTTTAGCTTTTTTACATTTCATTATTTCTAAAGATATTAAAAAATCCAATCACTGAGTAACTACGGGATTATATGGCATTGAAATTATCATTATGGTTATATTAAATATTTCATTTATATTTTCTCATGAATTCAAAATTAAAATTGAATAATGTAATAATTCTTGAGTGGAGTCTCATATTAGAATTTTTATAAAACAATTTAGTTCTGGATGTATGGTTTACACTAGGTGCGACATAAAATTAGTTATCACTAAGAGCTTGGTAATATGTGAGCTGTAGGAGGGTTGTTAAAAGGTTGTTAATCAATTTAAATTATTTAAATCAATTTTAACGCCCTCCACTTTTGGTGGAAAAAAACATTATAGGATAGGTGAAACCACCTCTTCTATCCTGGGAGAAATGAAAAAATTAGGTGAATCGAAGTGAAGTGTGACGGTGATCTACATTAATGCCACTGATTTTTATTAGATTGATGATCATTATGATTTAGAAATCATTCTATGTCTGATGCTTGTGAACTTCTCCACAGTGTTGGGGAGATTTTACTTTTAGTCCTGATATCCTTTTTTATGCATTTTTATATGGTTATAGAGCCCTATAAAAATTTATAAGGATCCATTCTCAGTCGATCTTCTAGTTTTGGGGGATCAAAGGGTGATTTAGGTGACTCACCAATAAATTACAATTAGAATTTCCATTTTCATGGCACGTAAACAAGTGGGAAATTTCGTGGGTCCATCCAATTTGGTAAAGTTGAATTTTCAATACGTCACACTATGTATAGTGGCTAAATTTCATATAGTAACCCTATGTAATGTGGCAATGTGAAATGGTCAGGGATGTCATGTCATCAGACATGGCTGTGTAGAACTAGATGTTAAATGTACACAAGGATGGGATGTTGGGAACATGCACATGCAAGAGATATGACCATGTGGTCAGGTCATTGGTACATGTTTGGTTCCATGGGTGCACTGTGTATGCGAGATACTAATATTAAACATGTGTGTGGTAAGGCAAGACATATGATATTGGGTGATTTAGGACACACTGTGTAAGTCCTATACACAAAATGTATGCCTACATGGATAGAAAAGATATGCAGTAGAGGAAACAACTAGGTGCTCAGATGAGTTCACACACTGTGTGTCCCCAATTCATGTTCTGCACTTACTTGAGATTTTATTCGGATATTCCATCATGAGTATCTCCTTATATTGGTCTCATATTCATGATCGTGAGTATCCTATCCTGAGTAGTCTTCTACATATAATGAATTGATGTAATATGTTTTTTTCATGAGATATGTTGTATCATTTTTCTAGAATAACATTTTGGTATCATTCCTAAACATTGTAAAGTGATCATGGTGGATCTTTTGGGAGTAATCAGGGGTATAACTATTCCCTATTATCTTAGTATGTGTGTCCCCTAGACCATGTAGGATGGTAGAGTGGTGATCACAAATTGTATTAAGGTATAGGTCCACTACCCATGAAATTGTTGATTTATGTGATTCAATGTGTGTGACGATATTTCCTTGGTACTTGATGGATTATTAGGATTAATGTGTATCATAGAGAGAGAATCCTAGTATAGTACTCCCATGTGGAATCAGGGTGCAGTTTTCCCTTAAATATCTACATTTGTGGAAAAAAGACTCCCCCATCATGGTGTGGTTTCGATATGAAACCGGTTTTTCATTTGGGATCATTACTCCCCGGTTCGACCATAGAATGGGTTCCCCATATCTTTAATGTAGTTGGAGACAGTGTTACCCTATATTTTCTTGGTGCAGGCCCTCTATATTCATTCGCCATATAATTTAGGTACTTCCATGATGGACTAGGGTGTAGGTCCACTATATTGGGAGTCAGTACCCCCATGTCATTTCAGGGCCCATGTACTCTATATTTTATGTATAGATGAAGTGCATACTCCCCTATCATGTTAGGGTGGAGTTACTATATTCTTAGAGTCCTATATACCCTCATGTTTTATGGTGGGAGTCCTCCATAGTCATTATTCCACCATAGTTAGTAATGTATTGTCATATTAGTGTGTGGGTCTTCTAGACTAGGTTCGACACTCCCCTATCGTGTTAGGTTGAGGGTCCCCCGTTGTTACAATACATGGGTAGTGGTACTCCCATGCCATACCAGGATGTAGATCCTCAGGCCATAGTGTGATCCTCCCTTTCCATTACAAGGTGGGGGTCTTCTATCTATTGAGTGGAAGTAACCTTTCATACTAAGGTGTGGGTCCTCATATGAGGAGTATAAATCCACTATTATATTATAGTGAGGGTCCTAAATCTATAGAGTTATAATAACCTGAATTAGAGTAGCGACAAGAAGCTAGTCTTCCACTAGAGCCAGAGCACCCTCAGGTTTTGAGCACAATCACGAGGAGACGGCCCGAGCTCCAGCTATATCTGATACATAGTTAGGATTTGGTTCTCCCTTGACAGAGAGAGGTGAGGTCCTCTGCATACATGGGATACTGAGGTTTAATGGGTTATTTATGATGTAATTCTCCCTTGACTATAGTCAATGGTGATGTGTGGGTCCCTCCATTAACTATTTTTTAGAGAGGATGTATGTTGTGAATATTATGGAGCAGTGCTACCTCAATTATGTGTAGAGATAATTTTCAATACTATCCACATGATTTTTTAAATTTCGATGAATGAATGGTAGATATAATAGGACCTATGGTGTAGGGAATTAGATTAAAAACTAGTGAGTTATACCCAATATAGTGTATCTCTTATATGGGTTCCATCTATGATGGTCGGACTTATGTAGTGTGAACCCCAATTTGTTCATTACCTTTGAGCCTCATGTAGAACACATGGTTGGCTATGTGGTTACAACCTCATTATACATGGAGTCTGAGAGGAGTATATATGGGTGATTCAAGAAATTACATGTGGTATTTTCCCATGTCTTCGATGACACACCATTTTTACTGAGCTGACTTGTCATGAATATCCAAACATGGTTTGAGATAATTCTTCTCTATTGTTTTGGGTTCCCTCTAGTTGGGATGAGTGGGTGGATGCCTTTTAATTGATAAATTTTCTTTTTGTTTCTTGGATAACCTAATAAGTATTGTTATAATCTCCCCTAAATTTGCATTCCCAGAACATGTTGTGTCTTTTTCGAACCACAGGTAATTGAATGGAGATTCAAGGAAGGTGGATATTAGTGATCCTGACTGACCATTGTGTTTACCTTTGTTGTGTTGAATAGAATTATAGCATTTACAATTGTAAGTGATTCCCTTTTTTAATAATGTTGGTAGCATTTAAAGTATTGGATGGTATTGTTTTTTTCTATATTTTCCCTATCAGTATTTATGTTGTACTATGGTTGGGAATACCTGCATTCATGCCTTTTAGTTTCTATCATTTTTATTAAAACATTGTTTCATGGAGTTGTTTTTGGGTTTGTGCAGATATATACTTTAGGTATGACCCCCCCCCTCTGGGTGATGTGCCTACCCGATGCTAGTCACATGCCCATGGCCAATTGAAGGTGGTCTTGGGGATTTGAGACTTAATCCCCATTAGGATGCGTAATGAAATTCGGTAGTTTATAACTGAAGAAACCACCATCATAACAGATTGAAAAGATCAATAAAACAATAAAAATCATAAAATCAGAAAATATATCAATTAAATATTCTTTTAAAAAATAAGAATACATTTATAGATATTGAAATATCCATTTACTTTACGACTTGTTATCAAAACTAAAATTTCTAAAATATACCAGAAGAATTTTATTTGGAAAATAATACATGAAATATTATAAAGGAATCCAGAAAAATATAATAACATTTATAAATGGGTAAAATCTTGTTGTTGTACTATAGGATAAAATAAAACATTCATATTTTTTATTTCCTAATGAATGTCAAAAAAGTCAACAAAAATAATCCCTTTGAAAACATTTGATGTAATGTTTAATATTACCCTCCTAAAATATTCAATTCCATGCATTCTTAATCATTATTTATGAACAAGGATATATATATGTGAATTATTTTGAAAAAAAATCAAAAAAATGATGTTATAAATTACTGTTAGAATGGAATATTTTAAAGAGGGTATTTAAGCGAAATTATTTTACCTTGAGTCTGAATCACCATGTAAGTTCATTAAATTCTTTAATAATAAAAGTATACTTGTTATTTAACTAATTTTTAACCTTATTCAATTTCATTATTTTATTATAAATATTTTTTTTCCATTTAATATAGAGCTACATAATCATTTATGTTCTCTTCAGATGTATTTCCAATGGTAGTACAATATTACCTATATTGATTGGATATGGCCGAAGAGGTAATAGTTACATAATCTACAAAATAAATCTCCAGAAAGAATTATAACATTTATATATCAATTACACTTTTATATGTTAGCATGAATGATGATTATGAAAAATATACTATGCTAAAATCATGGAGATTGTAGTCTATATAGGCTCTTGAGTAACGATTCCATTTTTTAAAGGTCATTATAGAAAGAAGGTAATTTTTTTTAATCTTTACATAAGGATAATCATGTCATTTATATGACATTATTTCATTAAATAAACTTATTAATATCATCTATGTGATTTTTTGATGAAAAAAGATTTAAATACCTTCATGAATGTGGTAGTCAAAACGTATAAATGTATTACGTTATCATTTTCCCATACATAGAATTGTATGAAATTTTAAATAATGATATATATTTCATGAAATTAATATATAAACATTAATTCCATTATTATGACCAGTCTTGAGAGAAGATGATTAAAAAATAATTAAATCAGTTCATGAGGTTGTAGTCTGCAGTACAATTGAATAATGGATTCCTTTACTAGTTGATAGAGGTTAGAGATGGATATTGGTTATCATATTAACCCATTAACATCTTATTATATATAGGATAATTCTCTTATTTCTTTATCATTGTTGAAGACGAATTTATTGATGTTGAATATGAATTAAAATAAAATCAATCAGTTTAAAACAACAACTCTTATTTGGAAAATATGATGTTCCTTTTACCATAACCCTTATAAGGTTGGTATTATTTATAATAAAATATCACTATTAAAATGGTAAGTAATGATGAAAAGGTTATTGTGTGTGAATAAAAATTAGGAGAGGATCCACTTTTTATGATAAGGGAGGGTCACTACAGGAATTTCCCAAAATATTAAATTATATAAAAGTAAATTTTAATTAAAAATAGATCAAAACTCATAATATTAGAAGATCATATACGGATCAATAAAAATATCTCATTATGAAAATTGATATTATTTGGATCACATTGTTACCTTTATATTTTTTAAACATTTTTTATTCCTTATTAAACATACTGTGTCAACAATATTTTTTTTATAAATTACGGTTAAAAATAACAACGATAATCAGAATAAAGTACCATTTATGGACCAAATTGTTTAATCGAATATGTAGATGTATATGTATATTAGATGGAACAATACAAGAGGGGGTAAATTGTATGTTTAAAATATTTGTGTTTAAAAACATAAGAAATTATTTTAAGTGATCTTAATCTAATACAATTCACAAAAAAACAAACAACCACAATTGTATTGAATATAAAGGAAAGATAAGATGTAATACTATAAGATATGTAATGCAATTGTATTCAAGATAAATACAATAATCAGAGTAATACAATAGTAAAGGATTCTACCATAAAGCGTATAGAATCAATCGATACAATACGTAACAGTATGATTGTAATTGAAACAATTACAAATGAATATGGAATTAAGAATAGAAAACAATACAATTCATTTTCTTAAAACAAACAACAGTAGAAATGTAAAAGTATAAAAATTATTTTTACCCAAAGAGAAGGATTATCCTTTCACCTAGGATAACAGGTCTCTCTTAACAACACCTTGGTAATCCCTCGATACAATGATATGTACGTCTGTCTTGCTATCCCCACAAGACTTTGATACGTGATCGGTGCGTCTGTCTTGATATCTCTGCAAGACCTCGATTTTGTCGGTAATCGGCACCTCTATCTTTCAATCACTTGAAATCCCTCGATACAATGATCGGTAGAACCATCTCCCTATCCCTGATATCCCTCGATCCTTATCACCTGATCGGTCGCACAAAGAAAAACAGAGCAATTATTGAAATAAAAAAACTATGAATGAGCCATTGATGTTTTGTAGTTTCAAGGCTTTCGCACGAAGTAGGAGAGAAGTCACTACGTCTCTCTCTAGAACATGATAGCATAGAATGATCAGTCTCTTAGTTTTGTGTACTTCTTAGCATAAAATGACCTCCTATTTATAGGCCTCTGGTTCCAATGGTCATATTACCTCCAACCATCATATTTCTCCAGAAACCTAGAAGGGACTTGGACACATGGAATTATAACAGTCATATTTTAACAAAAAACACGACTTCTTTTTGATTAGTTTATAACTAACTTCATGACATCGTTTTGGTTTAAAATAAAGATATATGAAGATGATAAACATGAGTACGATTGACATGTGTTGACAATGAACCAAAAAAGCATGTAATTAAAGTAAAATATGAGTTCAATAAGTATTACATGGTGTAAAGTATTGATATAATACAAATTGAGTATGATGCAAAAAACGCAGTACATTTGATAGAGTCAGTATGTTTGATAGAATCAGTACGATTGACAAAGTCAATACGTTTGACAGAGAATACGATTGACAGTGTCAGTACGATTGACATAGTCAATACGATTGACATAGTCATTATGATTAGCATGGTTAGTACGATAAGCACTGTCAGTACGATCAGCATAGTCAGTACGATAATCATTGTCAGTACGATCAGTATAGTCAAATACATATTCAATTTTCCAAACAAGACATAATATTCAAAATAAAAAATTTGACTCAACAATCTCCCCCTTTTTGGAAAGCACAAATCATAATGTAAATACATAAAGAGATACTTATCTCCCCCCGAGTTATTGGAAACTCTTATAAATATGAAATTGAATACAACTAACTCCCCCTTAGGTATGTTCTTTCTTAAGGATTGTATTCGTAGATTTTCCTTGATTTAGAAGTATTTGATTAAAAAATTCTCCCCTTATAAAACATTATCTCCTTATAAAAACATTCGTCCCCTTTGTGATTTAAAAAAATAATGGGGTAACTTGAGATCCCTGAAAGAGTTAGAGAAAATAAAATGCAAGGAAATGGGAAAGGTAACATAAATCTCATTATAATAAAATAGCCTTTAGAATTTTGGAAAAGAATAAAGAAATATACAATAACACTCATTTGTTTTATCTTTATTTTAAATTCTTGATCAGCTCATGAAGAATGAATTTCATCTTTTTGATTTCTTTATTGTCTTCTGAGATAGAATCCCCCTGAGATCTAAGAAGCTCTTGTTGATCAGCAAAAATCTGATCCTTATTCTTGAAGGTCTCTTCTTGGACTCTAATTACATCTTCAAGAGTATCGATTCTGTCTGGAAAATTCTTATTGTCATTAGATAACATAGAATTTTTCTTCTTTAACAAAACTATTTCATCATTTAAGGATGAAACCTTTGCAAATTCAGACTGAAAAGCATTTGTTCTCTCTTGCAGCTATTTTATTGAAGGAATATCGACTCCATGATTATTTGACAAAAGATTCATCATTTCAACAGTATATTTGTCATTCTTGTTGAAAGTAATTTCAAGATCATTTGAAATTCCCCTCATGTCTTCAATTTAAATTTCATGATCATTCACTGAGCTCTCTATTTTGTATAACCACTTAGTCATTCTATTGCAAGCCTTATTATGAGAAGCCAAACTTTCTGACAGAACTTTCACATCGGCTTCCATTGACAAAACTCTATTCCTTAGTTCTCTTACAGAACGAAACTTTTTCTTCTTATTTTCAGTGATGAAATTAATTTTCCCTTCATGTCTAGGGAAATAAGGAATGGTCTTTTCAATCCTTCTCATAACATGAAAAATTTAGTCAATCCTCTTGAGAGAGATTTTTTGTTCTGAATCATTATCTTCATTGTACGAATCTAGTTCATTTGATCTTCTTGAGTCCTCAACTGGCTGTTTTCCTTTTTTTATTTCTCCGTTCTTTCTTCTTCTACTTTTTCACTGATGAAAATTACATTTTAATTTTTAGAGGATTGAGCTCCTTGATTTTCTTGAGAAGAAATTTTATCCGGAGATTCATAAGATTGAGCTTGAGCTTGATCGTTATGAGGTGTCTATTGAATACCTTCACTTTTCATTTGAAATGATTCTTCTCTACTTTTCTTTGAGATCTAAAGGAATTCCAAAATAAAATATCCTTCCTCTTATTCATCTTCCTATATTTCTTCCAACATTTATTTTCCTTTATCTTTCTGTGGGAGACTCTATATGATAGGTTCTTGGTAAACTTCTTCTGTTATTTGAGAACTAGAATCTTCATACATTATCATGACATTAGAAACATCAAATTCCTGAGCTTTTTTTTTCAAAATATTATTATTTTTCTTTCTATCCTGTATGGTATCCTCAACCCTGATCCTTTCAGAAAAAGCTTCAGCTGGGTCAAAACAAAACTTTGGATCACCTTTTATTCTCGGTTATCTTTCTTTTCTCCACCTGGCCACAACCTCCTTACTATACTTAGGTTTCTTCTTTGGATTTTAACTGGTTTGTAGATCGTAATTATGAGGATCAAGATCAGTTGGGTTTTATTTTACTATTGTATGTGGCGATTGATTTGGTGCTGATTGATTCTGTGCCGATTCAGCTTCTTATATCTCTAATGAAAAGCATTGAATTCTGATCAAAAAAAACATTCAACTTCATCAAAGTACCCTTACGTATCCATGAAGGATCCAACTCTATCAAATTTCCTTTCAAAAGAATATTAAAAAACATCATGCCCTCGATAATGAACTTTGTAAAGATAGAGGGATATATGATCAAATGAGATTTGATCTCTCCTGACTTGACATTCCTGACTGTTTTAAAGATGTATCCCATGAGATTTACCTATCAAATATTGACAAGATAGTATAGCATGAAGATATCAGAGACTTTTAGAGTTTCTCTATCCCCTTTCCTTGGGATAAGAAAACCTTGCATCAAAAGATTCACAAATCTGTTATCTGGAGAAATATGAGCCACTTTCAACTTCTCTTTATTTATAAAAAACAAAAAAATTTCAGTACATTATTTATTAAACGTACCAACATCCTATGGTTGTTTATGATATGGATAGAAAGAATACCCTTCCATTGGAACATTCAGAAAGTGGGCTTCTTCTTTTATAGACATTGATATATTACTATCGTACACAGAAAAGTTGATAGTCATGTTTTTGTCAAAAGACACGGTTTTGTAGAATTGACTAACATCTTCAATAAGGACTGGATCTTGAGAAAGATATTTTTCAACACACAGATGTTTGGAGCCTTGAAACAACATAATTATTTTAGTTGTTGAATCGTACGAATCAATGATTTCCTGAGAAACTAACATTTTTCTGAAAAAGTATTTCTCTGAAAAAGTCTTTGAATACATTTCGGTAGGAGTGTTGGCAGAAGACTGAGACATAAAGGTGAATCCAATGGAAGATCATACATAGTTTAAAAATCAAAGGGGAAAGGCTTCGCCACAAAATTTGAAAAACTGGTGTGGGTTTAGGATTTGAGGGGGTCTATTTATAGGTGACAAAAGGATGACCGTTGATATTATACAGTTGAGATTAAAAGAAAAATATTGACAGAAAGTATTAGAAAAAGGTTTTTTTATTTAAAAAAAAGAAATATAAAAATTTTAAAAAAGCTAATGAATGTATGTACCTGAAGGAGATTGTAAGGTAATTTTCAGTTTAATTAGTATTAACATATTAAAACAAAACACAAGCGTACGAAAAGAAAGAACACAATCGGTTGTCATGCTGATAGAAAACAAAGTCATTACCATTGGGTGATGTGTTGATGGGAAAAAATCCATTTCCATAGGTTGATGTGCCGATGGAAAACAAATTCATTACCATAGGGTGATGTGCCGATGGAAAACAAAGTCATTACCATAGGTTAGCATGCCAAAGGAAAAAAATGTTATTACCATTGGGTGATGTGCTGATGGAAAACAAACTTTTTACCATTGGGTGATGTGCCGATGGAAAACAAAGTTGTTACCATTGGGTGACGTGCCGATGGAAAACAAACATGTTACCATTGGGTGACGTGCCGATGGAATACAAACTTCAATACGGTAATCAGACAAACAAAACGACAAACAAAAGATAAAAACTATAACTAAGCAGTCAATATGATAGACAAAATATCAAACCAAGAGAATAAAAAAATAATGGTAATAAGAAAATAAGAAACACATTATGTAAAATGTTCTCCCCCTTTCTAAGAAGAGTTTATTTAATGTAAGGAAAAGTGTAAAACATGAAGTGGATATGAATGATTACTTTAATATAATCATTCTAAGATTCTATTTTATAAAATCAAATCTATCAGAAGGTAATGGTTTTTTAAAAATGTCAGCAAATTGTTTTTGCATTCTGATGAATTTTAAAATAATATCTCTTTTTTATGTGTGATCCCTACAAAAGTGATGCCTAATATCTATCTATTTTGCATGAGAGTCATGTACTGGGTTCTTACTAGAAGCTATGGAACTAGTATTATCACAAAGAATTTGAGTTTTGAAACAACTCAATCCATAGTCGGTGAGTGTGTGTTGCATCCACTACACTTGAGCACAACAACTTCCAGCTGCTACATATTAAGCATCAATAGTGGAAAGTGCTACTGAGTGTTGTTTCTTTCCTGACCAAGAAACCAGGGAATCTCCTTAAAAATGACATGTTCCAGATGTACTCATTCTATCCATTCTACAACCACTAAAGTCAGCATCTGAAATGATTTTTAAAAAAAATCATTTCCAGTAGAGTAAAAAAGACCTAGATCCATGGTTCCTTCTAAATATAAAAATATTCTCTTCATGGATTTTAAATGAGACTATTTTGGATTATATTGGTATCTTGTACATAAGCATACAAAAAACATTAAGTCTAGTCGACTAGCTTTCAAGTATAACAAACTTCCTATCATACCTCTAAAAGTTATTTGATCTACTAGTTTCCCAGTTTTATCATGATCAAGTGTATTTGAGGTACCAATTAGAGTTCTAATGATTTTAGTTTTGTCGTATCCATACTTTTTGAGTAAATATATAATATACTTATGTTGATATATATATTTTCTTTCTGGTTTTTGAGAAATTTGAAAACCTAAAAAGAATGTTAACTCGCCCATCATACTCATTTCAAACTCAAAATTCATTAATTTCACAAATGAATCGGTTAAAGACTGTTGAGTTGATCCCAATATGATGTCATCCACATAAATTTGAACAATCAAAACATTTTTAGTTTCCTTTATTAAAAAAAATGGTTGGATCCTATTTCCTTTTTCCTAATTGTATTGTAAAATAAATCAAGTAAGTTTATCATACCATGCTCTGGGATCTTTTTTAAGGCCATATTGAGCTTTGGTAAGATTAAGAACGTGAATAGGATGTTTTGAGACAAGAAAACAAGGGGTTGTTCAACAAACACTTCTTCTTGAACAAAACCATTTAGAAAGTCACATTTAACATCTATTTGAAATAGTTTGAAATTAAAGAATGCTGCAAAGGATAATAGAATAAGAATAGATTCAAGTCTACCTACATGAGCATATGTTTCTTCGTAGTCTATTCCCTCTTGTTGATAACATCCCTTAGCAACAAGTCTGACTTTATTTCATACAATGATTCCATTTTCATCACATTTGTTTGTGAAAACCCACTTTACACTAATTAGAGTTGTTTCGTTAGGTCTTTCAACTAAATTCTAGACATGATTTCTTTCAAATTAATTTAGTTCATCTTGAATTGCTTTAATCCAATATTCATCACCTATGGCCTCAATTGGAATTTTAGGTTTGAATTGTAGAAGAAAGGCAAGATGTTCTATTTCATTTCTCAATGAATTTCTGGTCATTACAGGTTGATTTACATCGCCAATGATGTTATCACTGGGATGACTCTTATGAAACAATTGATTTGGGTTTTGTAAAACCTGTTCATCAACATATGTTAGAAAATCCTCTAGGGTAATAGTTTCAGGAACACTATCTTGAACTTTTACATTAACAAAAAAATATTTAATAGAGGTTGATAAATTTTTTTAGAAAACACATCTGAGGATATAGATTGGGGTTTATTGAAAACAAAAGGATTATTTTCATCAAATTTAACATGCACAATTTCTTCAATAGTACAAGTGTTTTTATTGAAAACTCTATAAGCCTTAGAAGTTGTAGAGTAGCCTAAAAATCTTCCTTCATCAAATTTTAGTGAACATTTTTGGAGATTATATTTAGTATTTAGAATGAATACTTTGAACCCAAGAACATTGATGTATGAAACATTAGGTTTTCGGACAGTGCACAATTCAAAAGGTGTTTTATTAATAAAAGGTATGGTTAAAACACGATTTACAGTATAACAAGTAGTACTTACATCTTCAGCCCAAAATTTCTTCACAATTGATTATTCACTCAACATCGTTCTTGTCATTTCCTAAAGAATACGATTCCTTCTCTCAACAACACCATTTCACTGACGATTTCTTGGTGATGAGAAATTGTGAGTAATACCTTTCTTACTACAAAAAGTCTCAAAATTATAATTTTTAAAATGACCACCATGATCACTATGAATAGTTATTAGTGGTAGGTTTTTCTCAATTTAAACATTGTCTCTAAATGTTTTGAAAAAGAAAAATGATTGATATTTCTTTGTTAGAAAATATACCCATGTAAATATATTAAATTCATCAACTGAAACAAATACATAGTATTTTCCACCAATGCTTCCAGTTTTTGGAAGACTTAAAATATTCATATTCACTTTCTGTAATGAATTAGAATATCCAACTTCATTAATTGATTTTAAGCTAGTTTTATGTTGCTCTCCAGATTGACGAGGATCACAAACTTTTGAAGAATCATATTTAATATCTGGTAGTCCCTTTACAGGTCTTTTCGTAGAATGTTTACAAAGGTTTTATAGGTTGTAGTGTCCTAGTCTTCTATGTTATAGACATGATTAGTCTTATATTGCGCTTAAGCAAGGAAAATTTTGGCTCCTAATGTCTTCTATATTAATAGTGTATGAATTATCTTTCCTATGGGATGAAATATTGAATTTATAATTGGAATTGTGAACTAATCATTTATCGTTTCTAAAATTCTCAAGGTATCCTTCATCCCATAATTGGCTTATGTTGATGAGATTGTTCTTAAGGCCTTAAACAAACAAAACATTTAAAATAATAACTTTACCATGAAAGACAATATTACCTATTCCAAAAACTTTTCCTTGAGAATTATCTCTGAAGGTAACCTTTACACCCTTTGTTTCAATGATATTTTTAAAGAAATATTTGTTTCCGGTCATGTTTCGAGAACAACCACTATCCATGTACCAAATATTCTTGTTGGTACACTTATTTTCCTGAAAAAGAAACAATTAGTTTTTTGGAATCCAAAATTGTTTGGATCCAAAAGGGTTAGATAAAACAATTTTAGGAATCCGCATTTGTTTTAGAAAATGAGCTTTATGAAATCCTAAATACTGAGTTATATTAAGATAACATTCTCTTTTCCAGTGTCCTGCACATTGACACTTCAAGGAAGAAGGATTATTTTGAGGAATGAAAAATTTATTACTAAAAATTGGTTTAGAATGAGCATAAAAAATACCAGAAAGATTCCTTAAGAGTCTAATTTGAGAATACATTTTATAAATGTTTTCCTTGCCATAATTAAAGTCTGGAAAACATTTTTTCATGGAAAGAATTTTAGGCTTTAGTTTTAAAACTAAAATTTTATCCTCCAAAACATTAGATTTTGAACTAGAGTTAGGCTCGAAAATATTTTTCACAGAAATTACAATTCCTAGATCCTTAGAATGTCTATCATTTCCAAAATTGACTTTCTCAAGGGTTTGTAAAATACTTTCAAAATCATAAGTTTTCATATCAAGATCATTAGAATTATCTGATACTTATTTAGTTAAAATTGAAATTATAGAATTTTCTTTATCATGATTTTTCATGAGTTTATAATTTTCATTCTCATGTAATATAGAAAACCAAGACACTTATTCAAAAGAAGGTAATTTACCATCTTCTGATGATGAATACTCATCCGAAGATATATAATGCGTATTATCAGTATTATTTGCATTCAAGGAAACATTTGTAATAGCTTCATCATTGTGTACCTTATCCATGAGACAATGACCTTCAATTTAAAATTTGGCTATAAGTCAAATATTCCTTTTTCATGAGGATTAATTTTCTAAATAATTATTTTATGAATATCTACCACTTGCACTACAAGCATAATTTTCCTTCAAGACATTCTTTGACTTTATTTTGTAATACCTTTTCTTATTTATTTCAGAATGTTTCTCCTTTCTGTCTTTTCTATTCAGTAAAGGAAAATTAGGTCTTATATGACCTACTTTTTTTCAATCATAACATGTTACCCTTGAATCATTCATATCCTTCCTATCTTTCATTCTAAATCTATATTTAAAGTCTTTATTTCCCAAAATCTTATTCATCCTTCCAACAAGATTAGCCAACTCATTATCCGAGTGATCACTATCACTTGATTTTGACATGACAAATTTCATAGCTTTAGATCTTGTTATCCATTCAGGTGTTTTTGCTTTAGCTGTAATAGTAAAAGCTACACTTCTATTACCATTTTCCATATTATTGAAATCAACATCTCTCTTCATTCTTGTCTCGTGCTGTAGAAGAGTTCCAAAAAGTTCATCAAGAGTAATCTGGGAAACTTTTCTGTTTTCATCCATAGTTCTCCTTTTTACTCCAATTAGTTTGACATAATGTTAATAATATTATCTACAAGAGATTCATCAACAAGACCTTTTTCTCTTATAGATTGTAAACTATTGACAATTGTCATAAATCGTTGTTGTACTTTGAAAACCGGCTCTCCATAAGGAAAAATAAATACACGATACTCTGCTCGAAGCATTTCTCTTATTGTTTCTATAACCATGGACGTACCAAAATGTGTGACTTCCAGTTTCTTCCAAATACAGTTAGATGCATCACAAGATAATATCTAGTTGTATATATTCCTGGTCATAGAACATTGTAATGTATTCCCCACCTTCTAATTCAGTTGATATTCTTACTTCTCTAGGATGTTGAAAGTACTGACTCCTTTGTGAAGAATTTTGTAACCTCCTATAAGCATAATAAAACTGTCTACACCAGTATTGATAAATAATGTCTTCATTCAATCTCTCTAGTACTCATAATCATTTCCATTAAATATTGGTGGTCTAGTTGGATTTAGATTGTCAATTGATCCATTATTAATTACTCCCATCTAATAAAAATAGTCTTTTCCACTCCACACATTAGTGTAGTAAATAGTAGAAACAGAAATTTGGAAGAAATAGAGCTAGTAATACAAATTAGTGGAAACCTACTCTGATACCAATTATTGGGTCGAATATATAGATGTGATGTATATTTGATGGATGAATACATGAGGGGGTGAATTATAGGTCTAAAAACTTTGTGTTTAAACACTTAAGAAATTATTTTATGTTATATTAAACTAATATAATTCAAAACAAAAACTAACAACAATAATTGTATTGAATATAAAGGAAAGATATGATGTAATACTATAAGAAAAGTAAAGAAATTGTATTCAAGATGAATACAATAATCAGAGTAATACAATATTAAAGGATTCTACCATAAAGCATATAGAATCAATCGATACAATATGTAAAGGTATGATTGTAATTGAAACAATTACAAATGAATATGGAATGAAGAAAGAAAAACAATACAATTACCCTTCCTAAAACAAACAGCAACAGAAATGTAAAAGTATTACAATTATTTTTCCCCAAATAAAAGGGTTATCCTTTCTTCTAGGATAATAGATCTGTCTTACCAACACCTTTGTAAACCCTCGATATGATGATAGGTACATCTCTCCTATAAACCCCACAAGCCCTCGATACGATGATCAGTGTGTCTGTCATTCTATCCCCGCAAGCCCTCGATTTCTTAGGTAATCTGCACTAATGTCTTTCGATCACTTTAAATCCCTCGATAAGATGATCAGTAACACCGTCTGCCTATCCCCTGCAGCCCTCGATCGTTTTCACCTGATCGGTCGTACAAAGAAAAACAAAGCACTTATTGAAATACAAAAACTATGAACGAGTCATTCACGTTTTGTAGTTTCAAGGCTTTCGCATAAAGTAGGAGAGAAGTCAAAACATATCTCTCTAGAACTGGATAACAGAAAATGATCAGTCTCTCAGTTGTGTGTACTTATCAGCTTCAAATGACCGCCTATTTATAGGCCTCAGGTTCCAACAGTCATATTACCTCCAACGATCATATTTCTACGGAAAACATGGAGGGTCTTGGACACCTGGCATTATAACGGTCATATTGAAACAGAAAACATGACATCGTTTTGGTTTGTTTATAACTAACTCCATGGCATCGTTTTGGTTTAAAACAAAAGATATGTGAAGATGATAAACATGAGTATTATTGACATGTGTTGATAAAGAACCAAAACAAGCATATAATGAAAGTAAAATATGAGTTCTATAAGTATTAATTAGTGTAATGTATTGATATGATACAAAGTGAGTATGATGCACAAAAGTCTGTATGATTGACAGAGTCAGTACGATTGACAGAGTCAATACGTTTGAAAGAGAATATGACTGACAGGTTCAATACGATTGACAGATTCAATACGATTAACATAGTCATTACTATCAGCATGGTCAGTATGATAAGCATTGTCAGTACAATCATCATAGTCAGTACGATAGGTATTGTCAGTACGATCAACATAGTCAAATACTTTTTTTATTTCCAAAACAAGACATAAGAATGAAAATAAAAAATTTGACACAACACAAATATGATATTATAAATCATATGCTAGAAAATTGGATAAATATTATAATTTGAAAATTTTTATATCTTTTAATAAAATACTATTTTTTTAAAATATCAATAATCTTAATTTTTAGAGTATTCATTACATTGACACTAATTACATAAAGGAAAAATTCTAAAATTTGATCCAAATATTTTATTATATCCTTAAAATTTAATGGTAATATATAAAATGCATGTCTTTCCATTAATTTGTGAAATTCTATTGCATTTATTATTTTTAATAACATATATTTGATTTCCCATTAATTAAATAATTAACGCATCAATGTTGTGTAAGAATTTTGGTAATTATTTCTTCACAAAATTATAAAAAAACTACCAAGATGAATATTAACAAATAATACATTAAATAAATATTTATATGAAAACATATCCTCTTATTTATAAAATATTATAAATATTATAGTTATTAAAAATTTTGAGGAATATTTGACATTTCATTAAATCTAGTATTGTAAAGGTCATATTCTCATCTAAATAGCCATAAGTTTTCACTAAATGTATTATAATATGAATTTTTTAGTGATTTTCGCAACCAATAATATTTATTTATGTGTTGGGTTCATTTTATAGTCCTTATTGTTTTGTATTTAAACAAAATTGTTAGATTCTCCCTTTACCACGATGAAATAATTTCTATAGTTTCAATTCACGAGGAACGAAAATAAAAATAAAATAATATCTATTTGTTAAAAAGTGATTTAAAATATGGAAATAATTTTTTAGAAATTAATACATAGACGTGGATGAATTGAAATTTAAAATTAATCTCATTAAAAGTAATTAAAATCAGTTTTCATGAAAAATGATTTAAAAAAAAGTATATTAAACCAAAATAAGGTATAACGATGAATAAAATCTAACTAATCAGTTCAAATATTACTATTGAATACATAGGATAATTTGAAATGAAATTTAAATCCTATTGTAACATGTAAATCCAATGAAAATTATAGTTTGACAAAAATCGGTATTTTCTTTATTCAATGTAATATTAATGTTTTAATAATATAATAAAAAATAACTATAAGAAAATTTTTAAATAGAGATTTGAATAATTAATTTCACTCTATAAAATATATTTTCTAAAATTTAAAAAAATAACAATTTTTCAAAAAAAGTAATGAAAATCATTTTTATGAAAATATTTATTTGAAGAATAAAATGAATTTACAAAATATTAACTCTTTCTTTCCACATCAATAATTAATACAATATCATTTAATTAAATAATAATATTTTCCATTATGAGTTTAATAATATTATTACCATGTAATTTAATAGTTATGTTACAATGATCTACATAGATAGTAATATTTCACTGTTCGTTTTGGAAAAGTGTTGCATATATGATATGCTTCCAAACATAGATATTGTTTTTAAAATGAAGGGATATTATAAGAGTTAAGTGATATTAATATAAGTGTTACTTTGATACATATAATTACATATAAACTATAATGTGGATTTTGGTTTCTTATGATTCAAATAATTCATATAAAAGGGTTTACGTACATTATTTATTAGATGAATTTGGATATGGATGAATATAATTTGCTTTTTTTGATACATAATAAAAATTAAATTTTGTATACTGTGTAATATATTAATACAATTTGACCATATATATTTTTTTAATTGTAGATTTTACATAATTTAAACTCTTATAATCATTCATATGGAAAGGGAATACTTTATATAATATATTAATATTTTTAAATCCCCATTAAAATAAAAAGTGTTACATTCCTTCCAAAAATAAAACTTTCTATGACCATGACTATCTATATGGGTAAGTCATGTCAATTATAATTTCCCATAGATTAATTAATATAATAAACACATATTCTGGATAATCTTAATGGGATTATTTTTTGATATTGCATATGTTTTTCGTTACACATTGGTTAAAAATACTAATATGATTTGAACATAAGTGGAATAGAACATGGAGAATCAATATAATGTATAATGTTAATGAGTTTTCTTCTAAACCACAAAACATTAATACATGATATGATTTAAATGATGATATACTAATTTGAAAGTGAAATAATATATCCAATATAAATCATCATAAAAATATGTATTTTTAAATACTGATGGATAAAAAATAATTCTAAATGGAATTTTATATTATTTTCATAATATATTTTTAAATTCTATATTAAATTAATTTAAAACAAGAAAAAATGGTTTAAAAAATATCCTTAAACATGATGGAAAGATCAATGAATAATGAGGATCTTAAGGAATGAAACTATTTAGTTTAGTATAATTTATTTATCATTTTTCTCCAAATGATGGAATATTATGCGTTTTTATAAAATAATTATCCTAAAATAAAATTATTATAAATCTTGTCAAGATATCAATTATGTGTAATGTATGAATATTAATTTTAATTTTTTACATATATAAATTGATAACACTTTATATAGTTCCCATGATTAAAAAAACACCATCATTTTGATAGTTTTGGGAAACAAATAAGAAATTGTTCTATTATGAACAATTTTCACATGAGAAAATATGAAGTTTCAAAATTATATTTTTAATGAAATATGATTTGAGGAATATCCATATATTTTTTTGTAGTCAATAAGAATACGTTTCTATATAACTTGGACTGCCTATGGTTTATACATAGGCTTGACATAACCATACGTTTCACTATGATATAACATTACCATTTTTTGGTTGTTTATTAGGAATTACAACATGAAAAGGTTAAATTTAATATTAAATATTAATCCTAATAATATAGGGATTACTAACTATGACATGGGTGGTATATTCTCTTGTTTTATGATGATGATATAAAAATAAACCATAAATATTTTAGCTGTAATGTGTATAAAAGTGTTCATCATTAGTCCACATAAACTTCTTCTAAACTGAAGAAATACTTTTTTGATGGGGTAAATATTCCCAATATGTTAATTATAGTAACTATAATAGGAATATAAAAAATATAAAATGGGTTATTGGAACAGTCCTAGACAATCATCATCATTTTTAAATTTTATCAAATAACATTATTCCATTTTAAAAGGTATGTGATACCAACTATATATGTTAAAAAGTGATAAATTTTTTAAATATCAAAAATAATTAAGGGTTAATAAAAGAGGCATGAAATTATCATTGTAATCATGATTCATGGGGTTGAAACATCATGGATTTAGATTAATATTAGTACTTC
Source organism: Viscum album (assembly GCA_963277665.1). Classification (NCBI taxonomy): domain Eukaryota; kingdom Viridiplantae; phylum Streptophyta; class Magnoliopsida; order Santalales; family Viscaceae; genus Viscum; species Viscum album. Next base: position 387,674,231 of record OY728155.1, read on the forward strand.
TAATATTTGTTGAATTTCGATATTATAAAAGTCAAGTATAGTTTCATCACAATTTCTCTAATTTGATAAGAGATGATTATTTATAAAAATTGGTCATTATCTAAATTCATTTGATATTTATTTATTAATTTTTATTTAATCAATCATATATCAATTTTTAGAAAATATGGATAGAAATTTATTTATACAAGATACAATATATCATTCATGATGAATTTTAAAATATGAGGGCTAGGCTTCCCACATGCCAAAAATGGCGAGTTTTATAAAATAAAATCTTATTTTCAATGTATAACTCAATAGATATAGAATATGATATTAAATATTGTAGTTAATAAATTATTGGTAAAATGATTCAAATAATAATGTTTTTTAATATAATATGTTAAAATTTTCCCTATAATAGAAATATATTTTATAAAAACATGAATCTTCTAAGAGAATAATGGTTGTATTTTTAAATTATTAATTTTAAAAAAGTACATAATAAATTATTTTGTCAATAAATTACTATTATATATCACTTTATATCCTAAAGGGGTATCGAAAATAATATTAAATAATCTTCTTAATGTAATGAGTTACCTAAAACATTATAAAAAAATGATCTCAATGAAGTGCTTGAATGATTCTCTTTTAATGATTTGGAAGATAGAAATAGAAATATTTATAGTTATATAAAAAACAAAATGTATTAGCATAATTAAATTGAATGTTATGAAGAAAGAAATAATGAATCCTTTTATTAAATAGTTGTAAACTGATACTATGATTCCTAAAATAACCAGTATTCAGAAACACTTTTCACATATAATGACAGATTGAATGAATTTATTAGGAATACCTATCTAATAGTCACATAGAGATGGTTTTTGAAATATATAGTGAAATGATGAGATTAATAAAATCCTAAAATTTTGAAAATAAAATGAAATTCTAATATTCTAGTATATGATATATGATTAGGTTGGTATAAATGTTTTCTATTAGGAATGTATTTATTTAGTACAAAAATTTTATCATGATAAAAATGGGATATATTAACATTCTCATTATTTAATTTTGGATTCAAATATTACATATTTTTACTTGATAAATAAAACTCAATGTTTGGATTTTATTTATCGTTAATTTATGGCTATGAAAAATTATTATATGGTTATATAACATGTCAATATTTTTGTGTGTAGGAATTCATATAAGGATCTATAATTCACTATTGTGGTATAAAATCATTTTTATGAGCATGATAACCAGATAAATTTACTATATATTTTTTAATATTGTTTATGTTTTTAATTAAATGGATATCTTATTTAAATTTTATCATCCCACCTATATAGGACAACATCTGTAGCATGAGAGCATTTATTCTGTGATATCATTATTATAATAACCCTCATAGTGATCTAATAAATGTGTAGATTTTTATGTTATCTATCATGTTAACAGTTTTGATTTATCAAAGATGATAATTTTATTTTCTTATATAGATAAGTGACATGGGGTGTTCCTACTGCTTTTCACCTGGAACATGAAATGTGCCCATCTATATGGGTGAAGAAAATGAGATTAATTAACCCAAATAGTTATTATATAATATTATAATTATGAATTTATATTAGAGATCTATGGGTTTTTAATACACTATAAATAATGTTCCATTGATATATTGGACAAATTTATTATATGATTGTGCATAATTGTATATTGTAGAGTTGGTGGAGAGAGATATATTTATATATGTTTTAGTAGAGTTATTTCTTATTACCCCTATAAATTAAGTATTGATAATTCCATTATTGAGAATAATATTTTATAGATAATATTAATTTGTGATTTTTTAATTATATATAGAGTTATAATTGATATCAGTGTAAAGGTTTATGGTTATGTGAACTATAATCATGTTTTGTTGTAATGTGTTTTTAGAAAACATTTAGAGTAACCCCAAATACTTTTATATGATATCAATAATTTATTTTAGATAAATTTTTATAAGTTGTTGTATATGATATTACAATTGGTGAAAATGAATGATAAATATTCACATTAGAATTTTATAATATATATATATAATGTGGTTATAATTTAATTTAAGAAGTTAGTGAATATTACATGTCATGTGGGGAAAGTAAAAAATGTCAATGAGTATTTAATAGAGGTTTTAGATTATTATAAATATACACTATATCAAAATCATTGCACAATAGTGTAAACCAATTCATAATTTTTTATGTGTAAACCATGACATTTAGGAGGTCACTATGTCATGGATAAATTCAATGTAATATACTTGTTATGAGATAATTATAATAATTTTGGGGTTTTTTACAAATCTATATATAAATATCTATTAATAATATCATATGATGATATTTAATAAGGTTTTAAAAATAATTTAACTGATTAAAATATAATCAATAAAATGTAAATAATAAAATTGAAGGCTAGAATGTTTTGTAACGTTGATATATTTTAAAGAGTTTTAAAAAAATGGTAAATTTTTTATATTTTTTTTAAATCCATGTCAGACTATATAAAAATATTAAATCATTATATTATGTTTTAAATATAAATATATTATTCTAAATAACAAATTCCATAAATCCAAATCTCTCTTTCTATAAAAACAAGCTCTAGGATACTAGGAATTATAGTGGATTATTGTCAATTATTAGTAGATTCATTTAGGTCATGGATACCTAATTAAGATGGATTCCATTGAGATATTAATAATGATTTATATCGAGATCATGAATTTCATTCTGTGTTAGATTATATCATTGAAAAAAGGATAATTATTTTTTATTTTTTATTTAGTATAACCATATTGATGAATAATTTTTTAAATTTCTTATTTTTATTACATTAAATTTATTTATATGGGTAATCTCTATAAAACTAGTTTATTATTAACCCCATAAAGTGACAGAATATTGATTTGACTTTACTTGACAAAAGGCGGTCTATTTTAAAATTAATTTCAATTATCTATTGAATGTAAGGAATGTCCCATATAGTGTTATCAAGAATACTAATCATTTGTAATAATTAATTTTATCCTTGAATATAATATGTAAATCCATAATGATATCTAATTAATACATTTTAATATCTATATATAATGATTCCAATGAGTATTTTCAATTTTTTAGGATAAATAATTTTTATGGGCACCTATACCGATGATAATTATCTTCAATAAGTTATATATTAATTGAAATAAAATAAAATATCTGTATCACTTGTAAGACAATTAATGAAAGAATCATTTAAAGATAAATGAATGATATTATCTAGTATAAAAAAATTAACTAATTAAAGAAAATAGCATAATGATACCATATACTATCCAATGTTTCGTAGTATTATATATAGCTTTTTATTCATTCTCAACTATGAGTACTAATCTATCGTTCGATGGAGGCACTAACCACATCTCCCCTTGAGGCACTATAATACTACCAGGAGTATGACATAGTGCGATTAAATATATTTATGTGAATAATCAATCCTTTAACATGGTGGGATGGATCCTACCTCGTTAATATTAAAATAATTCAATATATTATTCCAAACAATCTACTTTCTTAAATTGGATGTATACACATTGTAGGCTGAGAAACATTTCATTCATATGTAACAATTCACCACACTACAAATTCTCTAGTTAAATTCTTCCCATAGTGAGTTGGGATGAAAAAATGGTATATTTTCTATGAAATCCCTTTGACTTTCTCTTTTGTCCATTATTATTATTTATTACACTATTTGGATGATGAAGAATGATTTTCACACATTGGATAATTTTCATTTATCCCTCCATATTTGAAGACATACTAGAAACCTTCATGTAAGTAAGTATCTTTTTTATGATAATCATTTACCATATATTTGGGCATAACAGTATTCTTGAACTATAATTCCTTGATCTCATCATTTTCCCCAACTCCATTGTATATGAAACTTACTAAAAATATTCAATTCCCTCACCATCACTATCATTTTACCTTGATCCAATGCTAAAAATTGTAGATCCTTTGATAAATATAACTCCATTGGAAAATAATAGTCATTAAGGATATTTTGGAGACCCCTACAATCATGAATCTCATAAATCATTCCATATATCCCCATATCCCTCCATTTAAGATTCAAAACATATAATAAAATCCATGAAATAAAAATTCAAGGTCTATTTTTTCGATAATAAACTGTATATTCATTTATCTTATCAAATAATAATTTTTACATATCTAACCCTACATAACATCAATATAATTTTTTACTCAAATTTCTAATATATGATTCCTATTTCTATTACATCAAATTTTTTAGAATTTCAGCCTTATCCAAAGACCAAATAGAATAAAAATTCATATAAAAATTGAGTATCTAAAAAAGGAAAAATAATTATTCCTTAAACTCATATATTAGTTAAATCCGTATTTTAAATAATTATATAACATAAAAATATTTTATTCAAATGGTTTCCTAAACGACCATCGTCAATTAAATTTATTCTGTAGCATTTCTAGGTGTTCCTTATCGACTTCCTTTAATTAAAAACACTTCCTATATTTGATTGAATCAATTAAATATTTTTTAAAAAATTAATTTGATATAATTTATACTTATAATAAATAAAAAAAGTCATTCAAAATTAATTTTTACAGAAAAAATTACTTCCCTTCAATCTATGTTCATGTGACTGAATTCTAACAAAACCCACTATAATTCATTCATTCATTTCTGTTGAAATATCCATCATATTTTTAGGAATAAAATTATATTAAATTTTTTCAAATAATATTTCATTTGATATTATTTGGTTTTTAGAAGAATTTTATTTGTCTATGGTTTTTGTTTTGGAGTATAACTATTGTTTCCTAGAATTTTTTCTAAATAATAGATGGAATTGGGTAATAATGTTACAAGTATGGGTACCTATTGGGTATATAAAGATGTTGGTGTATCCCTAGTGGTTTATGTACACTAAATATTCATGGGGAGGGTAACTTATAGGGAATCTGATGCCCAATGATTTGGGATTGGGTACCTGATGTCCCTTATATAGTGATTTATTTTTTATTTAATTTATTAATTTTTTTAATTTCTCATTTATAAATTGTATTCTATTATTTATTCTCCATCACATCAATATTATCCATTACTCATTCCCCTCATATTCTTCTCCACAAAGGATTATATATAATTAGTTTGTTATAAATGACATTGAATTATCTATCTAAGTCTGTTTCATTAAATCCTCGGACCATGAATCTCTGAGTTAGCTCCTTATATTATCTCATTACTATGATTATAAAGAATTAAATCCATAATAAAATATCCTTATATTTTTTGTGAAAAAATAACATATAATATACCAATATTAAATTATCTAATAGAAAATAAAAAATGATATATATATTAAAACAAAATCAATAACATCGTTGAATGCTGATTCAGTTACTCCTTAATTACCTAGAAAAAATAAAAAATATTGTTGAGATAAAATGCTTCGTAAGGGTAAGAAAAATATTATAAATATTGAATCAATTAGAGTAAATAAAAATTATAAGGTAATTAACTATGAAAATATTCCATTTATATAACTCAATAAGGAAAAATTAATAAGGAATGTACGTAATTGAAACAAATTCTATTTAATCTATAAATTGAGAATGATCTACATCCATATATAATGTAAAAGGAATAACATCATAGATAAATAATAATATAACTGTAATCAGATAAATTCTTAATTATTGGAATCCTTGTTCCCTAGGTATATGGTACCATTACCATAAAGACTTTTCAAAAAATGGTTAATAACATATTGAGTAAAACCCCATCATATTGGTGAAATGATTCATCTCATGAGAATACTAATGCATCGAGGGGATATCTATAACTTGGTCTCACCCATGGAATAATTATCCGAATGATTCACCATATATCTAATAATATATATATTGTTTTTAAAAAACTCAATATAAAAAATATATATTTTGTAAAAGATATAGATTTACCAATATTTTCAAAGTTAATCAAACAAATGTAATGTACACAATGTACATAAAAGTCGTATAAGGATTATGAAATAATTATACGAATCAAAAAAAAGTATCGAAATCTAGAAGAAATGAAATTTCCAATCTATAATGGATATGGGAAATTCATGGTTCCAATATAAAGTTAACAATCACAAAAGGATGCAATATTGAAAATATGACTTTATTATTAAGTAATTTTCAAGTCAAAACCATTTTGATGAGATTACTCAGTGTTAAAAAATAAATAAAATTAATACAAAAGTATTCATGACACAATATATCAAATGGTTCAAATGATACACCACACCAAATATGTAATTGGTTAATAGGACATTTGTCTCACATATGAAAAAAGTGAGATGAAAATCATATACCTTTTGTTTCTTTTGGGTGACCATTGTATAACGTCATTTATGAAGGTTTTAATCATTTTATTATATTATAAAATAATCATAATAATATTTATAATATCACATATTTTCTTATAAACATATATTTCCATTTTTTGACAATCATTAAATATTTTAACTATTTTGGGTGTTAATTGGCTAGTAGATTGAGTATGTTTTTATTTGTTACTTGTTGTTTCTATTAATTGGATCATGATTTTATCTTCTCAAAAATATAAAACAATTATTTAAAAAATACCTATATTAAGTATATATATTGATAATAATTTATATTTTTTTGATACCTAAATGAAATGTGTCATTCATAGAGACCGTATATAATATGTACATCTGAACACTACTTCCTTTTCATTGTCACATTAAAAGAATTTTACATAATTGATATATATATATATGTGTGTGTGTTATATAATTACAGTATCATATTCATGTCATATATGTAACATATTTTTATTAATATAATCATTAATACATTCCATGTATTTTGTGAAGAATAACTTTGCTTTGAGGTGGCGGCATCCCACACCACCACAAACGATGTTATCATATTCCAACAATATTGAAAGTATAATGTTATGATTTCTCTATAAAATAAATATTGATAAATAAAACTCCAATATAATATATATGTATATATATATATATTATATAAAATATAAATACATCGTTATTCTAAACCTAAATGTTGGAAATGATGGAATGGACAACATAAAATTGTGCGGTGGAAGTCCCCTGTACACATTAATGATGATTCCACATCCCATTAGATAAGTGGATGTAAATTTATCAGTATAAATCTTAGAATAAAAATATATCATTATATTAAATATCATTAGGTTATTATATATTCATTATAAAAAATAATTTTGTGGTGGTCAGGTAAATGAAATAAAAGTTATTATTGAAGAAGGATATCTTTAATTTGGGAAACTTTTTATGGTATATACGAAATGTCTTACTTGGTTGGATTTATTCCAACTCTGAGAATTATATGAGGATTAGAGGTAATTTTGGAGATTAATAGGGAAATTTTTGGTTGGTCCAAAGGGATTTAATGGCGTGAATAAGTTGAAGGGGTAAATTCCTTTTAACAGGGGTTGAAGAGTGGCATTCAAGTATATCTTTGAACATGGAATTCCACCCACATTTCATCAATGTCCATTGGCTCAAATATTGAAAAAACATTGATAACAAGGAATATACGGTCTACATATGGACATAAAAGTTATTTTTTGCATGTTTATAGGTCATTTTTTCTCTTTCTTTTAAGGATTTGTCTATTGAGACGAAATTTTATCTTAAAATCACTATAATTAATTTTAATTAAATTCACTTATAATTTTGGTAAAAAACTAATTTTATATTATTATAAATTATTAATTTTTATTATTCCTACAAATGAATACATTTTAAAAAATTTTGATATAATATGGGGAAAAATTAATCCCATTGAAGGGATGACAATGATGGTTTTTAGAGTAAAAATGTTAAAAAATTTGTTATGTTTTTATATCTAATTTCAATGTGTAATTAGTTCAAATGAAAAGAATTTTATTAAATCATTTTTATTCTATTTAATTTTAAATTAAACCGAATTTAAAATATAATTTATCCATATAATTAAATTAGGTGAAGAGGAAATTTTCAATTGAAACTAAGTTGTTTCCAAAATTTATCAAAAAATGAAACATTATTGAAAAAAACAAATAAATTTAAGATAATTTTTACATTACACTTCCAAAAATTATGTTTATATATATATAATTTATAAATGTTCAAAAATTTATTTTTAATATATATTGGCCCTTATAAATCGGTCAAACTACCATAATAATTTTTTTGATTTTTATAGTTAATATTATATTTGTTCTTATAATATGTTTCTCAAAAATAGTATAACAGTGTTAAAAAATTAATTGAATATATAATATATAAATTTATATAATATAAAGAACTAATATTTGATATTTAATTTCTTAGTACAGAACATCTTTTGAGGTATTAAAATAGTTCATTATAGAATCATTAACAATATTTTCAGTTGGTTTTGATATTCATTTCAATTCAAATATTGACCAATGAATTCAATAACATATATACATTAATTATTAAATTTTATTCATAACCTCAAATTTAATGGCTTTGTTATATCATATTATATTAAATAATAACATTTTAATAATATGTAATTGTTCTGTACAACTTAGTAATGTGTATAACAAAAACTATTGGACAAATTCATTACTTCATATAATGCACGAATAATCAGGGTTGCAATAAATATGATTAATGAAATAGATTTACATAAAATATATAATTTATCATGAAGTTTGAAGATGTTATATATCATTATATGATTACTATTTCTCATCATAAATCTTATTAAATAAAATATTATTAATTTAGAATTTTGAGGTGTTTCATTCTCCCTAGATTAATTAAATTCCATACACCCATTAGAAATTGTTCTGGGTAATATAGGGTTTAATATTTATGAATAATATTGTTGGAAGACCATATCATTAATAGGGTTAATAACACATCTACATAATAAAATGGACTATCAAATGTGAATTTTAACCCAAAAATGAAGCTTTTTATTGTGAGAACATCAGTCAAAACACGTAAATGGAAGAAAAATCATTCTTTCTGGATCTATTGATGAGTGAAATAAAATATAATTAGATAAAAAAATTGACCAGAATTCAATAAACTAGATGTATGAATAAAGGTCAATGATATCATAAAAAATGCTGTTAATGTGAATCCATTTATTTTAGACCTTTTTCTTATAGTCAATAAATTTATTCACTCTTGTTGAATATAATTAAAAATATATTTCTATAAACACAAAATTTTACTTTGATTGAACAAATAACGATTACCACCTCATATATTAGCACATGTTTCATCGTAGGGTGATTTAATATATCAATATATTTAACCAAATCTAATGTTCAACAAAAACTATTTCACATATGGTTAACTTTTCTAAAATAATACGATCTAACACTTTTGAAAGAAGGATACTAAAATTAAAAAATGAAAATATCATTAAACATTAATAAAAATGATGTTTCTCTATAATTATCACATACCGTACATGTAAACACCTTTATCATGTATTCCCTTGAAACATGGGCATAACTTCAATTACCTTAAAACATTATTGGGAACATGAATTATTACTCATTATATAATTTAAACATATGTTATTGGATAAATTATTTCAATCCAATTGTATTATTAACATTATAAATAATATGATAAACATTATACAATAAATCAATAATCTGTTCCATGTTATTCTATACATAAATCAATCAAATATACATTCCAACAACATTATCTCACTATAAGGAAAATATTAATGGTTAACATACACTCAACCATATATTTTCCAAATTTTTTAAGATTATACTAGATAAATTATTTTAGAATCATTCAAGAGTCACCATTAAATAATAAACAATAATGTACTATAGTAAAATCATTATATACTTCATAAAATCATCAATAGAATACTATTATAAAATATTTCATAGATCCAAATACATTGCATTAGAAATAATTATACACTAGTTGTATCAATATCATAATAATGGAATTATACCCTTGGATTCTTATGTTGAAGATCCCCTTGATGCATGGTTAATTCATTGGGATAGTTCCCCACCTCCTTTAATTTTTAACAATGATGAACATAACTTTCTTTCTTCCAATTGCATTAATTTTTTTGGACGCTTTTCTATGAACATATATAAATATCTTAATCCCTTATATAATTTCCCAGGGTGATTTTTTGCTTTGTTATCACATGAGGTAATATACTTATTTCCCTTCTTCCATTTACATACTATTTTCTCTTTTTTCCTCTTATTCTCCCACATCACTTTGAATCTATAATACAGGGTGAATTATTTTAATTTCTTGACACAGTATAAAATAGTTTCATCATTTGAAGAATAGGTTGGAGACCAAATCACCATTAAAGGATTTTTTATAATAATTTCAATTAAGTGGAAAATCCTTAATTCCATGTTGTGTATGAAATATATATCATAACTTTCTGACCGTGTAACGGTGTATTTATACACCACAAAAATTTCTTCCTCATTTTTATTAGATCTATAGAACATTCTCTAAAACTCAGTTGGATTCTAAAGAAGAAAATATTTATCAATGAATTTATCTTAAAAAGACAACCATTCCATTTGTTCAATTTAATCTTCCAATATAGAAATTTGGATCAAGGAACACCATTAATCAACATTGCTATTGGGAAAATACACATCATGTGTAAGTTTTTCTTTTTCACCACAACCTAATGCCATGAATATATTACCAAAATAAATAAACCTTTATTATCCAAACATTTGGTTAGATTTCCTACTAAATGATGGGTTCCATTATTACATAATGTGATAAAACATTAGAAAACAACACTACGGAATAGGTTTCTCTATCCATTAAAGGTTATTTTTCATACCCTGATTTTGTTTCCCTAATATATCCATAATATTCAGAATACATATTACATAAATATCAAAATTATTATTATAGAAGACTATACATATTCCATGAGTATTGATATCAATCATCTTTTGAAAATCCATTACTATTAAATTAAATATAATAAGTTATATCATAACATTATGTAACGTAATGAATTTTTCCAAAACTTGTGAGACAATTAACTTAAATTGAAGAAATTTTCCATAACTGATCTCATTATAATAAAACATTATCTGTGGGTTATATTTAATTTTGGATCTATCAACATTATTTTGAAGGAAAATGATAATAATGCTAATAATATGCCTCATGAGTTTCAAACATGGTGTGTAGTATAGCTGGCTGTTGTGTAAGAGGTTGTGATCGAGTCAGTCCCAATGCACCTTTTTAGAGTTGTTACCCCTAGGTACACATGTACCAGAACCACATATAATTGTAGTATCTATAAAGGGTTTTAATTATATGATGAACCACATAATTTCATCCCTAAAAGATTACAGAATGTTCTTAAATACATATCTCCAATGTATACCATAGGTTTTTGTTGCCAAATATATATTTACACTAACCTAGTTTCAAATGTTTTCAAATAAACATCCTCTGATACAAACTATAATGCCAAAGACCTAGAATCACATCATTGGTTCCTTACTTTATTATATTTTCATTATTAAATGGAATCAAATGAATAAATACCGAATAATTTGGTTAGTTTTGGAAAACCTAATTAGAAACATAATATGGATTTTACATTGGTAAATGTAAAATAAAACAAGATACAATATAAAATGAAATTAACAATATCCTTAAATTAATATTCGAATATCTCTTATTATTAACCTATGAAAAAAATACCAAATAAATGTGAGCTTAAATTATCAACATGGTTAAGTAGATCTGAATAAATTATTAATCAATAAGAATAAATCAACATGGGAAGGTAAATATCTGATCACACATTCTATTTATATAAATAGATATGTAAAAATCAATATAGAAAGGTATGCAATATTTCTAAATAAAATTTAATCAATAAATAGAGAATGACTTACCTAAAAAGATAATGTTAATGAAAAAAATATAATGGATAATAGAAAATGATTCTAAAAGAGGGAAATTGTTGATTATTGGATACCATGTTTCCTCAGTACATGGTTCCATTACCATCAAGTCCATTCGCAAGACAATTTATAACATATCGAGTAAAAAACCATCTCATTTACTAGATGAATCCTCTCCTCAGACTATCGATGCATTAATGGGTTATTTAAAAAACGTTACCAACACTGTCAAACCTATCTCAATCATTCATCATATTTCAAATAATAGATTTAATTTTCGAACAAATTTCCTTATCAATTTTTTAATGAGTAAATGTTATATATTTTCCCACATTTCCCTAGTTAATCCAATTATTATCGAGTACACACCTTATTTTAAAATAGATTATAGATAAAAGAGTAATTACAACTATCACATAATAGTACATATAAGAACATAAATTTGATTTCCAATAAAAAATTATTATAATAAGGGATTCATTGAATAGTAGGATAACAATAACCATTGTGAGTGAGATTCCATAGATGACTATAGCACTTGGTAATTATCAAGTATATAACCTTTGGATGAGGAAATTCAATGTGAAATGTTAAATATTCAGAAGATAAAATAATTCATTATATTATATATAAAAATGGGACTTAGATATACCAAAATAATAAGTATGAGGTGAATATGAATGATATCTCAATGATGTAGAAATGACAAATGAAAATCTATTTCCTTGAATTTCTATTTGGGTAAAAATCCTTTAACCTTCTGTATAATTTTTATAAAAATGTTATTAAATTATAATAGAACCATAATCATATTTATAGTATCATATATGATCTTTTCAAAATATTTTATTACCTTTTTATTAATAATATTCCATTATTCTTACTATTTTGTGTGACCATTACCTAGTGTTTCAAGTTTGTTTTGACTTTTTTCTTATTGTTCAAATTAAATAGATAATGATTTAATAATATATATTGTAAGACATTATTTTCATATCATATATAATAATTTAATATTTATTTATAATTATCCATAATGATTGGATATTTTAAATGAAAGGGAACATTTATAGAGATGGTTGGTCGTACGTAAAAATGAACGTTATATCCATTTCTTTATCGTATTAAAATAAAGAAAATTAAAGAATATATATAATTTTATATATATTATACTTAAATTAGCATATTTATGTCATATATACTATATTGTTTTATTAAAATAATCATTAATTCATCATTTTTATTGCATGAACGAATTACATTGTGTTAAGGAGGTGGTAGTCCACATGTCCACAAACTATGTTATCGTATTCCCAAATAATTAAATGTATAAGTGTATGTGTTATATAAAAAACATAATAATCATAAATATATCATAAATATAATATATTTCATATATAATCTATTGCTACACCATTATTCCAACCATGAATTGTCATAATGGAAGAATAAATCACATTTGTCTGTGAGGTTGTAGTCCTTCGTACACACAAATGGTGATTGTGTATCACATTTAATTGACATGTTTAGTGTAGTTAAAAATCTTATCATAATACTATATCAATATATTTATAATACTGAAGATATTATATAATCATGATATAAAAATAATTTGTTAGGTGGTTGGGTAAATGAAAAAATATTTATGTTTCAAAAATTTAACATCGTATTCGGGTAACTCCTTTTAGTTTATACCTATATAAATATTTGGTTAGATTCCTAGAAAAAGTTATTATTATAGTTTGAAGGTAGGGATTTTGGGAGGTTACATGTTCATAATTATATCAATCTAATAGACTAGAGTGTTTTGACTAAGTGGGAGTGGAGTGTGCGTCATTACAATGGAAGAGGAGTTACATTCTTCTATATTTTCTAAATGAAAAATCAACCCAAATTTTCTCTAGTTCAGGTGGATCTAATAATGATAGAAATTATATATAAGTGATTATAGGTTATAAATATTTCTATAAAATTTCTTTCTAACATGTTTATATGTTATTTTTTCCATTACGATCATGGTTTACTCCCTTGTTATGGAAATTTCTCTCATAATCACTACAATCATTATTAATTAATTTCAGTAAAATTTTTGGTAAAAAACTAATCAATGATTATTATAAATTATAAATTAAAATTGTTAAAAATATATAATCCATTTTATCAAATAAAAATCATATAAGTGGAAGATATTAATTTTAAAAGTAATCCCACAGATGAGACAAATGATGTGAGGTTTTAATGAAACAACGATGTAACATTTACGATGATTTTTATGTCCAATTAAAATCTGAGATTGACTGAAATGAAATAAATTAGATTAAATTTTGTATAATTTATACAGCGTGACTTCGAAACCAATTTATTATATAATTTATCCTGAAAAAAAATTAGAAAAAAAATTAGTCTTTATTTAAAATATAGTATTTTTCACTACTCATCAAAAAATGAAATTGCATAGAAAAATAACAAACAATTAGACCATAAATTTGAAATTATGAAATAAAAAATTAAATATTTTTACGTATAAAATTTTAAAAGTGTCAAATTTATTATTTAAAATATATTCTCCATTAAAAGTGAGAAAAACATCTTATATTAAAATATAGCTTTTTATATATAATAGTTGGTATATTCATATCTTGTTCTTGTAAAATATACTGGATGAGTGCCAGAAATATTGGATTAGAATATATAATATATAAATTCAATTAATTTATTTGACTAATTTTAATTAATTTAATTTATGTAAAAAAACTTCATTTGAAGCATAAAAATATTTCTCTATAAAAAATTTGATATATTTTCAATAGGTTTTAATATTTATATATATTTAATTGTTATCCAATGAATTTAATTAATTTTTTCCATAATCTAGTCAATCATATTCATAACTTCTTATTTATTGGATAGATTATATCATATTATATTAAATAATTATATTTTAATAATATATCAATATTCAGTATAACTTGGTGTTTTGCCGATAACGAAAACTATTGAAAAAAGAAATTCTTCTGTATAACAGAATCTTACTCAGTGTTTCATGCCTTACAATATAGATAACAGATATATTTAAAATATTAAATATATATTAATGTATCAATATCTTTTATTCCTTTATACATTTGGTTTTTCGTGTCATTCATGAAATTAAATATAATGTTCATATATAGAATTTCAAGGTGTTATAATCACTACATGTATTCATAAGGAACCTCACTTTATTAGAACTTATTTTTTCCCATATCACAATATAATTCCTTAAATAAATAATATTATGGATTCTATGTGATTTTAGAATTTTAGTTCATTGAGAAAGATTCTTCCTGTGATCTTATATGAGAATAGTCCAAATATGGTTAGATCAATCATGTTATATTTTTTTAATCAATTTATATAAGTATTATGTTGTGTCTGATATAAAAGAGGTTATTTTTTGTGTGATAATTCCTTTAAAAAAAGTTATAGGTTATTTTTTTTCTAAAGGCTTAATAATATGATTTAGGGTAGTATTTAGTCATTTGTGTGTTTTTCCTCGATGAAATTGTCACAAATAATCATTAAAATTATTCGATGTGTTAATGAAATGTAAATTTGAATAATGGGGGTGCCTACATAGAATATGTGACATTATGATTCATTTAAAATGTGTTATTCCATATCAAAATAAATAATATGTTGACAATTGTATTATTATTTTTTAAACATTCCTTTTATTGTAAATTGGAGATATGTTAGTGGTCCCATATGATTAAGAAATCATAAAAATTTGTGTCTAGTGAAATTGAAATCCTTCGAAATGGGATGATAACACTTTCACATAGAAGATTTATTTCATGATCCATATATTGAATGATTTTGGAAATCGATTGTTCTTCATTAAATTTTTACATGATTATATATCTTCCATGATATTGTATGATTTGAATAGTATCTCATATGAACATTGGGTAATGTTTTAAATTTTGTATATTTATCATTAATCTATCTGTTGTTTATTAGAGAAGTTTCATTTACCCATGGGATGTGTGATGATGAACGGGTATTAATCGGGGTATATATATTTTTGATGTGTCATTCACCCCGTGAGATTTTTATTTGTTATATATTCTTCACTAGGGGACTCTGTTTTATAGTTTCTCATTCATTAGTGAGGATTTGATACAATGATGAATACTCCGCAATAGTTTTTTCTTTTAGGTAATATATCACTTAACCAAGTTTCATCACCTGTCAATGAGTCATTTTATTTTCATGTTCAAACCATGAGACCTCATTCCCCCTAAAATTTCATTGGTTATTTCTTGTATAACATAATTGTTGATATGAGAGTAGGTTGATCGTAAATGATCATGTTGGGTGTTTAGAGTATGGATATATTATCTCACTCAATAATTGTATGAAGTATGTATGGTTGTTCATGTGATTATCTCCTTACCAGTCCATGAAGAAATCATAATATTAAAATTATTAATTTATCACCAATTCATATTTATAATTCACATAAAAAATTTAAAATGGATAACAGAATCAATTTGGTTCATCATTTTATATTTTAATAACATCATACATGAAAATATCAATGAATGAGAAGATTTTATCATTCAAAATTCATGTAAGGTTAAGGGAACTATGGTTTATTTATGAGTAGTAAACGAATTATTAAAGATTGGATATAGTATTTGGTGGAGACTCAAGTCTAATATTTATATATATACACTCTTTTGTTTATTTTAGTGCAATTAGGATATGATCAGAACACACGTGGTTCTATTTATTTATGTATGAGTGATATACAATACATTAGCTACTTTGTTTTATAGAATATGTTGTATAATTTATTAATTTTATGTATATACGTTAAATTATAATATGTTGAAGTTTTTTTGTCATGATTATTTCAAAATTTCCATTCCATTAATATATATAGTCATTTCTAACACATGTTATAGTCCTCTTATTTATTAATACAGGCCCTAAAATCAAGTCTTAATAATTTTCAAATGGAGAGCATAAGAAACCAAATGTGGTTGATATGAGACATAACCCATGATAAATTACCAAAATGTCCGAAGAATATCTATAATGAAGATTGTATGGGAACATATTTTTTGGAATCCACACATATTACAATGGGAATGAGTTTAACATAAAATGATAATGCAACATTTCTCATGCCTAATAAGATAATTATAAAAAATAAAATTAAATGAACAAAGAAGTGGTATATAACCATGAAAGATAACAAAATAAATCTAGACAGATAATCCTAAAAACAATCCAAATCCATTCCTCGTGTGATTATCTCCCAGAACAATCCCAAACCACAATAAGGAGTCATCAACCACCACACTTATTTCAGATACATGAAACCATTCCTCTTTCACATATCCTAAAAACTAATTTCCGCATTCAGCTAATGGAATTTGAATTGTGTGATTTAAAATCCCTATTGGATACTATAATTATTTTATATAATGTTTGACATTGTATAACTATTAGTTCATATATTAAAGAAAAAAATGAACTATGAAAATTTTTGTTTGGAAATGTTTTTCATAAATAAGCATTATTTTAAATTTTAAAATTTTATATTCAAATACAAAATTATTATTAAAAAAATAAATGAGTGATTTTTAATGAAATAATAAAATATATCCACATAAACACATAATATAGTCTTATGTGAAATGAAATAAAGAAACGTGAATATCATGATAAAATCATAGCAAAAACCTATCCCTGGCTATTAGAAAAAATAACTACGGTAGAAACAAAACTCTATATGGAAAATTTACATATCCTATAAATAATTATTCCTATAATAGTCTATTTATATCATAAGTAAAATCCATTATTCTACCACACTAACAATGAATGTATATATGTTGAAAACTCAATGACCTGAAGGTGCCAATGTAGATATTTTTTAGAAAAAAATGAAGAAAATATTGATAAATATTTTATGGACTGGTGTGAATAAATAGTATTTACCACTCACATTAATTTAAATCTACTAACGATTCAAAAATATCATTTATTAATTTCATAAAATAAAAAAAATGAGAATGTGTGTTTTTTAAAAAGGCAACAACTTTTTAAATAATTTCCCTTTTCAAAAAATACATGAATGCATAGATCATCCATAATTAATATCAAATTTACCATATTTATAAGAAACCCAATGGAATAATATAACTATAGGTTGATACATGTGAGAGAACCATTTTATAGAGAAACAAACATTGGAAATAGATGAAACCATGCCCCTTAGAAAAACATGTTTAGAAACAAATAGATCAGATCATACCAATCATATACCGATAATAAAGTTAATAAGGTCCATATAAATACATCTATCTCTGTATTAACAACCCTTAATAGATTCAAAAATTAAGGAGAATAGATATCAATAATAGTTCTAGAATGTCAAGGATAAAATTGGTTGAAATAATAATACACCTCATTGGGATCAACAAAGAACTACATAGAATTTCAAAAGTACCAAAGAGATAACCTCCTAGAGTGGTAGGGAAATGTTTGGTTTATATAATGATAGATTGGTTTTACATATGGGATTAAAAAAATAAAGGTAATGTGGTATTTTTTCTATTTTTATGAATTTTTTATGAACCCAGTGATTTTATTGCACTCTTAGATAGACTATGAACTAACATTGTCTTTCCTACTACCCATATAAAACAAAATATAATGGGTACATGGGAATAAAAACATTGTTAGAAAATCTATGTATTATTTCTGAAACTATCTTTGTTTCCAAACCCAACCATATTCTCAGTTTTTCCTACAAACCAAATAGAATTATAAAAATACATAAATCATACAAAATGACATTGGAATAAATAGTTCCATATCATGTGGTTATAACATAGTAACCACTGAACATGAACTAAAAAATCTGGAAAAACTATTTCTCCCAAAATTAAAAAAACCAACCCCCAACTCCTAAAAACATTTAATACCACATGACTCAAGAAATATTCCTTAAATAGTAAATACTTGTGACAATGATGGTGTAATGATTCTCTCATGAAAACCCATTTTTGTCCCCATAATGAAATAATGATTGTGATCTGGAAAACAAAGTATGTAAACTTATGTATTATCTGTACTTAAATCTACCACATCTCATAGAATATTTTTCCATGCCACCATGGTTCACACACATAGGGAGAACATTTTCCATGAATCACCTTATTCTAATGACTCATAATCTAAACTAGATGCTCAAACACTAATGTGTCAGGATAAATACCAATATCATCTCATTATATCACTTGAGAAGTTTTTGGTAGATACTTAATCTATTGGGAAAAAATAAACGTTTTTCAATCAAAACCATATGACATTATATGTACGATCATTATGAAAACCTTCCAAGTTGTTTGATTATATAAAAAGGAAAAAGACATTTATAACATCATACCATTTATTATCAATTGATTATGTGCCGAAAGATGTGAACCACTGATAAAAATTAAATCTATTTCAAAATTAACTAAATAGAATTGATGATAGTACATATAAAATTTCTATAAACGCTAATTTTTTGATAAGTTATTTCATAACAATTATACTTTCTTTATCATCCCTTTAACAAGACATGGTCTAACTAAATGAAACTCTCCCAACTCCACCCAACACAAAGGTGATCTAAATAGGTTCTTATAAGTTCTTTAAATGGAATCATTTTAATTAAATCTGTATAACTACTTTAATAGAAGAGATCAACCAAGGGAAGATTCTTCACCATGAACAACCAAATCAAGAACGCATAAACGAAGTATAACCTCAAAAATGTAAATTATTTGACTAGTTCTTCCATTATTATAAGTGTGATTCATGTATCCTAACTTAAATTGGAATACCATTACATATTATAATCTATGCTAATACAAGGATTTAGTTCTTAGATATCTATCAAATTCCCATTAAGAAGGAACTCCATGATTTTTCTTGATCTCTCAGATATATAGGATCCAAATCATTTTGACCCTCACCATATCCTCTATAGTGAAGAGGTGAGATGGTTTCAAGAGTCTATCAAAGATTACATAAATCAAAAAATTTACACAATAATCCCATGGTTAACCAAAAATTATGTTGATTGATATCTTATTGTTCATCCATAGAAGAATGGGTAAATGATTAAATAGTCTGACATGTCTCTATTTTTTCACCTTAATATTAAAACAAGGGATCATGATAAAAATTCATCAATATATCACCTCATCACTGTAGAGACCCAAAGCTTGATGTATATGGATATTACATTACTTTTGCGGAATAATTAATACATAACAAAAACAGACACACAAGGACCGTAATAGTTTAGTGTCTTTGGAAACTCGGAATATACTCTTCAAATCATGGTGAAAGATCTTCAATATCTCCCATAAAGATATTCCCCTTTTTGTTTTCTTACCTAAAAACTTTCTTTAAATCCTGGGGAAAAGAAAACATATAAAGGGTGAGTTAAAATGCTCATTAAGGGTAAGAATGGAGAAAATAAAACAACCCATATACATTTAAACTTCAAAACATGAACATAATATTTAAACATCAAAATATTGAGCACTGACATAAAACATGGTAGTCCGTAAGGCATAAGTCATAATAAAACATCAATCATGATAAATTAGCTTGGAAATAAAACTTTTAATTGTGGAAAAACATTAATCACATGATATGATTTCCATAGTAGCCAAGGCATTGCTGCCAAGACCATCTTAGTGGACAAAGTCCCTTTCTGAACCATGTTTACATTCCATTCCAGCCCTATATTACTGAACCTGATTTAATTTCCATTTCATCCATGTATATATCAGAAGAAATAAATCATTACCCAATGCTTTAGAGTGAGATATAGGTCCCACCCATCTCATATTGAAATCATTATTATGTGTTCCACAGAACAATTATAAATTATTCACCATAACCCAAAGAATATATTGGGTTTCATAAACATCATTCCATCATAACATAATCCATATTAAAAAAATGGATATAATTTCATCATAAGAAAAGTGAAACCATATATATAATAGAGACATTTTACATGAAACATACACATATGAAATAATGTCATCTTAGATAGAAAATGGTTTTGATAAAGCACTTGAAATGAATTCTTGAGGAAAATATCCTTTATTCTTGAAAATCATTTTCTTTTTACAAAATGCGATTCAATTTTAAAATAAATGGAATTTGTTGAAATTAGGCATCAAATATTGTAGAGTATTCTTCATGAAAATAAGGTGTAATGAAACCGTACAAATCTGTTCATGCTATATAAGTTAAAAAAACATTTTTCTCGTAATTTTGCCGAAAAAGTCAAAAAAATACTTCATATGGTAAACACAAAAAATAATCCTTACATACCATGTAGTAAAATTAATGAATGGTTAAAAAGGAATTTAAACATACATGAAATTTTTTTTATAAAACTTGGACATGGATGACAAATATAACCCCAGTAAATACTTACGTATAAGAAATCTTGGAAAGAAAACAGTTGAGATTGCAACATTATCCCTTACCTTAGGTCCGATATGCTTTGTATGTATCTGAAACTCTTGTATAATGATTTAAATAATGTCATTGAATTATTACAGAATCATATTCATTGTTATGATATCATATATTTTTCACTTATGACTTTATATTACGGATTCTTTTGTAAATTCATGTTAAAGCAGTGCTTTGGGTAAAATCGTTTCATTTATTTTACGTGTTTCAACTTGTTGTTCTTGATATTATTACACATATCCAGATTTAATTAATTTAAGAATATGAAACATGATTTATATATAATAAATATTCATCATATACATATATATGATAGATTGATAAATGGAATGAAATACACCGTTCATGGAGACGGTAGGCCGTACATACGCATGAACGCTGTTTTGGTTTCCTTATTGAATTGAATTGAATTAAATAGATGAAATAAATATATAGATATATAAATCCAGTATAATTATTAAGTCATATATTTCATTATTATTAATTATATATACTTTATAATCATTCATGAATTCTTTACATGAAGAATGAATCTTATCGCATTCGTGGAGACAGTAGTCCGTACGTACGCATGAGCGATGATATCATTCCCATGATCATGGAATTGGATTGAATTGTATGTATTCTATTTCAGAATCAATATAACTTTAAAATAATCAAATATAGTTATTCTTTACACGATTAAACCCATCCAAGTAAGGTGGTGGTGGAAAATAGATTACACCACAGAGTGGAGACGGTATTCCATACGTACTCACGCGCGGTGATTTCATTTTCTGTAGGATGGATATAAGGTGGAATAGGGTTGTTTCATATTTATAATAACATATAAGTATATTAGTGATACCAATGTTATTAATTCATAATGAAAAAACTAAAGAAGATGAAGTATAAGAAGAAATAAATTTGAAAGAATCAGTAACATATATTACATCTTCTTCGACACGCCTCTTTGAAACCTTCTCTCAGGAAACTAAAATTAGTCCATGAAGAAGAACAAGACCTCTAAAATATTTCTAAGGAAGTTTATGAATGAAATTGGCAGGGGTTGTCCGAGATTTAAGGATCAAAGTTGTTTAAAGATGAGATGGAGGAGTTTCCAATTTATAAGGGAGGAGAGGGGCACCTTTGGAATCTTAAAAAATATTAGTTTAATATAAATTTGTATCCCACGTAAAAACATCAAAAAATTAAAAATTAAAATATTATACGACATAGGGTTTTAATCTCATCAACCAGTAAAATTTAGAGATGTTTTGATCTTATTTTAAACCTTATCATTTTTATTTATCTTTATTTTATTTATTTAATTTTATTTGTGGTAATAAAATTATAAATTATAAATGGTTATAAATAATCACATATGTGTTATTAATTTTCCATAATTAGATAAGTTAGGACATTTTCGACTATATAAATTTCAATTTATAATTTTTAAATATTTTTGTGATTTTTAAACAGTTTAATACTATGTTATTTTTATAAAATAACAAAAGTGTCAATTTTGAAACTATTCATTTATTTGAATTTAAATAAAATCCACACAGAGAATATATTAAAACTAAAAGATTTAATAGGGTCCTAACATGTCATATTAATCTATAAAATTATTGGAGAACATTAAATAGTTCATATAATATTTATTTTACTAATTGTAAAACCATTTATTTGATACTTGTCTTAATAAAATAATTTCTATATCATTTTTTTATAATTATTAAATATACTTATTTTGGCATAAAAATTAAAATTAAAATACTATGATGAAGATAAGTCTTATAGATTTCATAAGAATACTTTTAGGAGGATTTATATTTTAAAACACCCAACATTTAAATTGTTATATTTATCAAATTATGATGGTGACAACTTTGACATCATTTAAAATAAAATAATACAAGTGTCATAATAACTTTTATAATACTCCAAATGGTCATATATTCAGAAATTGTATGATTATGGATTATATATACAGTACCAATAAGATTTGTTCAGGTTTTTGAGCCTTTTAATCGGTATTATTATTTCAATAAAAACTATATTACTTATTTTTCACTATAAAAATAATTTATGCATCATTAATGTATAAGCTGTTAAGGTAATTAAATATCTCTTAAAAATTATAAATAAATTACCATGATAAAGAAAAAAATTTCTTTCAAATGAGTATTTCTAATATAATTTTTTTTATAATATTATATTAAAAATACTTTAATTATTAAACTTGAGTGAGACATATTTCACATTCCATTAAATAAAATAAAGTAAAGGTTTTTAATCACCTTCAAGTGGGGTCCAATGGATTCCATTTCTATACAAATATTCCTTAGGAAAAAATAAAAGCATCTTATTATATTAAAATAAGTTTTTAGGGTAATTTTATAATATAATATTTACCGTTAATTACCAGATTTACCTTTTACTATGGTAAATAAAATTTACCGTAATTATTATTCATAATGCCCAAAAATAAAAAATAGCCTATTAAAATAATTTGGACCCACTGATTCCAAATATGGAATCCCTTTTTTATAATTCAATACACAAAAGATTAATAAATTAATTTAAAATTAATCTCATTGTTAAGAAAATGAGTTTTAAATGTTAAAACATTCCAAAAGATTGAAATGATTTTACCTTAGAATTGAATGTAAAATTAATTCTACTAACATACATTATATTCAATGGTAAAAATATATTCTATTTATATTTTAAAACAATTCAATATTATAATTTAACCATATAAATTATTACGATGGAAAAAGTTTTTTTAATTAAAATATAGCATTCTTTTACTATTCATTAAAACATGAATGTTTTCATAAAAAGATCAAAACATTATCCAATGTAAATTTTTATATCATGATTCAAAAGAAAAAGTTTATTTTTTAAAATTTACCTTATAATCTTGTCAAAATTTATATTTAAAATTGGTTCCCCATCAAGAGGCAGCAAAACTGCATTTTTTTTAAAATACTTAATTTACCCGAAAAAAATATTTTATTCTCATACCATGTTCTATAAAATGTGTAAGATGAATTATAATATCATAAAATTAAAATTTTATTTACTACTATTCATAACAGCTAGTTTATAATAATATTATAACCAAATATCATTGTTTTGTGAAACCCGGTATTGTGTACAACACACGCTATCGAGGAAGGTTGTGATTGCGTGTAATGCAAGCCAAGTCAGGGTTTCGTGTAGTGAAAGACTCTTTTGTTGTTGCGTATAACAAGATCCAACCATATTTCATTTTTACATTGAATATATATATATATATATATATACACTCAATTTTGGGTAGAATAACTATTCTCAAACAAACTTCAAATTGTTTGTAACACGATCCAAGATTAGTGTTGTGTATACTACAAGATAATACAGTGTTGCGTATAGTGCAAGATAATCTTGGTGTAGCGTACAACAGAAGATATGAAAGAAATTAAAAGGAATATATCTTATAAAATCTTGGGTTGTTACATTCTACCCCCCTTAAAATTAATTTCTCACTTGAATTTCTTCAGGGTTATAAATCGTTTACTATTCTTAGAAACCCACATCGTAAAAAATAATACTAAAACTTAATTCTAAAAACTAAGGTATGAAACATAATGATTACCCAAAGTAACTCATCACTGGGTTTCCATATTGGAGAACATAGGTGAAAATATGGATATGGAAGAAAAATCTAACCATCAAGTTTTGATGGAGAGTGGAAGAGAACATTGCTAGGAAAAAGCCAACAATCACAAATCCATAAATATGTGATTATCTAAGGTACCATATGATTCATCAAATATAAGATCACTTGGAAAACATTTTTGGTTTTCAATATCATTTCCCTAAAGTTGAAAATTTGAATTAGAAGAAATACTTACTTGATTTTGGTACAATCTCACTGTTGTTTGCGCCTTGAACAATTTCCACATCATCTCTTAAGGAAATGATGTTGAATTTTTTATTCTTGAAGTGTTAGAAATTAATGTGATAGAATGATGGGTCATTCCATCTGTCTCAAACAAAAGGATAGAAAAAGTTAATAAAAATACTTAAGTCCATATATGGTGATATAAATCGTTTATGATTCCAAAAATGGTCTTATTCTTCGTCTATCATACTTCTTAATAAAATAAGACTTGTTTCTACTAACCAGGGACTTCCTTTTGGAAAGGGGTTGGTGATAAAGGCCTGTCGCACTTCAGTTGTGGGTTCGATTCCCGCATCCTTGTCAAACGCGATGGGTTGTCGCCCATCCTATGGGTTGTCCATTTTCTAAAACTACACTATTATACATTAAAAATATTATATCAAAAAAAGTTCTAGCATTAACTAATACTATCTGATGTTCGACATAATCCATTCAAATATTTAGACTTATCTAAAATACATCTTTCCAATATCATAGTAAAAAAGAAAACAATTACCGTAAAGGTCACATAATAAGCAAATTAATACCATCATTTATCCACCATATATCATACAATATATCTTATTGGTCACATTCCAAACATGTGAATACCTTAATCATGTATTCTATTGAGAAATTAATACCCATTGAACCTTAGTGAAAACATGAATGCTCTCAAAAGTTAACTCTTTCCACATACCATAATCCCAAAATTTCGATATACTCAAACCATGAGATCACTTTGTCCTTAT
Organism: Viscum album; assembly: GCA_963277665.1. Lineage (NCBI taxonomy): Eukaryota > Viridiplantae > Streptophyta > Magnoliopsida > Santalales > Viscaceae > Viscum > Viscum album. The sequence continues at coordinate 387,700,490 of OY728155.1, forward strand.
GCCAGTCATGAGATCATGAATACTATCATACATATTATTTTCTATGTATCCCTTCATTATGCGCATATCATCCACTTTAAAAAAATATTTGAATAACCATTCATGGTTACTGGTACCATTGAACATATACAATCAAATACTTAGTAAAAACAACAGTGTAACAATCCTTAGATGTGTCTTTATTTCATAGTATCATTGCCTATAAAAAATAACTCTTGATAAACATAAATCATTCCACTAACTTCTTAAACCATTGACCGAGCTTCATCATTGTATTCCTCAATAATTCTTTCATCTCATATACCATTTGTAGTCTCTTCATCATCATCAACATAAATACTACCCATACGACCATGCTGGTTCTCTTCATGAGATTTTCCCTTAGGGAATTGGTTCTTATAATGCCCGTACATTCCACATTTAAAACATTTAACCATTGTTGATGTCTTAGAAATACCATTATCCTTGTCCATGGTGTTAACTGAACCTTTTCCTTTTCAATTACTGGTTTTGTGTCCTTTTCCACACTCAAATAATCTTCCAATTCCTTTGAAACATTCCCCTTGATTCCTTTTCCCACATGACTTACATGAGGGAAATTGAACTTTCTTTCCCCTATGATCATCATGAAACTCCATCATTCTCTTATTAGCTGAGTCATGAATATTACCAAAGTTGAGATTGTTGATCATATTATGAGATTGCTGATTAGGCATAATAAAGATGTTTCACCTTCCAAGGTCCATTTTATTTTGTAGCTCATGAAGAATATCATTCCATTGTCCATCATATCCTCCATTATCATGAATCCTCCTATTTCCATCCATTTTCTAAATCCCAAAAATAATAGTGTGATAGCAAAAAATCATGCTAGGAAAAAATCATAACAAAGAGGGATTACCTCCAATATCTAAAATATTAGGTTTAATTCTAATATGGTTTCTGTAAATCTATGACTATAGCTTATAATTATTCTTATCCTTAGGGACATATCTAGACATACCATAGAAATATCTCTATGGATATCGCTAAAGTATTTGCATCCTAGTTTCCAAAGGTTAGCTAAATCTTTCCTCTAATACCAATTGTAGAGGCCCAAAGCTTGATGTACATGGACATTACATTACTTTTGCAGAATAATTAATGCATAACAAAAATAGACACACAAGGACTGTAATTGTTTATTGTCATTGGAAACTCGAAATACAATCCTGTAATCATGGTGAAAGATCTTCAACATCTCCCTTAAAGATCATCCCCTTTTAGTTTTCTTATATAAAACCATTCTTTAAATCCTAGGGAAAAGAAAACATATAAAGGGTGATCTTAAATTCTCAATAAGGGTATGTCTGGAGAAAATAAAACAAACCATATACATTTATACTTCCAAACATGAAAATAATATTTAAACATCAAAATATTGAGAAAAGACATAAAACATGGTAGTACGTAAGGCATAGATCATAATGGAACATCAATCATGAAAACATATCTTGTAAATACAACATGTAATTTTGGAAAAACATTAAGCACATGATATTATTTCCATAGTAGCCATGGCATTGCTGCCAAGACCATCTTAGTGGACAAATTCCCTTACTGAACTGAGTTTACATGTCGTTCCAGCCCTGTATTACTAAACCAGATTTACTTTCTGTTTCAGTCATGTATATATAATGAGATATAAATATTTACCCAATTAATTGGAGGAAGATATATGTCCCACCCATCTTATTTTGAAATAATTCTTACGTGTTCCACAAAAAAATTATAAATCATTCATCACAACCCAAAGAATATATTGGGTTTCATAAACATCATTACATCATAACATAATCCATATAAAACAAATGGATATCTTTTCATCATAAGAAAATTTAAACCATATAAATCATAGACACATTATACTTGAAACATACACATATGAAATAAAGTCATCATAGATGGAAAATGGTTTTGATAAATCACTTGAAATGAAATCTTGAGGAAAATATCCATTCTTCCTGAAAATCATTTTCTTTTCACAAAATGACAATAAATTTTAAAAGAAAATGTTTTTGTTGAAAATAGTCATGAAATCTTGTAGAGTAAGCTTCATTAAAATAAGGTGTTATGAAATCGTAAAAATCCTTTCATGCCGTTTAAGTTAAAAAAACATTCTTCTCGTACATTTTCTAGAAAAGTAAAAAAGTACGTCGTATGGTAAAAAAATATTCCTTAAATACCATGTAGTAAAAGTAAAAAATTGGTAAAAAGGACTTTAAACATACATGAATTTTTTTTTATAAAAATTGTACATCGATGATAAATATAACCCCAGTAAATACTTACATATAAGCAACCTCGGATAGAAAAAATTGAGATTGCAACATTATCCCTTAACTTAGGTCGGATATGCTTCGTACGTAGCCAAACCTCTTGTATAATGATTTGAATAATGTCATTTCCTTATTACAGAATCATATTCATTGTTATGATATCATATATTGTTCACTTATGACTTTATATTACCCGTTCTTTTGTAAATCCATGTTAAAGAAGAGTTTTGGCTAAAATCGTTTCATTTATCGTACGTGTTTCATCTTATTGTTCTTGATATTTTTACCTATATACTAATTTCCTTAATTTTAGAATGTAAAAAATGATTTATATATAATAAATATTCTTCATAAAAATATATATGTTAGATTAATAAATTGAATGAAATACACTGTTCATGGAGACAGTAGGCCGTACGTACGCATGGACATTGTTTTTGTTTCCTTATTGAATTGAATGGAATTAAATAGATGAAATACATATATATATTTACATAAATATATTATCATTATTATGTCTTATATTTCATTATTAATCATTATATATACTTTATAATCATTCATGAATGGTTAATATGAAGAATGAATCTTATCGCATTCGTGGAGACGGTAGTCCGTACGTACGCACGCGCGGTGATTTCGTTTTCCGTAGGATGGATATAATGTGAAATAGGTTTGTTTCATATTTATAATAACATATTAGTATATGAGTAGTAGTGAAGTTATTACATCATAATTAAACAACTAAATAAGAGGAATTAGAAGAAGAAATTTATTTGAAAAAATCGGTAACAAATATTACCTCTTCTTCGACACGCCTCTTTGAAACCTCCACTTAGGGAACTTAAAGTGGTATTTGAAGAAGACCTGGAACTCTAGAATATTTATAAATAAGTTGATAAGGAAAATGATCCAGGTTATGCTGAGCTTGAAGTCTCAAAGTTGTTTAAAGATGAGAGGGAGGAGGTTCCCTTTTATAAGGGAGGAGAGGGGCACCTTTGGAATCCTCAAAAATGTTAGTTTAATATAAATTCAAACCCCACATAATAACCTCCAAAAATGACCCAATTAGAATATTAGATGATATAGGGCCGTAATAGCATCATAAAATCAAATTTAAACATGTTTTGATCTTATTTTAAACCTTATCATTTTGATTTATCCTTATTTAATCTATTTAATTTTATTTGTGGTAATAAAATTCTAAATTTTAAATGGTAAAAAATAATAACTTATGTGTTGTTAATTTTCCATAATTGGATTCATTATGACATTTTAGACTATATATATTTCAATTTATAGTTTTTAAATATTTTTGAGATTTTTATACAATTAAATAATATGTTATTTTTATAAAATAACAACAGATTCAATTTTGACACTATTCATTTATTTGAATTTAAATAAAATCCAAACAGAAGATATATTAGAACTAAAATATTTTAATATGTTTATAACATGTCATATTAATCTATAAAATTAGTTTAGAACATTAAATAGTTCATATAATATTTATTTTACTATCTATAAAACCATTTATTTGATACTTCTCTTAATAAAATAATTTCTACAACATTTTTGTATAATTATTAAATATACTTAGTTGTTGCGTTAAAATTAAAAATAAAATACTGGGATGAATATAAATTCTATAGATTTCATAATAACACTGTTAGTTGGATTTATATTCTAAAACCCAGAATATTTAAAATGTTATATTTATTACATAATGAAGGTGACAACTTTGACATCAGTTAAAATAAAATAATTTAAGTGTCATAATCACATTTATAAGACTCCAAACGGTCATATATTCGGTAATTGGATGCTTATGGTGTATATATACACTACCAATATGTTTTTTAGGTTTTGGATCCTTTTAATAGGTATTATTATTTCAATAAAAACTATATTACTTATTTTCCACGAAATAAATAATTTCTACATCATTAATGTATAAGCTATTTAGGTAATTAAATATCTCTTAAAAATTATAAATAAATTACCATGATAAAGAAAAACATTTTATCTTTAAAATGAGTATTTATAACCGAATATATATTCTATATAAACTTATATTAAAATACTTTAATTGTTAAAGATGAATGAGACATATTTCACTTTCCTTTAAATAAAATAAACTAAAGGTCTTAATCACCTCCATGTGGGTTCCACGGGATTCCATTTCGACCCAAATATTCCTTAGATCGAAATATAAGAATCAAATTATATTTAGACAAGTGTTAGGATAATTTTATAATATTATATTTACCCTTAATTACCAGATTTACCTTTTACTATGATAAATTAAATTTACCGTAGTTACTATTCATAATTCCCAAAAATAAAAAGTAGAATATTAACATAATTTGGACCCACTGATTCCAAATATGGAATCCATTTTTCTATATTCAATACCCAAATGATTCTGAAATTAATTTAAAATTAATCCCGTTGTTAAGAAAATGAGTTTTAAAAGTTAAAACATTGCAAAAGATTGAAATGATTTATCTATGAATTCAATGTAAAATCAATGGTAATGACATAAATTATATTAAATGGTAAAAATATATTATATTTATACTTTAAAACCATTAAATATTATAATTTAACCATATAAATTCTTACGGTGAAAAAATTTGTTTTTAATTTAAATATAGTGTGTTTTTACTATTCATTAAAATATGAAAGTTATCGGGAAAATATCAAAACTTTATCCAATGTAAATTTGTATATCCTGATTCATAATAATAAGTTTATTTTGTCATATTTAACTTATAAATTTGTCAAAAATTATATTTAAAATGCATTCCCTATCAAAAGGCGGCAAAACTGCATTTTTTTGAAAAATACTTATTTTACCCAAAAAAATTATTTTGTTCTCATACCATGTACTATAAAATGTTTAAGATGAATTTCAATGTCATAAATTTCAAAATGTTTTTACTACTATTCATATAAGCTAGTTTATAATAATATTATAACTATATATCATTATTTTGTGAAACCCAGTATTGCGTACAACACACGCTATCGAAGAAGGTTGCGATTGCATGTAATGAAAGCCAAGTCAGGGTTACATGTAGTGCAAGACTCTATTGTTGTTGCTTATAACAAAATCCAACCATATTTCATTAATACCTTGAATATATATATATATATTATATTAAATGTTGCGTAGAATAATTACTATCAAACAAACTTGAAATTGTGTGCAACACGATGCAAGATTAGTGTTGTGTATACTGCAAGATAATACGATGTTGCGTGTAGTTCAAGATAATCATGGTGTAGCGTACAACATAAGATATGAAAGAAATTAAAAAGAATATATCTTATAAAATCTCGTGTTGTTACAATCACTATTGAACAATACAATTGTATCAATTTAGGATACATCATGGTAGTCCCATAGTGTCTGGACCAACTAGGAAAATGTCCACTATCCATCTACTTTTATCTCAGAGATATCATAACGATCAATCTTCCTCCAAATGAAAAGAAACTATAAGGAGACCACAACTAGTCGCCTGAGGTGTACCCACCATACATGATTTCATGAAAATGCTGAAATTCAGTGTCTATTACATATCAATGGAAAATGTGATCATCAATTAATGAATAAAATTTCAAATAATATAATCGCACTATTCCATTTTCTTCTTTCACATCCTAGAACATCTCAGTGAATAGGCTCACAAATGACTATTAGTCCATTAATTCCTTGATGTCTTGAGTTGGTGCCGTCCCAAATATTGCATTATCAACCAGATCCCCTCCAACAAGTATACTTTAAATATTAAATTTTATGTTTAGATATATATATATATATCCCAATTACAATTTTATATTTTCATATCCCATTTGAAAAAATACACATCACGATCTTATGATTTAAATATATTGTATACTTCCATTAAATTATATAGTGGCACAATGTCCTGAAGGATTTAATCACCAAAACCAATTTCTGATTATGAGTAGGATAATTATTATACATATATACCATTTATAAATATCAATAGAATAACACAAGATTTGAATATAAAAAAACACATCATAATTCCATGCATGAGGAATCATAGAGATCGTTATAAACCAAAAATGGATCTACTAGAAAAATAATTGAATCTATAGTGAATCCCAATATCATTTCCTCAAATTATATTTTTATCATATTATTCAATTCAAATAGAACACCCATATGATTTAACATTTTCATATTAGATAAAATTCTAGAAATATCCTGAACAAAACTACTATTGAGACATATATCCCCAAGAATCCCCAAATATCAATGAAATTATTTTGTTTCCAGCAATAAACCAACAATTAGATGTTTTGAAAAATACACTCAGATTCTTATTTTTGATATAAAAATGTCTGAATAACATAACTTATATGAATCAAAACTATCATTTTTAAATATTTATATACATTTAATGTGCCTTTAGAGTTCTATGAACTATATCATGATGATATCTATGTTCTTCCAATTAAATATACTATACTAAAATATATTCTATAAAAATTTACCAAATAGTCATAGAATATGTGAATGATCTTATTAATCAAATCCATAAACCACACTAGAGCATTAGTAAGACCGAATGGCCTAACCAACCAATCATTAGGTCCTTACCTTCTGTTGATGGTGTCTTAGGAATATCATAATATTAGACTATTATATGATGATTCATTATTCACAAATCAATTGTAGAAAACCATTATGATCCACAAAATTGATCAGACCTATCATAAACCCTTTGAAAAGTTTATTTATTATTCATATTCACCTAATAAATATTTTTTAAATCAACACCAATCATGATACTTATATATGATTTCATTCTAAAGGGAACCAAATCAGCGTAATGTGACCTGATCTTAAAAACTAATCCCATGGCCTCAAGATACCTAAGTTGAAATTTAATTTCCAATCATTGAAAATGATATATATGATAATACATAAATGTAATGAGACTCATCCCTAAGAAAAATTCAATATTACACCAACACACCAACTTTAGTGGTAACCCAAAAAACCCATTACTAATGACTTTAGGGTACTCATTCACAATATAAAAGAGATGCACACTTACCTATTGGTTTATGTTGTCATGAAAATTCTTTAACAGATGGAATTAAATCATTTTTAACTAAAGAACAAAATACCCTTCTCTCTTAGAACATGGATCCCCCACAATATGAATGCAGTTTGTATGAACATTAGCATATATAAATTAACTGAATGTTTATAACATATGATTAAATTCATAAAAAATGAACATCCAATCCATGCCAATGATAAGGTTAAAGTTATCACATTCACGGTCAAGGATATGAAATATGACCTTTTTCATCAATAATTACAAAAAACTCATAATATTGGAAACTAGATTCCTTCATCCTTCCTAAGGGTGTAGATGGATATATCATAAATTGTTTAACCTCATAATATAATCCTAACATAGGAAGAGAACATAGATGATGTAAAATAATGAGATGAACCACTATAAAAAATTACAATACCATTGAGGAATAAGTAAACCTCAAACATTTCACATTACCTAGCCCACATCAATTTTTTTTGCTGAATAATCTGATGAATAAACATTTTTGGCCTCATCCCCTCCTAAATCATTTATTACACAACTCCCCTTTAATAAGAAGTAGATCAGAAACTTATTAAAATAGCTGGATGAACATGGGGGAATATTGTATGGTTGGACCCATCTATAGTACCAAAATAAAAATTTTCAAAAAAAAATATTATGGTGTGTATATTTTCATTGATGTTGGAAAAATTCTGGTTCTTTCATATAGTGAGGGATATTATTGCGATGAAATATTCACCGTAATAAAAAACAAATAGTTTCTTCAAGAATAACTTGTAATAAATCATAACATAAACCAAGAATCTTTAATATTATTTCTCTTATATCAAGAAGACACACTATGGACACCCACTACTATAGTAATGGATCCACTAAATCCTACCATCTCGACGAAGTCCGCCTCAGTAGTAAATGTTATATCAAATAACTCAGTCAAAGTATTAAGAAACCTAAGAGTAAGAATTTATCAAATTATGGGTTCATTGCTATATTTATCAATATATGCATGAGGTATTAACTAGTGAAAAATTATAGAGATACATAATTTAATTAGATGAAATGAGTGGCATACACCATCATGAAATGTTCTCCTTAATCTAATGTAAGAAACACCTAATACATCAGAACATGAAATGAGACATGATAAACTAATAATTAACAATTTTATTTAAATTTTTATATATATGTTCATCAGGTAATTTATCATTAATGATGAAATCCCAACACTATTTCTCAGTCCTTTGTGTATATAAATGTAAAATACTAACATAGTTTCCCCTAGAGTCTTCAAAAAGTGGAAAACCATTATATTGTCTCAATCAATTTCTTTTTGTTATGTATTCCCTTACCATAATATATTATTAGATTATTTTTTAGTAAACTCCAATAAATGATCCACTATTTCTTCCTAATATCCATTGATTTTTTGAGTTTGTTTGATAAAATAACAATGCATGCCTAGAAAGAGGTTTTTGTGGATGTAATTTCTTTATAGGTCTTTCCTTTTGATTTAAAGAGATAATTATTTGATAAATTATCTAAAAAAATAAGAGATATCAAATAATTAAAATATAAATATACATCTGAATAAAAATATGAAATTCAAGAATAAATATTATTTCCCTAAAAATGAGAAATTTTGAAAAAAAACATTCCATGAGGGATAGGTGATGAAATTGAAAATTTCCAGAAGAACATTACATGTTCAATATAAATTGTCAAAAAATATAGCTTAAAATCTTGATGATCTGCCCCTTACAAAAAATGGTGACAAAATGTTAGATATAAAAGTGAGATATCCAATTACCCTTCCACCCATATAGCTTGGTTGGTGGTGGTCCTACAATGAGTATAACAACCACCCCAAGAAAAGTTTTCCTATAATAAAATTTTACAACAAAATAATTCCAGTCAACCTAATATATTAGTCATGATAGCTCACCACAGGACCCAATGAAAGTACCGAATCACCATAGATTCATTACAAAAATTGGGTTATCAACAGATATAAATATTGGGTGGATTTAACCATAAAAAAAATATTAATAAGTATTTTTTATAACAATATAATGATATAAAGTTCGAGTAAATAAAGGAAGAGTTTATATAAATCTATAAGAAAAAAATATAACAAGATGGAAAATTAAAAAAGAAAACCCTGAATCTATGTGATAAAAATTCACAACCTTCCCAAACCTCCACAAATCATCAATGGCCATGATAACTCATGAATTTAAATGACATAATTCCATTTTATTGTATAAAAAACCCTATATGAATTGTGTTAGTAAAAGACCCAGTAAGAAACCACCATGAATCAATACACTCTATATCATAATTATTCCAGTAGTGTATTATTTAACTAAAAACAATTTTCATAAATCAATTTCACTTGAAACATATTTTTTTATAATTCTTAATTTATTATACTTTAATAAATGACCATGGAAAAAACATTGAATATGAAAATATCTATTTAATTATTTGTAATAGAAATAATTAAAACCAAACATTTTAACCCATTATATTAATATGTGAGAATTTAAATCATGAAAAACAAAAAACCATTAATAAATCCAAGAATAAATGGTCTATAAGATATGAGAATTCGTTACATGGAAAAATAATGAACACTAGCCAGTGAAAATGAGAATCTAAAAAATACCAAGTCCTTCCATAATCAATTGATATCTAGACCACAAACCCAAATGCTTCCCTATTTTGTAGGAATGTGCATATATCAATAACCAGACATACCCATGGATTCTATGTGATTTTATTTTCACATTTAAATTAATAATTCATTTTATAGAATTAATAAAAAAGATGTTTCATGATATTTTTTATGACTCCAATGATTTAAAATCCATTTTAGAGTAAAAAAATACATTGATTCATTAAATAAAATACATGATGTCTGCAAAAGTAGATTCAAATATAATCAATTTTAAAATAATTTAGAGTGACCCAGAAGATGTGAATGTATATGTCACGCCTAATTGATATGAAGTCAACAATTTTAATAATCCAAACCAAAGTAAAACACAATAAATAAAATGTATTCCCTGATATATGACCATTTTATACCAACACCAACTATTCTAATAGAGGGAACAAAGTCGCCATAAAAAAAATAGTGACTGTAAATGAGAGATCGAGTCCAATAAAACAAGATTAAAAAAACATGATAAATTAAACATTAAGACCTCTATATATATCCCTCACATGCATTAAATGTTTCATATCATAAAGTATATATTGATCAAAAACAAATCAGGAATTGGGAGGATAAAATAATTTGTAATGAAAAAAATACATTGAAGAGATCACCAAATTAAAAAAATTAAATATCCAAATGGGAAAAGGGATAACATCCATGAGAATTACGGAATGCGTGAGATGAGGTAATAAGTTATTTGGGGGAGAATTGGGTTGAATATAAGGAATATTTTTAGTTTAATTTCAATTTTTCAAGACATTTGTATATTTCCAACTATTAGGCCACAATTTTAGACATACCATATAATAACTATGTAGTCCCTACATCCATTTAAAAACCAAATCACTTGGTTATGAGAGATTGAATAATGGTCAAAATATTTTAACTAGACATGAAACATCATCATGAACCTAAACCCCACCATAAACATAATTTTCCATGAAATCTCAAATGTTTAGGCAATCTCTACTAAAATCATGTAGAGAACTATTTGAATGAATTGAACCCCATCATATGGTTTCTGTAGAGTTTCTGTTGATCAATTACATACCATTATCCAATATTATTTCAACTAGTATTTTCATATATTGACCCCATCTAATGAAGTAATTCATAACTATATACTGAAAAAATACAATAAAACATACATGTGAACCTGGGATGTCATATGGAGACACACCTGAGGCTAGCTATTATCTTCTAAATAGGTCCATCATATCTCATAGTACCATGAAATTAACACTGTTCAAAACCATTTCACAGTAATTATAAAATATTTAACAACATCCTTCATTGATATAACTACGAATTCATATATCTAAACATTCAAATTACTCATGAATTTTAAAAAAACGTTGATATATACCTTAGTGTAGGAACATTTCAATGTCTATCCATCTTATTCATTTTTATTTTTTATCTATCTAAGAAAAACATAAATATAATACACCAAAATAATTTCCTAACACAAAATCTGGCATATCAAAATAATATGTCCTAAATTAGAGTGACATGTTTCCTCTTGTACAATCATCAATCACCTAAAATTGAAGATATATAATACTCAAAGACAATTTTTTACCCAAATCTATAGAAAAAAATATGATAAGATAGTTTTTAATAAGTAAAAATCATTTATTCAAATTGATTAAATTTACAATGGTAATAAAATATGATTTTACAAAACCAAAAAAATAGGAACAACAATGTCCAAATTTTTCAAAAATTAAAAAGTTGGCTTAATCCATAAAAACTGACCCCTAACATTATATATTCAATATATGTCTGCCAAAAATCACAATTGAAGTATGTAATATTTTACTTCCTTAAGTTATAATCAATCATGTATACATATTCATTGAAGTTCACATTTTGGTCATTAACATACAATCACTATTATTTCTAAAATTACTCTCACAAAAAGATATTCATGTGAAATTCCATATCAATGTGCTAATCTAAGTAGAAAATCAATTTAATTTTTAATAAAAAATCAATATTATAAAATTTTATTTTCAAAATCATGATTTGAAAACCATAAAAATATAGTATATTATTAAAAACAAATTTTTTTAAAACAACATAAAAATATTCATTTCATGTAAATTTATTTAAAACACATCTCTTCTTAAAAACGACAAATTTAAAATATTCCTTTGTTTCGAAAAATTAAATCAAGAAATCAAAATTTCCATAAATCATTATTCCCCCATATGTTCTCCATTTCACATATAAAAATTATAGTCTTCTGGTAAAGAAAATTAATGGATTATAAAAACAATCAACAAATCAATGCTATCGAGATACCCATTATAAGTCACAACTCGACTAAACCAAATAAAAAATTCATACACACTATCCAAGTATGTAAACCAACACATGACCCATTCAAAAATACCCTAATATTTCCATATAAACCTGATAAGGGGTGAAATATCTCATCTAATCCCCAATATTTCAAATAATATCATTCCACAAAGTGTGATCACTAGGTATTAATGTCACACCTGTATTTTCAATTCCATGATTTGTTTCAAATCCTCTTTTGGTTCATAACTTCCTCTCAGGTTTTGGGTTTTCTGGGTTTAGAATTTTTGTGTCTATTGTGTTCTTGAAAAATAAACTTGGTCTTGGTGTTATTTTATGGTAATTTCCTCCTCATTTTTCAAAGGGATTGTGTGTGGTTCTAGTGTTTTTGAGTTGTATTAGTGACACTCTTAGTTGAACCACTTGTGGGGTAAGTTGATAAGGAGGTCTGTACCCAAGAGCTGGATGACAGTTGGGTGGGAAAGTGTGAAATTGTTTGGTAATATTTCTCCCCATCCTTGTCCTATATTTCCCCATTGGTTTCCCCGTTGGTCCCCCTGAATTTAGAGGATTATTTATGGTTTTAGGGTGCTTATAATGGGCCACATAGTTCGGCCACATGGTTCTATAGCATGCATCTAAACCGTGCTAGGGTGTCTGGAACATTAAAATTTGATGTGTTTATACCATTTTCCAGCCCAAAAAATAAACCAAAATCTCCCATCTCATCTAAATTTTGATTTATACTTACATGGACAGCCTCAATACCTCCCCCTTCATTGGGACTCAATTTTGAAGGGATATTTGACGGGAAAAACATCAAAATCATGTATGTAAACCATTTTCTCTTTGATTTCATCCATTTCCATAGGGTTTCATTTAGAATTTCATGAGTTCTAAAATTTCTAGAATCTAATATTGGTACATAAGGTTTATCCATGAGACTTTTTAGTGAAATCTTGTAGTATAGAGATCTATTTATCTTCCCTAGGGTGTGGCGATAGTGTGGGAGATGTTTTGCAACTATATTTTAGGGTTTCAACAAAGAAGGTAGACTATTACATGTGTAACCATTTTATGATTAGCTAGAGTTCTTGTTTTATTAATTTATCATGTTACTAATCAGTTTATTTTGGTGCTAAAACCATTTTTGGGAGTAATGGTAATGCATTTAGAATTAAAGTTACATTTATGTTTCAAGTGTGTATTTTTCAAAGGTATTCCATGTGTTATCTCTTGTGATAGTTTTATAAAATGTGAAAGGAATTTATTAGTTGTTTAAAGGGGCTTCCAATTCCATTTTGGTAATGTTTTAGTGTCATGTGGGCCTCAAAAGGGGGTTTTAAATTTTTTTATTGTGTAAAACTTGGTTTTTCTTCTTGAAAGTGGTTTATGAAAATGTGTGTCTTTACTGTGTATCTTTTGTCATATTATTTGAGGTATTTCAATAGATCTTGATAATTGTTTTATAACTGTTAATAGGTATTCCAGTTCTATTTTTTATTGGTATTGGTGAAATTTGTGCCATGAAATGGGGGTTTGTAATTATTTTTTAGTGAAAAACATAGTTATACCACATGAGGTTATTTTTTGAATATTTTTAATTTTTATTTGGATAAAAAAAGATGTAAAAGGGTGTATATGTGCTATTTGGGTGATTTTGTTCACCTAATATGGGTATTTGAAAGGTATGGTTGTGATTTAAGATGTCAAATATTTTTATAATGTTAATAAATTTATGAAATGTTTTACTAAATTGTGTTATGAGTTCGAAACATGGTTATGGGATGTTTCTTGTGATTATGTTGAATAAATGAATTTCAAAGGTGATAAGGGTATTATGTGATATATGTGAGTTGTAATATCATGGAATCATTTTATAAAATGGTTTAAAGGATTTGTGTAAGTGTTAAATAAATGTGAAAATGGTTGTGGGTTATTTTAGTGTGAGTTGATTTCAATTACATTAGAATGGCAATGTGGATTTTGTGACTTTTGTGAAATACATATGGGATGTCTGCTAAATGTGTTTTTAAATAGTCATATTTTTATTTGAAAATTATATTTCATGTCTTGTTGAACTTGTTTGAGAACAATAGGTAATCTCATGTCTCTAGGCGGGTGGACGTGTACTAGTATGCTAGTGATCTTGTGTGGTTTGGCCTCAGTTTCATGTAGCAAGATTGAATCTTAAAACACTAAATAAACAATGACTATGATGATGTTTGGGGACCACTAGTTTATGGGTATGTTCCCTACAAGTGTCTGGTGCACGAGAATGGATATTTTTATGGTTACATTAACCGAGATAGGAGGTACCTCAGACCCACATCGAGCAAGTTGCTAGGGGTTATTTAATATTTCATGAGATCAATTTATATTCTATTTTTACCATTATAATAAGGTATGAATGGATTCCAAAATTAATTATCATGTTGGTTTCATTTAATATCATCTTTTATTTACAAAAACCCACACCAAAAATTATTTGTTTTAATGTTTCATCTTTTAGAAAGTATCACAAGCATTACTTATTTAAAAACACGAAATCCTTTTTGTCGTGAAAAATGTCTATTACATAATATATCATAGTGGTGGTATCCTACTAGGATTTGGATCACACCATACTTAAAACTTTGGGTGTAATAGACTTGGTTAATTTTGTTAATGGTTTTGTAAAAAATTTTAGTACTAGTGGTTCGGGTTTCTAGACAGTCCTTCCTGGTTCTATCATGTAGAGATGGATTGAGGGAGGTGAATCATTCCATGAGGATGGTTCTTGGGATGTTCATTGTGGGATTCTTCAGTTGTTTTAGTCTTTTATTATTGAATTAGATTTTTTAATTCAGTTCGGAAGTTTTTTAAAATTGTTTGGTTCGAAATATACATATTTTTTTTCTTGGATTATTTGTCATTGTATGTTTATAATCTTGGGTAAATCATTCCCAATTCCAATTTTATGATTCCTAGGAACATATTCCTTTTTATGGGTATTGGTAAATTCCTTAGGTCTTTTTCATAGGATGGGTTGGTTGACAGTTTTTATGGATACCAGATTGGGTTCGTGAAAAAATGATATTATAGGAGGTTCATGTTAACTCATTGGGTCATGTTATTTAGGGAGCAGTCGGGAAAGTCTGAGGTTAGGATTGGCTGGACTTGGTATTTTGGTTATGGGGTATGTGCCTAATCACCACACATTATTATGGGATTCTAGTCACCAGGGGAATTCATGATTTGTCTGAGCCCTTTGGTATTCTAGCTTTGATGATGATTAGGGGAAATGAAAATAGAGTTTGGTTAATGGTATCAGTGAGCTTGAAGGGAATGAGATTCCATTTTGAACTGGCGATATTCCATAGAACACACTCTGTGATGGTTAAGTTATTAGAATATGGCCACCAACTATATTTCTATTCCACCCACCATAACTAGTTTATCCTCATACATCCTTGTGTCCTTTAGTTTGGAAATGTTCGAAGATTGGCTTTAATGAAAGAATGACATGGTTTTAAAAAGTATAAGGATTTTGTGAAATTATTTTCTAATAAAGAGGGAATGATCAGATTTGTGAAATTGTGGAACTAGATTTTTATAATTTTTTTGAAATGGAAAATGGTGTGTTTACACCTCTTCTAAAAGAAGAAAATTGTGTTAATGTTGGTTTTGAAAAATCATTCCCAATAGGGTTTTATAATCTATTAAAATGTATTTTAATGTGATAAGATGTTTTGAAATTTATGTGAATAGATATGAAGTGAGTTATTATATAAACTTTTGTTCCTTTCTAGAATGTTTTTGAAATATAAGTTGTGTTTGATTTCATGGTTAGCGATCTTGAGAAAATGGAAGTATTATATGTTTATTTTGGTTTTGAGTGATGGATAGACTTTTCATTTTATACTTTTGTATTTCCATGAGTAACCACATGAATGGGGTTATATCTATGATGGATTTTTGATGGAAAGGCTGGATGAGTTAAGGGATGGATATGAGTATGCTGCTCAGTGTGGCATGGCAACTTACATGTGTGAGGCCAATGGGATACCATTGGTGAACACGCTAACCACAGAACTATTTGTATTCAAAGAAAAGGTTTTAAAGGAAAAAAAGATGTCATGATGATTTATTTTGGATGGTGTGTATTGTGTGTTTTTTAAAATGTTGATTTTGTGGGATGTTTTGAGTCCAATAACCCCTCCTGTTTGATTTGTGTTTTCGTTTTGTGTTTGGTCGATAAGCTGGGATGAAGGGCCGATTAGTGGTTTCATATGAGAAATATTTCGGGATGCCATTATAGTGATTCCATTCACGTTTATGGATCTATTTGTGATTTTTCATGACCAATGGACCATCGTGGCTAGTTCCTTTGGTTCTATCATGGGATAACATATTTCCCCATTAAGGGCCAGTGCACGACTGAAGTGCAACCTAGAATGTTTTGTTAATGGATGACCGTCAGGTTGATCAGTATAAGGAATATTTTTCTCGATCATTTGTGATTGAGTCAACACCATTTCATTACATGGTTTTGTGGATACCATTGTAGTGGGAGAGTTCTCATAGATTATTAAAAGAGACCTCAGTTTCATAATTTACTTGATTCGTCAAAGCTGGATGTGGTATGGGGTTGTCAGTCTAGATAGTGTTTAAGAGGGATTCTGGTTCCGTCGTAGTTTCCTGAAATAAGGGGTTTATATTCAACAAAATGTGTGGAAAATCCCTCCATGAGAGGATATTATGGCAACATTCTATAATAGAGTGTTTTCTGGGGACTTAGAATAAGGTCACATTCCATGTATTGGTTTTATAAGTCACTTTGGTCATGTTCAGAGATGCATGGTGATGTAACATGATCATTTGACTGTACAAGTGAAGTTATACAATCTTTTGTGAGTTTTTGATTTGTCATAAGTGTGTCTCCTTTCGAGAGATCTCAAAATCCTCTATTTTAGAAGAATTCATCTATACATGTTCTTTCCTTCCATTGTTTCTCACCTAAAGAAATAGGATGTGATGTGTGTGCATCCTATATTACATTGTTTTAGTGAAATGTCAGGTTAGCGTAAAGTGAGTTTTGGATTGTGTTATATCATGGTAGACCCATCGGTGTTTGTGTTGTAGTTGATTGTAGCACTGTAAGGAGAAGTTCAATTTAGGGATTTCCAAATCATAACTACGATGCAAAATATGCTTCCATAATTTGAGCTCTAACCATAAGTACTGGAGAGAAGCTGACGCATAGTCAGGAGAAATCCTAGGGTTGTTCAAACCCTTGTAAAAAGTCCTATCCTTAGTGCGAAACATGTGAATAGTTTAATCCTCTCATGACATCATAGTTCAGAACACAATTTTTTAATGATTATTAGTGAATGTGTTCCCAGGAAACCGTGTAGATAGAATTATCTGCACCTTTAGTGCACGACGTCCAAAACTGTGCGGTCTAATCATGCGCTCATGCAAACCCATTAAATTTTGCGGTATCATTTTGTTGACCCATGATGGTCAGTTAACATGGTTGGTTCTTATGGTGGGGATAACCTCTATGATTTTCATATATGTTTCTTTAGAAAAATCAAATGGAATTATACCCCTTGTACAAAGGCGTCCATTCGGGACTCCCCATGTTATTGTCTTCACTCTATCTCGAGATAATAATTAGGCTGCCACTTATGGTTGGGATATCATTTGTGTCTTCTCGTACTAGGAAATCATATTTCGAAATGTTCTTGGATTGAGGGTAGGTAGTCTTGTTCGGAACTATCTAACTACCTGCATATCCCTTTTGTAAACGTTTGTATTGGAGAACATCCAATGGTTTGGTTAAAGAAAGGTAAGTGTAACCATGTTCGTTGTTGTTATTTGATTGGGAAAATTGTTGGAATCGTATTTGGATAGAGGATGAGGATATTTATTTTGGGATAAATTCTGAATGATTCAAGAATGTGGTGTATGTTTTTTTGTGGGAGTATTCTTTATCTAATTGATCACTAGAGGTTTTTTGGCAATTGGGGTGAATTTTGGAAAATGAGTACATCGTGGTTTATCGGTTGGGTTCTTTTTTTTTCCTTACTGTGGATTTCGAGGGGCGGAAATATTTTTATTGGGGAGAATTTTTACACCTACATTTTCAATTCCATGATTTTTTTCAAATCATTTTTAGGTTCATATCTTTCTCTCTCTTTCCGGATTTTATGGGTTTGGAATTTGGTTGTCTCTTGTGTTATTGACCTATGAACATAGTCTTTGGGGTATTATATGGTAATTGGACTCCACGTTTTTCAATGGTATAGTCTGAGATTGTGGTGTTTTGGAGTTGTATTAGTGACACTCCTACTGGTACCACTTGTGGGGTAAGTCTTTGATGTGGTTTGTACCTAATAGTTGGATGAGGTTTTGGTTGGAAAGACTGCTTTGATTTAGATATTATTATCACATATCCTTGTCCTATATTTCCCTTGGTTTCCCCCATGGTCCACATGGAATTTTGAGTATTATTGAATGTTTTTGGGTGCCCATAACATGCTTCTCGGTTTGGCTGCACTGTTATAAACAGTGCAACCAACCCCTACATGGGTGTCTAGAACCTTAAAATATGATGTGGTTTGACCATTTTTACCTTCCATAAATAAATCAAATCTTCCCCTCCTTTCCCCATTTCATAATCTACCACCATGGTCATCCTCCATGCCCTCTCCCCCATCCTTGGGACTTAATTGTGAAGCTAAATTTGATGGGGGAAACAAAAAAAACCTTTTAAATAAACCATTATATATTTTATGTCTTCCCCTAACATAGGGTTTTATTCACCATTTAATGAGTTCTAAAATTCCCCGAAGCTACGATTCATACCTAGGGATTAACCATGAGTCTTTTTTGTAAAATCTTCTGGTCTAGGGCTTGATTTATGTTCCCTTTGGGGCAGTAATGGTTCGGTTGAAGTTTCACATCAATATTTTAGGGTTTCAACAAAACATTTATTTGATTCCATGTGTAACCATTTATGATGAATTATATTTCTTGATTTATTAATTTGGTATATTATTAATCTTTTTTTTGTGGTTCAAAAACCATTTTTGGTTTCAATAGTAAATCATTTAGAATTAAAGTTACATTTTTGTTTTTAGTGTGTATTTTACAAATGTAACTCATGTGTTATATATTGTGGCTGTTTTATAAAATGTGAAATGGATTTATTAGTTGTTTAATGGGGCTGAAAATTCTAGTTTTTTAGTCTAATGTGGGCCTCAAAGTGGGTTTTTTAATGGGTTTAATGTGTCAAACCATGTTATGATTCTTAAAAGTGGTTAATGAAAACGTGTGTTTTTCATGTGTATCTTTTCTCGTATTAATTGAGGTATTTATATATAACATTATAATGGTTTCTCAAATGTGTATAAGGTGTCTAATTATGTTTTGGATTGGTATTGGTTTGATTTTTTCCTTGAAATTGGGGTTTTAAATGAGTTTTTTCATGAAAAACGTAGTTATACCCATTGTGGTTGTTTTTTAAAAATTATAAATGATTTATTTGGTTATATAGTGTGGGAAAAGTGTGTATATGTACTATATGGGTGAGAGTGATAACCTAATATGGGTATTTTAAAGGTAATGTGTTTATTTAAGATGACCTACATTTTTATAAAGTTTAATGAATTGCTGAAATGTTTTACTAAATTGTGTAATGGGTGCGAAACATGGTTGTGAGCTATTTCATGTGATATTGTTGACAAAATGAATTTTGAAGGTGAGAAGGGTATTATGTGATTTGTGTGTGGGATATTATGTGAGGTGGAATATCTTGGATCGTTTTATAAAAATTTATTAATGGATTTGGGGAAGTGTTAATGAAATTTGAAAAGGATGTTGGCTATTTTGGTGTTAGTATGATTTTAAAATGAATTTGAATGAAAAAGTGTATTTAGAGACTTGTGTGATGTACATGTGGGATTTTACGTGAATGAATGATGTGGAATTGATATTTTCATTTGTAAATTATATTTCCTGTCTTGTTGAACTAGTTTTAGAACAAGAGGGAAATTCAGTTATCTAGGTGGGTGGATGAGTACTTGTATGCTAGTGATCCCATAGGGTTTGGCCTCAATTTCACATAGCAAGATTGATGCATACAACGTTAACTAATCTATAATGATTATTCTCTTTTGGGCCACTAGTTTATGAGAATGTTCCCTACTAGTGGAGATGCGCATGAGAATAGATATTTTTGGTGGTTACTTTCACCGTCATACATGGTACCTGGGATTAACAAAAAACATGTGCCTACTGGTTATTTCCCATTCATTGTGCTCACTAGATATTTTTTATTGTATTCATCATAATGTATTCATGGATGATATATTTCAATAGCAAGTTTGTTTCATTGAAAAGCTTCCACAAATTAATATATCCCACCACAAAACTATTTATTTTTATTGTTGTGTCTTTTAGAAACTATCAAAAGAATTTCTTATTTACAAAACATGAAATGATTTTTTTATTAAAAAATTTTATCACATGGAATCTCTTAGTGGTGGTATTCTACTGGGATTTATATCACACCATACTTAAACCCTTGGGAGTAAGTAGATTTGGTTATTTTGGTCGCATGTTTGGGTACAGTTTTTAGTGCTAGTGGTTCGGGTTTCTAAAAGGTCCTTCTTTGTTCTGTCATGTGAAGATGGATAGAGGGTAGTTCCTTTTTAAATGAGGATGGTTCTTGTGATGTTAATTTTTTTTATTCAGTAGTTTTAGTCTTTTATAAAGGTTATATATTTTTTAATTTAGTTCTGAATTTTTTAAAAGATGATTTTCCATTGAAAATTCCAGATTTTTTTTATTGGATTTGTTTTCCATTGTATGTTTATAAACTCAATTAAATTATCTTGATTTATCATTTTATGATACTAGGGTATTTGTGCAAGCCCGTGGGGATTGGTAGTGTCCTTCATACTTGTCACATGCCAGTTTGGGTGCTAGTTATAATGGATAATAGATTGTGTTACTGACAATTAACATTTATATAGATGAATCTTAAATGTTTCAAATCATATTCTCTCAAAAATACCTCAAAACACACACACTCATGCATAATTTTTGTTTTTCAAAAATATAAAAACCCATGATTGTAACATACAAGGTAAATGAATAATAATATATTTTTATACTTATTAATATTTTTGAATTAAATTTTAATTTTACTTTTAAAGGGTTTCTATGTTTGATAGCTTACCCGATACGCAACAACAGGTTTCTTTGCAATCTTACGTTGAACACAAATAATATAATATTATTATTTTAAACAGTTCTTAACTCATAGCAATTTTATTGGCTGGAATGAACAAAACTAAATACAATATGATTATAAATGTTTCTTAAATGTATTTACATTTATCAAATAAATGTTAGAGGCTTAAAATGTGAATGAATCTAATTTTAAGAATAATTTACATTAAAAGGCAGATTTATCACCTTTTAATGGAGAACCCTCTTTAAATATAGTTTTGATCACTTTAATACATTCTAATTGACCAAATATAATCCTTATTTAGAATGGGGACATCAAAATTTACATTGTGTAAACTTTTGGAATTTTTCCGATAAAGTTCATTTTTTAATGAATAGTGAAAATATTGTATTTTAATTCAAAACTATGTTTTAATCAGTTTTATTTATATTGATAGATTATATTTTTAATTTTTTTAAAAGTGAAATTAGAATATATTTTTACTATTTAATACAATTATGTTCATTGTAATTAATTTCAATTTGAAATTGGACATAAACTACTATCAATCATTTGATAGTTATTGTTTCTTAAAAACACGCTATTTGTTTTAACAATGGAAATTAATTTTAAAATTAATTAATGCCACTTTTATGTGTTAAATATTAAAAAATATACATAATTTTATAATTCAGAATATAAAATATATATTAGGCTGAATTTTTTGTATTTTTCTGAAAAATTTCAATTTTTGATGAATAGTGAAACAACATAGTGGTAGTTAAAAAAACTGACTTTTCCATTTAAATGAAATTGTAACACTTCTGTGAATTGAATTTCAAAATTCCGACGTACATGGTTGATATAAAAAAGTAATATGTGGTTCATTAAAATGAAAATAATTTTTTGTGAATAGTAACTTTTGACTTTTATTTACCGCGATTAAAGGTAAATAAGGTAATTCAAGTTAAAAATATTTTTATAATAATTCAAAATTACCTAAACACGTGTCCAAACGTTATTTTTTGAGGTATTTATGACCATGGGCATCTTTGGGTAGATTTAGGGACCCCATTGAGCCACTTGGGGGTGATAATGACAATTTAGATTAATTAATTTAATGTGAAGGCCAGATTGACATTAACAAATATATTTTTGTATTTAATTTTTATATGGTGTTATATTAGTCTTATTTTCAACTAAAAATATTATTTGGAATGAAAAAAATATTTCCTATATCATTTTATTTTTTATAATAATTAGACCTCAAATAAATTAAATTATTTATGAAGCAATAATGATGCAATATTTATCTCAATAATGAATGATTTAAATAAATAAGATTATTATGATTAAAATATTATACAAAACATGTCTAATTCTGATTGGATGAATTTATTTCGCCCATGAATCATCCAATATTCTATTATATTTATTTTTGGACCATTATAAAACGAATATCACTATATTATAAAATAATATCTTCACACTTTCCTAAAGAGCCCCTCCTCTCCCTTATAAAAGGAGACCACTTCTAACCAATTCCCCAAACAATCAAGCCATTTGGCTCGTCCAAAATCTTCCCAATTAAGCTCCCTACATCCCTTTACTTCCCCTAGAAGCCTTACCATAGGCAGAAGGAACTTCAAGAAGTCCTTTTTGTTCAAACTAACGGAGTTACCCAAATTAACGGTAACAGTTTCTCTTAAGTTATTTTCATTTATTTTACTTCTCCAAACCCTAAACACTTTTTATTTCTATCTTTTGTACCAACACCAGTATCCTAAATATATTAGGATGTTGTTATAATAAGGATTAAAACTACAGTTACACACACCTCTATCTAATAGATGATGAACATAATGTTTTTGTGGATGGAAAACTAACGCCTCACGAAACGATGATTGTTCGATTATCTCCAACCACCTCTCACAGTGGCCATTATGATAGCACTATATTTATATATGATATATATTATGTTTATGATTTCATTATTCTTCTGTACTTCCAAATTATATCAAGCCTTTAAGGTTTCTATAGTTGGTAAATACGATTATCTCATTTTTTGAAGTGTGGACTACCGCCCCCTTAAAGTGATGTGACACGTTAATGACATATGTTGGATGTAAAAGGATAGTGTTAATTATATTATAGATGATATTATACTGGAATTATAATATAACTATATATCATTATGTTTTATTTCCATTAAAGTAAGATATAGAAATGAAATCAGCGTTCATGCGTACATACGACTTACCGTCTCTTTTAACGGTGCATTTCATTTCATACCTCTAAATGTTATGTAATATTATAAATACATGTATATTCTAGATATATATTATATATATGTTATATAATTCATGAATATCATTCTAGATATTACAGACTATTGACCACATGGACAACTTGTAAATATAAGGTGTTCATTTTTTACTCAAGTGCCAAATATCGTCAAAATGAAAGTTATTAACCTAAATGGTTGCATAATGTATATATCATGGTAATAAGTGATATAAAAGGAATAATAAACATGAAAAAGGTTCTTAAGAAATTCGAAATTAACTTCAGTTTATTATTCAGGATATTAATGAACGATGGAGTCATGTTGGACACGAGGTAAGGGACCTCGTCTCAATCTCCATTCATTGAGGCATATTGTGTTCTAATACAAGACTTTATTTTATATGCTATATTAAAAACATTGACTTTTCATTTTAATAAAAGGGAATATTTTTCTACGAAGAGTTTTACTAAATGAAAAAAATAATTTCTTTTTTAACGTACGTGGTGACAATAACCTTTTCTGCCACCGTGAGTATTATTTGATATTTGGATTCCTCAATAAGCCGTAATGTTTATTAAAAAGAAAATAAATACCTTATACTCTTATACATATTTTTGGTATTGAAAATGGTTTTGAAAATGAATTTGTTATGTCAATATATTTAAGTGATATATTTTAATTGAAATGTGGAAATGTTTCCTCTATTTTATATTTTTTTTCTGTGATATGATTTTATATTCGTACTTGGACATTTTACGAGTGGTTGTGTGATAAACCAAATGATGGGTGGTTCCATGAATACCAGGATGGGTGGTTACATTATAACCTCCAATGCATTGGGTATGGAACTCGGTCGTATGGATATTGCATTTAGTGATATGTGTGGAAGTTGACCGTATGCTTATTCCATTTATGTATGTTTATGTCCCCAGTTACCTTTATATGTTATGTGTTATTTATATGGGTTTTATGGTAATCTTTTGGTTACAAAGGGTAGGTAATGATCTTTTATTCAGTGAAGAGTATTTACTACTTCAAAAAGGTGAAAAGTATTACTTATGTTAAAGTATTCATGGTTTACTTGTTGATTTTAAAAACTAACATTTTCGCTTTTTTGTGTATCCCTTACAGAGCTTTTTATGACCATACCAAGTTTTTGAAATGTTTTTCATAGGACATAATGTGGAATAGGGTCAAGGATGGGATCATGGAAAATGTATGATGTCTTAAACATGGAACTATACATGGCTCTTTCTTTTCAAGAGTCCATGATTTGTAAAAAAATGGATACTCGGTGGAAGTGTCTACTTCATAATTTTTATGAAATGTAATAGTTATGGCCTAATTCTCTAAAACAAGAAACCTAAAAAGATCATCAATATGAATTATTCATTTTATTCAATATTATGTAATGTTGAAGGTCGGGTCCTTATTGTTGGTATCAGAGGATGGTTTATATAACTTTAGGAGTTAGGATATTGTTAAATTAATGTCCATAATGTAATTTATGTTAATATCGAGATCATGTAGCATTTACAGATTACCATGTTACTTCGCCTAAGATATTTCTGTGTTCAGAATGGTTTTCCGTAGAGGAAACAGGGTAGCTATGTTGGGAAGACATCAGGAGAAGAAAACCATCCAAATCAACAACCTGAGATGGTCAGAATCGTAACTGAAGAGTTTGTTTCAGTGATGTCACAATTGACTTAGGCTATAAATGGTGGTGGTATTCATGTACGAGATCATCCATATCAACCACAGAGGAACAAGTTAGTAGTGGATAATTTTAGGAGGAAACATCCCCCATCATTTAGAGGATCATCTGACCCTGTTCTATTAGAAGGATGGATGAAAGCACTGGAAAAGATTTTCAATGTTATGGGATGTCTAGAACATCAAAATGTTAGTCTCGCTATTTACCGTGTTGAAGGTGAAGCTGATCAGAAGTGGTTGATTGTGAAAAATATCAGGGATAGTGAGAAGATTTATACTCTTGTTTGGATTGAATTCAAAGGTATGTTTCTTGAGAAATATTTTCCTAAGGTGCTTCATCATTGGATGGAAAAAAATTCCTATAATTGAGGCAGGAGGATGACTTAGTGGCAGCTTATGAAGCAAAGTTCACACGATTGGAAAGGTATGCACCAAATTTCATCCGAGATACAGATAGTAGGATAAATCAATTTTACTCAAGACTAAATCCACGATATCAAAAAGAATTAGCCTCTCTTGAGTTCAAAAGTTATGAAAAAAATTGTTCGATGTGTGGAGAAGGTGGATACATAGTTTTCCGATTATCATGTGTTCATTGAAAAACAATAGAATAAGTGGTCCAGTTGGCAAGAAAAGGGGAAGAATTCATCAAATAAGCCTAGAGGTAAGATAACTAAATATCCAAATTGTGATAACTGTGGTAAAAAAATCATGGAGAATGTTTATCAATGTCTGGAAAGTTCTTCCGGTGTGGTAAGTCTGGTCATATTGCTCGTAACTATAAGGAAGATGATCATGCAGGAAATAAAAAACCATCAGTAATATGTTTTAAGTGTAATGAAATGGGTCATTATGAAAATGAGTGCCCAGTGAATAACTCAACTGAGGGAAAGCAGCTAGACTATAAGAAGAAAGGGGTGGGGAAATCTTTTCCAACTACTTCAGCAGATGTTGGGCCATCAAATGAAGTAGTTTCAGGTATACTGTTTTTTTGTATAGGTTATACTAATGTATTGTTTGATTCATGGTCTAAACACTCATTTATTTCTGAGAAGTTTTCTAGTAAATCGGAAATTCCAACTCATGATATGAACACTGAACATATGGTAAAAACACCTGGAGGAAATGTTGAGACAAAAAGAAAACATATGAAAATTCTTGTCTTTGTGTGTGGAATGAATCTACCTGCAAACCTTATTGTTTTTCCTCTAGTAGAGTTTGATGTTATATTATCCATGGATTGGATTTCTATTTATCATGCCAAGATTGACTGTAGAGATAAAGAGGTTTCTATTCTGAATGATTTCCAGTTTGTATACAAAAATGAACCCTTGATGTTGATAACATATCAGGAAGCTAAGAAACTATTAAAAGATGAAAATGAATGTTACCTTGAACATATTGTTGAAATCAAATGAACTGTTAAGATTAATGATATTCCATTGTTAAATGAGTAACTTGATGTCTTTACAGATGAGTTTCCTGGTATTATACCTGATCGATAAGTTGAATTTACTGTTGACTTAGTTCTTGATGCTAAGACAATTTTGAAAACCCCTTATCGAATGGCTCAAATTGAACTTTTTGATTTAAAGAAGAAATTTCAGGAGTTATTAGATAATGGTTTCATTCGACCTAGCACATCACCATTGTGTGCTCTTGTCTTGATTGTTAAAAAGAAAGATGGTTCAATGAGACTTTGCATTGATTATAGTGCATTTAATAACATCACTATTAAGAATAAGTATGCATTTCCTCATATCGATGATTTGTTTGATTAGCTCTAGGGAGATCAGTATTTTTCAAAAATTGAATTGAGGTCGGGGTACCATTAGTTGAATGTAATGGAAGTAGATGTTCTAAAGACTATATTTAATATTATATATGGCCATTATGAATTTTTAGTTATGCCTTTTGGTTTAACCAATTCACTTTATTTATTCATGGATCTTATGAATCAAATTTTCTGTGAGTTCTTGGATAAGTTTGTTATTGTGTTAATTGATGATATTTTGGTTTACTTAAATAGTAAGGTGGAACATGAATTTCATTTAAGGGTTGTCTTTCAAACCTTTAATGAAAAGAAACTATTTGGGAACATCAGAAAGTGTGAGTTTTAGTTACAAAAAATTTCTTTACTTGGTCAAATTGTTTCAAAAAATGGCATAACTGTTGATCCAGCTAAAACAAAAGTTGTTGAAGAATGGCCAAGACCCACAAATATAACAAAGATCCATATTATTCTTGGTTTTTAAGGTTATTACCGGAGGTTTGTTGAAACTTTTGCATGGCTATCTAGTCCAATGACTACGTTAACTTAGAAAAGGTATTAAGTTCATCTGGAAAAAAGAATGTGATGATTGTCTTCAGGAATTGAAAAGGAGATTGGTGAATGCTCCAGTTTTCTCACTACCATCCAGAAATGGTGAGTTTTGTATCTACAATGTTGCTTCATTGTAAGGATTGGGATGTGTCCTGATGCATAATGATCATGTAATTGCTTATGCTTCATGTCAATTGAAACCTTATGATTTAAATTACCCTACACATGATTTGAAATTAGATTCTGTTGTTCTTTATTTATAAATTTAGAGGCATCATTTTTTTGGAGTGAAGTATGAAATATATACTGATCCCAAAAGTTTGATGTATATATTCACTCAGAAAGAATTGAACATGAGACAGAGGCTATGGTTAGAATTAATCAAGGATTATGATTGCATGATACTTTATCATCTGGGAAAAGCAAATAAAGTGGCTGATTATTTGAGTCGAACAAGTAATACTTAATTAACCATGCTAAGTTTGGAATGAGATCCTTTGGTTTTTGATTTGATGAACATTGGAATAGAAGTTTTTGGTGTAGGTAATTCATCTATTTTGTTTCAGGTGTCAGTGAAATCATCTCTATTATAAAGAATAAAGAAAGCGCAGATAGAAGACAGTGAGTTGCAAAAAAATGTAGAGTTGGTTCAGAAGGGTAAGTTTCCTGAATTTATCATTGATAAAGATTTTGTTTTTATATTTTAGAAGGGATTATGTGTACCTTATGATTCACAATTGAAGAACGAGTTGTTATGTAAAGCTCATAGTTATCCATTTTCAGTTCGTCTTGGTAGTACTAAGATTTACATAGATCTTCATGAGTATTTATGGTGGGATGGAATGAAAAGAGATATTGATGATTTTACTGTGAAGTGTTTGAGTTGTCATCAGGTTAAAGCAGAGCAGCAGTTGCAGAAAAGGATGATCCAGCCTCTACCGGTGCCAGAGTGGAAATGGGAAAATATATCCATGGACATCATTGTGGGATTACCAAAGAAATCTCGAGCTAATAATGCAATCTGGGTTATAGTTGATTGATTGACTAAATCTACTCATTTTCTTCATATTTGAGATACATTGTCTCTAGATCAACTATCAAAGTTGTGTGTTAAATAGATAGTCAGGTTGCATGGAGATCCCCTCTCCATTGTATCTGATCACGATCCCAGGTTTACTTATAACATTTGGAAAGGGCTTCAGAAGTCATTGGGTACTGAATTAAATTTTAGTACAGCTTTTCATCCTCAATCATATGGGCAGTCATAATGACCAATTAAGACCTTGGAGGATATGTTACATTCTTGCTCAATGGATTATCAGGGAAGTTGGGACCAACATCCTTCGTTGGTTGAGTTTTCTTATAATAATAGTTTTCATTCTAGTATACAGATGGCTCCATTTGACTCATTATATGGAAAGAATTGTCGAACTGAATCTTTTTGGGATGAAGTCGGTGAAAGGAAGCTGATGGGACCAGAATTGGAAGAAGAGATGGCAGAGAAAGTTCAGTTGATTCTGAAGCACATGAGAACAGCTCAGAGCTGACAGAAAAGTTATGCTAATAACTAGAGAAAGGATCTTTCCTTTGAGGTAGGTGATCATGTCTTTCTCAAAGTTTCTCCATGGAAAAGTGTGATGCGTGTTAGTAAGAAGGGAAAGTTGAGTTCGAGGTTCATTGGACCTTATGAAATTCTAGAGAAAGTGGGATTAGTTGCGTATAGAGTGGATTTGCCTCCAAGTTTATCCCAGGTACACAATTTTTTTCATGTTTCTATGTTGAGAAAGTATATGCCAGATCCATCTCATGTTTTGAGCCCAGAGGTTGTTCAGTTGGAAGAGAATATCTCTTATGAAGAAAAACCAGTCTAGATTCATGACCATAGAGAGAAAGTGTTTCCGAATAAGGTAATTCACCACGTAAAGTATTTTTTTAAAAACATATGGTTAAAGAGGCAATTTGGAAATTTGAAAATGCAATGAGGGATAAATAGACCCCACTTATTTTGATAAGTGAATAAAAATTGCAAGGATGAAATTTACAAAAGGGGGAAGGATGTAAAATCCCAATTAAATGAAGAATAATATATTTTTATACTTATTAATATTTTTTAATTTAATATTAATTTTACTTTAAAAGGGATTCTATGTTCGATAGCGTACCTGATACGCAACAACGGGTTTCTTTCGAATCTTACATTGCACACTAATAATATAATATTATTATTTTAAACGGTAGTTAACTCATAGCCGTTGAATTGGAGGGAATGAAAAAAACTAACTACAATATAATTATACATTTTTGTTAAATGTATTTACATTTATAAAATAAATGTTAGAGGCTTAAATTGTGAATGAATCTAATTTTAAGTCTAATTTACATTAAAAGATCGATTTATCGCCTTTTAATGGTGAACCATAATTAAACATTGTATTGGTCACTTTAATACATTCTAATTGACAAAATATAATAATTCTTTATAATGGGGACATCAAAATTTACTTTGTGTAAATTTTTGGAATTTTTCCGATAAAGGTCAATTTTTAATGAATAGTGAAAATATTGTATTTTAATTCAAATCTATGTTTTAATCTAATTTATTTATATTGATAGATTAACTTTTTAATTGGTTTTAAAGTGTAATTAGAATATATATTTACAATTTAATCCAATTTTGGTCATTGGAATTAATTTCACTATGAAATTGGACATAAACAAGTATCAATCTTTTGATAGTTATTGTTTCTTAAAAACATGCTTTTTGTTTTAACAACGGGAATTAATTTTAAAATTAATTAATGCCACTTATATGTTTTAAATTTGAAAAAATAGACATATTTTTTGAATTTGGAATATCAAATATATCTTAGGCTGAATTTTTGGTATTTTTCTGAAAAACATCAATTTTTTATGAATAGTGAAACCACTTAGTGGTAGTTAAAAAACATACTTTTTCATTTAAATGAAATTTTACAACTTCTGTGAATTTAATTTCAAGAATCAGACAATCATGGTTGTTATCAAGAAGTAAAATGTGGTTCATTAATATAAAAATAAATTTTGGTGAATAGTAAATTTTGACTTTTATTTACTGCGATTAAAGGTAAATAAGGTAATTCAAGCAAAAAAGAATATTATAATAATTCAAAATTACCTTAACACTTGTCCAAACCTTATTGGTTGAAACATTTACGACCATGGGAATCTTTGGGTTCATTTTGGGACCTCATTGAGCCACTTGAGAGTGATAATAAAAATTTCTATAAATTAATTTAATGTGACGACAAAACTGACATTAAAAAAAATCTTTTAGTAATTAATTTTTATATGTTGTTATATAAGTCCAATTTTCAACTATAAATATTATTTGGAAATATAAAACAATTTTATATATCATGGTATTTGTTTTTAATTTTTAGACATCAAATAAATGAAATTATTTATGACAAAATAATGATTTAGTATTTATCTCATTAATAAATGATTTAAATAAATAATATTATAATAATTAAAATATTTTCCAAAACATGTCCAATTCTGATTGGATTATTTTATTTCGATCGTGACTCATCGTATATTTGACTATAATAATTTTTGGACCATTATAAACCGAATATCAATTTATTATAAAAAAAATATTTTCACACCTTCCTAAAGAGACCCTCCACTACCTTATAAATGGAGACCACTTCTAACCAATTTCTCAAAAATCTCAAGCCTTTTGGCTCTTCCGAAATCTACCCAATTAAGCTCCATACATCCCACTACTCCCCCTAGAAGCCTTAACTTAGGCATAAGGGACATAAACAAGTCCTTTTGGTTCAAACCAAAGGAGTTACCCAAATTAAAGGTAACCATTTCTCTTAAATTATTTTCATTTATTTTACTTCTCCAACCCATCAATTTTTTTATTTATTTAATTTGTAAAAACACCAGTATCCTAAATATACTAGGTTTTATTTATAAGAATATTCAAACTACAGTTACAAACACCTCTATCTAATGGATGAAGAACATAATATATCTCTGGATGGAAAACTAACACCTCACGAAACGATGTTTGTTCGATTATCTCCTACCACCTCTCATGGTGGCCATTATGATGGAATTATATTTATATATGATATATATTATTTTTATTATTTAATTATTCTTCTGTACTTCCCAATTATATCAAGATTTTATGGTTTCCATAGTGGGTAAATACGATAATCTCATTTGAGAAAGTGCGGACTACCACCCCCTTAAAGTGATGTGACTCGTTAATGCCTTATGTGGGATGTATAATGGATAGTGTTAATGATATTATATTTGAAATTATATTGTAATTTTAATATACCTATGTATAATTATGTTTTATTTCCATTAAAATAAGAAATAGAAATGAAATCAGTGTTCATGCATACGTATGGCTTACCGTCTCCATGAACGGTGCATTTCATTTCTTACCTCTAAATGTTATGTAATATTATAAATACATGTATATACTAGATATATATCATATATATGATATCTAAATCATGAATATAATTCTAAATATAATGTAATATTGAAAACAGGGACAACTTAAAAATATAAGGTGTTCATTTTTCACTCAGGTGCCAAATATCGACAAAATGAAAGTTATTAACATAAATGGTCACATAATGATTATAACATGGTAATAAGTGACATAAAAGAAATAATAAACATTAAAAAGGTTCTTAATAAGGTACAAATTTACTTTATTTTATTATTCAGGATATTAATGAACGATCGAGTCAAGTCGGACACGAGGAAAGGGAATTCATCTTGATATCCTTTCATTGAGGAATATTTTCTTCTAATACAAGACGTTATTTTATATGTTATATAAAAACCTTTGACTTTTCATTTTAATAAAAGGGAATATTTTTCTATGAATCATTTTAAAAAATGACAAAAAAAATAATGCTTATTTTAAAGTACACGGTGTCAATTACCTTTTACGAATTTTTGGTTTTGAAAATGAATTTAAAAATTGATTTGTTATGTAAATATATTTAAGTGATATATTGTGATTGAAATGTGGAAATGTTTCCTTTCCTTTATATATATTGTATGTGATATGATTTTATGTTGGTACTTGGAAATTTTAAGGGTGGTTACGTGATAAACCAAATGACGAGTGGTTCCATGAATACCAAGACAGGTGGTTACGTTATAACCTCCATTGAATTAGGTATGAAAGTCGGTTGTATGGCTATTCCATTTAGTGATCTGTGTGGAAGTCGACCGTATGGTTATTCCGTTTATGTATGTTTATGTCCCAAGTTACCTATATATATTATGTGTTCTTTATATGGGTTTTATGTTAATCTTTTGGTTACAAAAGGACGAGTAATGTTATTTTATTCAGAGAAGAGTATTTAATACTTCATAAAGGTGAAATGTATTAATTATTTTAATATATTCAGGGTTAACTTGTTGTTTTGAAAAACTAATAGTTTTACTTATTTGTGTATCCATTACAGACCTTTTTATGCTCATATGAAGTTTTTGAAATGTTTTTCATAGGACTTAATGTTGAATAGGGTCATGGATGGGATCAAGGAAAATTCAAGCTATCTTAAACATGGAACTAGACATGAATCGTTTTTTTCAAGAGTCCATGTTTTGTAAAAAAAAGGATACTAGGTAGAAGTGTTTATGTTGTAATTTTTTTTGAAATGTAATAGTTATTGCCTAATTCTATAAAACACTATACCTGAAAAGATCCTCAATGTGAATTATTCATTTAATTCAATATTATGTAATTTTTAAGGCCGTGTCCTTATAATGATCCTATATAAAAATAAAATATTCATGTAGGTATTTATAAAAAGTTTTGTTTTCAAAAAATTCCAAATTTTAATCCAAATCATGATTTCTAAAAAAATGGAATAATAATGTCTATCATATTGTAAAAAAATAACAATATAAGAACAGATCAACTAGACTCATAATTTATATTAATTATAATTATCTACAATTAAATTTCCAAATTTTCATCAATTATATAATTAATGATTGGCTCAATAAAAATTATAGCTTCTTATTGTAAAATTCTTCTATATATCACAATCCATAATACAAAAAATGCAATTCTTTATTTAATTGTAATTTTTATTCTTTGTTCATGTTTCTCATGGCCCAAATCCATTTTTATAAATAATGTTTCCTATTCAATATTAATTCTATATATTTTTTCTAAAATAACCACTCATATTCCCTCAAAATGTTCTATAGGTTTGGTTAAAAAATCTATTTATATTTAATTTTCCTTGATTAATAAATCCATTATATAGCACCATTATATAATATTATTCAATAATCAAGTAATATTAGAAGAACTTAAAATGATAGACTATGATCTATAAAATACAATGTATAGAACACCTAACATAAACAAATATGGAAATATTATTACAAAAATAATACCATTATATAGTATAAATTAAATTTATTATAATTAATAACATTAGACACATTTTCAAATGTGTTTAGTTCTAACTCATTGATAATTTATTAATAAATTCCATGGAAATACGCGCTTTATTTTTCTTAAATTAACATTATTCTTTCAAATTTTATGTAATTCAAAAATTGAATTTATTGATTTTTGTGAAATAATATTATAAGAAATTTCTATTGTTTTTATATTTATTTTAAAAAATATTATATAAATTTTTATAAAAATATTTCAATATTATCAAGGATTAAATATTTTAGAATTAAATCGAGAAATTGATATTTTAATAGCGAGAAATACATTATTTTAATAGAAATTGTATATTCCTGCAAATTATTAAAATGTAAAATTAAATTTATAATTAGGATTAAAATTGAACTAGTTTCTTTCAATTTATATTAATTTAATTATAAGTTTTATATTAGTTTTATTCTTGAAATTTTTATAAAAATAGTTTTTATTTAAAAGATTCATATTTTTGTGAAACTGTTTTTCATTGAAGTTTTTCAATTTATTTTGAATTAAATAATCCACAATTTGTGTTTTCTATATTTAAAAATATATATCATATTAGTAATTATAATTTATAAATCATTTTTATTGTTCATTTTTATTTATAATCAAAATTAATAGTAACAATGGTTATATTTTACCGAGATAATGTGTACGTCGAGTAATTAATGGTTTGAAATAAAATTATATTGACTATATAATGATTACAAAGCATATCTAAATTTTATTGGATGACACCATTTCATCGATATCCATCCAAAATTATGTTATATGACTTTTTTTCAATTTTTTATGGGTTTAACCTTGATAATATTTTATGTAATGAAAAGAAAATAATTTCACACTCTTTAATTCTATACGTATAATATTATAAACATGGGTATTAGTAGAAGACATGTAAATTTATAATATTTAATATTAATTGTATATAACTTATTATATTTATGATAATTTATTTTTTGTTTTGGTGAAGAATATATTATTTTAAATTATTACACAACAATGAGGTAGTAATTCATCAATTAATGAAAAATAAAATAAATGCTATTAAAAATATTAAATTTAATATAATTTTTGATACATAATATGAAAAAATAATTTTTTTATTTAAATTACCTGTTAAATATATGATAAAATTTTTTTATCCATTTTACATTTTTTATGATGTCATAAAATTCAATGTGATAAATATTTCTAAAAATGGTCATTAATGATATTTTTTGAAAATAAAATTCTGTAAAATGATATAAATATAAAAAAATATATGATTAGGCTGAGTGGTGAGGATATGGATGATAATAGAAACATTTTTTAATTTTAGAGGTGTTTTTTATTTATAGTAACTATCTTGATTCATAATTTGTAAAAAACCGTGTTGTCATAATAAGTGTGAAAATGGTTATCTACGGTTTAAAAAGATGAAAAATGGTACAGATGTGGCCCAAAATTGTCCAAAAATTATTCAATGATATTATTTTTACATATAAAAATACAATATTAAAAATAAATAATTTTTTATATATTTTTTATTAAAATATATATTATATTAATTTAATAATTTCATAAAGTGAAAGAGTTCCCTTCCACTATCTTATAAAATGGAATATCTTATTCTTGTTTCCTCACACATTTGAAACCAATTTTTAGAAAATATCTACCAACGTATCATCTGAAAACCCATACTAATTACTAGAGATATTATTTTGGGAGTAATACTAACATTAGAGATATTATGATGTACTTGAATTCATATTAAACCATTTTGAGATTACAAAATTATTGTCTCTCATATAATAAGATTATATAATTTATCTTTTCTAACATATATTCATGTCCAAAATCATTCAAATAAGAAAGGAATAAATCTTTTATTTGTATGAAGGACTCCTGCTAAGTGGGAAAATGTTGTTATTTAGCCTTAATCTCCTATAATGTATTATTTTAATGATAAAAAAATAATGTTTATATAACATATTCGTGACATATCTTCATTATTAAATGAATATATGTAATATATTTTCTTACATTTCATTTCCCTGAAAAATAATAATTGGGAAGAGATAGAATTCTTTTTTGTCACCACATTACATGGATGATAAAAATAGAAACATTTAAATATATAATATGGTATTTATGATATTGGGATCATAATATAAGGATAAATTATCTCTCACTTTCAATCTATAATTATCATTGAAAAATCTGGACATTACTCATGTGTACGTATAGACTACCCACTCCATGAAGGTGACATAGTTCACCTATTATAAACGTCATTAATTATAGGTTTTATTATAATATTTTATGTATAAAAATCATTATTAAAATTTTATTATTCAATATATATTGGAATAATCACATATTAGACAATTTTTAACCTACTGATGTCATTTTGGACATATGATCTGAACACCTACAAAACAATAGATGTGGAATTTACTTATTAATCATTTAAATATTCCCTCATAAGAAATGTAATAAATGTCTTAATAAAAATATACTAATAATAAAAAATTATATGAATAGATAAAATTAATTATATGAATTTATTAAATAAGATTTGATGGACACAGATAGAAATTCTAGACTTTAGGTAAGATATTTCTTCTCAATTTGTTTTTATTTGCGAATTTTTTATTTTTATGCTCCTAATTTATATTATATAGTGTTAATAGATCTGTTTTTATACTTTATATCTAGAATCCTTCTAAATTTATAAAATTTAAATTTCCAAATTAAATTATTTCATCAAAATGGGATCTATCATGAATGTTACCATGTATTAAGTGTTTCTTAACCTTTTTTTTCATTAGTTTATGAGTCTTCATTATTTACAATATTATGACTTGATTGTTTTTGAATTTATATGTAAATTATTTTAATTTATTTTCAAATTTTATCCACATAATTCCTCAATTGATTGAATCTCATTATAATAGTATTATCTTTTTAATGCTTGTTCATCTAAAATTCTCATTGTTTGGGACATGTGTTTAGGATATTCACAAATCATCATAGAAGATGTTAATATACCATCATTATTAATGTTTAATTCATGAATATTGTTATTTTAATGATATAAAATAATTTTCATGATGTTATTATTTCATTAGGATTATCATTGATAAGTTACCAATGTGGAAAAGGCATTATGTTTCAATCTTAATTATTTTCTAAAATGATTACCTTGAAGGTTACATTAGAGAAAATCATTCAATAATATTATCATGAAGAAAAAATGTTTTCTTATATATATTTTATGAATGTTTTTAAGGTGTATAATTTTTCTTTTCTCCCTTATTGATAAAATTAAACTCTAAAACGATTTGTATAAGTGATACATATCATTTATCATCAACAATATTATGAAAAATTCCCTTCTATATGACGGATTTCTAATTTTTAATTACTATTGTTTTATAAAAATAAATGATTTCCAAAATTTATTTTACATTATCTTTGATCATGTATTAATTTTTTCTAAATGTAAATTTTTAAGCATTATATAAATGGGACTCTCTCAAATCCCTTTACAAAATAATTAAAAATTATGTTTATTTTTATCATTTACAACAATAATAGATTTCACCACTATCATGAAAATTATTTTCAATAATTATTACATTATAATTTTATGTTTATATTTTCCTCAAAATGGGTTTTCCAAATATTTCATTAATTTTTTGTTTTTAAAAACGATTCTTAATATTAAAAAATATATTTTCCTAAATTAATATTTTAATTAACATTTAAAGGTATTTCAACTTATCCATAAGAATAAAAATCATGCTAATTATGATCATCTTGATAAATATTTTATAGATACAATACTCCTAATTTCTTTGGATGTATTATGATTTTATGAAATTGGTTTTATGGGGCATGTTTATATTCCATGGGTTAATCAATTGATGAAATAAATTATGGTTGATTCCATGGGTTTTATGACTAAATACAATCTCTATATATGTTATCCAGTTTTTGGTTTTTTGAAATTATTTATGATCTTGGGTAGTTCCTTTATAAAACACGGACTTGTGGATACATTATTTACAAAGGATGGTTCGTTTTTTTATAAACAAACGATGTGTAGTTATGATATTAACATGGTATGTGTGGTTGCGTTATTAAAAATGGATGATTCGGTACATGATGGCCCTGCAATGAAATAGGTTCTTCATAGTTGAAATTTGACTATATTGATTTTTATTCTAGTAAGACTGATATGGAGATGTTTTTTAGGAAACCAACACATTTTTCTTTGTTGATAAGGATTTATTGATTCCATTAATCAAGATTCACATTTTTTGGCTCTTGATTAGTGACTCAAAATAATATTTCCTTTTTTAAATATTTATTTTATATTTCATGATTAATGATCTAGGTATTGATGGGTATGAATTCCCTTATGGTATTCCCATGAAAATTAAATTTTTTTATCATCATACCCATAAGATGATATTATTATCACCCATGATATTTAATTAATAATACTAATGTTAAACATTGATATGAAATTTAGGTCACCATTACTATGTTTAATTTCATCAAATAAATATATATGATTTTATTCTTTAAAGGATTTATATGTGAATAATTTTATGATAAATATTCGAGAATTAATATAGAATTTGAAAATTTGGGTTTAGTGAGGGGATGACATTAATCTTATGAACCAATTGATTATAAATACATGCTATTATGTTTTTGTGCTAATTCGATAAAACAGAAATCCCAAAATGTCTATAGGAATGTAAAAAATAAACTATTGAATAAAAACTCAATATTTTGTAATATTTTCTATCACGTCCTAATATTTTTATCAGATCATGGTTTAGAAAACATTTTTGGTTATGATATATTTATATGAGGTTTTCATAAGAGTTGTGAATATCATCATCGATTTAAATGTGTATATTTGAATATTAGTTATTTTCTATAGAAAAAAAATATTTTTTACATGAAAAAATGAATCATATTAATGATAATTTTAGAGATATTATTTTCATGGATCATGGACATGGTTTTTAATGTATTTTATGGTTAAATTGTTATGTAAATTTTATAGGTATTTTTCATAAAAAGACGATTTTCATTTTAACATGTAATAATTCATTTCATGTTTTAATTATGTTACTTATTATATATGAATGAATATTTACCAAGATGTAATGGATGAGATCTTTAAAACCATTTTTATTCATTGTGGGTGATTTGATTATAAATATTATTGATTTTTTTAAATTAACTTGAATGATTCTTGAATATTCAATTCACATTAAATAAACTACCTGATCTTTCCAATACATTTTCATTTATCGAAAATTTCATTGGATCATGATTCTTCGTTTATATGATTTAAAATATCCATTTTTCTATATCATTTGAAAAGGTAAATCACACCAAATACTTGAAACTTTATTTTTTAGATATATTAATTTTGAAGTTGAACAAATAGTGGATAAAAACAAGATAAAAGAAAATATAATATATAGATTTAATGTATGAAATTTTTTTTATTATCTAACTATGAAACGTAATTGGGTTTATATTAAATAATAATATTGAATAATAAGGATATAATTAATGAAATTTGATTATTTGAAAAATATTATTCTGAAATTAGATGGAAAATCTTTATTTGTTCATAGTGAATATTGTTGGGTGATTAAGGTTACTATATATAAGGGATAAATTAGAAATCATATAGTGTTATATTTGCTGATGAACTTCAGTGTATATTCATTAATACTATTTTCATTATGGGTGTAAATTGGGGATATATTTATATAGAATTGACAGATGGTTGATTTATATGAATCTTTTATGTCATAAATGTGGAACAATTATTTGAGTAATAATTAGTTTTCATTTTTTAGGACATATATTTAAATTTATTGACAACCTATATGTTTTATATGATCCTTGATGTTGAGGTAGTTGTGTGTTATTTCTTTTCTAAGATGAAATAATAAATGTCTGAGATAACCATTGAGGTTAAAACATAATTTTTAAATTTTGAATTTATTGAGATTATTATTGAGGATCGGAATAATATTATCAGTATGTTATAATGATTATATTAATGTTTTTTAGGAAAATTAAAACACATATGTTTGGTGATAAACCATTCCATAAAGTAAGTCCGCGAAGATTGAACCCACAATCGAAGGGTGCCAATGATGTATCCCCTACCACTGGCCTACACAATGTCATGGTTTGTTATAATTTTTTTAGTTGAATTATTTTTATGATGACCATTATTTTTATTAGGGACATATATTGTATCCTATAAATAACCATGGGATTAAAAATACATTTTTCAATTAGGTGATTAGTTTTACTTTGGAAGACGATCTCTCTTATTTTGCGAAATGTAATATGATGTTATTGGATTTTATTTTATGTATACATTCTGAATTATCTTTTGGAAGTATATATGATTTAGTTAGTAATTATCTTTATTAGTTTATTTGGGGAAATTATTATAAAATATTGGAGATTATATATTTTTTTTAAAAAAAAGTTCGTGCGAATAAATATCATTGAATGATTTTTTTTGGTAATAAAAAATAATAATTTTATCTTAGAAGAATATATATTGCATTTCGGTTGTTCAATCCTATAATAGAATAATTTTTTGAAATTTTAAGGGTAGTTTTTTATCCAATTGTATATATTGAACTTTCAGTATTGCAGTTTAATTTTTGATATTAAATTAGTAATAATCCTATAAGGATTTTTCTTTTTGATAGGTATCTTAACATATGATCACCATTTTAATTTTTGATAATGTATAATGATCAGAGGAATATATTTGTAACCTTTTATAGAATATAATATTAACTATATGTTGATTTTAGGTCAAAATGAATGAATAATTAATCTCCATTAGTCATCGATTGAAGAAACGATGATATTTTGGGGGGAAATTGATTAACGTGTGATGTTCTTCCTTAATGTAACTAAATTTCCAGATTTTTTAACTAAATATTATAAATTAATTCCTTATCATTATAAAAATGTTATTGAAATAAAATTTGATACTACCTTCATTTTTTATAAATCGATGGACTCTATTATGAGTCATTTAATAATAGTTCTGCAGTCATACTATAACATCCGGACTCAGATGGAACTAAATTGTTCCTTGAGACATTGGGAAACATAGCATCAACCATACCACCTCATAAGACAAAGGTTTCCAAATACCAGAGAGGGTCTATGGTTTATCTGTTCAAAGAGTGTACCCTAATTTTCAGAGTGTATTTGAGCGGTATAATAATATCAATCAATTGTATAAGTATCTTAATAATTTATAAAGATAAAAACAAAATCCAAAATACTGAATAAATATCAAAATAATAATCCATTTCATATACAATATTATGAAAATTTCATGCCTCTATACAAAAAATTATGAAATACATGGATATATGCTTATATTATAATACATGTGTCAAAATTCAAAAGTCCAAAATTAATTGTCCCTAGACTTTACCATGGTCATAGCTCGGTCTTGTGTTCCATTGTACATATTTAATGATCATATCAATCATTATAAAGTAGCCACTTTCCCATTTCCTTAAATTCATCCATGAACTCTACCCAGGTACCCAATGGAATCATGAAAATTGAGTGAGATAACATTCAATAATCCACCACTAATGGTGTATATAATGTATGGGTCCCAATCTACAAACTGGTATGTCAAATTGAAAATTCATTCATCTATGACTTTTCCATTTACGAACTAAATATATTTTATGTTAATTAACATTTATCGTACATTTCATAATTATTTTGAACAAAAAGGATCTTCAATTTAAATATATAAGGTCACATAAACCTTATATCTTGATTTGTGTCGATCATGTAATCCCATCCTTGACACATAAAAGTCTATGTAACCAATGATCTGTCACACATAATACCATATTTAATAACATGTGGTGTCAAATATATCTTATAGTGGAAAAAATATTTATGTTATGGAAGGAAATCAATGTATTTTTTTTTATTAATCCACTTCAAGAGTCATTTGCCGATAATAATTATACAACATAAGGAATAAATTAAAAATGTCATGCAATAAAGAAATGAATCTGATATGGAATGACATATGCATGGCATGTGAACCCTATAATATTCCTAAAATGATATATCATCCATACATACCTTCCTCATCGAGTGAATGATAAAATTCAATTCATTAATCATAGTAATGGTAACCTCACATACCATATATTTCACCCTTTGGTGGAATGAAATCAACTATAAAATGGAAAAAATAGAACATCACATCACATCATATGACGTTTGGTTTTTTATCATATATGGGTTATCTACTCCAATGAATAACTCATTACCAAACCCCAAAAAAATCTTATTTCTCATTTTTATCATCCGATATATTAAAAAAATAAAAATAAAATAAAATTAATATTTGATTCAACTTTTTTATATCTCGACCTGTGATGTAGTAATTGGTGCCAAGAGCTAATGGTTCAGATAACCTCAAGTGTGAATCCATATATATGACTTACTACTGACTAGGAGCAATGTACTAAGGTGGTATATTGGGGAGATTATACCATGAACATCAGTGTGTGGCTGAGTGGTATAATAATATCAATCAATAGTTAAAGCGCATTATTAACTAATTAATAAAAAAATAGCATCCAAAAATAACAATAAAATATCAAATATGGAAGTAGTGCCATAAAAAATATGATGAAAAATCAAGTCTCCTTTAAATAAATCTTGGAAAAAATGGAAACATTAATAATGTACAATACATGTATCCTAATACAGAAATTAAAAAAAGTATTATCTATGTATAGAATCATGAACATTGTTCAACTTAGTGATCTCCTTCACCCAATCAATAAACAAATGTACCATTATAAAATTTTCACTTCCCTGGTCCCTACATATATATATGATTTATTTCCATGTAATAAATGGGTGCCCGAAAAGGGTCTGAGATAACACTCACTAGGCCACCACCAACAGTGTCTATTGCATTTCTATTCTACGTATATGAGAAGAAGATTCATGGAATATGTATAATAGAAATAAGAATGGTAAAACATAATTTATATTATCTATTCCATCAACTATAATCAAACACCCCTAACATGGGTCAACTATAATAAAGCCTTTATAATCACCGACTAACTATAAATAGTGATGAAATATCAACATTAGCGTATGTTCTGTAATACCGTGTCATAAAAGAAATGGATGTTCCAAGATATAAAAAACCCTATGAAAACCCAATGAATCCATGGATAATATCCACAGACAACACAAAAGAGAAATATTTTGATCCGAATGAGAATGTCCACAGAACAATTATAAGGAAGTCTATGATAGTCAAATCGCGAGAGTAGAATGTTTCCTTGGAATCCAATGTTAACTCGATCCATGAAGTAGAAATATCCATGGAAGCATATGGAATAAAGATATAAGGAGTATAAAATTCCTTAGATTACTCTACCATAATCAATTCTTCCTCTCACTATGAAATCACGTGCCATGTGTTTGTCCAACCCATTTCATAGTTTCAATTGAATCGCATTTAAAAAATTCACTATACATTCCACTAAAACGACATGTAAACACAAGAAAAAAGAGGAATAATACTTATCCAATTTAATCATATAATTATCACTAAATTGAATAAGGCTCCCATTTAAATGTAGAGAAACAACACACCTAACATGGTTTTATAACACGGTTCATATTGAATAACAAACCACACGTGTGATCCAATTTTGGGATATGAATCTCAAACCATAATATAAAACTGGGTAGGAAAGCTATATAGGTTTTTAATATTTATTCAATACATTCTACTAATTTTCAGAATAATGCAAGAGGGTATTCCATGATGTTCCTGGAAATAATGTTATAAAAAATATAAAACAATAAGGGAAATATATAGAACAATAATATTATACCCATGGTAGATAAGGAATCTAGTATAAGCTCGTAACTCACCCCATATCGGTAGAAAATTAA
Organism: Viscum album; assembly: GCA_963277665.1. NCBI lineage: Eukaryota > Viridiplantae > Streptophyta > Magnoliopsida > Santalales > Viscaceae > Viscum > Viscum album. The sequence goes on from OY728155.1 coordinate 387,745,007, forward strand.
ATAATTATAGAATTCATTTAAAATATAATATAAGATCATACAACAAAATAACTCCATAGAGTGGAAGGAGAATGGTAAAATGATCAAGGTGAATACATAACTTATTGGAATAAATTTAATATGAAGTATAGAAGAAGAATTAGAGTCTATATTTGGAATCAACAAAAAATACTTCCTTGATGGCATTAGGTAGATCTCTATTAAGAGATATTCGGATGGGGTAGATTCTATTAAATAACGATTGGATGTACCTTGTTTTAAAAACAATCATTTGGAATTTATAGAACAGGTAAATGTATTACATGTTGTCTATAGATTCAGCTTTCCATTTTATGGAAAGCTCATCACACATAGTGAATTTGACTTCCCATACCAATACACATCGTGTATTGTGTTCAATCCATGTATTTAAAATAGACATTGTGTACAAGTACCAATTCATACCTTCACACCCATGTGTCCCTCCTTCTTAAACAAACCAACTAGCCCACAAGCCCACCATTTGGGTTAAATCATTATACAGAACGTTAACAACAGAATAATTGGAAATATAAAGGATAATTACCTTATAAAAAACAAGGATATTAAAATTTAAATTGTTTTCACTTCCACTAATGATATCACACTTGGAAAACTGTTATTTTATCCCATATAACCATTGTACTACCCATTCTATGTTTTTATGGTTTTTTAAAACCTGTTTATAATGCCGGATTCCAAAAACGTTTATAAACCTGATTACAAACTCATGGTTAAATTTTTAGGATTCAATTTATTAAATAGAATGTGGGAGATTGTAATATAATGATAATATTAAATTAAAATCAATGTTTGATAGCATATAGTATAGGAAACACTGATCCTAAATGAATAATGAAATATTAATTTCAAATTACAACTATTATAGAATTTCTGTTAAATTATAGTGGATTAATCATATTAACCACATTATCAAATATAAACAAATTTTCAAATATATAATTATACTACTCATTTATAATTTATAAATTAATTATTAGTAAATAATCACAAAATTTTTAGTAAATTTATTTTACTCTTCAAAAATATGTTTTCATCAAAAGATGTTCTTATTTCATTTTATGTTATAAATTATAAATAATATCTCCAAAAATTATAAATTTTTCTTTATAAAAAAGATATCTCATTATAAATTACCTTATAAATATTATATTTAGATTAATGTTTTATAATTTACATTAAATTTAGATTTTTCAATAGTAAAAAATAATATTATTAATGATTATTCTTTATTACTTTATGTTCATTAAAAATTATTTTATTCATTAAATTAGTTTTAAATTTTAATTTTTTAATAATAATTTATAATAATACAAATATTTTTTAAAAAAATATTTATTATTTAAATTATTATACATTTACTGTATATTTTAAAAATGAATTTTTCTTAAAATTATTTTTTTCATCATGTTTTGATGGTTTTATTTTAAATTAAATTATCCAAAAAAGTGTTATGAATCCTAAAAAATGGAATCCATAGTTGAAATCATTAGGTATGGATTTGTTAAATTATCTACTATTATTTTTTATCTTAATTAACTGTAACCATTGTAATTTTCTTTACCTCGGTAAAGGGTAAATCACGTTATTATGGGCTGAAAATAAAATTATAAGGACTATAAAATGACCCCAATATATATGTATAACATTATTTTATGCTGCTAATTCATACATGTTCATCAAATATTCAGTTATATAGCCAGTTGGTTTAATTGTGACTTGATTATGACTTTTATAATATTTAATGTAATGAAAATTCTAAAATGTAACATTCCTGATTTTCATAAGTACATTATTTTTATCACACGTATAAAGTTAGGATATTGTAAGTTATAATAATTAATTGTAAATATAAATTATTTAAAATCTTTTGCAAAATTTATTTTTAATATTTTTGTGATCAAATTCTAATATTAAATTCATATAAAATGTTGATTCGGTATTTATTTAATAAATGGAAAATTTTAAAAATGATATTAAAAATGTTAAAAGTAATATAATTTATGATAATTAATGTGAGTCATGATTTTTAAATATTATCATGACATTTTAGGGTTATAATATAACATATTTCTTCCAATTTTACTTGTTGTGAATATTTTATTAAATTCAAATTAATGAATTATTAAAAAAGTCCACATTAATAATATTTTATGTAAAATTATATTTTATTAAAATATATAAAACAAATTAAATTTAAAATTCTATAATTTTTTATAATATTATTTATTTTATCAACCATCAGCCATTTATATTTGTTTTTCTTAGTTATAGAAACAATTTTCACCCTCAATAAATAAAATTCATTATTGTTGTGGTTTGTGTGAAAATCCTGAAGGAAGTGCAAAAATTACAAGTTCAAAATATGATCCATGCATGAAAATATGTTATTTTATTATAGTATTAAGACTTATAAAATTTCTATGATCAAAATAAATCATTTTGAAACTATTAGGATTTGAATATTGATTTATATTAAGTTACTATTTTATCAAATTCCTTAAATTATCCTCCCATATCATATAAAAGGGAATATATTATTTTAATTTAATTAAACTTCATAAAAATTTTGTTTAGACATTATCTAACAATAACCAATCCTAAAGCAACATAAAATGTTTTGAGGTATTTTATTATTATAATACCAACATTTTAAGTCCAAATGTGTAGATCGATGATGTTTTTTCAAAGAAGATGCATCATTCAAAACAAATCTCTTTTTTAATTTCAACATTCATCTCTATTAAATATTTATTAACCATTTATACATAATATCATTAATATATCCCATATAATGAAACATTATTATGTCAGTGAAATAAACTATATTCACCTTCAACCATCATCAATTGGGAATGAAATCCATAATTCATGCATACAGTGGACTATCATCTCATATATTGATGTAAAATTTCTTCCATCAATGCCTATCATGGATAGTTATAATTACTGATTTGATATTTATACATTATATTAATTACATATTTATCATTTTAAAATGATAATATAACAAACAGTTTCCTACGATTTCATTCACTGGTAAATTATTACTTCGAAGTGATATGATACATTTTTTTATCACCACATTAAATGGATGATATATATATATATATATGTATTTATGTAAATATTATAGTATTTAGTAAATTATGATAATTATTTAATGTTAAATTAATAATTATATTCATTCCCTTAATTTTCATTAAAAAAAGGGAAGCATTACTCATGCGTTTGTACGGACTACCGTCTCCATGATGATAACATTGTTCATTTTTCATAACCATCATTGATGATAGGTTTTAAAAGAATATTTGTTGTATAAAAATGAAAATTATTATATTATTATTTCAAATATAGGGTTATAATGACCTATTTGACTATATGTATTCATCCAATGTCATTTCAGACTTCTGAACAGAACACCCTCAGAACACATGATATAGACATAAATGATTATATCATTTAATTTAATATCATATTAAATGTTATAAATGTTTTATGTATAAGTTATTTACCATTTAAAAAGGTTATTCATAAATAAAATAATATATACGATTTAAATGATATACATAAAATTTATGGGCTTAAAGTACGAGATTATGTCTCAATTTCATTTCATTGAAGCCGATTTTTTATTATGCACCTAATTTATTTTCTATGGTGTCTATTCTTCCAATTTTATATTTAAATTAATTAATTATTCATAATTCATGTTATTTATGGATGAAAAAAAAATTATTTCATCAATATGAGATATAACATTAAATTTACCAAGTAGTAACAGTTTTTAACTGAATTTTTCTTCATTGGGTTATCAATATTTTACATTGCATTTGTTATGAATTGATTAAGTTTTTAGTTATATTTAATTTAAGCGGTTTTTTTTTACAAACATTTTCTGTTGATTTTCATTTTGTCCAAAATATATCCACGTATGAATTATCAACAAAATAATATGATCTTTTACTGCTTTTGTGTCAAAATTTTGTTTTTTTACATGAATTGTTTAAATGAACTATAATCTTTTATGAGGTTTATATAGTATTAAATGGACATTTTATATCATGAATATAAATATTTACATTATATTTAAGAATTAGTTTTAATTATTATTTCAATACTCATATGGTTTTGTTGCTACCAATGTGTAAAATTATTTATGTTACAATATTATTTGTTTTTAAGATTGTTTATATTGAAGGTTACTTTGGAAGAAAACATATGATATAATCTTCTATTATAATATTTACTTTTCCTACATTATTATTATATTTGTAGATTACTTTTATAATTTCTATTTCATCCCTTATTGAATGAATAAACATGAGGAATGTTGATTTTAAGTAAAATTGGTCTTGTATTTTATTTTAAATAAAAAGTATTTCACTTTCATATGAATGTTTTATGATGTTAAATTTTTTAACTGAAATGATTTACTATATTTAATTTTCATGATATTTACCATATTATAAAAGATATTTAAAAATAAATTTCTAATCATTTTTCAAATGGCTTGATTTTTTTCTCCCCTTACTAATTGTTTTAAAAGAATTATTATTAATAGCATTTAAAACATATTCTAATTTTCCCAATATCCTAAAAAAATATTCCCATAAATTATTCATTTATAAATTTTCATGTATGTTTTCAATGAAGTTGGTTTTGAAAATATTTTTTAATTTTTTATTCAATGAATGTGATTTTTAATGTGAACTAGTTTATATTCCTCATGAAAGATTTAATGATATTTTAATTATTTCCATATTTATCAATATCGATAATCCTTAATATTACATTTTCATTGTTATGGAATTTTTTATGATATCATCCTCATTCATTCATTTAGTGGATAATGATAATTTCAAGTAAATTTTCATGGATGTGGATTCCTTTACGCTAGTTAATCAATATATGAATTGAATTATATTTGCTGCTATGTGTTTTATAACAAAATAAAATATATTTCTACATTATTCATGTTATAAATTTTGGTAGTTGTTAATGATGATGGTTGGTTCTTTTATAAATCATGTCTGTGTGGTTATATTTTTAGCTTTTGATTTCTTGTTCTATTATAGACAAGGATTAGTGGTTATATTATTAACCTGGGATGGTGTTTATGTTAGTAACCACGTATAGGTGCAATTGTTTATACCTCCAATTCATTGGGTTCAATAAATATATAATTTGATTGTATTGGTTATTTTATTTTTATGTGCGATGTGAAGATGATGTTCCAAGTTACCAAGACATTTTTCCTTAGTCTTTCAATAGATTATTAATGATTCATTAGATCAATATTAATATTACATGTTTCCATACTAGAGACTCCAATAAATCCTGATATTGTTAATGGATAATGATATGTATCCTGAATGATCATCTATAATAGTATGGGTATATATTTTAATAATATATACTCATGAATATTAATTTTTTAATGATCCTTTTATGATCATCTAAATCTAAATTGATATTCAATTGTTTATGAGTATGATTACCCAAACTAAGTATTTTATTATACCCTTATTTTGATTGATTTCATCATGTAGGGTACTTTTTTTATAGAAATGTTTCATATGTGAATAATTTTAAGGTATATATTGAATAATTAATATTTAATTTAAAAATATGTGTATAGTGGGAGATGATGTCGATCTTATGAACTAGTTGTTTATAAATCCATGTTTTTATGTTTTTTCCCTAATTATATAAAACTCCAAACATAAAAGTTCCATGAGAATGGTAAAAAATGCATTATTGACTAAAACCGATTATTATGTAATGTTAGTGCCAGTTTATTAGAATATTAACAGAATATAAATTACCCCCATTAATTGAAACATGAATACATTTAAATTACATGTTCATCATAATCAAAATATTAAATTATCAATATAAAAAGGGTTATTTCATAAATTAATGTGCTAGTTTCAATGGTTTATGAATTACTAAGGAATAATATAAACTAAATAAATCTTATAGAATTAAGTTACGCCCAATTAGTGATGAAACATTTGATGATATCAATAACATAAAGTTGATTCAATATCAATGATACATGTTATTCACCCCTACATTAGTTATATTAGTAATAATTTTAGTCATATGTTTGAACAATTTTGGGTTAACATCATATTAATGTTAATATTAGAAACATATTTTTCTACAATATAGAAAATTTATCACTGATTTGAAAAGGGAAAACCCCATGATATTGATTAAAAGATCCACATATTAAATTCCTACCAATTTCCTGATGAGGTATTGAAATATTCATATATAATCATTTTCATCAATTTATAATAAAAATTACTAGTGAAATGAGTCATACTTAATATTAATGAATTATTTCAAATTATCATGTCAATAACATGAATGAATACTATAATAATAAATTGAATAATAAATTTGACTAATTATATGATAGTGTATTTATTATTAAATATCACTAAAAGTATATATATGTTAATGAATTTAAATTTCAAATCAGAAATTGGTTTTAATTATTAATATAGAAATAGTGTTTATTATTATTATAGTAAGTTGAAACACATTATCAAAGTTATACACAATTCCTGTTTTAAATATATATTATTAATGTGTGAATAGTTAAATATATTTTATAAAACTAAAATCCTAAAAATATATTTTATGATGGTAACAAAAACTAATATTTCACAGAATTATGGTTCTATAACAATTTAACTATTCCAATTTGACCTAAAAATTAAATTTAGTTAACTTTTTTTTTGGATTCCATCTGATATAAATTAGAATTGTTATGAAACTATTTAGATGTAAGGTATCCCTAATATAATTATACAATAGTTATATTTATTTAGAATAATATATTGGAAAACATATATATATGTATATTTGAGAAGATAAAATTTGATGGGAAATTCACACCATTAGAGGAGATTCTTCCAATTGTAATAATAATAAAAAACCTGCATGGGATTTTTTTATCATTAATAGTAAAAAATACTTAATTTTTTAATAATATTTATTTATAATCTTTTGAAAAATGTCTTTATATTCGAATTATTATTGTTTAATAAATGATTATATATTATAGTGGAGAATTTCTAATAGTTATGGAATGTATAACATCAATTTTATGTAAAATTATTATATGAATTTTCGGTGTGTTGTCTTACTATAAAAAATTATTCGAAATAAAAATTACATTTAATATTAAAAAAATATTTTTTTTCAATAGGATTAGATAATTACTCTAATAGTAACATGTTCTATGGAGGTAAATCAACTGTAACTCTCCTATTAGAATAGATGTGACACCCCATGATTATACAATATATATATATATACATTAAATAAATCTAAAAAATTCAATATATAGCACCACACACAAACCCAAATGAAAATTTTTAAATACATATTATAAGGATATATTTAGTAAATATTATGAATAATAAAAACATTAGTTAATATAAATCATGTGATGTATTATAAATGAATAAAAAATTCGATAAAGAATGATTATTGTTTTAAAAGGAAATTTTCTCTTGAACCAACTCTTTATTTATATATTGTATCCTCATTTAACAAGATAATTTTAATGTTATAATTTTAAATTTTATAAAATAAACTCTATATTTAAATAATCGTGTCAATATTTTAATAGTTATATCTTTTGATATATTCTAAATGTAATTTATTTTTAGTTGATTAGTGGAAAATATTGATATTGATAATATCATCAATTTTAGGAAACTTCCCTAATTCCAAAATGATGTATCTTTTTTGGAAACCTTTTTTCTATAATATATATATTATATAAAAAGAATAATCTAAAAACACCATGTTTATTTTTTAAAATAAAATTTTATCATTTTGGAAACATAAATATTACATTTCTAAAAAATCTATTTTCACTCACTTATATTAAATAATATTTTAAATAAATTTTATAAAGTTAATATATATATGAAAATTATATTTTATATAAATATTACAAAATTATTTCAATTTATTTTTTAGTCCAAAAAATATGATTTTTATGATTAAATTTAATTAATGTATGATGGTAAACTAATTATTTTAAAAGAACTATTTCATCAACATTGAGTAAATAATATCAAATTTAATATATAAATATTTTCTCAAAATTGAATATAATATTATTCTTTATTCAATATATAAATAATTAAACAATTATTTAATTAGAAATCAAAAACTAAATTATAATCATAACACTAAATGATTAAAACTAAATAATACAAAAAAACAATTATTTTATATATACTACATATTTTATATTAAGAGATAATATTATTGTATTTTAAATTTTAATTAGATCATATAAATATTTAATTAGTATTTTAAACATCATTTTACTGTAAAAGGGTTAACATGTGTTTTTAATAAATTAAAAATTACATGTGTAGATACAATTTATAATGTAAAAAAAGTGGTAATGTATAAATATTTAATGGTTAATGACATGAAATTTGTGAAAACATTGATTAGAGAGGATTTTTATTCCTTATATTAAAATAAAATAAATTATTTCATATGTTATGTGCCTTTTATAATTGAATAATTTCATATTTTCAAGGGTAAATTCGTTATTTAAAGGAATGTTAATTTTTTATCTTATAATAGAGCATCACATCTACTAAATTTCTCCACCCATTTCAAGGACATATATTTTTCAAAAATATCCCTTTGTATCTCGTAAAAACCCTCACCATGAACTATAAAACATTTTATTTCCAAAATAACAATATAAGGATCCATAATGTGTAACCCAATGGAGAAAACCAAAAAGAGAGTTAATATTTTCATCTCACTATCTTAATTATTCCACAATTTTCCCCAAAAAATTATTCTCTATAAAATATAGAATGATAATTTTAATATAATAAATATGATAGAATTTCATTTTTTTAATAGAATATAAATTTTCCCTCTCTATTCAAAACTATTGGAAACATGATTCTTACTTTATACATATGTATAGACTACCATATCCAAGAACTACATGTCTTATTTTTTATTTCCTCCTAACAGAGAAGAATTTAAAAAATTATTAAATATTTAATAGCGATATTTATTACCAAATTAGTATTTTTAAAAATAATATATTTTTCATTTAAAATTTATTATCTATAATAAATTGTCATAATTATCAGAACAACATTAATTTATATAATTAAAACACCTTTCTTAATTTTAACTGTTTTTTGGTAATTTATATGAGTCATATTAAATTTTATTCCAATGGGATAATAAAATACAAAAATCCATATACTTTTTTATATTTTTAATCCATTTTATAAAACATTTTACGAAAATCAGTATATTCCATAATATTTATATAATATAGTATACCACCTTAAGTAACTCCAATAAGGGAAGTCAATTAATGGAATAAATAACATAAAATAATAAATATAAATTATAATTTTTTCAAATATATATGTAAATGTTTATTATTAGTTTTTTTAATTAAACTAATTTGATTATTTGGGATGTTAGGTATACATTAAAAATGAATTTGGGAAAAAGGTAAGTGTTTTTGTATCTAATTTTTCATATTCAAAAACTGTTTCATCATTTTTTATAAATTTTGGGAATCTGTTACATTTATCAAAATTATAATTCTCTCTAATTGTATTAGAAGACCATATCATATTATATAATTCATGGGATTTTGATTTAAAATAATCCAAATAAGAAGGGATCATTTTTTACTCAAATCCACCGTTTTAGAAACGTTATAGTGTTTCATCCAGAACTACTTTCTTCAATAATTTTTATCAACCACCAAAAAAATTTATCTTTCAAATTATATTATAAATATAAAAAATGAATATTTTTATCCAAATATTCATTTTCTTTGAATTTCTTCCCCATTAAAATACGTTATTGTTAACATATATTTTTATCCACATTAACGATGATTTTTACCTATCAATATTTTCCAATCCTTACAATGTTCTCATTAATATTTAGAAACCAAATTATGTGTTCTCTCATGTCATGGAAAACTTTATATTCCTATATATTAAAAATATTTTATTTGTTTTCTATTTTAATGATTTGGGGTTTCAGTTAAGATGTATCAAAATATTAAATATGACTTTCAACATTTCAGAAAAAACTTTTATCTCATCCACTCAATATTTATTATTATAATATTTATTCATTTCCAAATATCAAATTTTTATGGTTCCTTTGAAATGTCAATTTTTTTTAAAAAAAATTATTTCATATTTTTTAACCATTATGTATATTTCAAAGATTCATTATGTATATTTCTTTCAAATTTTTTTAATATTGATTTATTTCATATATTAGAAAAGTTTTTTTTCTGTACATGATGCCTAACATTTTATTTGAAAAATTATAATATAAATGGTTCATAATGACACATTTTTTGTTCATTTTTTCACATCATTTATGAAATATCAAGTCATCAGGAGAAATGTTTCTTAAATCACTATGAAAATGTCTTTATAAATTTTTCCTTTATATGTGATTGAATTATTAGTATTAATCACTTTAATTCAGGATGTCGTTTTATGTGATACCCCAATGAAATTTTAGGTAACCCATTTTAATTACATGTGTTATTTATTATATGATTCATTTTAGAGTGAATATGGAAAAAAATTGTATATTAATATTTTGTTTTTTTGTTTGGGGTATTATATCACCCTTCAATGAATTTGATTTGGTTTTATATATCACATGATAAAATGATTTATAATTAACCCAATATAGATTACAAACGATCAAATTATTTAGTATGAACCCAATATAGATCTTCTAGGTTGAATTAATGGATCATGAACTGGATGAAGATTATCTAGACTCAAAATATATATAGTAAACCCAATAGAGATTACTAAAGTAGACAAGATTGATAAAGAATTCAAATATGATTATATTGTTTCACAAAATTGATCATGAACCAGATGAAGATTAGAATGTTCCACAATATTTAGCAATTAAATGATGTTATTTTCTAGGTTAATAATAATATAGTTCTTATTGTTTATTTATTACAATATTTTATTTTTATATTCCCATGATAATTATTCTTATCTATAGCTTATTATCCCATGATTCCTTACTGTTTTTTCTAATGTATTTATTTAATACATTGAGATTTTATGTCCTTCAATGATGATTTTTGTGAAATTATTATTTTTTGAAATTTTAATAAGACAATTCATCTATTATTATGTGTATGATATGCTTATGATTTAACCCTTGTTTTTATGATGATAATTTTTTCCTTATCAAGTGATTGAGATCACCCATTTATATTTTTTCCATTCCCCAGGTTATAAATATGAGTGTAACCTTTGAGATTATTAAAATGAGTCTACGATGGATAAATTTTGGAGAAATATTCAATGATATCAAAGAATATGTGTCTTTTACAGTGATTTAAAATGAAACAAACCTATATTACTTCGGACTTATTGATTATTTGTGATGTGTAATGTTTAAATTATGGAAATTATGACAGATAAAGATATTTTTATCACAAATTATTTAAATATATTTTATTAAAGATATATTTTTTAGTAACATATATATTAGTGTGGTTATTGTGTGCCTCAGTTTGTATTAGATATGTGTTTATTAATTTTCATTGATTGGTCTTATTTTTTTGGGTATTTATATGACAATAATTTAGGAAAAACCAAAGAGAAAACTATATATATATATATATATGATAAATTTGTGATTTTTTTGAATGTATGAAAATGTAGTTTTCATAGAATTTAAATCCCTTTTTGTAAATCATAATGTAGATGTAGCTGTGGAAAAAACGCACCAATGTTAAATCACTTGGAAAAAGGGTTATTTAGCATCAATTTGATCATCCCTCAATAAACGATTAGTAGGATGATGACTATAGAACAAGATAGAAAGTACCAGGGGATATTAATTGGTTAATAATAATATATTTACAAGAAATTATAGAATATTTAGTATTCAATGAAATAAGGTTAAGGAGTATTATATTACCTAACAAAAAGAGACCCAGATTTAACCAAGAGTTATATACGTTTAATTGAAAGATAATGTGTCGGTTTAAAAGAGTAATATGTTTGATGGATGACTTTTTCAAGAGATTAATTATGATAATTCTAAAAAAATAGTATTCTTCACTCATGATTAATCCTTTTGGTTTTCGAAATGGTTGGAGGTTGGTGGAACTAGCTTAATAAAGGATGTGATGGAAAATATTATAATTTTCATGAGAATAAACTGATTGATATAGTAGTAGGTACTGAATATATGTTTACTAGACTAACCTATATATCTCGAGATACGATTATTAAATTAATTCTTGAGAACATATAAACCCAAAAAATAGAAGGATATAGTTTCATAGAATATTTAGTGATGAACAGGATGAAGGAGAGAATATTAAAATTCATATGTTTAAAAAATGAGGTATGAAACACACAAGAGATGTAAAAATGAACAAGAAACTATTTTTTATTTTAGGATTATCAAAAGAGATGGTGATTTTGAAAAACATATGAATAATATAACACTTTTTATAATAAAGAATAATGTATAATGACTTAGAATTTTAGTCATTATACATTGTGAAAACTTATTCCATAATAAAATTTATTATGAGGAAAATAAGCATTGGAACATAGGAAATAAAATGTTTTCCCAAATGATGAAATTATTTAATGATAGAGAATGGGTGAAAAGTTACACTCACACTATACTCCATATTTTTGGGTATCCAATTGGATTATTTTTCTAGCCACATTATTTTCCCTATGAACTTTTTTAAGATAACTGAATCATGGCCTCATTTATTTGATTATTCAAGAAAACTTTTAGTTGTGCGATTGTTATATATCAATTTATATTTTTTAGAAATATTAATATTAACATTATTGATTTAATATTATTTTGATATAATTATGGAAATTCATTATCTATCACCACAGAGGAATAATATTAACAAAATATAGATATCACATTCCATATATCAAATAAATTTATGATCATTTAAAACCACAAGGTTGATTATAATGTGTCTATTAAAAATGATTACATTTTATAATCCATAACACACATACATGAGGTAAATTTTGATTTAGGGGTTTGGAATAAAATCATTATTGTGATATGTATATTATGATGGAATATTCGAGTTTTATAGAGTTATCTGGGTTACTAAGGATGAAATCCCATATGAAATAAAATCCTTATTCATATCTATCTTATGAACACCATTAAAAATATCATTAAATTGTATTATTTAAAATTGAAAACATTTATTTATGTATTGAGATGTAATCACAAATGTCTTTAGTACATATCATTCATCTAAATAAATATATCATTTCTGATTTATTTCTTTATAAATGAAAATAATCGAAAATGGGATCGTAAATATGATATGTAAATAAATAGGAAAACTTAACCAAAGATTTATCTCTAGTAAATAAATATAAATTAATCAATTTAAAATGGATTCATAATGGGATTAAGAAAACAAAACTTTTTAAATGGGAATTTTTAATAATAAAAATATAACATTATATATATTATATCAGTGAGAAAGAAAAAATTATATATTTTAATTTTGAAAAACTAAATTCTCAATTGATATCATTATGTAATAATTTTATTTCAGTGAGTTTTTGATATTTATCAATTATAAATGTTCTTCATTAATTGAGAAAAATTATTAATCATTCAAAAAATATAACAATTATAACATAATGACATTACCAGAACTATATATTTCTTTTTTATTTTGAAACACAATTAAGGGAATGTGAGAACCCAAATAGTATATAAAAAAATATCAAGTATCATACAAGATATACGAACCATAAATCTCTAATGCATGTCTATTCAACACACTATTCTTATAAATTTCTATTGTAGTAATATTACTTGAGTTTTTATATCTTCATTGAAGAGATACTTGTACAAATAATCCATCTTGTCCCATGTTTGGATGTACTTATCTATATTCATTTTCCCTATATTAAAACATCTTACAATAATAATTTCTTTCTTTTTAATCCACATAATCTTCTCTTTATTGGTATCCACCATAATAATTCTATTAATCATCCTATAAGAATCCTATTGTGAGTCATTAATCGGAAGTTAATCCTCCAACACAACCTCCTCCAAGTACATAATTTGGTCCCATGATTGGCCATTACTTGGAACCTTTTTATATTTCTCCTACACCTAGAAAGTGGAATCTCCCATAATGATTTCAACCCGATCATTGTCATAGGTGCGTTGAGCCACCACTGGAGCCTCCTAAGACCTATTGAATTCTCACATTATACCATATTTCTTATTTATGTTGGCTGTAAAATGAATTTTACACTAGAACGTATATTGATCCTTCTCACTATTAGGTAATTTCATTTCCTTGTGACTCTCTTTAATATTATATTGACTTTTTATTGGATTTGGTATAAACGAATAATTATTTTGACCTTTGGGATTGTGTTTTTTCTTGAGAATGTGGATTCCATAATCCGAATTGCCTTTATGTCCCCTCATTAACATTTTATTATGAGGACCAGTTCAATAAAAACACTCCACACATTCATATGAGCATTATAGGGAGGTCTCACGGATTTTATATGCCGTAGAAAACCCTTCACCTTCATAATAGTCCACACCCAATATTAGTTTTAATTGACCCTGGTCCAATCCTTCAATTGTTAGACCTTAAAACAAATTTCCCAGTTTGATATTTTTCAAGTCCTTATTAGGAAAAATAAAATTGTTAGTAACCTCAACAACTCGATTGGACTATATGCTATGAGAGGAATCATCCAAAAAACCCATTTATGTGTGTTACTATATATCCACATATAGAGTACAACAAAGGCTTTGTCATAGTGACCCAAACTCATACAACCCCTCCATGATTCTAGTTCCATTGCAGAACCCACAGTCTGAATATATAATCTGACCAACCCCTAAACATAGTCTTGGTATGTCCATCTAAAACAACAATGTCATTCATCAAATGGATAAAAACATCCAACACATTCGGATTGGCCTACTTCATACCAACTTCTTTCTGAAGAAGATCCACTAGCTCGATGAATCCAAAAAAATCAGATTATCAACATCCATATGCTACCTATCACAATCAAGACTTTGAATCCCCTTGTTTAACATCAATAGTTAGATAACATGCCTACAAACAGCCTTCAAGTGACCATGATGCTTGTTGGAATAGCTGAAATAAACCCACTTCTCAAATAGAATAGGTTGTTTCCATCGAAATTATTCTCTAACTAGTATCCACACATAAAAAATAGAAATGGAGATATGTAAACCTTTAAAAATTCATGGGGAAATTAGATGGAATACCACATGAGTTCGACAATATGAGAATAATTACCAAACCAAAATATTCTTATGCATTTGAAGTATTGAGGGGTTTTGAAACATAAGGGTATGTTCAAGAAAACATTCCCAAATGTCTATCATATGTGAGTCGTAGTTCATGTATAATTATTAGTACCACCTAGTTTGAATGAATTTAAAGTCATTGCAGACCTGATGAGGTGCACTAGGACAAGCTAAAATCATATACTCTTTAGAAGATAATAGAAACGTAAAATATCAATTATTAAGAAGTTTGACTGTTGTGTGATATTATAAACTCTAATCTCCAGAAAAATCTTTCAAACAATTCCTTAGTCAGATGGTGGTGATCAAATCAAGCGACCACTACCAGATTAACAAGATCTGATGCATCCTTGAACTCCGATGTTGAGAGAAGAAGTTGTGGAAGTCCTTAAAATAAATCGGCGAATTTAGGGAAAAGAGTAATTTGAGGGAAAGATTATAGGATTTTAGGGTTGGAAATAGGGGAGAAAGAGTGTCTGCAGACCTCTGTGCGGGATGACAATGGTCCCTCCCCCTCCGGTGTGGGAGTGACAGGCGCAGAGACCATCATCTCCTAGGTCATGTTAGGGGTTGGTCATAGCCATAAAAAGAACACCGTATAATAAGATTACATTAATAAATTAATTTTTTTATAACACAAAAATATAAATATATAATTTAATATATTTTTTTAAAAAAATTTGTTGAATTTATGAAACTCATGTTTAACATTTTGGAATAGCAATTAATATTTTATTATAAAATGTGTTTTATTCTCTTATAAAAAAATTTATTCCATTTCTTCTTAGAATAAAAATAAATGAATTTCTTATTTTAAGTCTAAAATTTAATTTTATTTAAATTTTACAATTTAATTTTTATCCATAATAATAACATTACTATAGCTTATGTTAATTAGTATGATAAAGTATAACAAAAAATTTCAAAGAATAATTTTATTAAAATATTTTTATTCTTATCTTATAAAATAAATAAATACATTATCCATAATTAATATAATATAATTTTTAATTAAATACATAAATATATATAAACTTATTAATTTTTTAGTCAATATTAAATATGAAAAAGAACTCTAAATAGTGGATATCTATTTTTCAACAAAATAATTAATCTATCAATTTAAATAATTTAATTAAAAAAATTACAATTATTTATATAGATAATTATATAATTTGGAACCAAAATTTTGGATAATTGAAATTAAATTAGTATAATGGGGTGCGTTATATTTTTAATTAAATATAAATTATATGGTTAAAAACTTATTACTAAGAAAAAACTATTAATGTATAAAAATAAAATTGTAAAAGACTTGAAACATTTTTCACCCTCCTCTTTTTGAAAGACTTCTTTTTGTTATGTCTATTAATTTACATCTTCTTATATTGGGATATGATCTTATATATATCCATATAGCTGTAAAGTTTGTGTCCAAATGATGAGATACCTTTTCCTCTCTCGTCAACTCAGTTTCTTAATTTAAAAGTGAAGTCATTAGGCTGTTGAATTTCTATAGGAGAACTTATTAACCTAATGTCAATACTTTGGGTTAAATATCTACCTTTTTATTATATCATGTTATGAATATGTGTGAATAACCTCTAATTGTTTCACACTTAATATCGACTTCTATTTAGTGTATTTATATTTTTCAGACATTATTATGTAATTTATTTATCCTTAATCTAAGGATGCAGTTTTTATTAGGGATTTCGTCTCATTTTACATTCCATTGAGACATCATTGTTGTTATGCACTAATTCACTCTTATATTATGTATATACAATAATTTTCCATATAATATCATGAATCCATTTATTTTCATGATTTTATAAGGTTCCAATTCAATTTTATTCCTCAATTATTTGTATTCAAGAGTTTCTCATTTTATTAAAAACTCTTTAACTAAAATATCATTTTAAATGTTTTAAAGATTTATTCTCCTAAATCATTATCATTAATGTCCATGTTTTAAAAATTTATTTTATGGAATTATTTATATGGACATTAAGGTTTGAAAATAATAATTTATTTAAAAGAATAAATGTGGTATGGGACATTTTTTATTCAAAAATCTCTTTATTAAATGTTTTAATGGTTTTGAAAAAGCACTGATTATGTAAATATCTTAAATTGATATATTGAGACTAAAATGTAAAAATGTTATCTTTATTTTTTTTAGTGTTATGTCTTATGAATATGTTATGGTTATTGGGAATTGTTTATGTATAAGAGTGGTTTCTTGATAAACATTGGGCGTGTGAGCCCGAGATAGTCCTCCAATGCATTAGGTAACGTGATAGAGGTAAACATTAATGTTTCTTCTAATAGATTTAGGGAATATACTATGATGGGTATTCCAAATGTGACTCCATATGTAGTTGTGATAACTACAATGTACGTATGTTATGAATTCCATAAGTTACCTTTATGATTTATGATTTGTATGTGTTATTCATAAATCTTATGATTTCATAAGGTATGTTATGATTCAAAAGTATGGTTTCATTGATTTGTATTTAATAATGGGATACCGTTTTTCGTACTTATTTTATCAACCTTACTGAGCTTTTTATGATCATCCCATGTTTTTGAAATGGTTTCCATAGGAAATAGTGATGAATAGTGTTAAGGATGGGATCAAAGAAAAGTCATGCTGTCTAAAACATGTTACTATACATGTTTCTTCTTAAGATTATTTATTTTATGAAAAAAATGGGTACTGAGTGGTAGTGTGTACATGTAATTTTCATGTTGATATGTAATATTTATGGATAATTCTCTAAAAATCTAAACCTAAAAATATCCACAATTTGAATTATTCATTTAATTTTAGGATTATGTAATAGTTAAGGCTAGGTCCTTATAGATATCCCAAAATCCAAAAATCCTTCTTATAGAATACTCTTTCACTAATGACCCACATGTGGTGGGAGGTATGGTTGGGAACCATTTTTATTCTCTACATAAGGATTTTACCCCTCACATGTATGATAAATAACCCACATGACATGATGACATTTCTGAATCCACCCCACATATGTTCTCTCATGATATTAATGGGGATCTTCCATGAGTGACTTGTTCCACCACTTTAATTCTCATCCGCAAAGATAAAGACCCATAATCATTAAATAAATACTTGTCTAAGAGAATGGGAAATTTTCCCTAAAATTACCTAGATATTATGTTCAATGGAAGGCATATGATGACAATTCACAGATTTATTTATGATGAGAAGTAGGGTTACATTCATGGGTGGTCTACCAAAACCACTATTTTCATGGATCAAAAAATAATGGGAGGTACAAAAAATAATGGAACTGGTTTAAACATTGACATTAATTATGATATCACGAAATACTATAATAGGGTTGAGTGGAGTTTCATCATCATAGTCATGTGGTTTATAAGTTTCTCTAAAAAGTTTTTTCATATCATTTTCAGATGAATTGGGTCTATGTGGTCTTCATTTACATTTATGGTAGAATATATAAATTATTTAAAATGATATGCATACTAAGACAAGAGACCCCCTCTCTTCTAGTTTTTTCGTTTTGATAAAATATTCCTTTTGTAGATACATTAATAAATGTAGTTCTAGTGGAAATGTTGATCCAATTTTTTGTAATCCTCAAATCCCTAGTATTACTCACCACTTCATTGTAGATGAACATATTATTTCTCTCAATTGATGTTACATGAACATTCAAGAGCTCAACCAGATTCTTTATGATTACCGCAAATAGAGTGGCCAGATTATCAATCATGGGAATAAGGGTATTTATATCTCATGGATTTGTTCAAGAACAAGGGTAATTATTATTCAAGATAAAATTTGGGTCACTAATATAAAGTCTCAAATAGGTTTTTTAGGTCCCCCATTTTCCTTGAGTAGGGATTGAATTCATCATTTCAATGGAATTGTGAATAATCTAACAATATATATCCTTAACTAGAATGTTGATTCCTATCCATTGTGGGGAGAATAACCCTATTGAAAAAAAATTAATATCTATCCCCATTCATTCCTTGTCTCGCACAATTTAAACTAAGATAGTTCTTTATAATATTGAAAACATCATGGTTAGATTTATTTTTGATGAACTATTGGAGGGTAAATACAGTTGGGCCTCACTGAATTGAAAGGCACATGATGTTGAGGAGGTAGTCCTATAACTCAATAGTGTTAAAGAAACCATGTATTATGTAGAGTTGAAGATGGCTTACAATTTTATCCAGGGGTGTTATTTATGGGAAATTTTCTCCATTAAAATTAATTGGAATCATTTTGATGTTGCGGGTGGTGGATACTGAACACCTGGGGATTTAACTCACCAAAACATAGATATATTGTATCAACATTAAATATAGATTATTGGGGTGGTTTTGATCATCATTTAGATCAAAATTTGTTCTAAGAATGCAATTTATTGTTTGAGTTTATTAGTTCTTGATTTATCTTCCATGAAGAACAAGTTTTTTTTCTTATATCACCAAAGTATTTATAAACCGTCTGCAACTGTATTTTTTCAAATGTAATAGAATCTATAAAAAACTAAAGAGAATTTTTTTCCAAAGTTCCTAGTTAGGATATTTCACGTCAAAGAATAAAAACAGTGTTTTGAATGAAAATTATGGTCACAAATGATTGAAAGGGATTCTATGGTGAATTGAAATCCCAACAAAACTTTACACCCTTGTTTGGAACACTTGAAAATATTCACATCCAACTTATGAAATGGTGCATATAAAAGGGATCTCCACACCCTCAAAATGTTATTTATATAAAGGAATCGATGAGGATACAACCTTGTACCTCATATAATAATGTGGATTGGCATCCTATATCTATAATTACTTTTGAAACTTCACATGGAGGGTGGTAAAAGTTTTGTCTTGGGAGAAATTTATTCACTCTTAGTTAAACGGAACAAAACACAGTGTGCATCAGTAGAATGTGTTATCCTTTTTTACATGTACCAAATTTTGTCAAATATTGTAACATGAAAAACGTTTCAATATATGAGGTAATTCCGAGTTCCAATAGATCTATGAGTTTTTGGTAAAGTTCCCTTGTGGTGGAGTATATGTCGCTGCCCATGAATGGAGATCTCTCACCTTACCAGGTGAGGCTTATAGGTAATATGGGTTTTGATATTCTGGTTCGAAGGGTGTTTCACTAAGGAAACTGGGTTTTTGAGAATCCCCGCAAATCATGATTAAAAAAAATTTATGGATCATGTATGAATGGTTTCATGTGAGTATGGAGGGTTTTTCTTGATTAGAAGGGATTTGTTTATTTTATTTTTAATTCTGGTATATCTAGAGAGACTCTATAATGGAAGAGGCCAGCTACATTATCATGGCGTTAGAATTTTGTCTCTACTACATCATTATCATCCACCAAGTGTAATATGATTCCCTTATTCTCATTAGATCAATTCAATTTGTTTACACTACTCCACTGTCTATAACTTATTTAATTCAAAATATCAAGAGAATTCCATTAAATATCATTTGACTTTCACAGACTTAGAAAGAAGTGACAAGGATGGTTACTTTTGGGAGTTCTAGGATTCACCTAAAACCATTGTATTTTTTACTAGTAAAGGTTACATCCCACTGTGTGAAATAACTTGATTTAGGCAGATGATTTTGGTTTCCATTACATTAGACCACCAAAACATGTTTCAGGCTAATGCCACTTTTAACCTTTCAATAAAAATATCAAAATGTTAGATGGTAAATAAATAAGTGAAAGCAAAACCAAATATATGTATATTCATTATCCATTTATTTTATTAAATTCTCAAAAAAAAAAATAATTTAGAAAATATTTATTAATTGCAAAAATTAATCAATATTCAGTTCCAATAGCATTGAATTCATATTTATCGAATATTGATGAAATTTAATATGTTATTTATTTAGGAATAAATAATTATTTACTTCCTAGGAAATAATAAGTGATAAATATATATTATATAGTCTTTTAATTGAATAATTACCTTGTGAATAAATATGTAAATAATTTTTGTGATCGATTAATTAATATAAAATAAATATTATTTATTTTTCAAGATATTTATATTTTTTATAATTATTAAAAAATTTATATTTAACTAATATTGATATAAGCAATTCATTGTGGCCCTATACTTTAATTTCAAAGTAACAATGGAGGTGCTTTATTTATTTTCAATATCAATGACTTGAAAAAGGCTAGAGACACTAATATAGGAATAAGGTTTGTCTCAATGACAAAAAATACATACGAACACTCACTTTGTAATATAATCCCCTCAAAATGATATATGATGAATATGGTTTAAAACATAGCTCAATGATCTATATTACTAATAAATCATTCATTAACTGTCAAATATAAATTCATCATTACACCATAGACCAGGAATTTAATAAAATAGTTCTATTTCAATCATTTTCATGATGTACAATATTTTTTATATATTGAAGGGAAAATCCCTCAAAATATTATTCATTAATAAAATTTCATTCAAGACTCACTCAACATACCCAAAATCACCACAATCATATGTAATAAAATTTTGTGAAAAAATATCAATGTACATGAGTGGTGATGTATAATAAAAAAATTCATGTATAAGTGTCATCACACACACTCTTATACAGGAATATCCAATGAAACATAAACTTGTAGAATTTCTACTGGTGTATCTATTATCATAGCCTCCCACATTAGTGTCTACCATGTTCATATATAATGATATGAAGTTTCATTTTATTATGTGTAATCACCTCTGAATTTCAAAATTCTATGTATACCTTTTTAGAATGTTATATGGCCATATATCTACAGTTAAAAATATTCACAGGGAATTTTATAGTTCTAATCATAGTCAAGAACTTCTAAAAAATATTTAATGTAAAAATAATCAAGAACATTACTACATCAAATTCTTGAATAAAAATGAAATAATTATAATTATAAATTTTATTAATTATCAATTCATTAAATATAAATGCAATATAAATTAGAAAAATTGTTCTAGGACACTAACTCTTACAGCTTCTACATTTGAGATTGTTTTTCCTTCTATATTGCCCGAATGGCCTGAAGGTATTCTTTTTTATTTTTATTATGGATAATACCCCTTTTAAGGGTTTAAGGGGAACCTGAACATGACTCGTAGGCCTAAGGCACAAGGCCCGAACACCCCGCAATACATGACCTGAAGACCCAGAGGCATACCATGCCCAATAAATGACCTGTAGGCCCAGCACACATGAACTACCCCTCCCCACCTATTTGTGTCATTGATCACCTAGATCCACACCTTGCATTTCTGATCGGCTAGAATTTCCCCGTACAGAGTTGTAGGGTGCCTAGTCTCGATGGTGCCTGCCATACCCTCTCATTCTTATAATCTGGTTAGCTCAGGATCTGGTGGATGCTACTCATGTTGCTCTGATCCTCTTCTGGGTTCTGTTCTATGGGAATTGGGCTACTCCATGGTCTGCGTGACCCGAAGTCCCTATGGCCCGAAGGCATTTGTTGACCCGATGGCCCGGGAGACCCATAGGCCCAAACCGGTGGCCCGAAGGCCCAAATTGGGTGAATAGTTCTGGATGCTATAGTACTGAACAGTAACTGCTACAGTGACTCATAAATTCGCCTCCACCCAGTTTTGAACCCGAGACTCTTGGATGCCAAGCAGGAGCCCTTACCACTTGGGTACGGACTCGTTGGGTCCTTATGTCTTGATTTATAGAAAAAACTTATTATTTACAGATATTTTAATAATACAATTCTATATTGATCATGTTTTATCATATTATTATGATCCAAACCTTTTAAAGTGATGATAATTTTACCCACACATAGAATTTGAGGAAAATGATTTCTTTTATTTGAATTCTTCAATTTATGAATATGATTATAATAAATGAGAAGTTCCAAAGTGTATTTAGTATAGCTCAATTATGATGAAATTATCCCGTGTAACATGAGATATGTTTCTAATGAAGATGATCCTCAAAAAATATTACCTCTATATTATAGTATTATGTAAATATTTTTTGGAATAAATGTATGACATGATAAAATATTCTAAAATTAATGTAAGTCCGTCTTACGTTATTTCAATTCTAGTTTTAAAAGTATTATTTTTTAGAACCTATTTCGAGATTGAAGTTCTACAGCACCTCGCAATATACTTTTTCATCAATACATTTTATCTTATTAGACAAGAATGGGTTATTAGTATTTTATTATAGTGAATATCATATGAGATCCCCGAAAATTACCCCATGTTAATCTCATGTGTGCATTATTAAATTATGAGATAAATAAACAATTTGTTAAAATGACTCTAGTATGATATAAATATAATATGTTATATACAATATAGTTATTGTTACTAATTTTATTTTTATAAAATATGATTCATTAATATTTTCTAAATGGTTTTAATCATTAAGTTGAAAAAAATGATGAAATATTACAAGGTAAGGTTGAGGAGAGACTGTTGAGAACTATATGTTGGTGTGTCTGACATTAGATCTTGAGACCCAACTACAAATCTTACCACTCTATGGGATGATATGGTTTAATAATATTTGAGGGAAGTATAAATTGGGAGATTATTTATATGAAATACTTTAATTATTTAAAAATTTTATATGTCTAACTATTCAAAAAAAATTATATAGACTAGGTTAGGAAGTTATGAACATAATATATCACTATAACAGATTCATCATAGACTTGGAAGTCCATGTGAATGAGAGATAAGTTATAAGGGATCATCACATAATATGTTTAGAGAAAGAATCTGATAAAATTGATGGATATACAATCAACCAATAATAATAGATTATTAATAACATGAAATATGGATGGGCATACCAATAATTATTCACGATCTGTATCAATCAAGATAGTAGGATTTTTCTTGACAGATATCACTAGGGGATATCTTAAGGACATTCAACTCAGTTGGGATTGTATTGGATTCTACGATCCTTATATGATTTATCATACCATAAAAAACAAATGGTTGATATAATATTCCTAGTGAATATTGTGGTGATCATGGGGGAATATGAATCATTGGTTTTGTATTTTTGGTATTGTTTGTCTATAATAGGGGATGTGGTCACATTATATAGAATCATATCATAAATGTTTTGGATTTAGACATCAATTATCATTACATTACATCAATCATGCTTTACAAATAACCGATGACTATTTAGATCCAAAATAATTTTATCATTTCAAATGATTATGTGTATCCATAAATGAATCTACAACATGATTTATAAGCAAATGGAAATCATGTATTATTTTTGGATTCACCATGAAATAAATTTCCTATATCACTATACTATAATAAAATATGATAATTAAAAATGGTAGTCCATGATAAATATATTTCCATTAAATATTTTTTTGTACTCAAATGATATCATAAGATATGAAATTACTATTTTAGTGCAATTTATAAAATATCAAAATAAATTTAGAATTATATAATGGAATTATAAGAACATAAATGATATTTTTGAATCAAATTAACTCTTTGGGATAATAATTAGTAAAGCCACATAAATCAAAAAAAAATTTCTAAAATTTTGTCATTTCCATAAGAGTTAATTATGTTACGCTACATATCTATATATATTATGAAAAATTATTAATTCAAGATTTCTTAAATTAATGAAAATTCATTCATCTCTAAAAATATCAATAATAATATTGATACAATGTGGTTGGGTACAATCATGATCAAATATACTATTATATATGATCATGTCCACCATGAGATGCATTACCTAGAAAATTATTATAACTATATAATACTTTTTTCTAGAAAAATAGTGAAAATATAATTAGAATATTCCAATTTTTATAGTGTATCCCATAAATTCATGATTTGATGTCACCGACTAAATAGTTTGAATGAATACATAAAATTCTATTAATCTAAATATTTGTTCATGTCACACATCACATAGCTAATAATAGCCAATAATTATCCCACTATAAATAAATAATTAATATAAATATATATCACCATTTGAGTAAAAAATACCGTATTATTTGAGCTCCACTAAATGATACAGTCAATAACATTCCCAACCACACCCCAATTATCTAATCATAAAAGGCATTCAAAAAAATTTATCAATGTATTAATAATATCATTATAAGAAACTATAACATATTTGGTATAATGGAATAAATAACTATAAAAAATTAAATGTGATAAAAATTTCTATTTTAGTATATAGAATAAATCTCAAATTTTTATCACATTTTTCAATTAATTGTATATCATATATAAATATTTCTCTCATGTACATGATTATGCTCACAGTAATCCTAATATATATTGACAGCCCAAAATACTATCTGATTATCAATAATTAGTGGTAACTAAAATCTGTAAATTAAAATAATAAATTAATTATACTATTAATTTAATATAATTTTTCCAATATGACAAGAATATATTACCATTATTATAAAATTATAATATATTTTACAAAAATACATTACATATATCATGTAACTTATAGCAGGAATTTTACATGACCGTCGTTATTATTTTTTACTAACTATCATTAATGGATCTGTAAAATTCTCATATATATGATCCCAATTTATAATTATATCGACCACACAATGATATATCAAATGAGATGGTACATGAAAATGATGTGTTTTTTCCCATTGTGATACTAAGGTTCCTTGACTATGAAATAACTATGTTATTTTCATATTAAAACTAAAATCATACACCATCCCTAAGAACCATCATAAATTTAAAAAAATTATTATCCTAAATAATATTTTTTTCAAAATCAATTAATGTAATGTAATCTTCCTTTATTATCGTGTCCACAATAGTGTATTACTTATAACTTTTCCACCTAATTTATCCAATGCTCTGGAAAAATAAAAAAAATTGATTTAGATCTCTTGTAATATTTGTATAATTATTAACTTGAATCAATATTAATCCGTGTACCATGATTATCCCCTCCTATAAACACCAGTAACAAATAATTACCATTTTAAGCAAATAAGGATGATGTAGATATTAATCTTGTGACCCTTACTATGATATGATTGGTATTTACTATTTATGCTAAAAGAATATGTGACATTATGTTAGGAACACAACAAGACATACCTCATTGATCCTAGGTTGGACGAATAAGTAATATTATCCATCATTTATATTTAATTACTAGAAGCATGAATCATCCAATGGTGGTTCAATGAAAAACTGATAATTTCCCCTTTATATAGTTCTCTATGATATGATTCTTTAACAAAATTACAATATTTTTCTCAAAACACTATCTAGGAAACCTTTTAAATATTTCTCAATAGATTATCATACCCAGTATATCCGATTATTCACCCACTAATTTATTTAAGAATAATTTTCCAAGCCATGTTACTACACAATTTAAACTAATGACATAATTTCTAATAATATGTATTGAATCCACAAATAACATCATAAATACTGTAACATTCCCAATATATACTTTTATACACAACAATTATAATTACATTTTGCAACAAAACACTTTAATTGAAATTTATAACAAGATGATCAATTTCTAATAGGATTTCTTCAATCCATAAGTGGACTATCAAAATATGAAATTGTCAGTGGAATGAATTGGAAGTTCAATGATTATAATAATAATATTTTATGATGATAATTTTAATATAGGGGTGAACTTTATTTTAAAAATCCTAGTTTTAAATATTTAAACTAAAAAATATATAATTCATATTAATGGAAATTTATTAATATCAGACGCAATCTGATTATCCCGGTCACAAAATCAAAACCAGACACAGTCTAAATATATTTGAGTAACATATCATAATGACAGTGTATATGAGTAATATCAATGTATTGTTTTTATCATGTTAGGAATCACACTAATAAAATTAATTGTGTAGATACCTGTGTACGATTACTGTATTTCTGTAACATGAAAAATGGAAAATAAACATTTATTAATGAGAAATACTATAGCTCTGTAAATGTTAGATTTACTTTCAAGATATTATTAAATGATTTACCTCTTTTAACCTTAAAGGTGAGGTACTAAATAACCTTGGCTAATGGTATCCACTAGTTTAAAGTTATAGTATTGTATGTATTTTCATAGTTGGAAACACCTCAATATTATGATCATCATAGCTCTATATTCACATCCATGGAAGAAAATGATATTGTTATTTGAAACTATCTTCGTTTCTTAGAAGCCAACAATATGAGGGATCATATTCTTCATTTTTCTATCCTCGGAAGTGCTTGATCACAAAAATGATCAGACACAAATAAAATTTTAATTGTTCATAATGAAACAACAGTGGATAATATTACTTAAAATGATAACATTATAAAGATATAAAATGTTACATAAAAAGTTGATCATGCTTAGAAATATTCATAATACATCGTATAGAAACTTATTCAGCCCTAAACTCTTCAAATGACAAGCTATTTATAGGAAATGTCCCAAATAAAATATTTATGAGTTTCATTCAATTTTCTTAGATAGATAGATCTTGACAGATCATTTGTTACCAAATAACTAATGTCATTTTGAATCATACCATTGTAATATCTGATATATTCATTCTTATAGAAATAATTTATATATATTTTGAATACAAACAGAGGTCAAACTGATGGAATTGTTTTATCTTTTTCAATATGATAAAGCTTACAAGGATCATTCTGATTGTTTGAGTACCAGTGTTTGTCCAATGTTCCTGAATGTTTTCAATATAATATAAAATATTAAAGTCTAGAATTTATTCTAATTAATCGTATTCCTCATGGATTATACATGTACTCAACATGTACTTCTCTATGAATAAAAGTATGTTTATATTTTTAATACATTATAACTATTTTTATGTATTATAAAAATAATGTTTTTTACAATAAAATACAAATACATATTGGACAAAAAAATGTATTAAACATGTTTTATAAAAGTGTTTTCAATTTATAAGACACAATGATTGGAAATTTAATATGTATAACTTATTACTCAACAAAATACCCATTTTATGAACTTAAAAACCCAGTACTTAATTAGAGAATAACATCAAAAAATAATAGCACATGGTCCTCTTATGAACTACATGTTTAGATATAAGAATTGAATTATTACTCCCCTATGTTTTTACCTTTTTTTTAATGTGATGTTGAATACAATGGACTGTTTTAGTATAATTCTACCATAATTAAATCATCTCCCACTTAAATATTATTCTCTCCTAAAAGATTGTATTTCCGCTTTCGATAAAATATTCTCCCCTTTGAAATAAATAAACTCATTAAAGAGAATATTTACCCATTTGATAAAATATTATCTTCTTAATATCTTATTCACCCACATTTGGATTTTCCAAATGTAATGGGAAGGCCATGATGTTTCCTAAAATGATATAAAAACAATACATAAAAGAATATTGAACTAAATAATATTCTATATATTTATGAAATAATATATGATCAATCAGAATTAATAGACATTCAGGAAAATTGTATTTGGATGAAAAGATAATTCATTACAAACAAAAATTAAAATTTTATACAAAACAAATATATCTAGGAGTTAAAATGAAAAACTATCATTCTTTCTTCATAATTTTATTGACAAACACATTCATCTTCTAAAACATGTGGCGATCCTTCTTCATATTCACAATTATTTCTTCTTGAGTCCTATATTGTGTCTTCAATCTTGTAACATCCTTATAAAACTATTTTTTTTATTTCTCAATATGATCACATAATCTTCACAATATCAAATTCAACTCATCTCTAGCTGCATATCTTGAAAATTTTCATTTAGAACACCAACCACTCTAGTAATCCCCTTAATAGAATATCTGAATTAATCAAAAATATTAATTTATCATACAAGTAAAATGATAATATGTAGAAAGAGTTTGATAATTATATCATATGTTTCTTAAAATCCTCAAAACATTTCATCATTATTTTGAATATTGGTGTGGGTAAGGTGAGAAAACATAATCATCTGATTAAACGTTGTTTTGTGAGTTTGACAACATTGTTGAAATGTCTTAAAATTGGTTTCAATTCAAATTAATGAAGTCATTAAATATTTTATAGATTCATATTTATCATTTTTTTGAATTAGGTGACACCTTCCCACAATATTTGTAATGTAAAGAATCGTTCCATATAATCTCCTCAAAACCTAAAAATAATAATCAAATCCTTTATCCGATATCATTATAGTAAAATATGATTTTTCAGGGTTAACCTCAGCAGGTTTTGTTTTGCTGGTTCTGGAATCCACTTCAATTCATTTCTTTTTATTCCCTTTTTATCTTCCCTGAAAACTTTCATATCATTAGAAGGTTCAGAAATCTGGAAATCCTTATCTATTATAGCTTTGTCATTAACTTTTGTTTTTGAACGTTGGTCGTATTCTTAGTTTTTTAATGATGGTTGGGATTGTTATTATGATATAGATTCTTACTATTTAAAACATCTATATTTTTCTTCCTAATCTGTCATAGAATGTAAACATGATGAGGATGATATTAAATGTGATGATTCCTTATGAAACACGAATTCATCATTATCATTCCCTTCATTATCTACATATTCATCATATATTATTCCTCTTCATTAATTTAGTCATATATATAGTTTTATTATAAAATTTTTCATTCTTATTTTTCTAATCATTATTTTGTTTTATATCATTCCCCATCAAATTCCCCAGCTACTTAATTATGTAGCTCTTCATGAAGTTTCTTTATAGTGGTAAGTCATTCCATTCTAGTTGACTCTAATATGAGCCTTTTTTTTGGAACTGAATCTTAAAAAATAAATTTTCATTCCCATTTATCATCATTATATGGGATAACAACTGAGCCTATGGATGTTTCATCAAAACCTAACCATGGATCAGTGTTTTGTTAGATCGGTGTGTGAATTGGGAAGGGAAAAATTCTCAAAATCACTTTTGACATATTTCAACAAACATTCGAAAATATTAACTTCCAGAAACATTTTCTTTTGATTGTATTTAATTTATTTTTCCTATAAAATTTCTAGTTGTTGAATATTTAACAATATTGCTTCAGTGTAGTCACACACAAACTGAAGATCCCCTGGAAACTTTAGTTCTTTCTGAGCCACAATTTCCATGAAAACAACATCAGTAATTTTATTTTCTTTCATTTCCTTTTCTAAATGAGTAGTTTATTCCTTTTTTCTTTTTTTCGAATGTTTCCATGAATTTTTTGCATCTAATATTGTACCATATACTTTATCCACGAACTAAATTGAATTTTCATCAAAAAAAAATCTTATCATAGACATCATATCATCACTAATAAAACAAATATTCACCCTCATTGGATGAGATTTGATTTACACCATGAAAATCATTATAATATTTACAATAATATTACTATAAATGACTTGAAATATTTTTATTTTATTCTTGAATGAGGTTATTTTTATTTTTTCCACTATGAGGAAGATGAAAACAACAAGGTGAATATTTCTAAAATTTACAAGATAATCGATCATAAAAACACCATATAATTTTTTAGTATCTCTATCTCCCATTTTTAGAATCAGATATCCATACATCCATAAGGCTAAAACTGTATCATCCAGAGTTGGGTGAGATAAATTCCAGCCCTTTTCATTTTTAGAGAACAAATATTCATCATTTTTGGTCTTGTAAAAAGTTCATAGGTCGTTTTTAGCTTTTGAAAAGGATAATATACTTCTCTTTATTATGTAACCAAACTAAATTATTTATATACATATGAATGAAAAAAAATACAATTTTCCATGCTTTATGAATTTACATTTACATTTTTATCCTCATTCAGAAACATTTACATAGATATAATACACATGAACTACATCAAGATAATAATCATAGAAGTCATCGTTGAGCTTTTCAATGCAAAATTATTCCAATCCTTGGGGAAATAATATCTTATTATGTGTTGAATAATATTTTTCAAACTAGGATATCTAAAATTATTATACATATAATATAAACTATTTATAATAATATTACATGGGTAGAATTGGATCTAAAAATTAAATGAGATAACAGATGAAAAGAATAACTTTTGGAATGAGTTATTTGAAGGGTGAAGTAGTTTAAGGAGAAAAATATTTGGAAAGAGGATGTAGTACAATACCTGAACCACCATATTATAGTTGTTTGAGGGGACAATTTTACTTCCATAATATAACCCGTAGTTGATAATGAAAACAATATTAATATGACTGCCACAAGTGATACGTCGAATTCTATAAACTAATTCCAGATCAATCATGTTTTTAATATTTATATATGTTTGATAATCAATATGGAAATTAAAAAAATTTAGAAAATTTTAAAAAACGTTTTTTTATAAATCAAAATAATTATATAAAAAAATAATAACATTGGTGTAGGGAATTAGAGAAAATAATAAATATAATATTATAGTTCCTTTTAGAGAGGAATGATTCATTAGTATGAATAACCTATTATGATTTATTTTTAAAAATATATTACGAATGATTTGATTATGAATAAACTGAATATGGTTGTTTTTAATATAAAAACATTACTATAGTTGTTAAACATAAAAACTAATTAAAAAAATTTTGAATCTGAAAACATTGTAACATTAATTTAGTTCGTAAAATGATAAAACATTTTCTATATCCTAATTATATATTTAGGATTCTCAATATAAACTTTTTTATGTAGTGCCTGAATCTGAAAATAAATTTATAATAATTTTTCTTAAAAAACTACCAATTTTATAAAACTAAAATGGTTTATGAATAACTAATTTTTTTTTAAAACAAAAATAATATGTACTTCCCTTATGAAAATGGAGTATCTTAATGTAATTATATTTGTAAACAAGAAGTAGATATGAATGATAATTTAACAATGATCTTTCCATGATTCTCATTCATATATTCTAATCTATTTTATCTAAGAAATATAGTTAGTATATCAGCAATATAAATTTTGGTTCTGATGATTTGTAAAATTATATATCATTTATGTTTTGGTATTAAAGGAAATGGTTTATTATATCTATTTGATTAAAACCTGGGTGACGTGTTTCGTTTATACAAAGATAAATGGAATATTTGTCTTCAAAATGTATTTTATTTTTTTTAGAACTCATTCCATAGTCAATGAGTGTGTGATACCTCAAGAATACATGAGCGCAAAAACATCCAGGTACCACTTATTCAGCATAAGTAGAGTAAAGGGATATTTTGCGTTAGTTCATAAAAGTAAAATAAACCAAATTATCTCCTATAAAATGACAAGGTCTATGTTTAATTTTTTTATACATTCTACATCCACCAAACCATGCATCTAAAAATAATTTTAATTTCAAAAAAATCTTGAAAAATAAAAATGGAAGAAATCTATAGCTCCTTTAAGATAATAAAAAAATTTATATATAGATTTTTAATAGATTATTTTATATTATCTCAATATATTCAAAATAATCATAGATAAAACATTTAATCTTAAAAATTTGATGTTTTTTAATCTAAACTTCCTGTCATACCGCTAAAAATATTTTGATCAATTTGTTTCCCTTCATCATAAATATCTAAGTTATTGAATGTACCAATGGGTATAATATTACATTTATAATTTTTATATCCAAATTTTATAAGAATATATTTTATATAATTATGTGTAGATATATATGTACATCATGTTTTTGATAAATTTCAAAACCATGAATATATGTTCACTCAACCATCATACTAATTTCAAACTCGAACTCCATTAGATCTGCAAATAAATATATTAATGATTTTTTAGTTGAACCAAATATTATTTCATCAAAATAAATTTGAATAATAATAATGTTTTTATTAACCTAATTTTTTAAAATTTAGGGATCTCATACCCCCTTTAAAATGTTTGTTAGGAAAAACTACGCTAACCTATCACAGCATACTCAAGAAGAATTTTTATGTCCATATAATAATTTTTTTGTTTATAAAAATGTTAAGTACAAAATGTATTGTATAAATGGGTGGTTTTTAAACTATAATTCCTCCAAAACATATATATTAAAAAATAAAAATTTACACAAATTTCAAAAATTCTGAAAATAAATTTTTATATAAATTCTAGTAGTATTTCAATAGAATCAAGTCCTATAATCATAGAATATGTTTCTTTATAATCAATTCCTTCATATTTATTATATCCCTTAGAATAAATTAGTTATTGTTTTCAAATAATTATTCCATTTTATTCACATTTATTTATGAAAAATATATTTTAATCCATGTATATATGTTTATATTATATGTTCAACTAATGTCCTATTTTTTCCCTATAAAACTAATTGAGTTCATCTAATATTGGTATATTCTAATCCTAATCACCTAAATCCACAAATAGATTCTTATTTTCAATTTGAGATAAGAAAACTATATGTTAAATTTTATTTCTTAGAGAACATAATAATGTAACTGGTTGATCAATATCACTAATGATATATTCACTATGATGATTCATAAAAAACAATTTTCTTCTATTGTTTTCAAAATTCCATTCTTAAAAAAATGAGTAGAAAGTATTCATGATGAATTACCTTAGAAAATAAATCTTGTGTTATTTTATTATGATAATAACATTCTAACAATGGTTGAAAATTAGTTTTAGAAATAACATCTAAGGATGTAGGGTATGGTTTCTTGAAAAAAAAAAGTAACTGTTTCATCAAACATAACATTTATAATTTCCCAAATAGTACAACTATTTTTTATTAAAAAGTCCATGTTATTTTTATGTCATGGAATAACCTAATAATATTCTTTTATCAGATTAGGGTGAAAATATTTTTATGTTTTCATTTTTACTATGAATGATTACATTGAAACCAAAAATATTATAGTGAGAAACTCTTTTTCATACTATTCAAAACTCATGAAGAGTTTTATAATAAAAATGAATGATTAAAAATTCATTTTAATAATATCAAGAAGATATAACTTCTTCAGTGAAAAAAAACATATAAAAACATTATATTCACTCAACATGGTTTAATTTTTTTCATGAATTGTTCTATTTCTTCATTCAACTTCACCATTTTTTGAGGTTTCTAGGTGTTGAAAACATATATTTTATACCTTTATAACTATAAAAATTTCAAAAATTTCAATTAAAAAATTCTCTTAGATGATCCCCGTAAATATTAATCATGGAGAATTTTTTATTTTTCTATATTTGGCTAAAAAAACAAAAAAACAAAAGGATTATGAATTTATTGATTGAAAATTAACCCAAATATATCTACTTCAATAATCAACTAATACATATAGAAAGTATTTCTCCCCCAATTCTTCCATTTTTTGTAGGACCTAGTATGTCCATGTGCAGTAACTATAATACATAAAATGTTGATACTTAAGTAATAGATTTAAAATGTGACTCATATTACTTACCATATTAACAATGGTCTCATATTTTTGAAGCTTCAAACCAACGTTTTGGTGGATCATTAACAATTCCATTCTTTGT
This sequence comes from Viscum album, assembly GCA_963277665.1. Lineage (NCBI taxonomy): Eukaryota > Viridiplantae > Streptophyta > Magnoliopsida > Santalales > Viscaceae > Viscum > Viscum album. Next base: position 387,780,080 of record OY728155.1, read on the forward strand.
CAATTTATATAAGTTTCTAAGTCCTAATTCCTCAACCTTATATTCCACAACCAAAATTTATTTTCTAGTCCACTAAGATAGGGTATTTCTTGGCCTCTATGGTCTTCTATTGTAGGTGTATAAACATTCTCATGTTGATTAGAAGAAAGAATAATATAATCCTTGGAACTATATACAAAAAAATTATCTTTAGTATGTAGAATAGGGTATTACTCATCAAATAATTGAAATCTTATTATAATGTATCACTAAATACCTAAAAGAGATAATAAATTATAAATTAGATATTTTTCATGAAGAAAAAACGTTACATATTCTTATAATTTATCCTTATTAATTTTCTTTGACTGTTACTTTTCAACCTTTCATCTTCATTGTCCTTAAAAAATATATATTACCAAAAATGTTACAAAAATATCCACTATCCCTTAGAGATATATTTTTTAATATCTTTTCTATATAGAAAAAAAATATTTTACTATCAAAACCAAAACATTTTTGGGTCTGGTATTATTAGAATACAATATTTTAGGTTACTACATTTTCCCAATTTTGTTTTAGGAACATGTAACAATATTATACAAATATTTATGATTAAAACATAGAGATTGTACTATATTCAAGGAACAATATTTATCCCAGTTTGAAAAAAAATAGATCATTTTGAAAAAATTTCCCTTTTAGAAACAAAATATTAGTTATTAAAACTGGGTTTTTACTTATCGTATACTTTACAGAACTATTTCCATGAGTTCTAATTTTTTTATAATTTTTTTAAAGTATTTCTTTTTGTGGTAATATTGGAAATGGTTTTTTTTAAATAAATATGTAGGAGTTGATATTATTAAAAAAATATTTACCCTCTTCAGTATATTTTTAGATAAAATTAATATTTGTAAAAACTGTTTCTCAGAAATAAAAATTTTGAATTTTTTTTTAAATATTTTGCTTTTAGATTATTTTTATTATGATTATTAAAAAGATATGAATTTACCTCTATTAAAATAGTTATTTCTGAATCAGCCGAAGGTTGTTCTACATTATAATTATCTATTTTTTTTCAAAATTTCTAATTCCTAATTTCTAAATGATTTTAAAATCATAACACTCATCATAAAAAGTAAGGATGTTTCTTATACTGCAGGAGAATCTTCATCAGATGGTGTAGAATTTTTCTCATCCAAATAAATTTAATTTTAAGTCATTTTATTAATATACTATGTAATATATACCTTATCCATGAAAAAATGATTTAAAACATGTAAATTTTAAAAATGAACTATGTAACTCTATCTATAAAATTAATTATTTTAAGTACTATAAGAAGAATGACCACCACTGTAACTCCATTCATCAGTATCTCTCCAAACATTATTATATTAATATTTTATACAACACATAGAATTTCTATCTCAATTATATTACTTTTGGAATTTGTTTCTCAGTATTGGAATATCATGTTGAATATGTCCATCTATCAAAGATTCATAGAAGGTGAAATTAGAATATTTAATTTCACTTATATACTAAGGAACTTTTTTTATCAATATTAAAAAAATAATTCCCAAATATATTGTTCCCTTTTTCCCAGTTTAGCCAACTCATAATGATTATGATCTAAATTTATAGATTAATATCTATCCACTAAGTTATTCACTATTTGTGATTTCACAACTTTCTGATGTTTTATAACATTAGTAAAAAAAGTAGTAGTTGAAAAGGAAACACATTCATTTTTAATGATTTCATCCCAGCATCTATTTTAATAGTAAAATAATATTTCACAATACATCCAATAGAATAATCTAAAGTAATATAATTAATCTCTCTTGTCTCATACACAATAGTTCTTTTGGATTCCAATTTAGTTATCATGATATCTAAAAAATCTGAATGAATTTCATCATCAAGGAATTTTCACTAATAGATTGTAAACAATTTATTATTGTGATGAACCTATGGTGAATCATTGAAAATAATTCTCTAGGTCAAAGATAAAATTTATGATATTATACTCTAATCCTAGATCTCTTGGTCTCAACAAATTTATAAGTTCCAATGTGTTTGACTATAATATTTTTCCATATGTTATTTTGAGGATGACCTGAATATATCTAACGGCACGTACTTGTTGTCCTAAAAAAATAATTAATCTAAATCATATATTTTAATAGTAACAATTTTTTTCGTGATGTGTAAAACAATTTCATTCCTTTTCAAGAATATTTTGTTCTCTAGTAGGCCTAAAAAAATTATCAACTCCCCTATTAAAAAAATCTTTCATCCTATCTATTTAGTACTCATAATCAACACTATAAACAATAAGTGGTTTGTTTGTGTTAAGATTATCTATAGAACCATCATTAATACCTGCAATCATAAAATAACATAATCTATATTATATAATTCAACGTTACTATATAATAATGTTTATAAAAAAACATTTTATATTAAGACATTAAAAATGTACAGTAAGTAAATAATATAATAAACTCACCAAGTATATAATTATTATAAACCCTATCTCATTCAGCATATAAGATTGTAGAGATTAAATTAAATGGATATACATACAATTGGGGGTGAATTTATTTTTTTAAAACAGATTAATAAGTTAAAACTAATCAAAAAATAAATATTTTTACTGTAAATTTATCACACTCAGATTTAGTCTATTTATTAGAGTCACCCAATCAAAACCGCATATATTATGATTATATTAGAGTAAAATATCATAATCAGAATGGATTTAATTAATAAAAATTATTTCTATTATCATATCAATAGTCACACTAATAAAAAAAATTATAGAAAGGATAGTATAATGATAAAGTTTTTATAAAATTCATAGAGAAATAGAAAATTGTACCAATATGCAATGCACTGGCTATGTAAAACTAAAAATTGATTACAAGATATTATTAAAATATTTTCCAATTTTAACTTTAATATTATGGTAGTCAATAATATTTACTAAAGGTATCAACTATTTTATACATAATGAAAATTATATCATTTTTTAATAGTAAAAACCCTGGATACGAATATGTGAATATATCTTTCTTCAAATCCCTAGATGCACTTGATATGGTATTTGTCATTTGTCTTACCAAAACTAAAAATTATCGATCCGATGAATTTTATTCACCATCATCCTATCACTGGAAGCCCTTGATCAAAAAAATAATCAGATTCATATACAAATTCAAATGTTTATTATTGAAACAACCATAATAAGGATTTCATAGATTGAGAACACTCTAAAAAATGAAATGACTATAAATGATAAGTTCATGATAAGTAATAACTAAAAGTCATTATATCTAAAATATATTAACTCCATACACATTAAATGAATCACTTTTTATAAGAAATTCTCTAGTTGTCAAATTTTGGAGTTTGTTACAAAAACATCAGATAGCTGGTTCTTGACAACTTATCTGTAACCGAATTTCTTACATCATATTGAATAAAACAATTCAATTGTTTATGATATTCATTAAATAGAAATTATTTTTCTATATTATAATTATAATAATTTTTTAGTTCTATGAACTTCTTTAAGAATTATTAATATGATAAACATTACATTGATCAATATGATTATTTTTTGTACCAGGGTCAAATGGATGGTCATGACTATTGTCATAAAAAATCACAAGACAAAATTATAACATATTGATTCATTAAAGGTAAGTTATATTTATTGAAGATATAATCATTATGATGATCATAACTAAGAATAGTATGTTTATATTCATAATACTTATGACCATTTTCTACATATGATGAAATATAATTTTCTATAAAAAATTATAAATCACATGAGAAATTAAAATGATAGTAAATATGTTCTAGGATAGTGCTTGTAATTTCCAAAACTAAACTAATGTAAATGTTATAATAATAACTTATGAATCAATTTTTAAAACATATGGGTTATATCATATATAAAAATAAAAATAAATTCACATTAAGATGGTGGTTTTTACATTCATTTAATATATATAATAATAATAATGAGTCGACATGGAACAAATTATTGAAATTTATTTTATCAAAAAAAAACAATGAAAACGTATATTCATATTAACTACCATGAATTAAAATATTCCCTTTTCAAATAGGTGAGGTTTATAAGTTGACATACTACCATCAGTGTCATATTTCATAAAAAACAAGTCAAATACACCATACCGATCTCACCAAAAGATTTGAACCCACTAATTTCCAAATATCCTTAGTGTACAAGGAGTTTATTTTTAAATATATTGATTTAAACCATTAATTAGAATCAAATATTTCAACAAACTCTGAATTGGAGTTAAATTAATCAACTATTAAATTTATATCATCATCATTTTTTCATAGGAAAATTATATATCATTGGGTATGGCTGAAACCATGTATGACATTAAATGTCATGTGGAAGATGAGTATGTTATTCTTTTATAACTATTTGTAGATCTAAATCAATATTGACCATTGTGGCACTACATGTTTTATTTTATTGAAGGTATCCAGGTTCAACTTTCCCAAAATTGAATCATTAACTTACATGTTTCATTTCAAAGAAATATTAATTTCAGGAATAAAATTCGTTTTATATATAAGGAATATAGAAATAATATTCCATATTTTCCCTATGATAAAAACAAAAATAATAATTTATCTAATTTATTGTTATGATTGTTAATTAGATTAATGTATCAGTGATTCACAACCCTAAATCCTCCTAAAATGAAATTTTGAGATGTTTTTTCCATATCCCATAAGGTGTCTTTATGAATACATTAGATAGAACCCATTTTGAAGTAATGTTGCAGTTTCCATTGAATCATAGAATAATGTTGGAAGGTTAAATTGTATCATATTTAATGGGACAATTTACAACATTAACTGATTCCTCATAACAAATAAATCATTGCACTAATGTGTTCTCATATGAGTGAGTTGTGGAATAAATGATCCTTGAATTCATGTATCAGGTTTCTCCAACATCGATTTTATATACGAATATTAAGGCATTTTCCTAGATGATTCTTTTCTTCATTACAAATCTCTTGAAATATTTCAAAAGAATAAAAATAAGTAAATTCAATAGTAATGATGATAAGGTACTTAAACTCACTAATTTAGTAATTACTCATTAGACCACATATATCACTATGTGTAAGATACAATTGCCGACTAGAATTTGATACAATTTCCCCTAAAATACTTTTTGGTCATTTCATCAGCTATCCAAGATCCATAATGATCAAATATTTCATAATTTAATTATTCTAAAAAACCATATTTCTTCATTTTTTCAATTTACTTTCCATTTATATATACTAGATAAAAATTCCATATTTATGTGGGGTTAGAATAAACCATGACCTTGTTATTATACAATTTAAATACAGGATAAACTATATATATAAGGTATATATGGTTTAATATATTCACAATACCATAAAACATTTCACTCACATATATACAAAAACTCTAGTTTTCAAAAAAGAATGAATAAAAATCCATTCAAATAGTTTATGAAAAAATAATTTCATTTTATAACCACAACATTGTTACAGTTTCCAAATTCCATAATTAATCCACTAGGTTATTTAGATAATCATTGTTGTCCTCTATCATAACAATACTATCTCAATTTTTAACACATATATAAACATAACCCCCCTTAAATTTTCCCAAATTTTATATAATATCTTTTTAGAAATATGTGGGGTGTATATCATGTATCTAATATCCATGTGTTGGAGAGAGGGAAATTAATATCTATAATGCCCACTTTAAAATTCTTATCATTATTCTCTTTGAGGACAATTATCAAACTTATTTACTAATATATAATTATTTATATGTCATTAATTAATGAGTGATAAAATTGATTGGAATGAGGGATTGTATTATATAATATATATATATATATATGGGTGACAATAATGAAATATATCTTTTCATTAAGGTATTTAAAAAAATCCTCCCACTACAAAGGATTATGTTGTATATCATGTATTTTTAGGACAACAAGATCCATATTTCACATTTAATTGATTCCATGTTCAATATCATATGAATAAATATATTTTTATATAGTGAAACCATCAATTTATATGAAATATAACTCTTCAATAGAAGAGTGGAATTTAAATTTTTCAAATCAATCAGATATATTTGTGATTAGATTTATTCATATGGTATCCTATCTATTATGTGTTTTGAGCTATGTGCCAACAAAATCGCACGTTGTGTTATTTTAACATAATGCTTTGTGCTATAGATATCCACCATGGATAAAATTATGGATTATATGGGTAAAAAATTTAGAATGAAAGAATAAATTTCAGTGAATGTGTTTATAGAATGTTACTCTATTTGGTGGTATCTCACATTTTTTATGAGTTGTATTATTTTAAAATATCACCCATTTAATATAAATCAGATGAATATTCAATATGTATCCCTTAAATATAAATCAATTAATATTACCGGATTTTTTTATTATTTTATTTATGAATATTTTAAACAATTTAGATCTAGATTACCATATTTCATTAGCAAAAATTAATATGTTCAATCTATATAAACGTGTAATTTTTTCAAAATACTTATTATATGTGACTAACCAAAAAACATAAATCCAAACATATTTACCCATTTCAAAATGATTAATCATTATACCGTGCATGACAATGTAATATAATGTTATAGAATATTTTAAATTTAAAAATATCCACATGAAAAAGATTCGATCCAATGATAGTCCAAAAACACTATTAATGAAAAATGATTTAGCAACCAAAGTAGTGGGAAGTTTGGACCAATTCCCTATAACCAATGAGATTTTAGTAATGAGAGATTTCAATTTTTCAATATTATAATACATTAATATATATAACATATTTTCAATATCTAAATTAAAGATGATAACTTCACATACAAAACAATTTAAAGGTAGATTGATGTTAAATAATATTTTATAGTACCTAGCACATATATTATTGCATATAAATATTATAATAATAAATTTTACACCTAAATTAAAGAATTTAAAAATTCTCATTTGATAAAAAATATATAAACATAAATACTCAAAATGATTAATATAACCAATAAACATTTTATTTTATTTTTATAAAAATGTGTACGTTATATGTAGTTTTTATTATTTAGTGAAAAAACTATTTACGATGGATAACACATATCATTTATGAATTATTTATAAACTATAATTATTTATAACAAAAATACTAAATATTTACAGTCTGTTAAAGATGTCATATATTAAGATTGATGTGAAAATTTTAATCATATTCCATGACTCAATCATCACATAAAATAAGAACTATCATTAAATAGTAAATCATACATTTAAAAAAGTCACTACTATAGCAAAGGGTTTGAATCTTATATTTAGAATACCCCACATGTAACAAAGAATAATTAAAAAAGAAAAAATATATGAAAAATTCTATTATGTATGGGATCTAGTGTTCTAACTCTAACACATACTATCATATTCAATGATATATTTAATATCATTATTTTGACACAAGTTTATTTTTATGAAATATGGGTTTTTATCCTGGCATATGATATCAATTATATCATAGATTAATATAAGTATAAAAATAATGATTTTAAACGTATAATACCTTATGGTATGTATATTTTCAAATATAATAATACAAATACAATTCCTCATTAAAATATCTTATATTTTAAATACAAAAATATATATCTAGTGGATGATAATTGGGCTCATCATTATGTAAATTGAAATTTGTACTTAGGCACATTATAATATGTATTTTCATCATGAAAGATGTAAAAGAGCATGTTTATTTGTTATTTAACATTTGATTACTATAACTTAATAGTCTTATTGGATCATCACATGATCCGTTAAGTGGAATAAACCCAATTATGTTAAAGATAATTCATTAATAATGATAATTGAACTTTGAAGAACATGAAATATTAACTATTGTACCAATAGTACAATAAGATCAATATTAATATGACATGTAATAGTTTTCTTAATTTAGATTAATTATCTGTGAACTAAATACACTAACCACCATAATAATAACATTATTGATGGTTTTAGTGTACAGTATGAGTAGTTATGATAATTCCTAAAAATGGAAATTCATCAACTTATTTGGATTCCTCCATTGAATGAGACTAATTGATAACCTGGAATCCATAACATGTGATCATTATATATAATTTATAAATAATTTATATAAATTAAATTTTATCCTATGATGGAATTAAATATTTATTTTTTAATTGGATGACACCTTCAAATCATACCATGATTGTATCAGATTATTATTTTGAGGAATATGACTATCACTAATCCAAACATACATTACATAACACTAGACGTCATTATATAAATGATTCTGTTCTACTGAATAAGAATGTAAAACATTTTTTGGGAATTATTTATAATCACAAGAATCATTTTTGGGTGGAAGGATTTTTCTTATTCTCTCTCGATTTGAGAGGGTGGAGTAAGAGAATTTCAATATATTATTTATAGAGTTCTAGAGAGGGATCTATTTGGGACATCATAATATTATCTATAAAAAATCATCCTGAATAATTATTATTAGGGTTGATAATGATATAATCATGTTTAAATAGATCTAGGTTAATGTCATAAATAACTTCACATAAGTAATATTATTCTATAAAAACCTGATGAACCCCTAGTCCAAATAATAATAATAATATTATTATTATTATTTTGTTGACATGTGATAATGTATAATTACAATTATACTATGAAATATATGTACTTAAAATTTCATAATAATTCTTCATCTTTGACCCACTATGGATTCATAATGGGTCTATGGATGTCTTAGGGGGGTGTATGGGGCTTGTTCTGAGCTCTGAATCTCCGTTAGTTGAAGATATCACTTCACCAAATTGTTAGTAGAAACCATGCCACCCAACTCGTGTGGTTTTCCCTAAACGTGTGGAGAATTTTAAAAGGGAATTTAAAGAACATGGTTTTCCCTAACTATGAACACATGTCCACAAACATGTCCATGTTGTTATAAAAGTATAATACAACCACAAGGCCTGGTTGCTGCACAGTTTATCAAATTGTGCGACCTCACCATGCATGGTCCCTCCTTAGACAATGGGAGTTTTATATTTGGATGATGATTTTTCCAACCATTTATCTTGTAGACAAAACATGTGACCCCCAATTTTTTGTGTGAATTTACCATTTCTCCATAGAAAATATGTTGACATACCCTTATGTATCCTTTTATCATTTCTATTGGCATGGTGATCTATTTTCGCATGTAGGATTCTCTAAGATACATTTTCATAGTTTTCATCTTGATTCATCATCCAATTTCCATTGTAATCACCATTGTTCATATGGGATTACCTCTAGTAATAATATTGATCCATAACCTCATTTCATCAATTTATCCCTTTTGTGAATGCTAATTTTATGTAGGGTCTTATTTCCTATTTTTAGGGTATTGATCTCTTCTTCAGTTTTCATAAGATCAAGTAAAATATGAAGGTCGATACTAGATGAAGGTATTTATATAGGGTTTTGGTACGTTTTCAATGACTGGTACCTCAATGTGCACCTATTTATAAGTTTCCTTGTTTTCTAAAACTACTGTATCACTGGACCTTGAAACAAAATTCATATAAATATTTTATAATCATTATACAAATATTATAGAGACTCTTATATACATGTTCATCACATCATTGTAGGTTATTACCTCATTGTCGATAACCCCAATTAGTGACTTTCTATTCTTATGACTTTGAAACCCAGGATAGGTTTTCCTACACCACCATTGAGGTGATCTAGACTTTTCCTTAACAAATGTTGGTGTTTTAATAAAATAAATTAATTTTTAATGTCTATTGAATTAATAGTATCACTAAACCCCTATAAAGATACGTATTTAAACATAGTAAATGAATATTTAAATAGTTAATTGGATGGTACATTTATATATATCAATTTTCATATCTAATTGAGATTCAATGGTAATTGGTAGCTTGTACTTATCCTAATATTTCAGGACATTGAAAGGAAATGGAATAAAACTAATAATTGAATATGGAATGAAAGTATTGAATGGTTGTGTGACCGTTTTATCCTTTCCACCTAATAAAAAATGGAACTTTTGGATTATTAAATGGTATGATTATTACATATAGAAAATAAAATAATGAATAATATATAATCATATTATTTCTTATAGACATTTATATCTATGCAAGAAATGACTGACTTGATCCATACTAAGATTCCCGAAGGAATTACTTGATCACTAATAGAATGCTATTCTAATTCAAATACTTCTATTCCATGGGAGATACCCATCTTGGTACGTTGTTCTTGTCAACTAGTGGATGCTTTCCATGACTCAATAGGATCCCTTCACATTATTTTTAGATATTAAGATACCTAAGATACTATCATTAGATCTTTATTAATGTATTCATACATGCGGTTCCATGGATTCACCATATTGGGGACATTCATTCATATCTTTTTTGTACCGTGTACAGGATCCTTGAACTCTATTAGAATGTATTATATTGGAATTCATTTGGTGATTCCCCATGGATTACACTAAAACACATTCCCAATACATCTTGTTATAATATTGTTTTTTCTCAAACCAATAGGTCATGGATGAATTGGTCATTTCCTTAAATGGTATTTCTACACTATTATCATTATAGGATTCTGGATTACACCTTGGATACTCTCAAATTATCTATACTATATATAGTATAGCTAGAAATATTTATAACTAGACCATAATTAATTATATGTTTACATGTTATGTTCAATATGAGGGTGAGGCATGTATGAGATGTTTACATTGTTGTATTTTATATCATTTGATATATACCTGACCAATATTTCATTTATATTCATAGAATATATTTATAGATATTGTTAATAGTGGTATACTATGATTTATCTCACACCCTATTTGTGCCACCAATATTACCTGAGAATGATATATATTTACATGTGTTGATAAGGGAAATAGTCACTCTTGGACACATGACTTTATTATTTTATTAAGATGGATATTAATGCTGGATCACTAATCCATAGCATGTTATGCTTGGTTAGTTATTGGATTATTCTTTTATTTTCTTGAGTAGTACAATATTTTACTTTGTATAAATGTTTTCATGATTCATAAAGACATGAAATGACATCTTTTTTATATATTATTTAGTTATATCTTTTTATTATTATATTATATTTGTATTTTTATATTTATTTCCACTATGTATCCTTTATTAAAACACTTCCAATATTTTTATCCATCAAATATTATTTTTTATTTCTCCACTATCCACTCTCTCATGAATGAATAATATCCCCATCAGTAGACCATGTTCCCTCGCTACTATTTGAAACCCTCTTGTGTATGAAGAAGAATGATTGAGACCACATGACCTACCATCTCAGGGGACCATTTATTTTAACCCGAGTCGGTGCCTCAAAATGTGGCCTCAGATTTATTTCATTTTAATCTGTTTTATTATGTGTTAATATAGAAAGAAGATGAATAATATGGTTGGAACTTGTTCATGGACAATTCAAGGCTGTAGGTAAGCTATTTTCATTGCAAATTCCATGTTTCCTGGGAATATAAATTATTTTTTTATATTTTTATTATTAATATTTTTTATCCTTTCGTAATTGCGTGATAAACCTATATAATGATATTTGTTATGCATTATGGATATTTACCTTGTCCTAGTATGATAAGGATCATTATTTCAGGCATCATTATAGGATCCTAGAATTCACATTCCATTAATATTCCATGCCATTTAGGTGGATTTCAATGCATGAAATTACTATGTTTCATGTGACTATTGACTGCTTCATAATGATGAGTAAAAATAGAGAAGGAAAAATAGTTTGGGGAAATGAAAAATGAAGTCTATTACTTCTGAAATTTCCAATCCCCCAACTAATTCATATTGGAATTAAAAAATAATTTTATTATTTGATAGAGACAATGAATCTGAGCAAAGAGGTTGGGGGGAGATCATCCAAATTATTTCTCCATCCATCTAGTAGTAGGGAAAAACATCTATGAGTGATTTTTTTAAAGACATCCATTAAATGATGGCTGGCCTTGTGATTGTGATGCCAAAAAAATTCTACATACCATGTAGCGGGAGTCTTTACCATCAAGTTAGATGAATAAAATGAATGGAAAGAAGTAAATATCAATGGTATGCCTAATATCAGTGACTAGATTGTTAGAAAAAATAACTAAGAGACTCAATATGTCATTATTCATCATTTTTGTAAACTACTATACCTCTAGTTTCATCCAATACAACACAATCAACTTCATCAATAGCACGGTACTCATAACAAAGATCCTACAAAAAGAAACATGTACAGAATGGTTAGAATATAATACAAGAATATGATTCCATGTAGAAGCTAAACTAATCCTTGAAATTATTGGAATTCGAGACATTGAAATCGATGGCATGAGGTTTTCCCTTCCAAATAAAAGAACAATGGTTAACCCACCAGTTGGAATCTTTATAAGATGAGGAGTTGATTTTTTCTTTTATTATTATTATTCACATAATGGATCCCTTATAAAATGATGAGAATAATTGTGATTCGTAATTCCCCTTAATTGACTAGTGAACTATCAGAAGATACTGTTTAATTCAAGGATATAGGGGAATACACGATCATTCCAGGAGTCATTGTTTCAATAGAGACCCTACTGAAACTGACTATGAATTCGAATCTTATGGGAGAGATCTCCAACAAGTTCTAAATATACAATGATATTATCCCACACATGATATTAACTACCCTTACATGATCATACTTGAAAATATATTAAATAATATTTCACAAAATAATCAACCTCAATGTGTAGTTAAAACTAGATAGCCTAATCGACCAAGAACGAAAACACCATTGACTCCAATTTGAAGGACTGATCTATCTACATCATAAAGATTAGATCCCAATTCACCAATGAAATATCATTCCCATAATGGGAATATTAGACTATAAGATAAGAAATATGATGTTTTGATGAAATTAGCCTTGGTACTGGGCATGTTGTCATTTCTGTTTGTTCTAAGTCTATTGAAAGATCATAGATAAGTGCTTATTGAGGCCTCATCAAGTACATATGATTTTGAAACTAATGTTTCTACAAATAAATTATGTTTTAGAGGTATTCATCATACATAGTTCTATAACATCATCTCTTTTATATACAACTATGATGATGTCATCATATAGGTACATGTCAACACCATAGACATATCTGGTAGGCTAAATGAAATTGATGTTAGGTGACACTTCATTTAAAATTTATAAGGAGTAAACCACATCCCATTCCAAGGAATTAATCATTTTGGATCCAATTAATATCAATTTTTCCACAATACCCAAATGTTTTATGTTAATGGAAATAATGGAAAAACCCTCCCCAGTGAAATCATGCTTTGGAATCAGTTCATGAACCTCTTGCCTGACACAAAATTCATGGTTGTCAGATATGATGTATTGTCGTTTGATCTATTGGGATGAACATGGATTCATCATCACATAGTTATCCCCTAGTGATACCACTAGTGCCTCAAATATTATATCAATGGTCAAATTGGGACATTACATGGTGACAATACCAATTTCAAATCTTATGATTCACACTAAATTAACACTTGTTTCTACCATAGTGAATAGAAAATGTCCATGCATGATAATTATAATAAGATTAATAATCCAAATGGAATGATGATGGTTACAACAAAAATATCAGTTCCATGTACGTCATCCCAATCCACAAAACCAAATAGGTGGCTCTTAATTCGAACACACATACAATTACTTCCAGAATGGTAATTATGAGAACTGATCCCAATAGTGATGGAGAAGTTGTTAAAACTCTATGAAATAATGAAAGCCTCCATATAAATGACATCATTGCATAACCTATGATAAAAAAATTCCCAATTTCAATAGTAGTACTGGAATCAATTATCAGGAAAGTAGAAGAAAATGAATAGGCTCAAATTTAGCTTCTCATCTCCCCTTCAGAGCTCCCTAAAATTTTCACACTGAAAAGCATGTCCTAAATGGTTCCCTCATCTTTCATATGTCTAGATAGAGACTCTCCTCCTCACTCGGAAAAACATTTTTCGCCACATACTCTGCAGGCTGAAGAGAAGGAGCTAAATAATTTGGAAGAATGATGAATGAAATAACATAGGTATTCCCATATTGAATATGAGGATTGTGTGTCCATCAATGTCGACCATCATATGGAGATAAATATTGGTATAGAAGAAAATAAATTAGTCACATTCATTATTGTGGCCATGAATCTCATTGAACAATATGTGTATAATTCCTTCCAAAATAAACACTAGTATTTGTTCACCTAGAACTACATGAGGAATCTTGGCCCTGACCCTGTGGTGGAAATCCATCACTTATGATTACCAAAAGTCCATCTTGGATAAAAGAACGCATCTATATGGACAACCTGGACTGATGCCTCTAAAATTGAGTTTGAAGATGATAAAGTCACCAAGTAAAACATTATCCAATAACTAAGATATAATATATGGATAGCCAAATTTTACCCTTTGTGGAACAAAGATGGGGAAATTATAATTTTCATCAACTTCAGGGATCTCAACTAGAATTTTCCAAAATATAAATTCCTTGTTCCAATCTCATAACTCTTAGTTGAAGAAATAGATAGATATTGTAACACCGTGACATTTTATGAGAAATATTTTTTTATGTATTATGTTATACACAACACAAATGGAATCTTTCACAACACACAATACTGACTTGTCTTGCATTACACGCAATCGTGACCTTCCTCGATAGCGTGTGTAGTACGCAATACCGAGTTTCACTAAACAATTATATATTATTATGGAATAGAAATTATGAATAGTATTAACTAAATTTTGAATTTTATAACATTATTATTCATCTTACACATTTTCAAGAACATGGTATGAGAACAAAATAATATTTTTGTGTAAAATATGTATTTTTCAAAAAATGCAGTTTTGCCGCCTTTTGATGGAGAACACACATTAAATCTTGTTTTTTACATGTTTATAAGTTCAATTTAACAAAATAAAATTCTTCTTTGAAATCAGGTTATATAAATTTACTTTGGATAAATTTTTTATACTTTTCTGATAACTTTTATATTATGATGAATAGTAAAAATACGCTAATTTTTAATTAAAAACAACTTTTTTCATTGAGATAATTTATATAGTAAAATTAAAATATTGAATGGTTTTAAAGAATAAATAGAATATATTTTTACCATTTAATATAATGTATGTCATTAGAATTAATTTCACATTGAATTCATAGGTAAAAACATTTCAATCATTGGCAATGTTTTAACTTCTAACACACGTTTTCTTGACAACAGGATTAATTTTAAATTAATTACTGACACTTATGTGTTTTAAATTTTAAAAAATTTATTCCATATTTGGAATCATTGGGTCCAATTTATGTTAATAGGCTACTTTTTATTTTTTGGTATTATGAATAGTAACTACGGTAAATTTTATTTACCATAGTTAAAGGTAAATCGGGTAATTAAGGGTAAATATAAGATTATAAAATAACCCTAAAACCTTCCAAAATACTATTGGATAAATAAAAGTCGACCCATATCACCTATGGGCCGGAATATATTTATTTCATGGACTTTTGACCATGAAATAGTATAATTATTATTAAAACCAAGGAAAGTGACAATATGTCACTCTCTCAAATCATATAAGTATTATAATTTTAATTGAGTGACAAACTTCATAAAACTTCAGATATAAATAGTATCTAGAAATCTAATAAAATTATATACATCATATGAATTTATTTATAATTTTTAGGGATTAAATAATTAAAATTAATTATGGCAAAATGATGATGTTAATATTATTTTATTAATTAAAATATAAAATAAATTGTTTTAAAAATATTAAAAAAAATATTATATGAACTATTTAATGTTCTCCACTAAATTTATAGATACATATGACATTTTATTAATCTATTAATGCTTTTAGTTCTAACATATCTTTTGTATATATTTTACTTAAATTCAAATCAATTAATAGTGTCAAAATTGACACTATTTTTATTTTATAAAAATAACATAGTATAAATTTTTTTTAAAATCACAAAAATATTTAAAAATTATAAATTAAAATTTATATGGTCTAAAATGTCATAAAGTGTCAAATTATGGAAAATTCACAAGACATATGTAATTATTTATAATAATTTAAAATTTAGAATATTATTACCACAAATAATATTAAATTGATAAATAAGGATAAATCAAGTTGATAATGTTTATAATAAGTTTTTAACATGTATAAATTTTATTGTATTATGATATTACAACCCAGTATCATCTAATCTTCGGATATGAGTCATTTTGGAAGTTTTTAAGCGGGGTTGGGATTTAATATAAACTAATATTTCTTATATTTCCAATGGTGCCCCTCTCCTCCCTTATAAAAGGGCACATCCTCCCTCTCCTCCTCACACCAATTTGAGACTTCTAGCTCGGCCAAACCATTCCCATTTCACTTCCACACTTCCTTAGAAACCTTTTAGAGGTACTGGTCTTCTCAAAAATCCAACTCTAGTTCCCTAAGAGAAAGTTTAAGGGAGGAAGTTCGAGAAAGAGGTAATACCTTCTACCGTTTTCTTCAAGTTCCATTCTTCTTCTACTCCCTCTTCTTTAGTTGTTTCATTATGAATTAATAACATTTAAATCCCTCATATACTGATATGTTATTATAAATACGAAACAATCCTTTTTAACCTCTTATCCATCCTATGGTAAACAAAATCACCGTGCGTGCGTACGTACGGAATACTGTCTCTACGTCGTGGTGTAATATCTTTTCCACCACCACCTTACTTGGATGGGTATAATGGTGAAAATAAAAAACTATATATGATTATTGTACAGTCTTATTGATTCTGAAATACTATACATACACTTCAATACAATTCCACGATCATGGGAACGATATCATCGATGGTGCGTACGTACGACCTACCGTCTCCACGATGTGATGCGACTCGTTCTATATGATCTTCATTTAATAATAATTATATAAATGAATTGAATGAATGAATATGATATTTATTACACGAATACCATTCTTTAAATGATATATCTATATCCTATAGAGAGTAATAAGAATTTATTCAACAAAACACGCATAAGAACATAAAGCAATAAACACCCAAATAACAAGTAGCAATGAAATATTACTACTAAGAAGATACAAATATGACCATATATGATATCATAAAAATGAATATGATTCTGTATTAATTCAATTGACATTATTTAAACCATATTACAGGAGGTCCGGATTTATTCGAAGCATATCAGACCTAAGGTAAGGGAAAATCTCACAATCTCATTTTTATCCGAGATTGTTTATACTTTAAAATTTACTGGGGAATATTTATCATCCACATCCATGTTTCCTAAATATTTAATATTATTTCCATCCCCCTACAATTGTTAAAATCCAATTTTACCCATTGGTGCATTTTTAGTAAAATATATGAAAGGAATCTTTTGTCATTTTTAGTACGAGGTACTTTTTGACTTTTCTGACCAAAGTAAGAGAAGAATGTTATTTTAACTTATACGGCATGAATGGATTCATAGAACATTATTTCCATGAAGCTTCCTTTACATGTTTTCAAATTTATTTTTAATCGACTTCTTTTAGTTTAAAATTATATGACATTTTAAAACAAGAAAATGTTTTTGAAGTAGAAAGGATATTTTCTTCAAGAATGGAGTTCAAGCATTTTATCAAAATTATTTTCCATATAAGATAATATAGGGTTCATTTTCTATCCCTATTTTTACATTTATGTGATTCTTTTGTTATGGAATTATTTTTATGAAGTCCTTTTATCTTATATGGATTATGTTATGATGGCACGACGTTTAAGAATCCCATTTTTATTACATGGGTTATGCTATGATGTATGATTTATGATTTTTGGAACACATAACAATGGATTCATTATGAGATGGGTGGGACCTATATATCCCTAAAATTCATTGGGTAATGATTTATATCTCATGAGATAGACATGGATGGAATGGAAGGTTTAACCTGTTCAGTGAAACAGGACTGAAATGAGGAGAGAAATCGGTTCAAAAATGGACTTTGTCTGCTAAGATAGTCTTGGAAATGAGTCTTGAATACTAAGAAATGATTTTTTATGATTATGTGTGTATACTACAATGCTTCATGTTTTATGTTATGATTGTTGACATTTCATTTCACTTCTATGATTTATACCATGTTATGATCTCTTTTGCATGATAAGATTTTCAAAATGATATGTTTTTATGAATATGATATGTTTGATATTTCTTTTTTTTACCTTTACTGAGCATTTGAGATCACCCTTTTGTATGTTTTATTTTTCCTAGGTCAGGAAGAAGGATATTAAGTAGGACGTTCCAAAAAGGGACTCTATATATGATGAAATAAATTGGAGACAACGTTGATGATTAAGGAACCAGTTGTTTATGTTTCCCAATTTCCATAGACACTATACCTATACGATCCTTTCATGGTTATGTTATATGTTGTAATAAGTATTATTCAAATTTAATGTAATGACCATGTATGTTAAGTATGGGTCGTTATAGTTGGTATCAAAGGAATGATATATTCAACCTTTGGAATCTAGGATATAAACGCCTTAGTAAGAAACCTAAGGATATGTCTAAGGATAGAACACAATATTAGTGTTTAGAAATGGCCATGAAAAACCTATGATAAGGCCTTAAGTGTGAAATTTTATTCTTCATTATGTGGTTTTCCTATTATAATTAGTGTTTCTCACACTATTCTTCTTAGTTTTAGTCAATGGCTGGAACCCGAAGGAACCGTGTTAATGTGGAATGCAACGAGCAATGCAATGATTGTTCCCCTGAGCAACAAAACGTTATGGGAGATGGAATGAAAAATATTGTAGCCATGCTCACACAACTATCTCATGCTATGAATCATGAAAAACTACCAAATGAGTAATGGAAGGAGCAACATTCTGTTGAATCCTTAATGAGGCAGCATCCACCTTCATTCACTGGGTCTTCTGATCCATTAGTGGATGAATAATGGATCAGTACCACTAAAAAGATATTTTCAGTTCTTCTGTGGAATAAACATGAAAAATTCATTTTAGAAGTATATCATTTGGAAGGTGATTCTGATCAATGGTGTAATCTTATTAAGAATATGAGGCAAATGGGTGAAATTGAGTCCATGGAATGGGACGAGTTCAAGAACTTATTTTTCAATAAGTATTTCCATCATATTCTTCAAACAAAGATGGAGAAGGAGATTCTTGAAATGAAGCAAAAGGATGATGAATCCATTGATACCTATGAAGGAAATTTTACAAGACTTCCAAGGTACGCTTCTAGAATTATTATCCATCCTGATAGTAAGACCAGTCAATTCTTTAGTGGCTTAAAACCAAGTCTTCGAAGGGCGTTATCCATAAGGGACTTTAATAGCTACAAGGAAATTGTTTGATGTGATCTCCAGGTTGAGATGGAGATTGGTTAACCCATTAGTCACATGGGTTTGATAAGAAGAGGAAAATGGAATTAAAAGGAAAATCTAAAGACCACACTGAAAAGAAGATGAGTTTTCCCTTATGGTCAAAGTGTGGAAAGAAACATGGAGGAAATTGTCTTAAGGGGACAAGAAAATGTTATAAGTGTGGAAAATAACGTCATCAGGCAATTGAATGTCGAAATAATGGGAAGAATATGTCTAATGATGCAAATAAATGAAGGGATACACAGAATGAACCTACTACACTTCAATTTTTCAGGTACAAGGAGATCGGGCATTATGCCAATAAATTCCCAAATCCAAGGGTTGATGATGATGATCGACGTCAACAAACTCTTAAGGCTAAAGATAAAGGAATGTCACATGCAATTACTATCAGCGATGTGGAGTATGACAACGAAGTGGTGAAAGGTACACTTACCATCCACTCTAAAGTAGAAAATGTTTTATTTGATTCTGGATCCACACACTCTTTTATTTCTGAAGAAATTTCTAAGGGTATCGTCATATTAACTCAACAATTAGAAGTTGTGTTGGCTGTGACAGCTCTTAATGGCACAACCGTTGCATCAAAAGTTTCCAATTCTTCTCTGATTGATGTTTGTGGGAAAGTGCTTCCTGTAAATCTTGTGATCCTTCCTATAGTGGAATTTGATGTGATTATTGGCATTGATTTGATTTCTTTATATGGATCCCATATCAATTTCCAAAGAAGGGAAGTCACATTTAATATTCCCGATCAATCTACAATCATCTATCGACGCAAGGATGAACATAACCTTCCAGTGGAAATTTCTTCCATATTATGGGTCTTGATTCCACTAAATGAAGGTTATTTATCTCAAATGGTTGGGGAGAAACTCACGATTAAGAATACTCCCATTGTACGGGATTTTGATTATGTGAGTTTGATGATGTCATTCAAGACGAATTTCCAGGTCTTCCACCAAATCGTGAAGATGAGTTTTTAATAGAACTCATACCGGGTGCTATACCTATTTCAAAAGACACCATATAGAATGGCCCCAATTGAGTTGTAGGAATTGAAGAAGAAACTCCAAGAGAATCTTGATAAAGGATTCATATGCCCTAGTGCGTCACCTTGGGGAGCACCTGTTCTATTTGTGAAGAAGAAAGATGGATCAATGAGACTCTGCATTGATTATCAAGAACATAACAAGATCACTATCAAGAATAAATACCCTCTCTCATGCAGTGATGACCTATTTGACCAACTATTCGGATCTCAATACTTTTCCAAGATTGATCATCATTCATGGTATCATCAATTAATTGGAAAAAGGGAGGATATACCAAAGACGACTTTCCGTACAAGGTATGGACACTATGAATTTATAGTGATGCCATTTGGTCTTTCTAATGCCCCTACTATCTTCAAGGATTTTAGGAATAGAGTCTTTAGAGACTATCTTGACCAGTTTCTGGTAGTCTTTATAGATGATATTCTTTTCTATTCAAATAGAAAGTAAGAACATGAAGATCACTTGAGAATTGAATTAAAGACCTTAAGAAAGGAGAAGCTTTATGACAAATTTACTAAGTGTGAATTTTGGCTTCAAAAGGTTACATTTTTGGGTCACATAATCTCAAAAGAGGGGATATATATGGATCCAGAAAAAATATAGGTTATCGAAAGATGGTCGAGAACAACAACAATAACTGAGATCCGAAGTTTTCTGGGTTTGGCTGGATATTACTGACATTTTGTGAATGATTTATCAAGGTTATATAACCCACTAACCATGTTGACTTGTAAAGGAGTTAAGTCTGTTTTGACAGAGGAATGTGAAAAGAATTTCAAGGAGTTGAAAAGAAGGTTATCCAGTTCACCAATGCTCACACTACCTTGTATTAAAGAAAGGTTTGTGATCTACAGTGATGCATCCAAGAAGGGAAGAGGGTGTGTTATCATGAAGAATGATATGGTGACAGCTTATGCCTCGTGGCAGTTGAAAATCCATGAGAAAAATTACCCAACTCATGATTTGGAGTTAGCTTCGGTAATCTTTTCATTAATGATATAGAGACATTTTCTTTATGGTGAAAGGTGTGATATTTATACTGATCATAAATATTTACTGTATACTTTTACACAAAAGGAGATGAATATGCGTCAAAGAAGATGGTTAGAGCTGATTAAGGATTATGACTTCTCAACTCATTATCACCCTGGGAAAGCAAACAAGGTGAGAGACACATTAAGTTGACAAGAAAATGATAGCTTATCCATGATGAGGATCACAAAAGATACAATGTTTAGGTATTTACAAAGGATAGATCTTGGAATTATAATTGAAGGGGAAAAATCATATCTTTCTCAAATAAATGTTCAACCATCTATATATGTGGTGATTAAAGAGGCACAAAAAGAAGATGTAGAATTACAAAAGAAGGTTAGAAATATTCCTGAATTCAACCTTGATTGTAATGGGATAATAAGGTTCCGGAATCGGGTTTGTGTTCCTCCCATCCCAGAATTAAAGAAGGAGCTACTGGATGAGGCTCATAGTTCTTCATTCTCTATACATCCTGGAAGCACGACGATTTATAGGGACCTGAAAGAGTACTTCTAGTGGGATGTCATGAAAAGATATGTTAATGAAGGTGTCTCTCGATGCTTGGTTTGTCAGAAAGTTAAAGATGAGAGACAAAAGTCTAAGGGAATGTTACAAACATTACCTATAACAAAATGGAAATTTGAAAACATCACTATGGACTTTGTCACCGGACTTCTTAAAACATCCAAAGGCAATAATTCTATCTGGGTTATTGTTGATTGTCTTACGAAGTCAGCACACTTAATTTCTATTAGAGAAGATTTTTCTCTTGATCAGCTCGCCAGTATATATGTTAAGGAAGTGGTAAGATTGCATGGAGTACCACATTCCATTATGTCTGATCGGGATCCGAGGTTTAATTTTATAACATTATTATTAATCTTACACATTATCTAGAACATAGTAAGAGAACAAAATAAATTTTTCAGGGAAAATGAATATTTTTAAAAAAATGCAGTTTTGACACCTTTTGATGGCGCACCCACATTAAATCTAGTTATTGACATGTTTATAAGTTAAATTTGAAAAAATAAAATTCTCCTTTGGAAACAAGATATAAAAATTTAATTTGGATAAATTTTTGATACTTTTCTGATAACTTTCATATTTTGATGAAATGTAAAAATACGCTAATTTTTAATTAAAAACAACATTTTTCATTGAGATAATTTATATGGTTAAATTATAATATTTAATGGTCTAAAGAATAGATATAATATATTTTTACCATTTAATATAATTTATGTCATTATCATTAATTTCCCATTGAATTCATAGGTAAAAACATTTCAATCTTTGGCAATGTTTTAACTTCTAAAACCAGTTTTCTTAACAATGGGATTAATTTTAAATTAATTACTGCAACTTATGTGTTTTTAATTTTAAAAAATAGATTCCATATTTGGAATCAGTTAGTTCAAATTATTTTAATAGGCTACTTTATATTTTTTGGCATTATGAATAGTAATTGCGGTAAATTTTATTTACCATAGTTAAAGGTAAATCGGGTAATTAAGAGTAAATATAAGATTATAAAATTACCCTAACACCTGCCAAAATCCTATTAGATAAATAAAAGTCGACCCATATCACCTAAGGGCCGGACTAGTTTTATTTCATGGACTTTTGTCCATGAAATAATATAATTATTATTAAAACCAAGGAAAGTGACAATATTTCACTCTCTTAAATCTTATAAGTATAATAATTTTAATTTAGTGATAAACTTCATGAAACATCATATAAAAATAGTCTTCCCAAAGATAATAAAATTATCTATATCATATGAATTTATTTATAATTTTTAGGGATTAAATAATTATCATTAATTATGACACAATAGTGATGTTGAAATTATTTTATTAAATAAAATATCAAATAAATGGTTTTAAAAATATGAAAATAAATATTATATAAACTATTTAATTTTCTCCACTAATTTTTTGGATTCATATGAAATTTTATGAATATATTAAAGATTTTAGTTCGAACATATCTTCTGTATATATTTTATTTAAATTCAAATAAATTAATAGTGTCAAAATTGACACTATTTTTATTTTATAAAAATAACATGTTATAAAATTGTTTAAAAATCACAAAAATATTCAAAAATTATAAATTGAAATTTATATGTTAAAAAATGTCTTAATATTTCAAATTATGGAAAATTCACAAGACATATTTAATTGTTTATAATAATTTAAAATTTAGAATATTATTACCACAAATAAAATTAAATTGATAAATAAGGATAAATCAAGTTGATAATGATTAAAATAAATTACTAACTTGTATAAATTTTATTGGTTTACTATATTAAAACCATATCTCATCTAATATTCGGATATGAGTCATTTTGGAAGTTTTTAGGTGGGGTTGGTATTTAATAAAAACTAATATTTCTTATATTTCCAAAGGTTCCCCTCTCCTCCCTTATAAAAGGGAACCTCCTCCCTATCCTCATCACACCAATTTGATCCTTCTAGCTCAAAAAACCCCTGCCCATTTCACTTCCCCACTTCCTTAGAAACCTACTAGAGGTACTGGTCTTCTCAAAAGACCAACTCTAGTGCCTTAAGAGAAAGTTTAAGGGAGGCACTTCGAGAAAGAGGTAATACCTTCTATCATTTTCTTCAAGTTACATTCTTCTTCTACTCCCTCTAATTTAGTTGTTTCATTATGAAGTAATAACATCAGTATCCCTAATATACTTATATTTTATTATAAATAAGAAACAACCCTATTTCTCCTCTTATCCATCCTACGGTAAACAAAATCACCACGCGTGCGTACGTAGGGAATATCGTCTCCACGCCATGGTGTAATATGTTTTCCACCACAACATTAAATGGATGGGTATAATGATGAAAATAAATAACTATATATAATTATTTTAATGTGTTATTGATTCTGAAATATTATTCATACACTTCAATATAATTCCACGATCATGGAAACGATATCATCGCTCGTGCGTAAGTACGGTCTACCGTCTCCACGATGTGATGCGACTCGTTCTATATGATCTTCATTGAATAATGATTATATAAATGAATTTAATGAATTAATATGAAATATATTAAACTATTACCATTCTGTAAGTTATATATCTATATCCTATAAAGAGAAATAATAATTTATTCGACAAAACACCAATAAGAACATAAAGCAATAAACACCCGAATAACAAGTTGCAGTGAAATATTACTACTAAGAAGATACAAATATGACCATATATGATATCATAACAATGAATATGATTCTGTAATAAGTCAATTGACATTATTTAAACCATATAATAGGAGGTTCGGATTCATACGAAGCATATCGGACCTAAGGTAAGGGAAAATCTCACAATCTCATTTTTATCTGAGATTGTTTATACTTCAGCATTTACAGGGAAATATTTATCATCCAAATCCATGTTTCCTCAATATTTAATATTATTTCCATCCACCTACAATTTTTTAAATCCAATTTTACCCATTGGTGTGTTTTTATTAAAAGATATGAAAGGAATATTTTTTCATTTTTAGTACGAGGTACTTTTTGACTTTTCCGACCAAAGTAAGAGAAGAATGTTTTTAACTTATACGGAATGAATGGATTAATAGAACATTATTTCCATGAATATTTATTTACATGTTTTCATGTTTATTCTTAATCAACTTCATTTAGTTTAAAATTATATGTCATTTTAAGACAAGTAATTATTTTTGAAGTATAAAGGATATTTTCCTCAAGAATGGAGTTCAAGGGTTTTATCAAAAATATTTTCCATCTTAGATAATATAGGGTTCTTTTTCTATCCCTATTATTACATTGATTTGATTATGTTATGAAGGAATTATTTTTATGATGTCCTTTTATCTTATATGGATTATGTTATGATGGAACGATGTTTAAGAATCCCATTTTTATTTCATGGGATATGCTATGATGTATGATTTATGATTTTGTGGAACACATAAGAATGGATTAATTATGAGATGGCTGGCACCTATATCTCCCTCCAATGCATTGGGTAAATATTTATATCTCATGAGATAGACATGGCTGGAACGGCTGGTTAAACCGGTTCAGTAAAACAGGACTGAAACGAGGAGTGAAATCGGTTCAGAAATGGACTTTGTCTGATAAGATAGTCTTGGCAATGAGTCTTGACTACTAAGAAATGATTTTATATGATTATGTGTGTATGAAACAATGATTCATGTTTTATGTTATGATTATTGGGATTACATTTCACTTCTATGATTTATAAAATGTTATGATCTATTTTGCAGGATAAGATTTTTAAAATGGTATGTTCTTATGAATATTATATTTTGATATTTCTTTTGTTTACCCTTACTGAGCATTTGAGCTCACCCTTCTGTATGTTTTATTTTCCCCAGGTCAGGAAGAAGGATATTAAGTAGGATATTCCAAAAAGGTACTCTAGATATGATGAAATAAATGGGAGACAACATATATGATTTATGAACAAGTTGTTTATGTTTCCCAGTTTCTAAAGACACTATACCTATATGGCCCTTTCATGGTTTTGTAATATTTTGTAATAAGTATGCTTCAATTTTTATTTAATAACCATGTATGTAATGTATGGGTCATTATAGATATTAAGACCACATCTTCATGGATTTTTATTCATGTTTTAACCAAATTGGGATGGACCAAGAGGATGAAGAAGTGACAACATTAAGAGTACCCCATGGAGTATTTATATATTTTTTAGTTCACATTATCTTGAAGAACTTCAATGCCACATACCTACATGTCATGAATTTCATCTTCAATCCCTTCCTGGGATAGTTTGTGGAATGTTATTTTTATGATATAGTTGAAAAATAACTACAAACAACCAAGAACTTACCAAACATGGACATAATATTAAACAATATATGATAGAATATCCGGATGATATTCCCCATAAAATATTCTTTCGGGGTAACCTCAGAATCTTTTCTCAGATTTTCTATATTCCATAATGACATCAATATTGAACTTGAGAAAAAATTCCATCCTTAGCATGTCATCTCCTCAAAAATAGAAATAATTTAGAGTAATTCAAGGATAGTTGTCTTATATCTAGTACTTCATAGATAACATTGTATCATTGTTTTTTCCCTTAACCACATCGATGAGGAATGTTTTCACATACCAATAGAGCAGTGACTGTCAAAAATCATTTTACACCCTCATGAAATACTTCTTGACCCCTCCGGTTTTAAATACACATGTTGATTAAAATCCACTCATTCCCGATGTGACAATCCTAGAGAAATAAATGAGTTCTTTATTTAAAAAATAAATTTATTTAGAGAGTTAAAATGACATCTTTTATCATAGTCAGACATTTTATGACCATGAGACACCTTATTTAGATAAAGAGAAGAGTATCCATGTTTTAATAATTGTAGTACACAAAATGTGGCACTACCAATATCACCACAAGGCCTAATTGATCTCCTACAATAAGCCACTAAAATATATCCTCAACTATGGAATGTTGAAATGAAATATTACATATTTTGAAATTATTCAACAGTAAGTCGATATATATTTTGTTCATCAGAATGTTGTGAAAGGACATTCCTTGGTAGATTTTCTTGGAGATCACCAACATGCAGATGAATCATCATTAAATATATAACTAATTTATGAATATATGTCTTCTATTCAATATGGAATGGAAATGTGAAAAATTTATTTTGACAGTACATCTTGAATCCCTATGTGGAACAAAATGGAAGAACCTAAGATCAACAAACATGGCTTTGGGATTGTTCATATCTCCCCAACAAATGAATCCCTACTATAATCTGTAAAATTTTCATATGGTTGTACCAGTATTAATGTGTAATATGATTCCCTCATTGCAGACCTGGAATTGGAACTATAAGTATCGGTAAACCACATTGAAGTGATTGTAAACTCATATTTTGTAATCGAACATATCCAGTGGGGAAATTCTACCAGAAAAAAACAGTTGACCCACCTGATTGATTATGTATGAGGGTTAATGATATATTTCCTCTTAGAGACAACATTGAAACATGTTCTGGGATCACATAATTATAGAGATGATGTTTTGAAAAATGCATCTATATCTTTGGAATATCAAAACCAAAACAGAATAGTCATAATCAATGACCACTACTGCATTGTATCACCATTTGTTCAAGTCAGAACAGTGGAGATAAAAAAACATAGTGTCATACATGAGTCATATGGTACTACCATGGGATGGATGATATCAATTAGGTAATAAATCCAATATATAATACATCCATTAGACATAGATGGTAAGGGGAAAAAATTGTGACAAGCTATTAACATCCCCCTTTATGATGTCCCAAATCATAGGGAGGTCCTATAAAAACAAATATTTGATGGAGTCCTTCTCATATGTATCGATGAAGTAGAAACCCTGACTATCCGGGAATAATGACATGTAAGAGCATGTGGTTCCCACAAGTCATGCTGTAGGATTTCTACTCAAATATAATGACATGAAAACTTCTAGCCTTCAATAATTCATGATTGCACTGAATTCTCCCGGAAATTTTGTTCCTTCAAAGATCATTCCAAATTCATCCATCTACCCCTAGAGTTTCTATATACAACCAAATACTTATGAACATTAGTCATATGGTGAAACTTTGTAGTGGTTCTGTTCCTAACCTTCTATAGAAAATCAGGTCAAATATATCTTAACTGATAGTTATTTCTTATCTAAAATGGATAAGGATATACCCCTAAAAACATTGGGTCCAAAAGCATCACTAGTTTCATAAAATCCCACATCATTACTAGATTTCGTGTACGCAAAACCATACTTATGAATAATTGTTCCAATTTATATTATAGTAAGGTAGAGAGTCTATAGTCTGAGTAATATATAAAACCCATTCACTAATCCCAATATAATGTAGTGTATAATGGTAAAATAGAGGAATCAAAAAGACCTTTATGAGAATAGTCTAGAAGATAGTGGATATGGATAAAAAATGATGGGCTAAAAACCTCTGGCATGCCATATGAGCTTACCAGACTATGACATGTGCTGCTACATGGGTGAACTCATACTCAATGGTATATGAAAACAAATAAGTCCTTTTAATTGATGACTAATTTCATTCTCTAAAATTTTCCATCTGTGACAAAATATCCATTGTATAAAAACCCAAAAATGAATGGATAAACTACAACTTCTTATTGAGAAACTTTTTCTCACAATTCAACACTTGTAAGACATTCAATATCAGATGGAATTGGATTTTGATGAGAAGTTCCTCCTCAAATAATTCATATAAGGAGAACCATTATTTTTCCTCATGACACCAATGATAATAGGGAATGAACCAATTTAACTCAAACTGATGTGGGAGGGACATTACTCAATAAACAATTTCCACTCCAATTGGTATTATTCTATGGTATCAATGAATTGAGTGATCGTTATGATGCTAAAAAAATTAATGTTACATAATAAATACTTCATGTAATAATATAGATCATTTCCCATCTTTAATATGTCAATATGTGTTGTCGGACATTGCCGCATAACCATAAAAGGAGTGAAATCACATCCATTCTGCATGATATTAAACTGCTCAGACATAACTTCATTATCACAAGACAATAAAATGTATGGAATATAGTTGTGGTCATCTAAACTAAAACAGCAACACCCATTACTAATTACCACATGACATTTACATACATAGTTAAAGTCTTTATCACTTGATGTTAAGAATCCTTGAACGACAATGACATGAGAAAATCATTGTGGTTCCTTAATTATGGGCCTTTATCTCCTTTGTAAGTCCGATTCACATACATATGAATGCTCTGGTGGGTCAAGAGGTCCTTCTGGGTATATATGAAGAAGGATGGATTGGAAAATACCTCCATTATCCCCCCTTATATCGTCTCCACCCTGCGGTGGCACTTGGGAACCCATTATGGGCATAATTCCTATCATTATCACATCCTTATCCCATAAAATAAAACTGTATGATCTTATCCATAAGTAGACCATTATTGATTATAATTCAAATGAGATATGTAGTGATTCTCAAAAATTGCATTTTAGGTCAATCCTTGATTGAGGGAATGATAATCCCCTTCCATTTCCCTATGTAATATTCATATCTAGACAAGGAACCTTTCTGAGAAATATGGATTGATTCCCATTACCAAAAAAATGTGTAATGATGCCGAAACATTGTGTTATTCTACCTACCATCATCCTATAAAATACTAAACCCCATTATACATATCAAAGACTAGTTGATATGGGGAATAATCCTTTCAGAACTATGTGTTTCTTGATTCTTGTTCGTGCATGACATGTAGATACACCTTGGACGTGTCCCCTGGTGCAACCTCAATTCAACTTTTCACATTATGAATCTCACATCCATGCCATATGATGTTATAGTGTACTCTCCTTCAAGAACTAAATATGTATTTATTATAATCCCAAAGAGATACATAGTGATGCTTGCATAATATCTTCTAGCCCATCCCCAATAGAATCTAAATTCCTATATCCTTCACTTTTACTTCCATTATGGTGCGGAAATAACATTTCTTGATTCATGTATTTCACATTGATATTCAATCATATTATATTATGAGTTTCAATATAATGATTCCCCCCATAATAATGGAATAACAATTCATATTTGGTTTACCATTGTCTAGGATGAAAGACCGTAAAAGATACACCAGGTGTCCCCAACACATGGTAGTAACAAACATGGTTTCTTTAAAAATCATATGTGTCATGATTGTCATTTCAATGAGATATTTTGTGATGTTCATAAATCCAATCTCGTTATGAGCCTCATAAAATTATAGGAAATATCCATTATTCTTTTGTATAAGTTTTATCTACATGAGAAGATGCAATATGATTTCTCACCCTATGCATACACCCATAACAAAACAAAATCCCTAATTTTGTCCATACATGAATTAAATCAAGGTGGGGGGCATTTATTTATAACTACATATGGTTATTACTATTAAGATAAGTGAATTAGTGAAACTCATGTCCTATCCCATATCCCATCATTATTATACCATCAACCATCACGTCATGACACCACCATCCTTACTGTATGATGTTTTACTACATGTTTAGTACCACGATGGAATGACATTAAACTACATGCTACCATAAGAACTAAAAGTGGATTTATTCTCATTCCAATGAGGTACATAATGATTGATAATCCCCATATCCTAGTACTAGTTATAGGGTAAAAATTAATACCCCCTCTTTTGTGTATGAATAAAGATATATACATGTGCTCTCAATTTGGATCCACTTATAAAAATATCCGCCAATGAAATAAGGATGTACCACTTCTATAAAATCATTAGATCTATGTACGGGACTATACACTTCATAGACCATATCAATCCAAATGCTTCCTTTATGCATAATAATATTGCTTCCATATTCCATACTCCTAAACTTGTACACATTCATATCTTTATAATCATTCACAAACTCTTGTTGACAGAATATCTTAAACTTGAGGACATATATTCTTGAATGTGAAAAAATATTTTTGAGATGGTTTATCAAAATCTAACCCATGAAATATGATTTGTAGACACAAGATCCCACTATATGAATATGCAGTATGTCCCCTAGTTGGCCCTTCATAAAATAGCCCCCCGAACCTGTTATCTAATTAGTAATAAATTATTCCTCAACATATTACTCTTTTTCTTCAATATTGACGACATTATGTTGGAAAGTATGATTTGAATTAGTTATGCGGTCATCTCCCACATAATTTTCATATATCTATTATCCCTATCCATGGTCCTCCAAGAAAAAAGATAACAATTTCCTCTCTCATGTTAGAAATATGCTAGAATGACCTTTTTAAGATAGGACACATGTCACCTGTTTTTCTCTAATGTTATGGACCTAGTCCTACTTCTTAATACTAGAGGAACCATATTCTATATTCTTGTCTCCAAAATTCATAGAAATATCGTAATTTCTAAATAAAAATTTTCCCAAATGTGTTGTAAAACACCCCTATTGGAATTGAATGAGATTATCACCAATTTGATGTCATGTTGGCCAAGTGATTCCACTATTGAATATTCAATACGTACCTTTTTTCCTTACATAAATCAACACATATAATGGGTTTGTCAACCAGACATAACTTCATTGTTCATAGATAATCATTTGACAGCATAATCTTGTTCCACATACCCATCCTCAAATCTGGGGATCCCCAAATCACATCAAACAACATTATTCCCTCACAAATTAATATAGTATCATATTTTCAGGTAGGTAACCATGAATGTGAGAATTATTAATTTTTATGATCCTAGCTAAAGACGATAAGTTATATCCCTCGTAAGATCATTTTTGTACAACTTTAATCCAAATTACAGTAGTTCTTCATAGAATTAGAATGAAATGAAAAAGATAATTTCCTTATGGGAAAACTTCAAACTACACTACATATTTTCCTTACTGAATTACATTAAACAAGATGTTGTTTTGACCCTTGTTATGAAGGGTACTTCCCCTTCTCCAAAATTGGCTATATAAAAAAATGAACCATACATCACACTCACCAAATACATGTAGGACGGGTTTACTATTCATTTCAAGTACCAATTCATATTCAATTGTTTACTTAAAAATCATTCATTCCCAAAACCTCTTTTTTATGGTCTCAATAAATCCTAATATCTATAAAATTCCTTTATACCTGATCAATAGAGTTCTATAATTAATGGGATCTCCATTATTTTACAATACATTAACACACCCATGATGGATTGGCATAGGTCACCCACAAAATGAGTCTGGATGTCTTAGAATACAACTATCTGACTATGCAGTAAGAAACCTTGTTGGCCTTTCATTAAAAATCCATCATAATAGATTTTTCCTCTAGTGGTAACTTCACCATCAAGAGGGACCTCTTCTATTATTTAGTATCATGTTTTTTATTTGGATGCCAAAAAATCATGGCACTAGATTGACTTTGGGAGCATATGAAGAATTTCAAAACATTAAATCCCATTAAACCTTTTTCAAATTTTTATTTCAAAAACATTATGCTATAAGTCGTTTGATAAAAAATAATATCCTTATTATTTAGTCATTCACGACATTAAAATTATTTCAAAAAAACGTTAATTACTTTATATATAAAAACATATAGAGGTAAATCTGTAAAAATTTGAGTCTCATATAACTGTACCTACACACTATATGGTTTAGGAAAAAAAACAACTAATGAATGGAAATATGAACACAAACATGTTAGAAAGAAAATCAAAAACTTAAATTCAATAAATACAAGTCTCAGTCAAAACATTTACTTACCATGAATTTGGTAATAATTAAGGTGATGATATTAGAGGTTACAGAGTTTGTAGGGTTATTTATATGACCCTATAAATAGTAAAACTGCACTAACTAGTTCTACTAGATTTGGAATAAATTAGATGATTCTTTTACTTTTCTGATAGATTCAAATCCTACCAAATGATGTTAGAATGGATCAATGATACATAATGTTACCATGGAACTAGATTTTTTTCATTCTGAGAAAACATAATTCAAGGGGGGGATTTGGTTCAACCGTGAAGTGTGTTACATTAAATTATCAATAGAATTCATAATGTTATACTCAAATAGACACATAATATTGTTTTATCATATACAAACACCCTGATTTCTAGATTATAGGATTTTAATATCGTGTATTGAAACCTAAAATGTCCACAACTAGACCTAAAAAGTGCATGGGACACCTGAAACATGGGCATGCACCAAGTACATACACAATAGATTTTAACATTGGACCTACGCCATTGACTTGTTCTAAGGAATTTCACATTAGACCTGCTCGATGGACCTGCACCATAGACCAGGACATTGGACCTTCACATTGGACCAAAACATTGGTCCTTCCCATTGGAACTAGACATTATAACATCACATTAGACCTGCACCATGGACTTCTTCCATGGACATGCACATTGGACATCTGGGAAAATATTCTTCAAATATGTTCCCCTATTTTGCTACAAATAAGACCCATTAGCTTTTTATTTTAACAACTAGAAAAATCAAAAGACGAACATATCTCCGGTTGCATATCCTATTCACTCAGGTCTCTATAAATTCCCATTATAGATATCCAAATCATAAGAGAATTTTTAATTAACAGGGATAATTGAGATCAATTTCCCTTTAGGGTCAACAAAAAATACACCCTCATGGGATCCCATTATCCCCTAGGGAGAAACCACATGTGTGGGGTCTGTTTACATAATAAGGGACCTATGTGAAACCGCTCCAATGACACCAGATGTGAACCAGGGTGTATAGTATAAAGCCTCACCCATTTTTTGTTTACATTGTTTTACATTCCAAAAAGAATTCCCACCTTGAATAGACTTAAAACCCTAGTTTGAATCATTTCTAGTTCCATATATTCCTTGAGTGAGGCACCTATTCCCATTAAAACAAGACATATTTGAGACCC
This sequence comes from Viscum album, assembly GCA_963277665.1. Taxonomy (NCBI): domain Eukaryota; kingdom Viridiplantae; phylum Streptophyta; class Magnoliopsida; order Santalales; family Viscaceae; genus Viscum; species Viscum album. The sequence goes on from OY728155.1 coordinate 387,814,443, forward strand.
TCATTGAGTCTTCTTTCATGCGACCGATGGCAGGAATCCTCTCTCATTTGGATCCTTTTTTATGGAGTGAAGTGAAAAGCTCCACCAAGGATTTTGGATTTTTAATACCATAATGGGGGTGCACCTGTGTATCTACCTTTCAGATTATTATTCCTATGTTTATATTTTTTCAGTAGTTTTCCTACCATGGGGTTTGGCACCCCAGGGTAAATGCATATTTGAATTCTTATGGTAATGGGGACCTCGATCACTGAATAATTGTTGGGATGTTCTTAATCGTGGGACTAAGGGTAGAACCGTGCCCAACCAATGTTGTCTATAAGTCATGGAGCCTCCTATCCTATGAAGGGAGGGTGAGGATCACACTTTCATTTTCTTTTGACATGGATTGATATCCTCATCCTCAACTGCAGGACAAATTCAAGGGATTCCAACTTTGAGTAAGCACTTATCCTTTCTTTTAGGAGGTTTCACTCCTACTTATCCTCTTCCACATTGCATGTGGGTTGAAGGGGGGATGAGAACTATAGTCCTCTACTCCCCTACCCATACGCTTTCCCACTTCCCCCACTAGAGGAGGAGAAGTGTGGTTTTTTGGATCATCTACTACCTCCTTGTCCATCTTATTCAAGCATGACTCATTCAAACTCATGTAGACATAGGGGAAAACCATTATTGTAGAATCCCCAAAATTGGATGCATTTTTCAGTAGGGGATCATCCTTTGAGTTTCCCTCTTAACTTCTTCCAGAATTCCACCTTGTGTCTGGATCCTCATGTATACACCTTCAAGAAAATGTAGATCATTTGGCTTCTGGAAATTCATGTTTCCAATTTTTTTTCTCTCCATGCATGGCTCAAGATGTCTTAGAGACATATGATCGTCATGAGATCCTCATAATACCCAATACATGGGATTCCTTTTCAATAGTATGCCCAATCATGTTATCATATATGAATCCTCTATAAGAGTTAGCTCTGAATTATAATCAATGTTAATCCTTTTCAAGAGTAATACTCAATCATATCCCCATCCACATGGAACCATTCATTGAAACTATCCATAACATAAACCTATAAAATGGACAGACTCCTCTATGTGACTAATAGAACTATGTGGGTTTTGATTCCGATCCACATGGGATATGTAGGAATCCCCATAGGGATTCATAACCAACCCCTTATATCCACACTTTCCTATTTGGACCACATCCCCTGTATGGTCTGATTTAACCTAGAAATTCATATCCCATCCACATTATTATGGTTTCTTCAAAATTATTCCCACACAAGAATTAACAAGGAACCTTCCACATATACTTCATTGAAACATGACAATAAATATTATGGTCAGGTTTTATCACATGATCAAAAAAGGTATGATGTGTCTCAATAACTGTCATTAAACTATGTGGGTAATGATTCATTTCACAAGGATACAAAGGATCCATATTCAGGGGTCATTTTCACAATATAAAAACAAATCCAACATCCCTATATGATGACATACAATAGAGTTTCTCACTGTGTTTCAAGGTAAAACATCATCAACATAATAATGACCAAAGAATATCTAATCAGTACATAAGAGGATACCATCTATGGATAATATGTAATGAAAAAAAATATACTTCCATTAATTAATAACCTCAGATACCTAAATATGATTATAAATTACATACATGTTAAAAATTGATTTTTTACATTAAGGGTGTTACATGATATAATTGGTAATTAATGATAGATTCATGAAATGTTCATAAGTCCTTAAGTGAGTCCTGGTTTTGGAAATAATTCTCCCATAAAGGGTGTATTAATCCCATACTCCCATCCTCTCGACCAATGTGAGTAATTAAGAATCACTAATTAAACCTCCAAATGATCCCATGCCTTTGGAAATTAGGTTCCTCATGTATAAATCATTGTTGGGTGATTCTTGATCCATGAAAAAACATATTGAAAACCCTTCAAAAATAGTAAACCCCAAGAAAATGATAGGATACAACTCAACCTAGGATATCAGTCATCAGGAAAATGATTCTCTGATGGTAGCACTCTCTCTAAGGCCTTTTACCATAGGTTTTCTATTAAACCATAATATGGTTAATGGTATGAGAGAAAATGCAGCTAGGAACATGTATCATGAAGGTGACCTAAGAAGGGGGTTAGATAATTAAAATATATATGTATATTACTCTATTTATAAAGAAATAATATGTCTGTTTCTATCAATGAACACTGGTTTATGAAGTCAGGGATCATGTTTTCTGACAGGTATCAATCAGAATTGGATATATATGTATATGGAGGAAAGGGAGTTTTATCCCCATTATATTGGATCTTTTTTATTATAAATAGAGTTTGTTCAGTAGTTATGCAGTTTCTTTTACCCCTAAGGTATTTTTATATGCATGTCATCTTCCATGTTTCAAATATTCATCATTAAAATGATGAAATGTCTCTTATGTTTGGTATTATATGAGTTTCACATAGATTTCAAATCATCATTTATGTATTATCCTATATGTTTCATTGACTTTTGAATAAAGCCTCTTTGAGGATGGTATGTCTTGTTAGTAAGAGAGTTATAATAGTGTGGTCATGTAGAGGATGAATCTTGGGACCAGGAGACTCACATGCATTCCCAATGGTCAAATTTATTCTCAAATATCCTTATGCTGATTTTGGAAGGTCAGCTCATGGATAAGTTCTTTTAATGGGGAAATAATAGAAGAACCCAATTTTTATACGATGTTTTTATCATTTAAATATTGGTCTCGTTCATTATCTTGGACCTATTATACATTCCTAATTAGTTAATTGTTGTTTTTGGGGTGTATGAGGCTTGTTTGGAGTTGGAACCAAATCCAGTTGATGAAAGAACTATACCACATGGTTAGTAAAAACTGGGCTTCCTAATATGCATGTTTATCCCCAACTATGTGTGGTGTTTTAGAAGGGAATGAAGTGTGAAACTTTTTCATGACCATGTGACTAGGACCCCATTCTTGTGATGTTAATTTGAAATATTTAACAAAACCACATAACATGGTTCAATAATAGTTTCTATGAATTTTTTCCCTTATAGTATGGGGTCCCCGATTAGACAATGAAAGGTGCAGAGTTGGTTCATGGTATTTCAATCTTTGTAGCTCAACCATTTAACCCCTTTTTTTAATTTTCAATTTCACCCTTAAAAATATATAACCATACAAATAACTATCCTTCAATCCTTTATTTTATCATGCACTACCTTTTTCTCTAGTTGGATGATCTCAAAAACCATTATAGTGTTTTTAATCCTGATTTATCACCCCAACTCAGATTCGATCACTGTTGGCCCCATTGGATTCATCTAGGTATTCAATTTGATGAATATTCATAGTTAATCATCTGAATTCATCTCATAGATTATATTTTAAGGTATAACCATAATCCACATTATAATGGAATTGATTAATTCTTTATTTTTATTTCGATTTTGGACATACTAATGGCTGTTAATGAATTAGTGGAGCCTTATAATGATGAGTTGGTGTTCAATAAAATGTCCCTTAATGTCTTTCCATTTTATAAATGTTTTCACTATGTTCACCCTGGTATCATTGGGAAGTGATTGTTAAATTAATTTTCAATGAATTTTTTCTTCTAATAATGAGTACCTTTTATACATTATCATAATATCATTATAGTTTAGGACATTAAAATTGACCACCCTATGTATGGACTATCTTTTATCATCATCTTTTTTAATGTCATGGGTTTACCTACACCACAATTTGGGTGATATGTACATTCACTTAATGAAGGTAATTTTTTATATCCAATAAATGAAATGTTAATGAATATAACGTAGACATTATCAGTTACCACTTTATAGGTAACTGTTCTAAATCAATCACAATATATTTTCATTATTAAAGGGATTTCAGAATTTTATATATCACTTGTCATAGTTAATTTAAATGGAATGATAATTGATTGAATATCCTTATCTCTCCTTATCTGGATTTTGAAATAAAAATTAATGAAGCTAATAATTGAATATAAAATGAATATAATGAATCTCCTCATGTCCACTTTATCCCTATCACGTCGTGTGAATGGAAGTGGAATGAAACATATAAATTCATAAATAGAATGAGTATTACATGGGCTTAATTATAAAATTAATTGTGTATAGTGTTTTTATTTCACCGAGATGGTTTTATATTTACATGATTGGTCAGAATTGAATCCACCTTGGATTTTTGATGGAATTCCTTGAGCACTCACAATATTTCATTTGGATATGAGGTGGTAGTTCTCAAGGGAGATATCCACATTTGAACATGGTATTTTTATACAAGAAGATTTTTGACATGATAACATATGATCACTTCATTATAGTTCCTTATATAAGGATGCCTCATATATTCTCATTGGGTTTTCCTTATGTATTTAGAGATGTGGAACCAGGGATTCACCACCATTGGACCCAGTCATTCTTAGCATGTGCTTATCATGGACATAATCCTTAGAATTTTATAGAATCTAATATAGTTGAATGCCTTGAGATATTCCCCATAGACTACACTCAGACCCCTTTTCTAGAGTGCATGTAATAAATATGATTTGGATTGACCTCTAAGATTGAGGACTCCTTAGTTATTATAATGGATTCTATTTTAGTATTATCATCATTATAGGATTATTTTTTATTACTTTGATCCCCTCACTTTAACTCTATTATATGTAGTATAGTTGGAACATGTTATAACTATAACATAATAATAAAATGATTTCATCATCAGACACTAGTTGATGATGAATTATTTATGTAATGCTTAAATTATTTTATTGTCTTTATTTATATATACACCTGAAAACTATTTCAATTTATTTTCACCAACTTTATTTTATATACACTGTTGGTGGTGGCTTGCATAGATTTATCTCGCACTATATCTGGGTGGAAAATGATACATGGGATGTTTATATATATGAAAATGTTGATATCGGGACCCCCCACAAATAAACCAGACATTATTATCCTATAAGGATAGTGTTGGTTAACATATGACTGAGAATGAGATCATGATGCATGGATAATTTTGGTCTTCTATTTCTATTCTTTTGATTAGTAATACTACCTTCAACATGGTATCACTGTTTTCATACTTCAATGATACATGACATGGATTCATGTTTGGTATATGAATTAGTTACCATTTTTATTATTATATTCAGTTTGGATGTTTATATTTATTTCTACTTCATATTGTTGGTTATAAGTATTTCACTATTTTTATCCATCTCATATATTATATATTTATCTATTGTGCTCCAAATTGATATATGCGAATAGTCTCCCTGTGGACACACCATAGTTCCCTAATGATAGTCAATAGTGTCTGGCATACCTGGATGTGCACTTGATAAAATGTGGCCCGTCGACTCTGGGATCCATTATGTGTAACCAGGGCCTGGATTGACAACTAAACACATGGATATAAAATATCATTCCATAAATAAATAAATTTTTTTTATTTAAATGATATTAAATATATCATCTTCAAGGAACTATCAATTTGGCCAATATTTTCCTAATATTTTTTGAAAATTCAATAAATACAATTTATTATAATACAATAAGCATAACTCAATTTTTTTTTATAATAAATAAATAAATATAATATTCATTTAATTGATAAACAATAAGTATTAAATCATAAAATCAATTCTATTTTCTTAAATAACTGGTAAATAAATAATTTTAATCAATGAAACATTGATAATTAATAAAAATGTTGGGAATAAAATTTATTCAATATTATACATTCATATAAAATTTAAAAAAGGTTCTTAACACCCCTACTGTGGGACCCTTGCTTCTCCTCTCTCATTGGTATTAAAAAAATGTCCAAATTACAATATTTTCACCTAAAAACATACAATGGAACAAATAAATTAATGTTTCATTTATATAATGAAAATCAACCACATGTAAAGGAAAAATGTGAAATATAATCCCTCTATCATGAAATTCATAAAAAAATAGGTTATATACTATTTTAATCAACCAATGTTCTTGATATCTCTTTTTTACATTACAAACAATTTCAATCCAACAAAACAACATGGAAATATTAATCTAGTAGATGCTTTGACATTATGCAGTCGAGTATAACAACATCAATTAAATAATTAAATGGGAAATTTATTTCTCAACTAATTCACTAATGTAATATTTGTCATGAATAACTCATTGAATTATTCATTATTTTTTGTATGTGTCATCATGTTTTTTTATAATTCATCAAAGTCTGTTACATGTGATATAAATTAATAATAAAATTAATTTCTATTGATAATTAGACAAGTTAAATATAAGAATATTCCCCGACTCATTTTAATGAAAAATTTATACTTGTCAGTCAATTTATCACAACCTCCCATATTGGAGATTACCTAGGGAACAAATAATGAGAAAAGGTCTCAATATATTATAATCCACCAACTAATGATAGAATATATCATCTGTGTCTCCCTATATAATATTATCCAACTATAGAATATGTATTTAGGTATAATATCATAGGATCTCAAGGATTCCGTCATTGAAGGGATATGCTATGAATTTTTAGGGTGATAAAAACCCATAGAACATTATTACATATATTGTCACACAAAAGAACAATCATGATGTGATAATTAACTTTTAACATTAAAACGTAATATATGTAATCAGTATGAATGTAGTATTTGGTTCTCAAGAACCAACTCTAACAAACACTCACTTACACTAAGGTTAAGTTCTAACAACTCATTATTCATTATCTATCACATAATATTCATAAATCTATTTAGATAAGGATTTGGTAAACCCGATCACCGAATTCTAAATCTATTGAAATCTATTTACTATGACTTCACACCTCTATGAAAAATCATTCAAGAGGAGATAATTCTATTATATGTGATTTATCTATTGATGTAAAGTTGTATCCTCAGTGTGAACCACCTTTTCATTGGCATAAAAATATATTAAGAGTGGTTATCTAATTTTGGTAACTATAAAAATAACATTGAAGATGTTTTATATTAAAATTTATTTCTTATTTTCCTTATAAGTTGTAATATACTGACACTCAGCTATCAAGTCTTCTAAAACTTTCTATTTTGATATCTCCTACTCACAACTATTCTATCGAGACTGAATACATAAATGGACTATGATATAATATCTTTTTTCAAGATATAATCATTACATAGCTTGATGAAAAGATTTTTGCAGCTTCCATAGACATAGACAAATACCTTAGTATAACATATACAAATAAGATTAACATTAATAGAATTCTAATTTAGTTCTCCCAGATCATCTTGATATATGCCTACCACACTTATGTAATCGACATCATAAATCCTATAAAATAACAATTAATACATAATTTATCCTATCAGAGAATAATATGAGATTATACTGATTTTAACACCGTCTTTCCCACTATTTATATCTCCATATATCCTATTGTGTTTGAGAACACATTTTCATTGAATGATGTATAACTTCTAAAAACGAATCCAACCCCATCTCATACTATTCCATACAATTTTTCTTCAGTATTTGGCCAATATATTTGTCCTGTAAAAGTTATAATAACATCATGGATCAATCCTGAATTATAATGATATGAAGGATGTTTTTTGATTCACCAAATTCCTACATGGAGAAAGAATTTTTTAGGAAGACCTTAGCAGACTGTAAGAAAAGTATATCATTTCAAATAAGTAATATGTCATAAAAATATATGTTGTTCATTTTGGACTACCCATTATGGGTGTTTAATTGAGTGTCCAATAAAATTACATTAAAAATTACAACAAACAATTCCCAGTATAATAATCTCATGCTAAAATGATATTATAGGTATTTCTAATTTGATGCTTTAAAATAACCTCTCAACTATTTGATCGATTCTTAGATAGAAAAATATTATGATTGTTATAATCATATGAGGTTTCTCAAATGTTATTAAATCGTATAAATATAAATCAAAACATATAGATATCTAGACATTTTTTGTAATGGATATGTGAAATACAATATAAAAAACATAATCAGAATTATATTGGAACAAAAAAAAGAATATAAAATTACAAGGGGTTTAGTCAAAAGATTAGACATAAATCTCTCCACCTGAGAGTCACTTAATTTCATGTATTTATATTAAAAATAAAATAATGATCCAGTCATTAGATAGGTTATAGATTTATATAATGCAGTTGGATTTCTAGGCCAGTACATAACTTCTTACATAGTTTTTATGGGAGAACGAATTTTAAATTATGTTGTGTACGTATATCTCAGTACTATTATTTAATGACCTCGAACCTTGTATCCTTGATTTAATGGATAAATTTTTTACATTATCAAATGATATAGGAGATCACATCCAAACAAATCAATTAGTTTTTTAGTATTGGTAAATTTGATATAAAACATTAATATAACCTTATATTTTAAAATATAATATAAAAACACATAATGATGGGAAATATTTTTCCTACCTGAACGTATTAAATGATCAATTATTCATATAATTAGGAATAGATAAATATATTTGTGATCTAAGAATCATTGTAGGTGCTACATACAATCTAATATATCTTGAGTAAATAGTACATTATCAATATGGGATGGTAAATAAGTACAAATAATCTAATTAATATCATGATCATGAAGAATAAAATGGCATGTGAAAATTCAGATAAAATGATTACATATAAATAATCGCATGATCATAAAACCTATACATTTATACTATTTAGAATTATCACAGTGAAAATAATAAACAATTTATTAATAAAGGAATCAATAATTAAAGGCAATTGAAACTTACCCTCAATGATTTGTGCCATGAAAATTTAAACAATGTGTAGGAATACTCCAATAACTCATTTAATAATGACTGACAATTGGTTTTCCTCATTTGACCTATCAATGATATGATGGGATATCTATAGCGGGGATCCACTCTTCATTGAATTTAAAATGCATTTTTCATTTATTCAACGATCAGTTCATTTCATAAAAAATATGGTTTATCAATTAATACTTTTAGTGATTAAAGGATATATATTTATCAATATTTCCTCAATTAAACCATATAATTGTAATAATAATCACAATATTTAATAATTTATTATGGTTGTGGTAATATTTATATCATCGATACAAAGAATATTCATATTTAATAGAATTTTATTTTCAAGGGAAATAGAAATGGAAATGACTGAATCGAATTATAAAACCAACAATACAATGAAGAGATAAAGATATCAATCGGTTCATCCGAAATATATGTTTTATAATAAGACCATGTCATTTGAAAATATATTGTTATTTTAAGTAAAATATTTAAATAAATTTGGAAAATTATTTTTATTCATAAAATAACTAATATGGTATAGAAGAATAAAAATATTATAATATGTTTTAAATAATGAGGATGTTTGTTAAAGTCATAATCATTTAAAAAAATTCACTTTTGTAATGAATGTAAAAAATGAAACTTCTTAAAGAAAATAGAAAGTCATAATATAAATGTAATCAATATAAAGGATAAAATTAACATTCCTTAAAAAATCCTTTGAGTTATAAAAATGATTTTGTAGAGAAATTGATAAATATATGGTTGAAAGAATAATATATCATATTAAATGAGAAATAAAAAATATTTTTCTTTTTAATATTCAATTGATTTTTCCATGTTATAAAAAGTTTAAATGTTGTATGAAAAAATATATACTCCATAAATAATGTTAGGATAAGAAAATTAATGGATTTTATTAACGATGTATTATAAGATATCTTCAAACGAAATATTGAAATTCAAAAAGAATAATATTGAATGATATTTCCATACCTCTTTTGTAACTTTTGAATTATAAACTATAGAAAGACAAAAACTATTTTAAACATTTATAATAATTAATTAAAATATACCACACATAAATATAAAAAAGTTGTAATATATAAACCAAATAAATGTAAATGGGTTCATAATATAAAATATGCATCAATTAAATAGAAATTGATATGGATTCCATTGCTACTTTGTTAGATTATATAACCCCATGTAAAAAATAATTTATTAAAATGACACAATAAAATATCTTTTAGTAAATATATTTTTACATGGGGTTATATAAGCTATCATATCAACTATAAATATTCATTGGAAAGATAAAAGTATTCCTACAACATGTTATATTTTTATAATTTTTAGACATCAAATAATTAAAATTAATTTTGACACAAAAATGATACGATATTTACCACATTAATAAATGATTTAAAAAAATAAGATCATAAATATTAAAACAATATCCAAAACCTATGTATTTCTTATTGGGTGATTTTAATTCTAACATCAGTCATCTTATCGTTGATTTTAATGATTTTGGGACCTTTTTATACAGAAGATACATTTATAATAAAATAATTAATTCAAACTTTCCTTAAGATCCCATCATCCCCCTTATAAAAAGGCCAAAATTATTACTCATTCCTCACACCTCTCAAGAAACTTGGATCATCCGACCCTGGACCAAATAAGCTATTAAGATCCCTATCCTCCTCGTAGATGTCTTAACTTAGGTAGAAGGCACTTCATGAAGTCCTTTTGGTTCATACCAAAGGGAGTTACCAATATTAAAGGTAATGATTCCTCTTAACTTTTTTTTCATTTATTTTACTTCTCCAACCCCTAAACTCTTTTTATTGATTTATTTTATAAAAAAACTAGTATCATAAATACACTAGTATATTTTTATGAGATTTATTTGGACTACACATACACACACCTTCATCTAATACATGAAGAACGTTCTGTTTCTGTGGATGGAAATATAACACCTCATGAAACGATGATTGATTGATTACCTCTTATCGCCTCTCATGGTGGCCACTATGATGTAACTGTATTTTTATATGATATGTATTATGTTTATGTTTTCTTTATTCTTTTGTATTTTACATTTATATCCTACCTTTATGGTTTCCCTAATGGGGAAACACGATAATTTCATTTAAGGAAGAGCGGACTACCGCCCCCTCAAAGTGATATGACTCATTAATGCCATATGTGGGATGTAAAAAAGAATATTTTCCATGATATTATATGTTATATTATCCTAGAATTATAATATACTTATGAATCATGATTTTTCAATTCCATTAACGTACAAAATAGAAATGAAATTAGTGTTCATTCGTATGTACGACTTATCGTCTCCATGAATGGTGCATTACATTTCTTATCTCCAAAATATTAAGTACTATTATAAATAAATATATATATTAGATATATATGATTTATATGATATATAAATCATGAATATCATTCTACAGATAATGGGCTATTGACGACATGAACAACTTGTAATTATATGGTATTCATTTGTAACTGAAGTACCAAATATCGAAAAAACAACAATTATTAACATAAATGATTACATAATGTTTATAAAATGGTAATAAGTGATATAAAAGGAATAATAAACTTTAAAAAAGTTCTTAAGAAATTATAAATAAACATTACTTTATTATTTATGATATTAATGAATGAACGGGTCAAGTCGGACACGAGGTAAGGGACTTCGTCTCAATCTCCTATCATTCAGGCATATGAAGATAATATATACCTACTTCTTTTACAGTGTGTATAAAAAACCCTTTAAATTTTATTTTCATTCAAATGGAATATTTTTTCTACGAAGTGTTTTACTAAATAAAAAAACAGATTTTTTTTATTGTTTGCGGCGATAATGATCTCTACGCTGCTGTAACCATTATTTTGATTCCTCTGTAAGCATTAAGGTTCTCTAAAATGAAAAGGAAATCACTTAATCTATTTTGGGAATATTGGTATTAAAAATGGTTTTTGAAATGGATTTATTATTTCAATATCATGACATTATTTCTTTTGATTTCAAATTAAATTTTATTAGTGAAATTTTTATATTTGCAATATTTTATGTTTTATGATTTGATAATGGTACTTGGACATTAGATGGGTGGTTACGTGGAAATCCAATTGATGTGTGTTGTCATGATAAACTAGGATGGGTAGTTACATTATAACCTCCAATGAATTGGGTATTGAAGTTGGACGTATGGGTATTCCATATAGTGATATGTGTGGAAATTGAGTGTATGGTTATTCCACATTAGAATGTTAATGTCCAAAGTTACCTTTATATGTTATGTGTTATTTATATGTGTTTTATGGTAATATTTTGGTTACAAAAGGGTATGAAATTATCTTTTATTCAGTGATGAGTATTTACTACTTCATAAAGGTGAAAAGCATTACTTATGATAATGTTTTCAGTGTTTACTTATAGTTTTGAGAAACTAAATGTTTTCCTTCGTTGTGTATCCCTTACTGACCTTTTTATGCTCATCCCAAGTTTTTGAAATGTTTTTCACCAGATATAAAGTGGAATAGGTTCAAGGTTGGGATCAACGAAATGTCATGCTGTCTAAAATAGGGAACAAGACATGACTCATTTTTCAAAAGTCTTTATTTTGTGAAAAAAATGGAAACTGAGTACATTTGTCAACATTTACTATTCATGTCGTCACGTATATGTTATGGCCTAATTCTCTAAAACTCTAAACTTGAAAGGATACTCAATTTGAATAATTTTTTTAATTCAATATTATGTTTATATTTATGTTCGGGGCCTTATAGTTTGTACCAGAGGTCGGTTTATACAACATTATGAGTTAGGGTAATGTTAAATTAATATCCATAAATTAATTTATGTTAAGATAGAAATTATATAGCATTTAAATATTACCATGTTGCTTGACCTTATATATTTTTGTTTTAATAATGGTTTTCCACAGAGGAAACAGGGAAACTATGTTTTGATGACATCAGAAGGAAGACAACATTCCAAATCAGCCACCTGAGATAGTCGGAATCAGAACTGAATAGTTTGTTACTATGATGGAATAGTGTAATCAGGCTATAAATGGTGGTGGTATCCATGAACGAGATCAGCCAGATCAACCATAGAGTAACATATCGGTAGTGGATCATTTCATGAGGCAACATCCCCCATCATTTATAGGATCATCCGACATTGTTCTAGTAGAAGGGAGGATTAAATAACTAGGGAAATTTTTTGATGTTATGGTGTGTTCAGAATATAAAAAGGTTAGTCTTGATGTTTACCATTTTGAAGGTGAAGCTGATTAGTGCTGGTCATTGTTGAAAAACATCAGGGATAGTGAGGATATTAAGGATTTTGATTGGGATGAATTCAATAGTATTTTTCTTGAGAAATATTTTCCTAAGGGACTTCGTCTTAAAATGGAAAAACAATTCTAGGAATTGAAGCTGGAGGATGGCTCAGTGGCTGCTTATGAAGAAAAATTCACTCAACTGTCAATGTATGCTCAAAATTTCATATGATATCTTGGTAGTAAAATAATCCATTTTACTCAATAAAAAATACAATGTATCGAAGGTCATTAACATCTCGTGAGTTCAAAAATTATGAAAAACGTGTTTCTTGTCCGGAGAAAGTGGAAATGGAGTTTTTCGATGATCATGTGTTCTTTGAAAAAAAAAATATGTCAAGGTTGGAGGTGAAAGGGAAGAGCATTTCAAAAAATTCTGATGGTAAGAAACTTATTTTAACAGTTTGTGAAAATTGTGGAAAAAATCATGCTGGGGAATGTCTATTGAATTCTGGTAAGTGCAACTAATTTGGTAAAATGCGACATAAGTCTTGAAATGGCACTAAAAAAGATCATGTTAATAGTAAGAGAAAATATGTTTTATAGTCAGTAAATTTTTTTATGTGAAATTAAATGGGTCATTATACAAATTGGTTTCCTACGAAGAAATCAACTGATGGAAAGTAGACAGACTACAAGAAGAAAGGGGTGGTGAAATCATTTATAACTACTTTATCATATGTTGGTCCATCAAATGATTTAGTATCAGTTAAACTATTTGTTTGTTCAGATTATGCCAATTTGTTGTTTGATTTAGGGTCTACACATTTGTTCATTTCTAAGAAGTTTTCTAGTAATTCGGGAATTACATCTCAAGATATGAATCCTGAACATATGGTAAAAACACCAGAGGTAAATGTTGAGATAAAAAGAAATTATAAGAACCTTCATTTCCTTCTTTGCGGAAGGAATCTCCCTGCAAACCTTATTGACATCCTATAGTAGAGTTTGATGGTATTTTGGGTATGGATTGGATATCTATTTATCATGATAATATTTATTGTAGATATAAAGTGGATTCATCTCAAAAATATTTTCAGTTTAGATACAAGAATGAACTATTTTTTTTATAACATATCAGGATACTGAGAAACTATTTAAAGATGGAAATAAATGTCACCTAGAGGATATTGTTGAAAATAAACTAACTGTTCAAATTAAAGATGTGTCAATGGTAATTTAGAACCTTGATGTTTTTCGTGATGAGTTACCTGGTATTATACCTGATCGATAAGTTAAATTTACTGTTGACATGGTTCCTGATGCTAAGCCAATTTCAAAACCCCCCTATCTGATGGCTCAAATTGAACTTTTAGAGTTAAATAAGCAATTTCAGGAGTTATTAGATATAAGTTTTATTCGACCTAGAACATCACCATTGGGTGCTCATATTTTGTTTGTTAAAAATAAATTTGATTCAATGAGACTTTGCATTGATTATATATCATTGAATAATATCACTATTTAGAACAAGTATCATTTTCCTCATATCGATGATTTGTTTGTTCATCTCTAGGGAGCTCAGTATTTTTCGATGAATGATTTGAGTATGGGGTACCATCAGTTGAAAGTAAAGGAAATGGACATTCCGAAGACTGCATTTCATAGAAGATATGACCATTATGAATTTTTAGTTATGCCTTTTGGTTTAACTATTTCACCTTTTGTTTTCATGGATCATATGAGTAGAATATTCTATGATTTCATAGATAAGATTGTGGTTGTGTTCATTGATGATATTTTGGTTTATTCCAAAATTACAAAGCAACAAGAAAGGCATTTATGGGATTTCATGAAAACAATAAAATAAAATAAACTATTTGGGAAATTCAGCATCTGTGACTTTTGGTAATATAAATTTCTTTCCTTGGTCACATTGTTTCAAAAATGTAATTAATGTTGATCCTGCTAAAAAAAATGTTGTTGAATAGTGTCAAAGACCCACAAAATATAACTAAGATCCGTAGTTTTCTTGGTTTAGCTTGTTATTACTAGGGGTTTATTGAGAATTTATTTTTGTTATCATTCCCACTGATTAGGTTAACTCAAAAAGGTGTTATGTTCATTTGAACAAAATAATATGATGATTGTTTTCAGAAATTGAAAAAAATATTGGTGAACGATCCAATTTTGGAACTCCCTTCCAGAAATGGTGAGTTTGTTATTTAAAATGATGATTCGTTGAAAGGACATGGATTTTTCATTATGAATAATGATCAGGTAATTTCTTATGATTCACGTTAGTTGAAACATCATTAGTTAAATTACACTACACATGATTTGGAATTATCTGATATTGTATTTTCAATTATAAATTTAAAGGCATCATTTTTATAGAGTAAGATGTGAAATACATACTGACCAAAAAATTGTGAGGTATATATTCACTAAAAAAGAATTTAACATGAGACGTAGGAGATGGCTAGAATTAATCAAGGACTATGATTTCATGATTCATTACCATCCATGAAATTAAAATAATGTGGCTGATGCAATGAGTCAAAAATGTAATTCCTCGTTAACCATGATACTTTTGAAACGATGTCCTTTGGTTTTTGATTCTATGGAATTTTTCATTGATGTTTTCAGTGCCGGAAATTCATCTATTTTATTTCAAGTGTTAGTGAAATTATCTCTATCAGAAAAAATAAAGAAAGCACATAAAGAAGACAGTGAGTTGCAGAAAAAGGTACAGTTGGTTCAGAAGGGTATGTTGCCTGATTTTAACATTTATAATGATTGTGTTTTGAGGTTTGTAAAAAGATTATGTGTGCCTTTTGATTCACATTTGATGAATGAGTTGTTATGTGAAGCTCATATTTCACCATTTTCAGCTCATCCTGGCTGTACTATGATGTACAGAAATTTTCGGCATTATTACTAGTTGGATGGAATGAAAAGAGATATTATAGATTTTACTATGAAGTTTTTGACTTTTCAGTAGGTTAAAGACTATTGGAAGTTACCCAAAGGGATGCTTCAGTATTTACCAGTTCTAGAGTGAAAATGGGAATATATATCCATGGACTTCATTGTGGGATTACCAAATACATCCCGAGATAATAATGCAATCTGGGTTATTGTTCATCATTTGACTAAATATTCTCATTTCTTTCCTATTCCAGATACATTGTCTCTAGATCAAATTTCTCTAATGCATGTTAAAGAGATAGTCAGGTTTCATGGATTTCCCCTCTCTATTGTATCTGATCATGATCCCATGTTTACATCTAAAATTTTGAAAGGCCTTCATATGTTGTTGGGTAGTAAATTAAATTTTAGTACATATTTTCATCTGCAATCAGATGGGCAGTCAGAATAAAAAATTTAGACCCTAGAGGATATGCTACGTGCTTGTTCACCAGATTACCAAGGAATTTGGGACCAAAATATTTCAATTGTTGAATTTTCTTATAATAATAGTTTTCATTCCAGTATATATATGGCTCCATTTGAGGCATTATATGGAAAGCGTTGTAGAACTCTTTAATTTTCGGATGAAGTTGGTGGAAGGAAATTTATGGGACCTTAATTAGTAGAAGATATTACTGAAAAAGTTCAGTTAATTCAGAATAACATGAGAATAACTCAGAGCAGATATAAACTTTATGCAGATAATCAGAGGAAGGATCATTCTTTTGAGGTAGTTGATCATGTCTTTCTCAAGGTTTCCTCGTTGAAAAGTGTGATTCATTTTGGTATGAAGGGAATGTTGAGTCTGAGGTTCATTGGACATTATGAAATCCTAGAGAAAATTGGATTAGTTTCATACAGAGTGGAATTTCCTCCACGTTTATCCCTTGTACACAATTTTTTTCATGTTTCAATGTTGAGAAAGTATATGCCAAATTCATCTCATGTTTTGAGCCCAGAGTATGTTTAGATGGAAGAGAATCTCTCATTTGAGGAACAACCAGTCCAGATTCGTGACCATAGAGAGCATGTGTTGTGGAATAAGATAATTCTCTAGGTAATAGATTAGAGTAAAAACTATATGGTTGAATATAAAATGTGGAAATATTAATATTCTATGGGGGATAAATACCCCCATTTATTTGATAAGTGAATAAAATCTCAAGGACACAATTTCAAAATGGGGTTAGGATGTAACATTCTGGGTAGATAAAGAAATAATACAATCTCTTTTTTATTAATATTTTGTGAATTAAATATTAATTTTACTTTAATGGGGTTTCTATGTTCTATGGCTTACTAGATACACAACAATATGTTTCTTTGAAATCTTACGTTGCACACTAATAATATAATAATATTATTTTAAATGGTAGTTAACGTCTAGCTATTGTATTGGAGGGAATTAATAGAACTAACTAAATTATGATTATACATGTTTGTTAAATATTTTTACAGTTATCCAAAAAAATTAAGGGCTTGAATTATGAATGATTTTAATTTTAAGCATAAATACTTTAATATTCACTAAAATGTCGATTTACCACCTTTTAATGGCGAACCCTTATTAAATATAGTATTGGTCATTTTTATATGTTTTATTTGACAAAATAAAATTCTTATTTAGATTTGGGACATCAATATATAATTTGGGTATATTTTTGGTATTTTTCTGATAATGTTCATTTTTTAATGAATAGTAAAAATACTATATTTTAAATCAAAAGTGCATTTTAATCTAATTTATTTATTGGATAATAGTATTTTTTGATTGGTTGTAAAGTATAATTATAATAAATATTTACCATTTAATCCAATTTTGGTCATTGGAATTAATTTTACTTTGAAATTGGACAGAAACAACTGTCAATCTGTTGATAGTTATTGTTTCTTAAAAACAAGCTATTTGTTTTGACAACGGGAATTAATTTTAAATTAATTAGTGCAACATCTATGTTTGTAATTTGTTAAAATAGAAATCATTTTTGAATTCATAATATCATATATATTTTAGGCTGAATTTTTGGTAGTTTTTTCAAAAACATAAATTTTTTTATGAATAGTGAAACCATTAAGTTGCAATTAAAAACTGACATTTTCATTTCAATGAAATTTTACCACTTATGTGGATCAAATTTTGAGAAAACCGACATACATGGTAGTTATTAGTAAGTAAAATGTGGTTGAATAAGAAGAAAATATTTTTTGGTCAGTAGTATCTTTTGACTTTCATTTACTACGGTTAAAGGTAAATAGGTTAATTCACGGAAAAAAGAATATCATAATAATAAAAAATTACTTTAACGCTTATCCTAACCTTATTGGTTGAGTCATTTATAAACAATGGCATCTTTGGGTCTATTTGGAGACCCCATGGAACCAGTTGGAAGTGATAGTGTCACTTTAGATTAATTAACATAAATTAATGATAAAAATGACACAAACTAATATCTATTAGTAAATAATTTTTTACATGGGGTTATATAAGCTATTTATTCAACTATAAATATTCATTGGGAATATAAACATATTTTCTACGTCATGGTAATTTTTTCTAATTTTTACACATCAAATATATTAATTTATTTATGACACCAAATTGATGTAGTAGTTACCTCATTAATAGATGATTTAAATAAATAAGATTATAAATAATACAGAAATATCCAAAACCTATCCAATTATCATTGGATGACTTTATTTTGAATATGGGTCATCTTATCTTAGTGTTTAACGATTTTTATACCTTTTTATGTTGGATTTTATAATAAAATAATTATTTCAAACTTTCATTAAGAGCCCCTCTTACCACTTATAAAAATCTCTCACTTCTTATTTATTACTCAAACCTCTCAAAGCCTCTTGGATAATCCATCCCCAGACCAAATAATCCCTCAAGGTACCTATCCTCCTCCTAGAAACCTTTAACTAGGCAGAATTCACTTTAAGAAGTCCTTTTGGTTCAAACCAATGCGAGTTACCCAAATTAAAGGCAATGATTCATCATAACTTCTTTTCTTTTATTTTACTTCTCCAACCCCTAAACTCTTTTTATTCCTATATTTTATAATAACAACAGTATCCTAAACATACTATTCTGTTTTATGAGAAGTATTTTAACTACACTTATACACACCTCCATCTAATGGGTGAAAAACATATTGTTTCTGTTGACGGAAAACTAACGCCTCACGAAACTATGATTGTCCAATTATCTCATCCCGCCTCTCATGGTGGCCATTAAGATGGAACTATATTTTTATAGGATATGTATTATTATTTTACTTTATTATTCTATATTTTACATTTATATCCTACCTTTATTGTTTCCATAATGGGTAATAACGAAAATTTCATTTGAGGAAGTGGAGACTACCACCCCCTCAATGTGATATGTCTCGTTAATTCCATATGTGGGACGTATAAATGATAGTGTTAGTGATATTATATATGATATTATAATTGAATTATAATATATATATGTATCATTATGTTTTAATTCCATGAATGTATGAAATATAAATGAATGTAGCATTAATCTGTACGTATGACTTACCGTCTCCATAAACGGTGCATTTCTTTTCTTATCTCCAAAATGTTATGTACTGTTTTAAATACATATATATACAGGATATATGTGATTTAAATGATATCTAAATCATTAATATCATTATGGAGATAATGTAATATTGACCACATGGACAACATGTAATTATATGGTGTTCATTTGTGACTCCACTACCAAATATCAATAAAACAACCATTATTAACATAAATGATTACATAATGTTAATAACATGGTAATAAGTGATATAAAAGAAATAATATACATTAAAAAGGTTCTTAAGAAATTATAAATTAACTTTATTTTATTAATCAAGAGATTAAATAATGAACGGATCAAGTCGGACACAAGTTAAGGGACTTCGACTCAATCTTCTTTCATTGAGGCATATTTCGATAATAAATAAATTCTTCTTTTACACAGTGTATAATAAAACCCTTTGACATTTAATTTCATTCAAAGGGAATCTTTTTTCTTTGTAGCATTTAACTAAATCAAAAATGGAATGTTTTTAATGTTCATGATGATAATGACCACTCCACCGACATAATCATTGTTTGGATTCCTCTATAAGACTTAATGTTTTCTAAAATTAAAAGGAAAACCCTTCTTTTATTTTTGGGTGTTTTGGTATTAAAAATTGTTTTTTAAAATGGATTTATTATTTGAATAACTTTAAATTATTTCTTATGTTTTCCAATTTAATTTTATTTTTGAAATGTATATATTTATAATATTTTATGTGTTATTAATTTATAATGGTACTCGGACATTTAACGGGTGGTTACGTGGTAACCCAAATAACGGGTGGTGAAGTGGTAAACCAGGATGGGTGGTTACATTATAACCTCCAATGCATTGTGTATGGAAGTTGGATGTATGGCCATCTCATTTAGTGATATGTGTGGAAGTCGACCGTATGGTTATTCTACTTGAGAATGTTTATGTCCCACGTTACATTTATATGTTCTGTGTTATTTATATGGGTTTTATGGTAATATTTTGGTTAAAAAATGTTAACAAATGACCTTTTATTCTTTGAAGAGAATTTTCTACTTCATAAAGGTCAAAATTATTACTTATGATAGAGTATTCATGGTCTACTTTTTGTTTTGAAAAACTAACAATTTTCCTTCTTTGTGTATCCCCTACATAGCTTTTTATGATCATCCTAATTTGTTGAAATGTTTTTAACATGACATAAAGTGGAATAGGGTCAAATAAGGGATCATGAAAATTTAATGTTGTCTAAAACATGGATGTAGACACTAGACTTTTTTCAAGAGTTTTTATTTTGTGAAAAAATTGAAACTAAGTATATGTGTCTACATGTATAATTCAAGTCATCATGTATATATAATGGCCAAATTCATTAAAAATCTAAACCTAAAAAGATCCTCAATGTGAATTTTTTTTTCAATTCAATATTATGTATATGTTTAAGGGTGAGGCCTGGTATATTTCGATGAATTGTGAAAAATATTGATATTTAATTAAAATTGTACATTATATTTATGTATTAATAAAGTTAAACTCTATCTTATATTCTTTTTAATGTTTAATTCGTTCATTTTTACATAATTTAGTCCAATAATGAATTTTGAAAAGAGTTTAATTTTTATATTTTTTATGAAAAGATTTTATATTTAAAAAAAATATTGAAAAAATAGTTTTCATATCATTTTGGCCGGTTATATTTTAAAATAAATTTTGATAATTATATGTTTGAATACTTAATGTTAATTCTATTTCTAGAATTAGTTGGTCCAAAATTTTTAAATTTGATAATATAATTATTTTTCAAAATAAATTATAACCTACATGATTGTTGGTTCGACTATAATGTGGAAATCACGGAATTAATGTTTCAAATATATTGATAAGGACTATAAAATGTGAATATAATGATTTCTATATTATTAGATGAGTCACTTTATTTAATAGAAAAAAAAACATTTTCCTCTAGATCATTTTCTGGTATATTTTAATTTGATAAATAAAATTAAAAATTATTTCATTAAGAAAAGAAAAATTTTCAAATTCTTATTTTAAATAATTATAATATTTATAAAAATTGTTAAAATATATGATATGTTCAGTTCTAAATAATATGTTTCTATATATAAGATTTATATTAATAATTATAATTTTTTTTTAATTTTCAACAAATATATAATTACCTTATATTCCAAAATAAAGCTAATGAAATAATTATTAAATTAACTGAAAAAATAAACCAATGATTATATTAAAAATAAAATCTTATATAATAAGTAATAATTTTAATGAACCACTATTTTATTAAAACTAAAACATGTTAGGGATATTTTATTATATTACATTCTAATTTCATTTTTCACTTTATCTTTTAAATATTAATTTAAATGAATAGTTTTGTAATCGATATTCCTGATATAATATGAAAATATTATTTTATTAAATGATATAAATTTTTTAAGAATATTATATTCAAAAATATTGTTAATGTATGGTCAATTATATCAATCATGTTCCATTTTTAGGTTTTCCCATTTTATTTGGTCATCTTTAACCCTTAATGAGTAAATAATATTAATATTGAAGTATTTTCCAAAAGTGAAAATGATGGTTTAAAAAAAAGTTAAAATGTTCTCCATACTCTGAAAAATTCTATAATATAAGATTATATATAAGAATACTCTTATTATCTCACAATATTATATATTTTGAACCATTTGGCAACCAAAATTAATTTATATTAATATCATATTATTAGAATTCCAAAATTTCCCCTACCATCTATTATAAAATGAAAAAGGATTATCATCATTTATTCAAACATAAAACCCCATTATGTTTGGTCAATAACATAAAATATAACATAATGCAATCCATAAAATCCTAAATGTGGTATTAGTTTGGGTATAAGACCATCCATAGAGGTCTTAAAGTGTTTATCAAAAGAGACCTTCCCAAAATGATGTACAGTTTTAACAGTATTTTGTTGTTTTATTTTTTACCACCACCACTAAATATTTTTCAACTATAATAATATAATGTAACAAGTCTCATAAATATACTAAAAAAGATATGTTAATAAAATAACCTATATTTATATTTATCCTTCGTCAACTGTGAGATGAATTATTCATTTATGTGTTCGGAGGACTATGACCACAAAGACTATTGTAATTATTTTTCCATTCTCACCCCTCATGTCTAGATATAATGATAGAAATAATTATTATATATGACATTAATGACATATCTATCATTATTAAAATATAATATATCATATGTTTTCATTCCTATCCTTTCATCAAGAAATGATAACGCCATTCATGCATATGTGTGGACAGCCACATCAACGAATCGATGTTCTTATATCACCACTATATCAAATGGATTACATAGACAATAATCTATAAGAAAAAATATCATATTTTTTATATTATTACCATTATATATGGATCAAATAATTCTTACCATTTTCCATAATGAACCCAGAAAAATGGAAACATTAAACATGGGTATGAATGCCCTACCGTCTCCATGATTTTAACATTGTTCATTTCTCATAAACATCACTCATTAATGGTTTTAAAATTTAATCTGTTTGTAAATATTATAATTATTTTCTTACTATTTTTCTATTGATTATTTAATAATGATCTCTTTGACCATTATCAACCTACCCAATTCATTTTTAATATATGAGCTGAATATCCTCAAATCCCCCAACATGAAGTTAATCGACTAAGTACAACTATAATATGAGTTAAATAAAAGGACTAATAAACAGTAAAATGGTTCTTCAGTAATTAAATAACCAACACAAGTCATTCATTTATGAATTTTATATTGTTTTTTGTGACATAGGCTCAATGTATCTGGCACTTTTCATCAAAACCATTTTTTATAATATGATCAAGCTTTATTTTATAAATAATATTCTTCTATATAAATATTATTAAAAATAGTATGTAGGTTTTTATATTTATATATATTAAATAATAAGGAAATTTTTTGTCTTTTTTTACATTCTTTCAAATTTTTTCAGAATGTATCATTTAAATGAATGTTTTGATGCTCTTTTTAAAGTAAAAAAAGAATTTTATATTTTACCGTATCTGTTGAAAATGATATTTTCCACTACCCTAACCATTAGTTGATATTTTTTTCATTAAAAATTTCAATGTTTACTTCATTTAACAAAAAATTTCTTATTCTTATTTTTTATTTTTGAAATTAGGTTTTAATCCAATGGGATATATAGATTTAGAAATTATTATCCCATAGGTGTTAAGAATATTTTTATAAAGACATATTTATTGTTTTATGATTATGTTATTTTTTATCGGCATTGTTTACGACAATGGGTGGATCTAGTATAAATAAAATATTGGGGTCATGTGATATCCCACAAACATATTAGGTATTCTTATGTTTTGGGTTAGTAATGATTGTTAATATAAGTGTAACTGTGATGGTTACTCCATATATAACAATGAAGATTATTTAATGAATAACATTGAGGGTTATTAGAGGTGTGACTATGTGGATTACTCCATTTGTATCCTTAATAGTTACTCAATGTTTTAGTATATTAATAAAATGATTCCCCAATATACCTGTAAGATTTATTTATCATTTCCATAGGTTTTTTACATAAATTTAATGTTATTTAGATTTTTCTAAAAGTAAGGTATATGTCACTTATTATGGTTGAAAATTATAATTATGTTAAATACCTTCAGCGGTTTTCTTATTTTCAAATATACCATTATAATTATTATTTTCCCTTAAATATTTATAACGAAGTGTTTTATGAAAAACACTGGAAAGAGGAGTTGATTTCTTAAGTAGTAAAATTTTTATTTTAACCCCAAATATTATTTATGTAAAAGACAAATTTTTATATGTACTCATGGTCTAACTATTTCTTGATTACTTTTTATATATCATAATTATATTTTTGTGCTCATATTATATTTTTAAAATGATTTCAATATAATTTTAATGATGAGTAGTGTAAAGGATGAGGCCAATATGAATGGTATAAATACATGTCATGAAAATAAATCAGGTTTTTTTAACTTTATATTGTTAAAAAATTTGAATTTATCTATGGTTTTTGGATTATAAAATATAGTTTGATATGTGAGAGTTATAAAATATATATAAAAATCAATAAACCAAAAATATCATTTGGAATGAATGAAATATAATTTAGTATAAATACACTAGATTATATTATATTTAAATCACAGTTCATATAGTTGGTATTAGAAAAGGGTTTAGATAAAATTAGATTTTAGGGTTATAATTTTGGAGAAATTTTTTCAGATAAATATATGTATAAGATAATATAATAATGTTTTGGTAGTGATAATGAAGATATTAGGGTGTACATAATGTTCTATATATTTAAAATAAGGTTTAATTATTTGGAGATCCTCTAAATGATATTTATGTATCATTTGATTGATCCATAAAACTATTATACATTGATGATTTTATTTTTATTTTTGTTCAAACTAAATGTTTGGGTAGAGTAAGAACCATATTGTAAATGGATGTGAAAGAAAATATATATTTCCTTAATGATCCATTTAAAAAAATAGTATCTATATTGATAACTCTTGGTGTCATTCTTAACCAACTATCAAGAGAAATTACTCACAACATGAAGCTAGAGTAGATTTCTAATTAATAAAATAAGATAAAGATTAATTCCCATGGGTGGTCACGGGATAATGATTATAATGGTATATATATACAAAGAACTATGTCTTAGGAATTTGGAATAAAGAAAAAATGAAAATTTCTTAAAATAATGTGATAATATTTTATATGTGGTTAAGGATGTCATAAATCAATAATCTGCAAAAGAAAATGGAAGTGTTTGTTTTACTTTATAACCTGGATAGATGTTCTTGAAGATGTATCAACTAAACTTTTCAAATGTTGAGAGTGTATTTATTATGAAAATTGATATCTTATAGGGATGTCTCATGAATGGGATCAGGAAAGACATATATATCTCTATTTTTCAACACCTAATTCATTATAGTTGATGTAGAGTAAACAAAAAATAGAAAATTAATGGTATGAACTACTTCTTTTCATATATTCTGACAAGATTCATTTTTTTGGAAATAATAATTAAGGGATAAAATGGAAAATTATTTTTAATGGATTTCGAATTACATTGTGTGATTAATTGGTTTACATATAAGGTATTCAAGAGTTCTTAGGTAGTGGTTAATTTAAGGATGACCATAAGTTCAAAATAATTAATACTCTTGTGATGATTTTATTTTTTTGGATACTTTTATTAACTTTATTATAGATGATTAAGTTATATAAAACCATTGAGTTTATAATTTCTAATAGTTATTTGACTAATAATTATATTTTAAATTTATGAGTACAGATTTAATGCAGTGGATAACATTTAATGTGTATATTATCCTTTTTTTTGATGTAAAAATGGGTTATTACATTTTTTTTATAAAGTTAATGATATTAAATAACAATTTTTGTTTAAATGTTATTTAATGTTGAATATATTAATGTAGTTTTAGATTATTTTAATATCATTTATGTAAATATTATAAGGATTATACTGATATATTTTTAGTAAAAGGGACACCCTTAGGTTTGGTGGAAAGACATCACATTCGGCAAGGCCCTGGGGTTTGAACCCACAAAAGAACAGTTCCAATGGTGAATTTCCGACCACTTCCATATGTAATATCCTAGTTAGTATAAAACCAATATTTAATTAAATTTTATTAAATATATAGATTAATATATTTTAAAAATATGTGTTTTTACAGATAATTGTGGGATTGTAAAGTGATAGGATGATAAAGAGATTGATGTTATTTTATAAGAATATCATTAAAATTTTTCATAATATTATATGAAGATGGTAAATAAAATATTATAAAATTATATTTGAGGAACAAATATTGAAATATATTTTATATTAAAATCATATTTTTTTATGAAATAATGGTGATTCCATTTATTTGTATAAATGATTTTAAAATCATGGATATTATGTGACATGGGAAACTACATTTTTGTATGAGAAATTAATATATTTTGATGGTATATTTAGATAGATTATAAATTTATCAAATAAGGATATGTAATCAATTTTTGGGATTAAATCATAACATTGAATATTTTGAGGATTATTAAAAATATTTGATTTTTTAATGATCTAATTTTTACTTTAGGTATTATAGTTGAGATTTAAATATTATTGTAGTTTTTCTTTATTAGATGGTTTATTAATATTAGTAATTATCTAACATAATGCTAACTTGTTTGTTTTTTTAATGTATACATATTATAAGAATAACGTTTTATCATTTTTCGGATTATGTGATCCATTAATAGTTAATTTTAGTACATAATACATGAAAACTTCATCCTAAATACTCATCATATAGAGAATAAATGACTTTGTGGTGATAGATGAATAATAGATTAATTTATTATTTTTAATTAAGTATATTTTCATATGAAATTAGTGTAGAAAGTAAAATAATTCTAAAACAATAAGTAAATAGATCTTGAAAAAGAATATCATATTTTAAATATTTCAAATGAATCAATTATCTAATTTACACCTCATAAATTAATGATTTTTTGCTCATTTAATTTACCCCAAATGTTTTCTCTATCACTCACCATCAACAATTGGGAGTTATGAATTTCTACAATATCAAATTTTTAAACTAACACTAGTGTTTTAAATTATGGAATATAAGTATGTGTTATTTGAGGTGAACGTTGCACTTACCTTTATCTCTATTAAAGAAATATTTAATTGACTATTTCTATGATGGAGGGCACATTAGCCTTAGACTGATTGGTAAGGAATTTGTAAGTGCATACGGGAGTCCCAAGATCAAATCTAGGCAGAGAAATTATTTCATGGGGGTACTTTAGTAGTATTGTAGTAGTACTGTAGCATGTATTGTAGTGGGAAATGTGTAGTACTGTAGTAGGTACTGTAGCGATAACTATAACAGCTACTATTTGGCACTGTAGAAGCTAGGAATATGCCCATGTTTAGGCCTTCGGGAAACCGATTTGGTCCCGAAGTCCTTTAAGGCATTCGAGCCGCCCAGGCCTTCGGGTCAGTAAGGCCTTTGGGCCACCTAAAGGTCTTCGGGCCACCTTAAGTGAAAATGTACACCATACGTCCTTCAAATTACAATATCTAGATGACAGATAACCAAGGATCTTTCACCACAGTAGAAGTTAAACGGATTGAAAGAATGAGAGGGTATGACACCTACTATCGGGACAAGCATGTTCATGCACTGGAATGCCTATCCAAAAACCCATGCGAAGGTGGAAAGTTGATTTCATGATGATGATGCTTGGGAGGAGCATCTATAAGTATTTGTTCTGGGTTGTCTGTAATGATTGAACCCTGCATGAAAATAAATTTCCTTAAGGCCTACGGGCCATGACATACTTACGCCTACGGGCCTTGTAAGGGTTCCACTTCACCCCTTGAAAGGTGGATTATCACATTCAATAAAAAATGAAAACCTTCACGACATTGGATGGATGATGCAGGTTTTAAACAAAGGAATTTAGTATAGATAAACCATCATTACCAATCCCATGTTTAAATTTTTATGATCAAATTTCACATAGGGTTTGGAATTTAAAATCATCTTAATTTAAATGGAAGTATTATGTTTGATAGTGTACATGATACAAAACTTGGATTTTAAACAAACAATAAAATATTATTATTTAAATAAGACCCTTATAAACTATTAAATAGATAAATTGGAATGAATTGTATGAAACACATCATAAAATATATTTTAGTCCAACTCTTAGATAATTTATTAATTAAATATTTATAAATATGAACATCACTTTTAGTAAAGTCATTTTACACTTAAAAAATGTATTTTCATTAGTGATGATTTTTTTAGTGAATATTATAATTTAATTTCAGAAAATTATAGTAATATTTCAAAAAAATGAATCTTATTTTTCTATTCATCAATTAAAAATTATATTAAGAAGTTTTTCATTCAGAATTTAATGAAATTTCAGACTTTTTATGAATAGTTAAAAACACTGAATTTATTTTTAAATTTATTTTTTATTCAGTATTCAAAATTTTATATTTTATATAATATAATTTAAATGTTTCATTAGAATAATTTTATTTAAAAAATTATAATTATGGTTTTTTGAATGATTTTCATAGTTGAATGTTTTATTGATTTATTTTATTTAAGAATATAATGTACATGTAAATAATATTTATTTAAAATAAAAAATCACAAGAATATAACATGGATTGCATGGGGGAATGTATTGTTTCTATAAATGAATGATAAAAGGTTAGTTAAATAAACCATGTTACATTTTTTAGTCAATTATCATCAAATAATCGAACATAATGTTAATCTATTAAGTACGACATAGATAGGAGTTGTAACACCCCAATCCCTCTAGGCTGGAGTTAGTGCATTACATGTGATATTGGAATGGATAGAAGGAATGAAACTCTTGAAGGAACAATAATTTTAGTAGTCTTGAAGAAACTAGATACATATATGTAACTCAAATTATATTGGAAAATGATTACAAAATAAAATACATAACAAAACCTTAAATCTGCATCCACAAGAACTCAAAATAAGAAATTCTCTTCATTACCTGTCGAAGGTTGACAACGAAAAGGGGTGAGTTCAAATGCTCAGTAAGGGTTACAAATAGAGGAATCAGGAGTACAATAATAAGTGATTCACAAACAATATGACATAATAAAAATGTTATAGCGAATAAATGAATAACTAATGCCATTAATAAACTAAATATGAAACTGCATCAATGGATTTTTCCATAGTGAAAATATCATGGAAAATAATATTAACTGATAATGAATAAAGAGAATGCTTATTAACTAGATTTCATGTATCTGGAACATGAAACCATAATACCATAAAAACGGTTTAGTTCTGTGCGTAGAAACCCGTCTGATTTTTGGAAACAAACTCGAAGGGTTTGTCGCCGAACTGTTTTTGTATCATGAGACCTACCGATGAATAGAAGGGCTATAGAAGACACCACCTGCCAATTCATTTCCAAAGAATTATTTATACATTGATTATATACAGGAGCAATATTTCCTATCAATATCCATATTGAGTAGAGTATTTGGATTCATAAATATTTCCATAATTAAAATAACATTCCAAATAAACACCGTATGTAAAATAGTATATTGTTTCGAAAAACGTTTCCATGACATGAAATTATGGATATTTAATATAAATATAAATTCTCATGAAAATTGATCTCAAATGGGAAGTAGTTACACCACATAAGGATTATTAGGTGCACAATACAAAGATAGTCACAACAAAAACTTATTTAAGACAAAGTCTCTTACAACAATGTGATCACTCAAATCATATGACTAGAACATAATAACCCTAAAATGAATCATTGAATAAAATTAATATTAAGGAAATCATGTTATTATATATCAAATGGAAGTACATGTATACCACATACAAGAAATAAGTGGAAAAAACTAAAATCTCACATAAATGAAAGTGAGATGAGGAACCCCTTACCATATGCTTGAGTGTGTTCATAGTTTGTTTTAATGACGTGAATAATCAAATTTAGTTTCAATAATTAATATTTACCGAACATAATATAAATTTAATTTATTTATTATAGCCATATTAGGTTCATTCATGACCCTTTCTATGGGATCAATTGGTTAAAATTTCATGTTCTGGAAGCATTTTCTTCCTTGGTTTTCAGTGTTCGTTTACTTGTTTCCATGAATGGAAGTTCATTTGAAACATTATTAAACATCCAGAATTGTTAATATATATTATTAATGAAATTATGGAGATATAAAAGATCTTATAATTATTTTGGGTTATATACCATGATGATGATTCATTAGTTAACACATTAAGGATGTTCGTTTAGATCGTTTTAGTGGTTCTTTGATAATAACAACCTCATTTTGTTTTATAAATTAGAAAAATGAGTACAAAAGAATTAAATAACCATGGTTGAATCATAACAGAAATATTATAACCTGGTTCAACCATATAAATGGTATCAGGACCAGACTTGAATGAATTAATGCAAATTGAAAACACATTGTTTACGATGTCGGTAATTCGACACGTCACAGACAATGTTTTTTATTCCTTGAACAAGTGGGGGATGTAAAAAGATTGATGATGAATTTATCATGAACATAAGAAAATAAATAATATAAATGAATCTGGAGATTTCATTCCTTTTGTGTAAGAAGAGATGAAGAAAGAATAAATGAAGAACTCAAGTTAAAATAATAATTTTGAAGTCACTTACAACAATTCGGCAGCCTAACTGCTACGCAACATGGTTTTGGAAAATATTAAAAAGAGAGGGGACAAGGTTAACCTATCCAAAAATGAATCATAATATAGATTGGATCAAGAATAAGAAGAAAAATAGAAACATGGTATAAAAACATGAATGATATACGACATAAAAGGGATCTTGAAAGGAAAAAAAGAAAGAAATTGAGAATTTTCTTACCATTGTAGAAAAACCCTTATAACATGAAATTTGGAACCTTGAAGGCTTGAGGAAACCTTATAAGGAATAATATGGAGGTAAGGAGGCCAGAACATCATTTAGTGTGAATTGGGAATGAATTCAATGAAGGGAAGAGTTGGTATTTAAAGGAAAAGTGAGGGATTTGTTTAATAATTTTCAAGGGACACCACATGAGTGGTTTTTGCAAAACCATGGGCTTCCCCGTGGTATTTTCCCATGGTATAAGCCACTTGGAATACCTCATATATTATTTTACTATAAAAATGTTGAACATATTTATGAGATCATTATTATATCATTAATGATGTCATTAACACATCGAAACTAAAAATTGTATTTTTTACTTTTCACTAAAAAATCAAATGTTTCAGAAAAATTCCCAAAATTAACCCTAACCATTTATCGACGTTTATATTTCAAAAGTGAAATCCATTTTTCAAAAATAATTTTATAAATATTTTTAATTTTATTTTTAAATAATGTCATAGTTAATTTAAAAAATAACAATCTTAAATTGCAACTAGTTTTATTTCTCATTGAAAAACAAATGAAGATCTAATTATCTTATTGCCCTAAGAAAATAAAATAATAATATTTTTTACTATTCATAAGTGTCATATTACTATTCATATTACAATTCATATGGGTATGTTACTATTCACCAAATATAATGTTTGTTCTATCAAACTCCAAATCACTTACTGAACACAACTCTAGATGAAAATTTTTCAAAATTCAAAACATTGGAGTGAGAAATTTATGTTTAATAGCTACATTTTAACTATCTCCTAAATAACCTACTGTTGTTTCAAAGGAACACAGTGATGAATAGAATTTAACTCGGTTATTAATAGAGAAACATAACATAAAATGTTTGCAGGGCTACAATATTCCCTCCTTCAAAAAATTTCGTCCTCAAAATTTAAAAAATATTACCTAAAAAGATTCGGGTATGTCTTTAACTTATGCTCCTCAGGATCCCATGTTGCTTCTTCCATCTTATGGTTCCTCCAAATAACCTTTACAAGATGATTCATCCAATTTATCAATACTTTTTCTCGATTATCAAGAATCTTGATAGGATTTTCAAAATAAGATAGATCTGGCTCAAATTCTACTTCTTCATAAGTGAGTACATGTGTTGGGTCTGGCATGCACTCTATTAAAATTGACACGTGGCCCACATTGTGAACCATGGAGAGACTTGTAAGCATTGCCAAAAGGTATGATATGGCTCCAATTCGGTCCAAATTTTTAAATGGTCTGATGTGCCTGTGTTAAGAACCGTCCTCGGGGCTCGTTCCAGGACTACCCCAAGCCCGCCTTCCATAGGCCAGGGGCTAGCGACTAGCACCAAAGGCGTAAATCCTGATAAAAATGGAAGTCATTTCCTTTATGATAGTAATAAACACAACAGTGTGCGCCACTGAAGTAAGCACTAAGAAACACTGAGTACAAAAGTAAGTGCTGAAAGGTAAATGGGCCAGTATACAAACCCAACTGATAGTAATGTACAACTGAAAAGACAGTACCACAACAGTAAAGTAAAGCAGCGACCACTGAGTCGTCCTTTGAGAATCCCACCTGAAGGGTGGGTAAATATGGTCTCCTTGGCACAACGGGTCCGTCCATATGCTCCGTGTACGCCTCACTGTGTGGTCCACCTCCGGGTACCGTCCAGCTCCACAAGACTCCTCCACGATCAGTGTTGTCTGTCGTCTGCATCCAACACAACGTAGTGCGGGCGTAGCCTGTACAGAGGTGAGTAATAAATACTCAGTAGGGACCCATATACCCCAAAGGTCTCCCAGAATCCACGAAGGATATCCCAGAAAGGAAATATACAATAGGAATTATCAACCATCTCTACTTATGTATATTCCCATACATATACCTAATTTATCAATCACAGTCCGGCTCCTACTCTCGATCCCAATCACAACCTAGTCCATATAATAAGGAAGTAAATCACACCGTTGGTAAAGATTGAAAGTCAAGACTCAGCTCACATTGGTATACATCTTTCATATAGTGATAAAGATGATCAGATGTAGTCATTGATTAATCTAAGCTGTCGGACCCACATAGGATACAAGTCCAGCTAAGCTGTCAGACCCACACAGGATACAAGACCAGCTACTCTGCCGGACCCACATAGGATACAAGTAAAGAGGTCAATACTACTGGACCCACATAAGATATAATAGAAGTAGTCATCTCCATCGAACGCACAGAGGATTCCAGTATGGTAGTCATCGCTGTCGAACCCATGGAGGATTCCAGTGCAGTAGTTGATGT
This sequence comes from Viscum album, assembly GCA_963277665.1. NCBI lineage: Eukaryota > Viridiplantae > Streptophyta > Magnoliopsida > Santalales > Viscaceae > Viscum > Viscum album. The sequence goes on from OY728155.1 coordinate 387,848,128, forward strand.
AGTCGCAGCCAGCTCTAGGGTTCCCGCACACAACATGATCGATTTAGGGAGGGTCTGATCCTCAATCGAGGGGGTCAAAACAACAACTATTACAAAGTCTAGTTTTTATGTATCCCAAAGTTCTGTCTTATCAAAAGAAACCCAATGCAACAGACGGTGCAACAATCAGACGCCCAGTCTGAGAGTTATTGGTTTTTCCGTTCTAGGGGCCCGGTTGGTTATTAAGCTAAAATAACCATACCTTACTACTTCTACATCCAATCCTCAATTGTATTTTTCAAAAATAACTGTCTCATCAAAATGAATTCAACGTTGTTGACGGCACGTCAATCGGACCTCCGGTCCTTAAGTTATAAGCGTTTTCGCTCCACAGGCCCGGTTGGTTTCATGATTGATCCAACCCGGACGTAAACAAACATCACCTAAACCTAAAGTGTAATATATAGAAATGATTGTTTCATACCAAGTATTCCTACGCAATTGACGGTGCGTCGATCGGAGATCCGTAGCTCATGTTATGGGCAAAAGACAAAAAATGGTCTGAAGTGGGGGGTCTTGGCCCTGCCCGACCCCACCCAACCGACCCTGGGTCGGACTGAACCAGGTCGACCTGACCTGGGTCAGGCCTAGTAGGGGGTATCCCGGCCCGGCTGGGCATGGCCCGGGCCTGTCTGTGTGACCCGCCCTGGCCTGCCCGAGGGGGTGGGGCGGTGTGCTTGCTCGGCCAGCTGGCCGAGCGGGTGGTGCGCCCCTGGTTCCGCGAACAGAGCACTAGGCTAGCGCCGCTTGTCTCCCGGATCCTGCACGGCCACGAGATCCCCTCCTCTCCATCACAGCTGGTGCCGGGGTGGGCTTTTGCTGGTGGCATGCTGGGGAAACACCGCCTCTGGTTGCCGGTGACTCACGCCGTTGCGGTCTTCCACTGGCCACCAGAGTCATTTCGGTGGTCCATTTTTGCTTCTACCTGCGCCTGTGGTCGTCTCGGGATCCGAACTCCACTGTGAAGGCTCCAAATCACCATTTTGGTCCCGTATAGTCATCGCCAACATCATGCGCATCAAGAACGATACAGTGATGGGTTCAGACTTGTTCGTTAGTCCTTACCAACCACGTTAGTGGTTCAAAACATCACCCAACAATTAACTGCCATGCTTGAGGGTATAAAACACATAAATAACATATAAAAGTCCCCCTAACTAGTATTTAATGTCGTTCTTGGTCGAGCCACGAAAGACGAGCGTCGCGGTAGTCGGGCGTCATGGAAGAACGGTGTCGTCCGGTCAACGATGGAGGAAGAGTCGTTGTCGTAGGCGACGTAGGCTCATTGACGTCTAGGTGCATCCTTGGAAGAATTCTTTCGCGTTCTTTGCCAGGGATGTTATTCGTTGAAGAACGGTGTTCTTCATTGAAGAAATATTGCCTCCCTTTTTAATTATCCAGAACCTTTTCCCCAAAAGTGATTTTCCAACATAAAAAAATAAGGAGGCTAACCAATTAATTGAATTTCCATGCAATTCATATTAATTCAAAACGGTGCTAATAAATTTAACGCCGATAGTAATTATAAGATTTTGCACAATTTACGGGAGGAGGGAGGTGGGAAGGATCCACTATAATAAATATGTGTAGTTGTCAACGTAATAAATAAGGGGTATTAATGCGGAGTTGAGGGGTGGTGAACGGTTTGGGTTCGTGTGGGCCCCACCCTTAGCTTCCTCTCGTAAATAAAATAAAATAAAATAAAATTGTGTACAATTTTTTTATTTAATTCATTCTCAATCCCCAAAAATAAACATTCAACCCACATAAAACGCAACCACTGTATGGGTCCCCTTAAGTGAATACCGGCGCTGTGAGTTGATCGGTGTCCTCAATTGTCAATTATGAGCACCGGTTCAAAAGATAAAAAAACTAGCTTTTATGTTTACTGAACGTACTATAACAAAACTTAAAAAATTGATTTCAGGGACACCAGGCCTTGGAATCATGTGCCTTAAGAAGCCAAAGACTCATAAAATTTCAATGTATTTAAGAAAAACAATTCCTCGAAATTTCCCAGTCTTTACATTACACTCACATCAGGGATTTACGTTCCCATAAAGCTATAACATACATAAGGAAAAAAAAGGTTTTCTAAGTACGCATCAGTGCCTCCCTCTCCCATGTACTCTCCTGAAGGTTCTCATGATTCCAGCAAAAGCGCACTAGAGGAATCGACCGTCCATGAAGGAACCGCTCCTGTTGATGATCGATCTCCACCAGAACCTCTGAAAATGTTGCCCCATCGTCAATGACCAACTCCACATGATCGATGATGTGGGTCGGGTCAAGAATGTATCTACTCGACTGAGATACGTGGAAGACTTCATGCACCAGGTGCAACTAAGGTGGGAGGGCCAGACGGTAATCCACCTCGCCTACACTTCTGAGGACCCGGAAAGGTCTGATGAATCATTGAGATAACTTGCCGCCCCGGCCAAATCTTTGTAGACCTCATCGAGGTGATACCCGTAGGAAAACTTGATCACCATCATTGAACTCCAGTGGGCTCCGTCTCCTATCAGCATATAACTTATGTCTTCTCTGTGCAGTCCTCATTTGCTCCTCAATGATCTGCACCTTCTCCATTAGAGCCTAAACCATCTCTGGTCCTACAAGTGCTAACTCTCTAGGGTGAGTCCATCATAGAGGTGATCTGCATGGTCGGCCATATATTTCCTCATAAGGTTTCATTCCGATGGTGGAGTAGTATTTGTTATTGTATGAAAACTACACCAAGGGTAGGTGGTCCTCCCAGCTATGACAAAAGTGAAGGAAACATGCACGGAGCATGTCCTCAAGAGTCTAAATGGTCCTCTCCGTCTGGCCATCCGTCTGTGGATGAAAGGTGGTGCTCAGGCGTATCTGCGTCCAAAATGCCTCATGTAATCCCTTCCAAAGCCGGGAAGTAAAGAGAGCATCATGATCGAAGACGATAGACGATGAAACACCATTAAGCTGTATGATCTCTTGAACGTAGAGGCATCCCTAGCTCTCTACTGAGCCCTGCTCTCTGATCAGAAGGAAGTGGGACGAATTGGTGAGTCAGTCTATGATCACCCTGATGGAGTAGTGTCCTCTAGAAGAATGTGGAATCCTCATCATGAAATCCATGGATATCCCATCCCACTTCCACTCTGAACCTCTAAGGGTTGTACGAAGCCTGCTGGTACCTACAGTTCTGCCTTCACTTGCTGGCAAGTGGGGAATTGTGAAACGAACTGTGCTACAGACTTCTTAATACCCGGCCACCGGTGCTCTCATCTGAGGTCCTGGTATATCTTCACCACTCTAGGATGTACTGCTAGAGGGGAAGTGTGAAACTCCCACAACACTTCCACTTGAAGTGCAACTGGAAGCTTGGTACGTCCCCTGGAGAGGATGACGTGCTCTCCTCCTTCAGAAAATCCATGAGGCGCCTACCCGGTGGAAATCTGAGCACGTCGCGTCTCACAGTAAACGTCCCCACTATGTGCCTATCTGACCCACTGATGTAGTGGAGGAGTGAATATGAGGGATTGTAGAAAAGATACCCCATTTCTATCCACGAAGTATATTTGCAAAATGGCTAACTGCTCTATCGCCTCTCCAAGTAGCTGAATGCCCGATCTCCTACTAAGAGCATCAACCACAACATTCCCCTTCCCATGAGTATATAATATCAAAGAGTTATAGTTAGAGAGGAACTTGAGCCATAACTGTTGTCTCAGGTTCATGTCCCTCTATGAGAAAATGTACCTAAGACTCTGGTGGTCGGAGTAGAATGTAAAGTGCTCGCCAATCAGATAGCGCTGCCACATCTTTAGGGTGAATACCACTGCTTCTATCTCCAGGGCATGGGTAGCATAGTTCTGCTCGTGCTGCATCAACTGTAGTGATCTGTAAGTGATCACCTCTCACTCCTGCATCAGGACACACCCGAGTATGGTCCCTAATGCGTCATAGTAAACTATGTACCCTACACCCTCCTCTAGTATCCTCAATATGGGTGGACTGGTCAATATCCACCTCATCTCCTCAAAGATCTACTGGAATATATCTGACCACACAAAGGGTTTCCCCTTCTTCATCAAAGCTAAATGTGGTGCTGCAACTCTGGAGAAGTCTGGCACAAATCCCCGATAGTACCCAGCCAGACATAGGAAACTCCGTGCCTCTGTCACACACCTAGGTGGCTCCCAATAAAGTTCTGCATTGATCTTCACAGGATCCACTGCAACTACCACCTCCAATATGACATTCCCTAAGAAGTGAACCTATCGAATCCAGAACTAGATCATCGAGAGATTACCATAAAACTGGTGCTCTTTGAGTGTATCCAGAACAACCTTCAAGTGTTAGGCGTGCTTCTCCTCAATGGTCGAGTAAATCCGTATGTCTTAAATGAAGACTACGACAAAACGATCAAGGTAAGGATGGAAGATACTATTCATGAGACCCTTGAACACTACTGTTGAATTGGTCACACCGAAGGGAATAACCAAGAACTCATAGTGGCCAAACCAACACCTGAAGTCCGTCTTCTGCACATCCCCGTCTTGAGCTATGAGCTGGTGATATCCTGACCTGAGATCTATCTTCGAGAACCATCGTTCTCCCTTGAGCTGATCTAAGAGGTCATCAATCCTCGGAAGTGGATACCTATTCCTCATGGTCACCTAATTAATGCGACGGTAGTCGACACATAGTCGCAAGCTCACATCTTCCTTCTTGGAGAACAAAATCGGAGAAGCCTAGGTTGAAACACTGGGTCGGATGAATCCATTTCTCTATAAGTCCTCTAGCTGTACCCGCAGCTCACAAAGCTCGGAGGGACCCATCCTATATGTGGGAGTAGATATTGGTGCTATCCCAGGGTAATGGTCTATGTAGAAGTCTATCTATCTTCGATGAGGTAGTCTAAGAACGTCGTCAGGAATAACGTCCGCATACTGATCCACCACAACAAGAAAACTCGGGCTCCACACATCAACCGCTCCGAGGATGAGACTAGCCAACTAATGTGTGATTTTCTGCCCTATCCTTTGCATAAGTCCATCCTATGCTGAAAAGGATCCCTTCTTACCAGTGAAGGGGAACCTGGTCCCGTTCATGCGGACACAATGCCCTTTGCGCCTAATACAGTCAATCTGAGCATGGACTATAGATAACCCGTCTATACCCAAGATGACATCGTAAGGCCTCGACCCTACTACAAGAAGATCCTAGTCGAAGATCTCACCTCCTCTAGTAAGCTCACACAGCCGGAACCAGTCCATAATTGTCGATTCTACTCTCGTAGGAGTCTCTAACTGTAAAGATCGAGCCAACGGCTCCGTCAAAATATCTGAGCTCCGAACAAGGGAAGTGGAAATAAAATAATGACTCGCACCTATGTCAATAAGTACTGCAGCAAGGGTGGAATTCATATAGATAGTACATCGAATAATATCAGGTGTTCCATGGTCGTAAGCCTCCATAGACTAGAGCTGAGCCTGCCTCTGTCCGCCAGCTCTCTGTGGTCGAGGCAGACCTCTTGGGGCTGGTGGTGGTAGAGCCTCGAAACATCATCCACCACCCGCTGCTCGTCCATCTCCTCAGCCTTATATGCATGCTCCCTTCGAACCACCATGGTCGAACCTCTTGCTCGGCCTGGGAGGTCCCTCCACTGTCTACTGCACGTCTGAATGGCGGTTCTTGCAATCACGAGCCATGTGGCCCAGCTCGCCGCATGCATAGCACTATCTGCTCATCGTAAGGCTAGCTTTGTTTCAGGTTCCCCGCACAACTGAACCCATATCCTGAGGTCACCCACCAGATTTTCAGGTCTTCATGGATCCCTGTGACATCTGTCTACTACCGTCTACAAAAGACTCCGCTACTTGTTGCCCTGCAATGGGTCTCACCATTGGTGGCTGCTTAGCGAGAAATATCTCCACTAAAAGGGCTCTCTCCAGCACCCATGCCTGCTTCGCGATGCCGAGGGGAATCGTCGAAGGCCGGATCTCGTGCCTCAGTCCCTGCTCGACAGTCCGGGCCTTGAAGAATGGGTCCCGTATAATATATGTGGTGTAGCACGAGAGGTCGGTAAATCTCTCCGAGTACTAAGCTACTGTCATACTGCCCTACTGCAGATGAAGTAACTCCTGGATGCGCACCATACGAAGGGTGGAGGGAACAAACTCCGAGAGTAAGAGACTCTCGAAGTCCGTCCAAAGTAGAGATTTCTCATCATGCACATGGAGCATCAGGCTCCACCATCTACCTGCTCCTGCGTGCAGTAGACTCGTGGAAAGGATCACCATAAGGTCAGCTGGTGTCCCAACTAATCTATAGACTCTAACGATATCCACCAGCCAATCATCGGAAGACTGAGGGCTAATCTCTCCACGGAACCTGGGTGGCCTCTGTCGCTGAAACATGTGAAATGAACTCAGGAAGTGTGAACTCTCTGCTATTGGGGATGGAAGTATCTGTGGCTCAGCGGCTAGTGGTACCGCTTGTGCCTTTGCTGTGATGTGTCCATGTAATGAGACTTCATCGCTTGATGGGCTGCCATCTCGCACGTAACTCAGAACCCTAGCTGGCTTCTATTGTGGGTCCATCCTGAAAACAAAACTAGTGCGCCATGGTCAAACCGTTTTCCTTGTGAGCTGACACAAAGTAATCACAAAGAAATATTTTGAAAGGAAACACACATTCAAACAATGTTTTCATGCACTGAGTCAGAAATCAGTGCTCAGGGTCCTAGTGTATGGATACATCGGCCGCCGCACCAACACTGGACTCCCTAGACTAAAAACCACACTCAATACTCTTAAAACTATTTCTTCACCGAAAGGAAAGATCAGATTCCTGAGTTATATGGTAGAACTGACTCCTTTGATACGAATTTGTCATGACCCGTCTTCGGGGCTCGTGCCGTGACTACCCTTAGCCTCCCTTCCATAGTCTGGCGCTGACGAGTAGCACCAAAGGCGTGAATCCTGATAACAAGGGAAGGAATTTGCTTTATGATAGTAACAAACATAATAGAGTACGCAAGTGATGTAAGAACTATGAAAATTTGAGTGCAAAGCCAGTGATGAAAAGTTAATGGGCCAGAATAAAGACCCAAATGATAATACAATACAACTGAAAATAAAGTACAACATCAGTAAAGCAGAGCGGCAACCAGTGAGTCGTCCTCTGAGAACCCACCTGAAGGGTGGGTATAGATTGTCTCCTCGGCACCTCGGGTCCGTCCGTCCGGTCCGTGTATGCCTCACTAGGTGGTCCACCTCCGTGTACCATCCACCTCCACAAGACTCCTCCACGATCAATGTTTTTCGTCGTCTGCATAGAACACAACGTAGTGCGGGTGTAGCCCGTGCATGGGTGAGTAAATGATACTCCGTAGGGATCCCGAGACCCCCAAAGGTCTCCTAGAATCCAAAAAGGATAAACCACAATGGATATATACAACACGAAGTATCAACCAAATCTACATAGGTATATACCCATACATATACGTATGTTATCAATCAAAGTCCAACACCTACTCTCGAGCCCAATCAAAACCCAGTCCACACTGGAAGGAAGTCAATCACACCGTTGGTAATGAATGAAAGTGAAGACTCCACTCACACAAGCATAAATCTTTCGTAAATCGACAAAGATGATCAGATGTAGTCACTGGTTCATCTAAGCTGTCTGACCCACACAGGATATAAGTCCAGATAAGCTGTCAGACCCACACAGGATACAAGACCAGCTAACCTATCAGACCCACAAAGGATACAAGTAAAGAGGTCAATACAGCTGGACCCACATAGGATACACAAATAGTAGACATCTCAATCAAACCCACGGAGGATTCCAGTATGGTAGTCGTCACTGTGGAACCCATGGAGGATTCTAGTACAGTAGTCGATGCATTCGTAGCCACATCTAGGGTTCTTGTACACATCATGCTTTATTCTGTGAGGGTCCGCTCCTTGAGAAAGGGGGTCGATACATCAACTGTCACAAAGTTTATATTTTATGTAACCCAAAGTTCTGTCTTGTCAAAAGAAACACAATGCGTTAGACGATGCATCAATCGAACGCCCGGTCTGAGAGTTATTTCCTTTTCCGTTCTAGGGGCCCTATTGATTTTAAATATAAAACCATCCCGACCATACTCCAGCTTCAACCCAACATCAAGTGGAGTATTCCATAAGAAAAATCTCATTAAAATAAATTCAACGCAGTTGACGGCACGTCAATCGGACTTCAGATCCTTAAGTTATACACATTTCCGCTCCACGGGCCCGGTTGGTTTCGGGTTCGATCCAACTCGGCGATACACAAACATCCCCGAATCCTCAATTTTAATATAAAAAAATGACCATATTGATCCAAGGATTCTTACGCAACTAACGGTGCATCTATCGGAGGTTCGTAGATCAAGATATTGGATAAAGACTAGAAAACAGTCCGTAGTGGGGGTCTAGGCCGGGTCCGCATGACCCGCCCCTGCCCGGGGGGGGGGGGGGTGCCGGCTTGGCCAGCTGTCCAGGCAGGTGGCGTGGCCCCTATTTCCATGAATGAGGCGCCAGTCTGGTGCTACTTGTTTCCCATTTCCAACGCGACCACGGGATCCCCTCCTCACAGCCGCGGCTGGTGCCACGTCGGGCTTCTACCGGCAGCGCGCTGGGGCGCTGCTGCTTCCAGTCGGCTGACCGCCGCCTCCGGTCATCGGCGGAGCCACACCAGAGACCTGCACCACCGCGGTCTTTTTCGGGCAACCGTATTCATTCTGGTGGTCCGTTTTTGCTCTTGCCTGCTCCTGCGGTCGTCTTGTAAGCCGAACTCCACTACGAAGGCTCCAAATCGCCGTTTCGGCCTCGTTTCATCATCGCCAACATCCCGCCCATCAAGAACGATATGGAGATCAGTCTTGAATTGTTCGTTTGTCTGTACCTACCGCGTTAGTGGTTCAAATCCTCACCCAGCAATTAAACGCCATGCTCGAGGGTATAAAACACATAAATGAAATATACAAATCCCATACCTCGTAGTTGACGTCGTTCGTTGTCGAGCCGTGGAAGACGAGCGTCACTTTAGTCGAGCATCATTGAAGAACGGTGTCATCCCATCAATGATGGAGGAAGAGTCAATGTCTTAGCCGACATAGGCTCCTTGACGTCGAGGTGCGTCCGAGGAAGAAGTCCTTCGCGTTCTTCCCCGTGGAAGTTCTTCGTTGAAGAATGGTGTTCTTCGTTGAAGAATGATCACCTCCCTTTTTATTTCTCCAGATCCTTTTCCCCAAAAGTGATTTTCCAATGGAAAATAAATAAGGAGGCTCACAAATTAATAGAATTTCCATGAAATTTATATTAATTCAAAGCAGTTCCAATAAATTTAACGCAGATATTAATTATACGATTTGGCACAATTTATGGGAGGAGGGAGGTGTGAAGGTTCCACCATAATAAATATGTGGAGTTGTAAATATAATAAATAAGGGGTATTAATGGGGATTTGAGTGGTGGCGATGGGTTTTGGTTCCTGTGGTCCCCACCCATAACTTCCTCTTGTAAATAAAATAAAATTAAATAAAATAGTGTACAAAATTTTTTATTTAATTCATTCTAAATCCCCAAAAATAAACATTAAACCCGCATATAACTCAACTACGTTAAGGTTACCCTTAAGTGAATACTGGCACTGCGAGTTCATCAGTGTCCTCCGATTTCAATTCCGAGCACCGGTTTGAAAGATAGAAAACCCCGCTCGTACATTTACTGAACGTACCCAAACAAAACTTCAGAAATTGATTCTGGGCACACCAGGCCTTGAAATCAGGTGTCTTCAGAAGACACAGACTCGTAAAATTTTAAAGTATTTATGAAAAAATATTATTTAAAATACCAGGTCTTTAAAACATGGGACTTAACTTACCCTTCATACCGAATCGTATAATACCCTTCTATGGAGATACCTTTAAGAAAACGTAATCACCTTCTTGAAACTCCAAATCCTTCCTTCAGTTATCTGCATAGCTCTTTTGCCTTCTTTGAGATATTTTGTTATGGTTCAAGATAATATTAACCTTTTCCATTGTTTTTTCCACAAGTTCTGGGCCCATGAGTTTTCTTTCACCAACTTCATCACAAGAAGTTGGTGTAGAACATCTCCTTCCAAATAATGCTTCTTTTGGTGCCATCTGAATACTTGAATGAAAGCTATTATTGTAGGAAAATTACACTAGAGGTAAATAATGATACCACATGCCTTGAAAATCAAGTGAACATGACCTCAACATCTCTTCCAATTTTTAATAGTCCATTCTGATTGTTAATCAGTTTGTTTTTAGAAGGCTGTGCTCAAACGAAAATCATTATCTTGGTCCTTCTGAAGACTTTTACAGAATCTTGATGTAAAACAAGGATCACGATCAGATACAATCTACAGGGGTACTCCATGACGTGTCACCACTTCATTAATATATAGTCTTGATAGACATTCAAGTGGTAGATCTTATCTTATAGAATGAAAATGTGCTGACATGGTAAGATGATCAAAAAAGACCCATATTTCATCATTCCTTCTAGGTGTCTTTGGTAGTACCATGAAAAAGTCCATCGTGATATTATCCCATTTCCACTCAGGTATGGGAAGAGGTTGCAATACTCCTCCAGGCTGTTGCATTCCATCTTTCACTTTTTGACAAACAATACATATTGACACAAAATCGGAAATCTCTCTCTTCATGTTGTCCCACAAAAAATGTACTTCAAATCTATATACATCTTAGTGCTAACAGGGTGTATAGATAAATTTCAACTATGAGCATCATCCAACAATTCCCTTTTTAGATCAGGTATATTGGGAACACAAAGTCTCTTCCCAAATCTCAAAATTCAATCTCCATATATGAAGTCACTCAATCTCCCATCATTCATAGCTTTTATATTCGTTTGAAACTCTTCATTATCACCTTGAGAACTTTTTATCCTTTCTAGTAAAGATGGTTTGGAAACCATTTGAAAAAGCATTGATATTTCACATTCCATGGTTATTCCCATATCCATCTTTACTAGATCCATGAAAAAAGGATCCCTTTCAATTCTCATCATTTTCAAAACTCCATGATCTTTTCTTCTCGAAGAATCTTCCATCTTATTTTCCTTCCCCGGTTTGTAGTGTATCGTGCAATCATAATCATTGAGTAATTTAAACCATCTCTTTTTCCTCATATTGAGATCTTTCTATGATAAAAAAATATACTTCAAACCCTTTTGATCAGTATAAATCTCACATTTTTCACCATAGAGATAATGTCTCCATATCTTCAAATCAAGGATTACAACAACTAACTCAAGATCATGGGTAGGTTAGTTTTTCTCATGAACTTTTACCTGTCATGATGCTTAAGAAATAACCTTATCATTTTGTATAAGGACACAACCAAGTCCTTTCTTTGAAGAATCACTATAAATAACAAACCCGTCGTTCCCCGATGGTAGAATCAATATAAGGGCATTGACTAATCTTCTCTTCAGTTCTTCAAAACATTCTTCACAATATTTTGTCCAAAAAAAATTAACCACTTTACATGTGAGCATGGTTAGCAGATTAGCCTGGTGGGAAAAATTCTGAACGAAACGTCGATAATAATCTGTTAAGCCAATAAAAATGTGTACCTCAGTTACAGTTTTAGGCGTGTGCCATTCTTGGATTTCCTTTGTCTTCAAATGATAAAATATTATTCTATCCTTAGAGACAAACTCGCCTAGAAAAGAAACTAATATAAGCCAAAAATCTCACTTGCTAAATTTCCCATATAATTCATTTCTTTTAAGAGTTCCCAGAATAACTCACAAGTGACTCTCATGGTCTTCATATATTTTTGAGTATACGAGGAGATCATCAATGAATATCAAAACCAAGTTATCAAGCTATTCCATGAAAACACTATTCATTAAATCCATGAAAACATATGGTGCATTCGTCAGTCCATAAGGAGTCACTGTAAACTCCTAATTCCCATACATGGTTTGAAATGCTGTCTTCGGAATATCTTATTTCCTCACACTCAGTTGATGATACCCGGATCGAAGGTCAATCTTTGAAAAGTATTTAGCTCCCTGAATTTGGTCAAATAAATCATTTATCCATGGTAGAGGATACTTTTTCTTTATTTTAATAGCATTTATTTGTCTGTAATCAATGCATATCCTTGTTGATACATCTTTCTTCTTTACAAACTAAAATGGGGCTCACCATGGGGAAACACTAGGTCGAGTATAGTATTTTTTACTCAACTCATCTAGTTGTTTCTTCCGCTCCACTAACTACACAGTGGCCATTGTATATGGTGTCTCTGACATAGGTCTTTCACCAAGAATTATATCAATGGAAAACTCAATTTCCCACATAAGAGGATGTCTAGGTAAATCCTCTGGAAACACATCAATGTATTCCTTCACTATATCCACATCTTTCATTTGAATATTTATTTCCTCACCCATAGATATTGGGTTCTCTTCCTCTCCAAGAATATCATTTAATAGAGCTACTGAGGGTGGGTCTAGATAAGAATCAGATGGCGAATTATCTTCTCTAAAGATAAGATATTCTACACCATTTTAAAAAATTGTAACTTCCTTTTTCTTGCAATAAATCCTCACGTCATAATTTGATATCCAATCCATATAGATAATTATATCAAATTAAATCATGGGTATGATGATAAGGCTAAAAACTAAAGAACATTTTGGAGTTTGGAAGGGGACTAGTCGACATGCCTTTGTTGTAATGATAAATCCCTTGGGAGTTTTGATTGAAAAATCTTTTCTTAAATCAAATTGGATATATATAATTTTCTTAGAAAACTGAGAGGATATAAATGAATGTGTTAATCCAGAATCAAATAAAGTGCCAACTACGTTTGAGGAAACAATTAAAGAACCTTCCACTATGTCACTAGGAACATCAAACTCCACCTTTTTAATCTCATAGGATCTCCCTTTCTCTCTTAGCTTTTTCTGAGGCATGTTTCCTTGGCGCATAGGAAACTTATTTTCATAGTGTCCCATCTCTCTGCAATTATACAATTGAACATCGTTTAATTGTTTCTTCTGCTTGCATTCATCAGATCAATGACCCTTTTCTCCATAGTTATAGTAGACTCCCTTGCATTTCTAGAATTTCCTGGGATGATTCATTCCACTATTATTGCATAATGGGAAACTATTCATTCCCTTGCTCTTCATTGGTGGTTCTTCTTTTTTACATTGTTATCAGATTTCCACTTCTTATCTTGGTTTCCTTTGAAAAATATTGATCTAGAAAATTCATTCTCTGTTTTGATGGCACTTGATTCAATTTCATCATATGAAGAAAATTGTTAAGAAGCCAATTCCCTTCGAATACATGGATTAAGACCTTCAACAAAATGATCAATCTTGTCCGGCTAGTCACGAACGTAATCCACGGCATACCTGGCTATCCTTGTAAAGATAGCCTCATACCCTGCAACATTGTATTCTTCCCTTTGTTTCAAACTATGGAATTTCCTCTTCATTTCAGTTTTTTGCTCATGAGGGAAATATTTTTCATATAATATATCCTTAAAATTCCTCCATTCCATATATTTTATTTCATCTTCCTCTGTGGTATTTTGAATCCAGGACAACCATTGATCAGCGTCACCCTTAAGACAATATACCGCCATTACTATCTTTTCATTTTCATTTCATATTAATGCCATGAATATCTTTTCAAGGGACATGATCCATTTCTCAGAAACCACTGGATTAGTAGTTCCACTAAAATATGGGGCTCCTACTGCATGAAACGATCCAACACAGTTGTTGAATGGTTATTCATTACAGCTTGAGTATGTTTTCCCAATATGTTCATGATCTGATCTGCTTTAACGTTGACTGTGTTGACTGGCTTAGTAGGGAGATCATTACCTAGCCCACGAGTATTGATTCCAATTCTTCCATTAGACGCCATTTCTAAATAATGGGATACACTAGATTAGTTTATGAATCTCAAATAAAAAAACTCATCATATATTGAAATTATATGCATATCTAATCTTATAAACATGGTTCCTCTGAGGACAAATTTACATTAAACTCCTTCATAATGGTTTGTAAAGAAAATATGTATAATCCTAAGAATATACCTCGGGAGTGTCATAAAAAAGAGTGTAGTATGGCCCATTTTGGTGAACCAGTTCTTGTTTGAGTCTAGCTCAAAGCGGTGTTTTCGGGTTTTACCCATTGATACATATGTGCCAGAGCCGCCTCTACCTACTCGTATCCAGAGAGGGACATAATGCATAAAATATCCACATAATCTATTACTTAACAAAAAACCATGATATTATTTTATGTTAATCCTCTTGTACTACTTTTGGGATTTGTTCCCTACTATACATTTCCTACTCTAGTTTCCATGTTTTCTACTAAACTTCCTCTGATACCAACTGTAACACCCCAACCCCTCTAGACTGGAGTCAGTGCATTAATTGTGATATTGGCATGTATAGAAGGAATGAAAATCCTGAAGTAATGACCAATTTAGTCGTCTTGAAGAAACTAGATACATAGATGTAACTCAAATGACATTAGAAAATTAGTACAGAATACAAAACATAACAATAACTAAAATATGCATCCAGAGGAACTCAAAAAAAGACCTTCTCTTCATCACCTGTCAAAGGTAGACAACGAAAATGGGTGAGAACAAATTCTTAGTAAGGGTTAAAAATAGTGGATTCATGAGTAAAATAGTAAGTTATTCACAAACAATCTGACATAATCAAAATGGCATAGTGAATAAATGAATAACTAATTCCATTAATAAACTAAAAATGAAACTTCATCCATAGATTTTGTCATAGTGAAAATATCATGGAAAATAATAATAACTGATTATGAATAAATATAATTATTATTAAATGTCTTTTATGTATCTAGAACATGAAACTATAATACTGTAAAAACGGTTTAGTTCTGTGGGTAGAAACCCGTCTGATTTTTGGAAACAAACTCGAAGGGTTTGTCGCCAAACTGTTTTGTCTCATGAGACCTACCGATGCATCGAGGGGCTATTGTAGGCCCCACACAACACTGCATGTACAATGATTTATTTATACATTGATTCAATACCAGAGAAATATTCCTTTTCAATATCCATATAGAGTATAGTATATTGATTTATCAGTATTTCCATAATAAAAATAACTTTCCAAATAAACATCGTATGTAAAATGGTATACGGTTTAGACAACAAACATATCAATTACATGAGTTTATGGATATTTAAAATAAATATAATTTTACCGGGAAACTGATCTAAAATGGTTAGTAGTTACACCAAATTAGGATTATTAGGTGCACAATACAAAGATAGTCACAATGAAAACGTAGTTGAGACAAAGTCCCTTACAACAATGTGATCAGTCGAATCATATGAATAGAACATAATAACCCTCAAATGAGTCATTGAATAACATGAATATAAATGGAATCATGTTCTTATATATCAAATGGTAGTACACATTTACCATATACAAGAAATAAGTTGCAAAAATTAAAATCTCACATAAAAGAATGTGAGATGAGAAACCCCTTACCTTATGCTCGAGTGTGTTCTTCATTTGTTTTAATGACCTGAATAATAAAATTTAGATTCATTAATTAATATTTCCAGAACCTCCTATACATGTAATTTATTTATTATAACCTTATTAGGTTCATTTATGGCCCTTTATGTGGGTTCAATTGGTTCAATTTTCATGTTTTGGAAGCATTTTCTCCATTGGTTTTTATGGTTCGTTTACTTGTTTCCATGAATGGAAGTTCATTTGAAACACGGTTAAACATCCAGAATTGTTCATAAATATTATTAAAAAAATTATGTAGATATAAATGATCTTATAATGATTTGGGTTATATACCATGATGATGAATCATTACTTAAAACATTAAGGATGTTCGTTTAGATCATTTTAGTGGATATTTGATAATAACAACCTCATTTTGTTTTATAAATTAGAACCATGAGTACCAAAGAATTATAGAACCATGGGAAGATCATAACACAAATATTATAACCTGGTTCAACTATATAAATGGTTTCAGGACCAGACATGAAAGAAATATCGTGAATTGAAATCATATTATCTACGATGTCGGTAATTAAACACGTCACAGACAATGTTTTTAATTCCATGAACATGTCGGTGAAAGAAGAAGATTTATGATGAATTTATCATGACCATAAGAACATAAAAAATATAAAAGATTCTGGAAATTCATTCCTCTTGGGTAAGAAGAGATGAAGACAGTATAAATAAAGAACTCAAGATAAAAGAATAATTTTGAAGTCGCTCACAAACATTCGGCACCCTAACGGCTACGCAACATGGTTTTGGAAAATATTAAAAATAGAGGGGACAAGGGTCACATATCCATAAATCAATCATAATATAGAGTAGATAAATAATAAGAAGAAAAAAAATAACATGGTATGGCAACTTGAAATATATACAACATAAAAGAAAACATGAATGGAAAAACAAAGAAATGGAGAATTTTCTTAACATGTAGAATAACCCTTAGAACGTGAATGTTGGGACCTTGGGGGATTGATGAAACCCTACGAGGACTAATATGGAGGTAAAGAGTCCATAAAATTGTTGAGTGGGAATTATGAATGAATTCAAGGAAGGTAAGAGTTTGTATTTATAGGAAATGTGAGAGATTATTTTAATAATTTTCATGGGATACATCATGAGTGGTTTTTGCAAAACCATGGGCTTTCCCATGGTGTTTTCCCATGGTATAAGACACTTGGGACACCACACATCATATTTAACTATAAAAAATTCTACCAGATTTATGACATCATTATTATATCATTAATTATCTCATTAACACAACGAAACAAAAAATTGTATTTTTTACTATTCACTGAAAAATCAACTGTTTCAGGAAAATTCCCAAAACTCACCCTTACCATTAATCGACGAGTATATTTCAAAAGTGAAATCCATTTTTCAAAAATAAGATTCTAAATATTACTAATTTAATTTTTAAATAAGGTCATTGGTAATTCAAAAAATAACAATCTTAAAGTGCAACTAGTTTTATTTCTTATTGATAAACTAATTAAAATATCATTATCTTATGGCCTTAATAAAATAAACTGATATTACTGATTACTATTCATAAGGGTCATATTATTATTCATATTCCTATTCATATGGGTGTCTTACTATTCACCAAAAGTCAAGTTTGTTATATCAGACTCTTAATGACCTACTGAACACAACTCTAGATGGCCATTTATCAAAATTCAAAACATATTAGTGAGAAATTTAGGATTAATGGCTACTTTTTAACTATCTCCTAAATAACCTAGTTTTGTTTCAAAGTTACATAGTGATGAATAGAATGTAACTCAGTGGTGAATAGAGAAACCTAACATAAAATGTTTGGTGTACTGCATGAGTGAAATAAATAGAATAATGTTCGTGACAAATTTATTATAATGTAAATAATCAAATTAATTTCATTATTTAGGATGATAAGGAATGTAGTTGAAGAGTTAGAATAATGATAAGGGAAACATAAATTTTAACCCAATTTAAAAATATATTTTTTATTTATTTTAAAATTAATTTTCATCAATATCCATATTCATAAAATGTTTTTATCAATGTTTCTATAAGAAATATAAATTAATTATAAAGGAATTTTTATGCGACTTTTCAAAAAGATTCAAATGATAATTAATGGAAATTTTTAGAAAATGGTTTTACTTTCTTTACAAAAAAAAGAATGTACCATTTTGTTGTATATGGTGACAATTTCATTTCTCACCACCATAACAATTATTTTTTATTTTCATTACATTTTAATATTATTTTTTTATTTAATGGAAAAATACATTTACTATTTTTTGGAATTATATATATTGATAGTTGGGTTTTAATTGAAAGGGATATAACATTATAGAATTTTTTTTCTTGTGGATGTGGAGAATGTTTTTATGATGAATGATTTAATTTATTCGGATTATGATATGGTTCCTGGGAATTTTGGTGATTATGGTTGGATATTTTATAAATTAAATACATGTGGGTTCATAATAGATCTTCAATGCATTGGTAATAGTTCTATTTTAAATTTTATGTTATAATTTTTCAGAGTGTATTAATATTGATGGTTACTCTATGTTTAACCGTGAGGATTATTTCAAGTAAACCAGTATAGTCATTACATGTGTATTTGTGATGTGTACAACATTTATTATCATAATTGTTACTCCATTTTTATGTATGATAAAAAAATTCCCAATGATTACAATATGATATATGTTTTTTTGCTATATATTTTTATAGAATATTAATTATATTGATATTATAATCAACGGAATATATGTTTTCAAACTAAACCGTTAAAAATATATCTTTTTAAAATGTTTTCCATATTTTTTTAAATGTTTTTAAATAGAAAAAAATTTTCTTTTATTATTTACATAAATATATTGTATGAAATGTTTTATATAGGCCTTTGGTGGAGGATATGATTTTATCGGCAAGAAAATGATCATTATAAAACAAAAACATATTGTTGAAGGTGATAATTGTTTGTAATATTAAGAAAATATCGGTTTCTTTATATATTTTATGTCCCTTACAAGGATTTTCTATTTTCATTAAACACTTTTAAAACATTTTTCACATGAATTTATGAATGAGTATAGAAAATGATGAGAAAAATATGGGATTTGAAAAGATATATGAGGAAATAAACATTATTTCATTTTGGAAGATTATATTTTGTAAATATAAACATTTATAAATGTTTTACTCATTATAAAAAAATCAGTTGATATGTGAGAGTAGTAAACTAATACTCTTAAAATAGAAACCTAAATATTCTTTTGTCAATAATTATATTGAATTATATTTGTTTCGGTGCGGATGTGCGTCGGGTTTCTGTTCCGACGCTGTTCCGCCAGGACGCGTTCGCGCGTGCACCCATCGACCCGAGGGGATGGGCGCGCGGCTTGTGGCCCCTCACTCCCGCTTTCCAAGGGAGGGCGGCATTCGTCCCTTATTCAGGGGTGTCTGCTCCTTGATCGAAACCGGGATGATGGGATGTCGGCTCCTCCTTCCGTGGACGTCTCCTCGGAACTCGTTGCCTAATCTGGGTCTCCCTCATAGATTTAAGACGTGCTCGTGAATCTCGTTCCCGGCGCCATATCTTCATGGACACCGGTTAATTACGCTGCTTCCGCCCAGACGCTCCAAGGAGTCTGGTTGGGGCAGCAACCTGCGGTGAGGAGACCGGGTGGCTCTGGGTGTTGGGGGCATGTCTTAACACTGCGACTCTGCATGTCTGCCTTCCGTCCCTAATAGAGCTTCTCGAAGGCGTGATGGCCTGAGGCATCCCGCGCTGGGTGCGAGGAACTGTGTTACCTGAGGTTTTCCTCAGCTTCCCATGTTTAACACGGGGTATGCCGCGAGTTTAACGTCCAGCGGGGACGGCATCGGACTGATCAACACGAGAAGTGGATCGGATGACAGAACCCCTTGCGAGGAACCTCCGACGCTGGGGCCAGCACATGGGCGGCTTCCCGAGTGAAGTGGAGTGGAATGAAGTGGCATGACCCCACCGGGATGTGGCGGCCAGGGTATGTATCAGGATGGATGATGGAGTGAAGAGCTTGGACCCCGTAGGGGCTTCCTACGTACCGCGCGTTGGTGCGGATCAAAGTCAGCGTAGTTCGAATATACAGTTTAACGTCATGCTAGACGTCGGCAAGCCGACTCACGAAGAGGTCGAGGCTGCCGGGCGGAGGATTGAACCGAACCACCTCGCACAAAGGGGGATGGAACGGCCGGGTGGATCACAGTTTCACGTCATGCTGGACGCTGAAAGGAGAAATAGGAAAAGGGGCAGTGGGGGAGCACAATGGAGATACACATGTGCAGTCTCCCACAATGGCGGATTCATAGGTGAATCGACGCAAGTGTGAACCCGGGAGGGGTCCACTAATGGACGAACCGACGTGAATACGACCGGGACGACCAGGTGGTGGGCTTGAACCTCGGAGAGGCTTCCTACGTACCCTATTTAGGAGACAGGGATCAAAGTCCACGTAGTTCGTTCGGTTTGTAGAACTCTACCCCCGTGGGAGAAGGCCACTCCAATCCCGACATCCCTATAGAGACGAGCGGGTGGGGGCCACATCCAAACCGGGAGGACCGTGCGTGCGGGGCACGAGATCGGGTGATGCGGACAGTTTAACGTCCTCCCAGACGAAGTACAGTTTAACGTCATGTGTTGAGGACGAAGCGGACGGTTTAATGTCTTGCCGGACGAAGTACAGTTTAACGTCGTGTGTTGAGGACGAAGCGGATGGTTTAACGTCTTGCCGGACGAAGTACAGTTTAACGTCGTGTGTTGAGGACGAAGCGGACGGTTTAACATCTTGCCGGACAAATTATAGTTTAACGTCGTGTGTTGAGGACGAAGGTGCTTGGCAGTTTAACGTCTTGCAGCGCGGACGTGGTACAGTTTAACGTCATGTTTGGACGAAACACTTGGCAGTTTAACGTCTTGCAGCGCGGACGAAGATGCTTGGCAGTTTAACGTCTTGTCGCGCGGACGAAGATGCTTGGAAGTTTAACGTCTTGTCGCGTGGACGAAGATGCTTGGCAGTTTAACGTCTTGTCGCGCGGACGAAGATGGTGCCGCCGATGGGTCTGCATCACTTCGCGCGATCCTGGAGGGCCGCACGGGAAGACAACGCACGGTGCGGGCACCCGGGATGAAGATCATCGGGCGCCACACAGGCGGGTACCCTCAGGGGGTCAAAGGGGGCGACCCTGGCGGTTTGCGCGCAAAAGAGGAGTTGGCGCGCAATATCGTGGGTCGGCGCGCAAATGGGCGGGCTGGCGCGCAATTGGGCAAGCACTTTGCGCGCGGAAGATAGAGATTGCGCGCACCGGGCTTCGGATAGCGCGCGGGGGCAACGTCTCATTCTTTAATCTAATGGACACTTTAAAAAAGGGGGGTGCGCGCAATCGGGCCGGATTGCGCGCACCCCGGGGGCAATTGCGCGCAAGAGGCTTCTTTTGCGCGCGAATGCCTTTGGGTGAAGAATTTATTCAAAGGAAAGGAGCCAAAGGGATTGCGCGTGAAGGCGAACCCCGAGGCTTTCTTGCGCGAAAGAAAGGAGGTTACATGAAGATCGGCATTGCGCGCAGAAGGGGTTGGATTGCGCGCACGAGAGACCTTTCGAATTCCGGAAACCTTCAAAACTTTGGGGGTCGCCTTATATTTATAGGAAACCCCAGGCGCGGAATCCGGTTCGCGGGCGCGGAATTCCCTTCGCGGGCGCGGAATCGGGCCCGGTGCGCAAGGGAGTCGCGCGGGCAACGGGCGTGCAAAATTGCGCGCCGGCCCAGCGCATTGCGCGCATCCCGGGAGGTTTGCGCGCGGCACTCCAAAATTCCGCGCAAGGCTTCTGGGCCCTCCGAAACGAGCTTCCGACTCCAAATATGACCTCGCTTCCCGCATCCGGAGCTTCGTTTGGGAACAAAGGACTTTTCCGGCGTCTACAAAAGCCCCCCTCGGAATCTGATCGGCGAGAGGTCGCAACGATCGGGATCCGAGGGAGACGCCGGAATGCCGAAGTCCTGGGTGGCGCGGGACTGTGGCGCGCAAAAAGGGGCGTTGGGCGCGAAATTTGCTGTCTTGGTCGCGCAAAGCGCTTTCCGCGCAGCGCGGACACCCGGCCTCACCTATAAATAGGGGCCCTGGGTACAGCTGACGGAGGCAGGCCAACAGATGGTCACACTTCATGTCAAGAGGGAGCGTGCACAGGCCAGGATCGACGAACCGCGTGATGCGACCGCCGACGAGGAGAGGGCACGCAGAGAGCGAGAAGCAGCTCTGGAGGCCGCCAGCCAAAGGGTATCGGCGTTAGAAAGACTAATTCAGCACGCTAATCCCTAAGGGATTTGTTTTTTCCACTCCCAGAACATTTTCTTCCGCTACTCAATATTTCGATCCATTTGTATGAACCAATATATTTATCTGCATCTTTTGGCATAACATGCTCAACCACAAATTGTCTCGCGGGAGCTTTAACCAAGCTTCAGGCACCCGTAATTGGGCCTGGATTTCTAAAGAAAAGAGGGAGATTATTCCTAGGAAAGGAGACCTCAGACCTAATCAATGTATCATCCCCCAACTTGTTCCGACACACGAGCGGGACAACGCTAGGGGCGTTGAGATTTTATCCGAACATAGGGAGATGAGAAAGGGTGAATCGCGTGTCCCGAATTCAGAAATCCACAATGGTCGGCCTTCCAGGAAATGCCCAAGACGGCAAGCGGACAATGGATCAATCGACCATACTACTGCAATAGACGGACCGAAGGTCATCATTCATATTGCAGGAGGCGGATCACATGTCATCATCAATGCCGCTTAGGGGGTTCCTTCAGGCACAAGGGTGGAAATCCAGATCAACATGGCATGCGAAGCGTGGGGCGAAGTGACGATTTGTTCGGACAGAATCCAACGCTCTCAAAATTGCGCCACCGTGGGGAAAGTGTATTAGGAGGATGCACAAATCTGGTCGTGAATCACCTCAATTCTCAGACAGAACCTCTTTGACGAGGAAACTGTCGCTTCCCATCATTGCAATGGGGCATCCCGAGCTGAATCGGGGAAAATATCACAATCGCACCACTCTACCAGAAGCCAGGCCAGACGGTCGGCGACGAGGAGGGGCGGGACTTTGCGATCCATGAGGCTGGACCCGAGTCGAAATGCCCGGGCGTTCCTACGTACTCCATCAGGCTGGAGATCAAGCCACACATAGTTCTGAATGTGAAGTTTAATGTCATGCAGGACGTAGAACCTCGTTTGGGGAGATCTTAGTTTAAGGTCTTAGAGCTCGGACCATAGGGGAAGATCATAGTTTAAGGTCTTAGAGCTCAGACCATAAGAACCTCAAAGCACACCACATCGTGGTCCCATCCCCTGGATATGAAAAGATGCACTGAGGGATAGTGTCAAGAGTGTCGGGGATTCGCCTGGTCAGAATGGGAGGTGGAGAATGTAATGTGAATCATGCGGCCATTCACTCAAGGACTGGGGGCACCGGCGTAACGATATAAGAGTACTGCCGACCGTGGCGGAAAAGCAGCATCAATATCGCACTGACCGCTGATGGAATGAGGCAGCAAACGAGCATCAACCGCTCAAGCGCAGGATTCATATCGATTTGCTGCCCGAGGCCCTTGGGGGCACCAGCCCGAGTCGGTGGGAGAGCACTGAGGCATTGTGTCCAAACCACTCACGGGGGATCCACCCAGGGCGTAGGCGATGGGTCCGAATGAAAGGGAGCACGAACCCTGAAAAGTGGAAGGAACCTGACCAAGCGGAACCTGACCCTCCTGGCAATAACCCGGAGTACTCATGACATCGGTGGACCACTGCAAGGGGTCGAGGGACACGCCGTGAGGGTGACCCGAAGGCGGCGGATTCCCAAGAGAAGGGGGAATCTTTAAGAGGTGGGGGGCTGGACCCGAAGTTTCAAACATCCGGGCGTTCCTGCGTATCCCATAAGGATGGGAATCAAGCCACACGTAGTTCTAGAAGTGCAGTTTAACGTCATGCAGGACGATGAGGGGTGTGAGGTAGTCTCACACACGGTGGAGGCGTACGGCGCGGCCACTAGACCAACGTGAATGAGGAAATAATCCCCGCTCACGTCATACGCCTCGCACAAAAAGGAGGGGAACTTGGGCCAGAGGCCCAATGCGGGATAGATATTCCCGGGAAATGGGGCTGGGCCCGAAACAGAAATGTTCAGGCGGTCCTACGTATCCCATAAGGATGGGAATCAAGCCGCACATAGTTCTTGAAGTGCAGTTTAACTTCATGTAGGACGAAAAAGGAAAGGGGGAGCGGAAGGCATCCCCAACCGTGGGGGGCGTACAGTGTGGCGAGCAAATAGCCCTGCGTTCACACCGTACGCCGCATACCCAGAGGCAACTGGGCCAAGGGCCCGAGATGGGACGGAAATTCCCGAAGGATGAGGCTGGGCCTGAAACATGAATGTTCAGGCGGTACTACGTATCCCATAAGGATGGGAATCAAGCCGCACGTAGTTCTTGAGGTGCAGTTTAACGTCATGCAGGACGGATGCTAAACAATTTAACATCTTGTAGCTCGGACGTGGTGTAGTTTAGCGTCATGCAGGACGAATGCAGTTTAACGTCATGCGGGACGAACTGCAGTTTAACGTCGTGCGGGACGAAGTACAGTTTAACGTCGTGTTGGACGAAGATGCTTGGCAGTTTAACGTCTTGCCGCGCGGACGAAGTGCACTCAGGCAAAGTACCGCTTGAGGAACCTAGCGTTGGTGGGAGGAGTGACACGCTCACCATCCATAGTTGCTAGGGAGTACGCGCCATTGGGATAGACCTTGTGGACAACAAAAGGACCCTCCCACTTGGGCTCCAACTTGGGTGGCTTCCTGCCGGGGATCATTGGCGCTCTTAGGGCCAGCACTAGGTCACCCTACAGGAAGGAGCGGAGGCAAACCATCTTATTGAAAGCTCGAGCCATTCTACTTTGATGCCTCTCCAAGTTGTGCAAAGCGCGAAGTCTATTCTCATCCAGTGCTTCCAACTCGACTAGACGGGATTCATCAGCTCTGTCCGGCGCTTGCTGGTCGTAGACCGCAGTGTGCAAGGACGGTAATTGGATCTCGATGGGCAGGACGGCCTCAGCTCCATACACCAGGGAATAAGGGGTCATCTGGGTGGAATTGCGAGTCGTCGTCCGATAAGCCTAGAGGGCGTTGGGGAGCTTGTCCGGCCAACTCTTCTTGTTCTGACCAACCATCTTTTGCAGAATGCTAGAGAGGGTTTTGTTAAACGCCTCAATCTGTCCATTCGCCTGCGCATGATAGCAAGATGTATGGTTCGAGCGAATGTTGTACTTGGCGTACAACTTCTTCAACTCGGCTGCTCGGAAATTGGCTCCGTTATCCGTGAGGATAGCGTGAGGCACTCCAAATCGATAAATGATGTTGGAGGTCACGAAGTCCGCGATCGAACAGGATTTGACCTCTCTGAGAGGAATCGCCTCTGCCCATTTGGAGAAGAAGTCTGTGGCAGTCAGAATGAACCGACACTGGCGAGCCGTCGCCGGCGGGTAAGGTCCCACAACGTCCATCCCCCAGACTGCAAAGGGCCAAGAATACCTGGTGGTATGGAGAGGCTCCGGCGGCCGATGCACAAAGTTCGCATGAACCTGGCATGCATGGCACCTCCTAGCACACTCGATGCAGTCATGGATCATGGAGGGCCAGAAGTATCCCAACCTCCGAATCTGGTGGGACAGCTTCGGCCCAGTCTGATGGGCACCGCATGAACCAACATGAACCTCTTGCATGACTCGTGGGATCTCAACTCCATGAAGGAAACAGAGGAGAACACCATCAAATCTGCGTCTATAGAGGATCTGCTCCAGGCTGGGACTGCTCTGGAGGACAAACTGCGATGCGCGGCGTCGAACTCGCTCGCGCTCGGCCCGATCCGATGGGAGAATGCCATGTTGGAGGTACTCAACCAAAGGCGTCCTCCAATCAGGGGTTGGTTCGACTTCCATATCTGGGGTACTCGGGGCTCCGGGCATAGGGGCAACCGTGGTGAGATTACTTACCGACGGGCCGCGATCTCCCTCCGGGATAACGGGAGCGATGAGCCTGCGGTGCGTCACGTGGATGATCAGGTTGTCCTGTTCAGGCTCTGCAAGTGATGCATCAAGGCTGGCCAAAGCATCTGCTCGACCGTTCTGCGACCGGGGAATATGGAAAATTTCTGGCCGAGAAGGGAACTAGGCCATCAGAAGGATGGTGCACTCCAGCAACGGCACAAGTTCCGGCATTCTGACAACATAGTCTCCATTGATCTGCTTAACGACCAGCTCAGAGTCCCCTTTCACACACAGATGGGGCACGTCGATCTCGAGAGCTAACTCGAGGCCGGTGATGAGGGCATGGTATTCCGCCTCATTGTTGGTACAACCCTCTGACAACAGGAAAGAGTATGGCAGCACGACTTGCTCTGGGGTAATGAAGACGATACCCAAGCCCACTCTGTTGAGCTTAGGATTATCGAGCCTTCTACCGGTGGGGCTCCGGGAGGCACCGTCAAAGTGCATCTACCAGCACGGATCGACATGATCGACCGAGAGAATGGCCTCATCAGGAAAGCCTAGATCCAGCGGCTGATCCACTGAGGTCGGGTGAGCAGCCAGAAAGTCTGCCAATGCTTGCCCTTTGATGGCCTTCTGAGACACATACCTGATGTCGAACTTCTGGAGAATCACAGCCCACTGCGCTAGACGACCATTCAACATAGTCCGGCTCAGGATATATTTCAACGGGTCTACCCGAGAAACCAACTGTACCTCATGGTGCTGCAAGTAGTGCCGTAATTTCTGTACGGCAAATACGAGCGCCAGGCAGCTCTTCTCGATGGGGGAATACCTAACTTCCGCATCGAGGAGCATGCGACTGAGGTAATAGAGGCTATTCTCTATTCCCTCGTTGTTCTTCTGGGCGATAAGGGCACCAAGGGACCGTTCCAGGGCGGTCACATAAAGGACCAGCGGCTTCCCGGATAAAGGCGGCATCAGAACCGGAGGTTGAAGCAGGTACTGCTTGATTTCCTCGAAAGCGGTCTGACAATCTTTATCCCATACATAGGTGGCACCTTTCTTCATGAGCCGAGAAAAGGGATTACGCTTTCCGGCCAGATTCGCGATGAATCGGCGTATATAGGCTATGTGGCCTTGGAACCCTTGCAGTTCCCGGATGTTACCTGGGGGAGGCATCTGGCTAATCGCCCTGATCTTCTCCGGGTCGATCTCAATACCCCGATATCTTACCACAAATCCAAGGAACTTTCCGGAGGTGAACCTGAAGGCACACTTCAACGGGTTCATCTTCAGGAAGCGAGACCGGAGGAAGCCGGACACTTTCTCAAGATCTTTGAGAAGGTCCTGACACTGGCGCGATTTTACCACCAAGTCGTCGACGAAGCATTCCACCAGTGTGCCGAGGATTAGCTTGAATATGCGGTGCATCGCCTGTTGGTAGGTGGCACCTGCATTCTTCAGGCCGAAGGGCATGACTTGGTAACAAAAGATACCTTGGGGGGCCCTGAAGGCAGTGAACTCCTCATCCTCAGGGGCCATCCGGATTTGGTTGTATCCGGAGTATCCATCCATGAAGGAGAGGGCTTGGAACCCTGTCGTGGCGTCAATCAACAGCTCTGTCACCGGAAGGGGAAAATCATCCTTCGGACAGTGGCGGTTGAGATCGCGGAAGTCGATGCAGACTCTGATCTTCCCGTTCTTCTTCCTGACCGCCACAATGTTGGCCAGCCATTTGGGGTACTGAACTTCCCTCACGAAGTTGGCTTTGATAAGCTTGTCAACTTCGGCCTCAACCATGGCACCGTGGAATTGGTGCATCTTCCTGGGAGGCTGCATGAACCCGCAATGGTTCGCCGGGAGACCAAGGCGGTGGACGGCTACCTGAGGATCTAGCCCCAGCATCTCGTCATAGCCCCAAGCGAACACATCACGATGCTGTCTGAGGAAGTCCACGTACTGCTGCCGCTCCTCAGAGGGCATGGAGGCACTGACCAATGTGGGTCTTGGATCTGCTTCGGTTCCAAGGTTCACCTGTACTAACTCATCGACCGTGGCGGAGACGCCCTCCTCAAAGGCTGGGGGTGCATCTTCCACGTCCTCTCCACTCGGGGAGGGATCGTCCACGGGAGAGACTGCATTGGAAACTGCATCGGGGCTACCAGATCCTGCTGGGCCGCTGGTGCTGGCATGGGTGGTCGCGGTCATCTCATCAGGAGACTCACAGGCCGTCGAGACCATGGCCACGTCCAACCGATGAATCGGGAGGACGTAAGCGTCATCCAAACTTGCCCAGGGATCACATACAACAGTGACAGTCTCAACCTCACCTGCCAAGATCTGCTTATCCTTGCTCTTGTAATAGTCCGCGTCCAGATAGCGGGCTTCACATGAGGAAAAAGGAGAGGAATCTCCCTGAAGCACGCCTACTCGACCGTTAAGGGAGTATTTGAGGCATTATTGGTATGATGAGGGAACCACCACGTGAAGGTGGAGCCATGGCCTTCCCATCAATGCGTTGTACGCAGTGTCTTGAGAGACTACCATGAATTCGGTGTTGGCAACCAAGTCACCGAACTGGGTCTTCAAGCGTATCGTTCCGACCGGGGTTTGCTCGGTGCGGTCGTACCCCTGGATCCTGAGGTCGGAGGGGATCAAGTCATCCTCAGACAACCCCAATCTCTGGAGCGTCCAGGTTGGAATCAGGTTAATCCCGGACCCCGTGTCGACAAGGCAGCGCCGGACTTCAAGGCCATTGAACTGGCCAGTAACATACAGCGGACGAATGTGCCCCTGTATAGGAGGGTCTTCATCCTTACCAGAGAATGAGATAACTGCCTGACATTCGGCGTCCTCAATCGTTTCGGCGTGAAAGGCCTCTGCAGCCGCAACCTCTGTCTCAAACTGGAGGGGGATTTTCAGGGCTTCAGCGAGTGCCTCACGCATCTCAGATAACATGCGCAGAGCCTCAAGGATGGAGAACCTTGCTGGGATGTCGGCCAAGTGCTTCAGGACATCATACTTTTTGGCCAAGCGCGATCCCCTGGTTGCAGGAGGTTGCTCTGCGGTTGAAGGTATGACGGGCCTTGATGATTGGACTGACTGCTGACTGGTACTTGGCGCATCCCGATGTTCATCGGTTGAAGCCTGGGAAGTAGTCACCGTATTGGGGTCAGGAGGCCGGGACGGACTCGTGGCAGGGCGGAGCTGATCGCGACGCGGGTGAGGCGGTTCTGCCTGGTCCCACACCACAAACAGTGGCGGAGGCGAATCCGTCATCCCCGGATGGGGGGGCTGTGCGCACGGAGCTCGGTTTTGAGCCTACTGCCTAGTCTCAGTGGCGTGCACGTCCTGGCTGGAGGTACCAACTGTTGTGCCCCGGTGACTCCTGTTGTTGCGGTTCCTCCGACGGTGGCGACGACCGGGGACACTAGGGAGGTCCACTTGGTGTTCTTCAATGTCGGGAACTGAAAAGGGATTTACCAGCTCGACGGTATTAACCGAAGCGTACCCAACACTGTCATCGGACGAATCATCCATCGCCAGGCGGATTAGAGGAGGGACCCCGATCTCCGGGGGCATGAAATCGCCGAGAGTGCAGGATGGTGGCGGAACTGGAAGGGCACACTCTTCCTTCTTGCGCCACCGCCGTTTGCTCTTCTCGGAAGAGGCAGGCTGGGATGACGATGCCGAAGCAGCGCCCGCAGATTCTGGGGGCTCAGGCTGATTCAAGCGCGCACAGATGATTCCATGGGCGCGAATGATCGTCTTGCGGGCCATCCAGTTTTTATACTTCTGGGATCCGTGGTCGGAGACCAGCTGCCATTCGTCCTCATTGCCACTATCGTCATCTGATCCCACGAACACGCCCGCCACTTGTGCTGAAGGTGGGCCCAACCTGATTACATTGTTGTTAATCTGGTCTTGGAGCCAATCCTTAAACACATACCACCGCTGGATGGTGTGCCACAGGTCCCGATGGTAAGGGCAGTAGCGGGGGTTATCCGTGAGATGTGCCTCTTCTGGCCTCCAACACTCAGGCAGTCGCACAATCCTCTGCTTCAGGGCGCTCCGGAAATAACCGGGGACCTGATCCTCGTGAAATGAGTAAGTCAGGTATCGCGGGCCCCTGGGAGCGTGGTCTTGACGAGGGGCTGGAGGGGCCTGCCGAGTAGGTGGACCCTGATTATCTTGCATGGGTTGTGGCGGTACATTACGCGGAGGGGCCGGCCGGTTCTGGGGCTGCCGCTGCTGGGCCGGGAACTAAGTCCGTGGAGGCGGATTCCTGTGAGGCTGTGGAGCTGGACTCACCGGCAGCAGCTCCAACGGCCTGGGGGCCTCTATCTGGGCAACAACAGCGGGCTCAGCCCTGCTGGCTCTCCTTGCAGGAATCATAGGAGGCAGCGGGTGTGCCTGACTGGCCTGTTTCAGAGCTTCCTCAAGACGTTGAGCTTTGTCTGAGAAGTCCCTGAACCCTCCGGGGTAATTCTGAGTGATCAAGGAAGGGACCAGCTCGGTCTTGACGTTCCCGACGCACATTGGCAGCAACTGCTCCTGAGTAAATGGCATGTCAATGGAATACGTGAGACCCTTCCATCGGGCGACGAAGTCCGCGACTCGCTCATCAGGCCTCTGCTTGCACTTGAAGAGGTCTGTGATACTCGTCTTCCGGGTCATGGAACTGAACTGGTAGAGGAATTGTCTACGAATGTCCTCCCAGCTAGTTATCGACCCGACAGGGAGCTGGCTGTACCAGACAAATGCTGGCCCTTCTAGTGTCTGGACAAAGCAGCGAAGCTTAGCGGCCTCCTGCTGCGCCGGAGTTCCCAACATAGGCCCACACCTCGAGTTGAAATGGGCAAAATGCTGTGGCGGATCTCCAGTCCCGTTGAAGGGGGCGAATGTGGGATTCCCGAATCCCGGAGGTGCCGACATGTCATCCACCCATGCTGGGTATGGCTTGTCGTCCGGTGGGATCGCCACTTGCCGAGTCTCCAAGGCTTCCAAGCGGGAGATGAGTGCCGCCATCGGATTGTCCGGACATGGGTTCCAGTCCTGGCGAGGATCTCTAACCACGAGTGCATTGCACGACCCTTCAATCGGGTCGTCGACCGGGTCGTCGAACTCGGCAGCTCATGGGATGGCGGGCGGAGCGGCCCTTGGGGTAGCGGGAGGAATCCGAGCGGGGTCTCTCAGGTAGTCACGCCGCTCGGGAGGGTGCGGGGAAACATACCGCGCCCTCTTTCCATAGGCGATGGCCTATCCCGTGTCGGCAAACACGACATAATCACGGTTGCCCGGGAGAGCCTCATCGAGGGGTGGTTGTTCCTGTCCCTGCTGTCCTGGCCTAGGATCATCGTAGTCAGGTCGCTGTTCTGCAGCGTGCTCGGCGAGGAGCTGGTCAACTAGCTTCTTCTTCTCGGCGAGCTGTTGACGTAGCATAGCCTTCTCGGGATCCTCATCCGCCCTCTGCGTGGAGGAAGATGGGTCGGCGGGCTTCATAGCCCTGCCGTGCTCTTTACCTTTGCTAACGTTTCGGCTCAACGTCAGTGCTTCAGTGGGTGTGGGGAGACCCAGGAGGTTCCTCTGGTGACAAGTAACTCTCGCCGATGGATCCAACAACGGCTTGTGTTCGGGGGGAGAGCCCCGTCGAGAAGTTCCAAGTCGTTCCTCTCTCCCGACAGGTCAGCCATATTGACCGTTTCCGTCCCTGGGGATATACCCTCAGGGCCACCCAGTGAATCGGGCTGTCGGAGAATCGCACTAAAGCGTAGGGCATCATACTGCCCCCATCCACAGATATACACGTGGGGGGTGGCCCCCTCGATAACCTTGAGGAGTACTTGAAAACACTCAACGCATCGTTGTTGGAGGGCCTCGTGGTGCCCAAATGACCCGGGGTGCCGAACCGCGGGGAGCGTGGCCAGGTCAATTTGACGGCACTGCTCACCAATATCCTCCAGGTGCACTTGACTCCTGGGGTATGGCATTTGTAGGCGGTGAAGATGGGAGTGAGTCTCCTGGAGAGTTCGGCGGAAGCATTCGAACTCATCCAGGGTGAGTGATTCGGGTGCATCAATGTCCGGTCCTGCGACTGGCCAAAACTTCTCAGGGAAGTGGCCCTCTGCAAGGACGGTCCAGAAGCTCCACGACTCAAACTCAGGACCCAGGTCTCCTTGGTCCTCTTCAACGACTGGGAATGGACGGGGAACCGGCAGTGGTGCCGAGGCGGGCCGTCGGGCCGACGGGCTGTCCGGCGGTGAATACGGCGAGCAGGCCGATTGGCCTCCATATCCCGGGCCGCCCTCTGAGGGTGGCGGTGCCCCAGCTACCACATCACGATAGGACGGGCCGGCGAGCGTACATCCTTCTATAGCGTCGGTGCTCACCGAGGGTGCACTAGATCGTGGTTCGACCATCGGTCCCCAGAAAAAGTCTCCGGCTTCTCCGATCGAGGCAGACGGTGCTTCCGGAGGGGCTGGTAACAACCGCAAGCTTGATCCTTGGGGGTCTACCAGGCCCTCAATACTCCGGATATACCTTCAGAGAGAAGTGGGGATCGTATCGATCTCGCTCTCGGGAAGTACGAGGCTGACGTGCCGCATTCCTACCCCTGCCCCTAACTGGCGGGATCGGGGGGAGGGCTACGTCGACGAATCATACTCCGCCTCTGTATCAGAGAAACGAACCGGTCGGATCTCTGTCCGGAATTCCGTAACATTCTTCCCTCGGCGTCGATGCCTCGCCTTCCTGCCCCTGGGTGGTTCTTCTGGGAATGGCTGATCTCTATCCTGGCGTCCTCCGGCCGCACTGGTGCTGGGGCCAAGAGGACTGGAAACCAAGGTGCGAGGAGCACCGGGACAGATATCAAAGGGGACGCGGGGAGAGATGATTCCGGGCAGGCCTCCGGGCCGGGATCGAAAGGTGGGGTGACCCATGCCTCTTGGATCGGCCACGCGGAGTAGACCCTGTTGGTGAATAGCGCTACCGCGAGGTGGTCCGCGGTGGCTATTGCCTGTACCAACAACTGGGAGAGTCAACCCAACCTGCCTTTGGGGCGGTCGGGGCCTCGATCCAGGTCGGGCATAGAAGTGCCCCTGCTCAGGATGCGCAGGGGCTTGGTGACTGGAGCCAGCAGTGGCTTGAGCCAACGCGGCCGCTGTTGCTTGGGCCCCGAGGTGGGCATCCTCTTCCGCTCGTGCCCGACATTGGCGTCGGGACAAACGAGTCGGGATGAGCGGCGCGGGCAGGTGGACAGTCCGTTCTTCGACTTGAGGGGCCTGGCGGCGGTGTCGCCGTGGCCTGACAGGAGCCCTTATCGCGGATCCCTGGAGAGAATCTCGGATAGGGTACTCTCGGGCGTCTTCCACCTCATCCTCATAGGGGAAGGAGTTGTCGTAGCGCTCCGGGGATAAGCTCCCGAAGCGGTTGAACGTCGAGGTAGGCAGCGGTGCCTCCCTCCGCGGCCCTCGGGTGCGGCGTTGGTGGCGAGGTGCAGCTTCCTCGAGGTCTAGGCGAGCCATGTCCCTGGTGGGGATGACTCCCTCTTCCTCATATCTCCGCACCAAGTTGTTGATCACCCTTCTCTGGATGACCTACGAGGGGGAGAGAGGGTGTGGTTGCCCCGCAGCTGCGGCTGCTGGGACGGCTGTGGAACGGGCGGGACCGCGCGGAGTAGCCGCGTCGGTGTTTCCCCTACCCCTGCGCCAGTGGGCGGGTGGCGATCGGGCACTGGATTGGGCGACTTGATTCCTGAAAGCAGGGAGAAAAACCCATTAACACTGACAGGAAAAGGAATCGACAACCAACCATTAGTGCCACGACGCCTTCCATTGGGGGGACCCAGGCCCTCGACGTCGTGAGACGGAGTGCCCGATTTCCCTTCCCCAGCCCCTGGCGGGTTTCGTGCCCCAGTGTTGAATGCTTGGTCGAGCCGCATGCTGGTCTTCCAACACCTCTGAAATCCATCGGTCTTCCTATTAAGGAGAAGAGATTCACGTCGGGTTCACCACTTTTCTGTTTCGGTGCGGATGTGCGTCGGGTTTCTGTTCCGATGCTGTTCCGCCAGGACGCGTTCGCGCGTGCACCCGTCGACCCGAGGGGATGGGCACGCGGCTTGTGGCCCCGCAATCCTGCTTTCCAAGGGCGGGCGGCATTCGTCCTTTATTCAGGGGCGTCTGCTCCTTGATCAAAACCGGGATGATGGGATGTCGGCTCCTCCTTCCGTGGACGTCTCCTCGGAACTCGTTGCCTAATCCGGGTCTCCGTCATAGATTAAAGACGTGCTCGTGAATCTCGTTCCCGGTGCCATATCTTCATGGACACTGGTTAATTACGCTGCTTCCGCCCAGACGCTCCAAGGAGTCTGGTCGGGGTAGCAACCTGCGGTGAGGAGACCGGGTGGCTCTGGGTGTTGGGGGCGTGTCTTAACACTGCGACTCTGCATGTCTGCCTTCCATCCCTAATAGGGCTTCTCGAAGGCGTGATGGCCTGAGGTATCCCACGCTGGGTGCGGGGAACTGTGTTACCTGAGGTTTTCCTCAGCTTCCCATGTTTAACACGGGGTATGCCGCGAGTTTAACGTCCAGCGGGGACGGCATCAGACTGATCAACACGAGAAGTGGATCAGATGACAGAACCCCTTGCGAGGAACCTCCGACGTTGGGGCCATCACATGGGCGGCTTCCCGAGTGAAGTGGAGTGGAATGAAGTGGCATGACCCCACCAGGATGTGGCGGCACGGGTAAGGATCAGGATGGATGATGGAGTGAAGAGCTTGGACCCCGTAGGGGCTTCCTACGTACCGCGCGTTGGCGCGGATCAAAGTCAGCGTAGTTTGAATATACTGTTTAACGTCATGCTGGATGTCGGAAAGCCGACTCACGAAGAGGTCGAGGCTGCCGGGCGGAGGATTGAACCGAACCACCTCGCACAGAGGGGGATGGAACGGTCGGGTGGATCACAGTTTCACGTCATGCTGGACGCTGAAAGGAGAAATAGGAAAAGGGGCAGTGGGGGAGCACAATGGAGATACACATGTGCAGTCTCCCACAATGGCGGATTCATAGGTGAATCGACGCACGTGTGAACCCGGGAGGGGTCCACTGATGGACGAACCGACGTGAATATGACCGGGACGACCAGGTGGTGGGCTTGAACCTCGGAGAGGCTTCCTACGTACCCTGTTTAGGAGACAGGGATCAAATTCCACGTAGTTCGTTCGGTTTGTAGCACTCTACCCCCGTGGGCGAAGGCCACTCCAATCCCGACATCCCTGCAGAGACGAGCGGGTGGGGGCCACATCCAAACTGGGAGGACCCTGCGTGCGGGGCACGTGATTGGGTGATGCGGACGGTTTAACGTCCTCCCGGACGAAGTACATTTTAACGTCATGTGTTGAGGACGAAGCGGACGGTTTAACGTCTTGCCGGACGAAGTACTGTTTAACGTCGTGTGTTGAGGACGAAGTGGACGGTTTAGCGTCTTGCCGGACGAAGTACAGTTTAACGTCGTGTGTTGAGGACGAAGCGGACGGTTTAACGTCTTGCCGAACGAAGTACAGTTTAACGTCGTGTGTTGAGGAAGAAGGTGCTTGGCAGTTTAATGTCTTGCAGCGTGGACGTGGTACAGTTTAACGTCATGTTTGGATGAAACACTTGGCAGTTTAACGTCTTGCAGCGTGGACGAAGATGCTTGGCAGTTTAACGTCTTGTCGCGCGGAAGAAGATGCTTGGCAGTTTAACGTCTTGTTGCGCGGACGAAGATGCTTGGCAGTTTAACGTCTTGTCGCGCGGACGAAGATGGTGCCGCCGATGGGTCCGTGTCACTTCGCGCGAGCCTGGAGGGCCGCACGGGAAGACAACGCACGGTGCGGGCACCCGGGATGAAGATCATCGGGCGCCACGCAGGCGGGTACCCTCAGGGGGTCAAAGGGGGCGACCCTGGCGGTTTGCGCGCAAAAGAGGAGTTGGCGCGCAATACCGCGAGTCGGTGCGCAAATGGGCGGGCTGGCGCGCAATTGGGCCAGCACTTTGCATGCGGAAGATAGAGATTGCACGCACCGGGCTTCGGATAGCGTGCGGGGGCAACGACTCATTCTTTAATCGAATGGCCACTTTAAAAAAGGGGGTGTGCGCAATCGGGCCGGATTGTGCGCACCCCGGGGG
The DNA here is from genome assembly GCA_963277665.1 of Viscum album. Lineage (NCBI taxonomy): Eukaryota > Viridiplantae > Streptophyta > Magnoliopsida > Santalales > Viscaceae > Viscum > Viscum album. The sequence goes on from OY728155.1 coordinate 387,884,057, forward strand.
CAATTGCGCGCAAGAGGCTTCTTTTGCGCGCGAATGCCTTTGGGTGAAAAATTTATTCAATGGAAATGAGCCAATGGGATTGCGCGCAAAGGCGAACCCCGAGGCTTTCTTGCGCGAAAGAAAGGAGGTTACCTGAAGATCGGCATTGCGCGCGGAAGGGGTTGGATTGCGCGCATGAGAGACCTTTCGAATTCCGACAACCTTCAAAACGTCGGGGGTCGCCTTATATTTATAGGCAACCCCGGGCGCGGAATCCGGTTCGCGGGCGCATAATTCCCTTCGCGGGCGCGGAATCGGGCCCGGCGCGCAAGGGAGTCGCGCGGGCAACGGGCGCACAAAATTGCGCGCCGGCCCAGCGCATTGCGCGCATCCCGGGAGGTTTGCGCGCGGCACTCCAACTTTGCGCGCGGCTCTCCAAAATTCCGCGCAAGGCTTCCGGGCCCTCCGAAACGGGCTTCCGACTCCAAATATGACCTCGCTTCCCGCATCCGGAGCTTCGTTTGGGAACAACGGACTTTTCCGGCGTCTACAATATTCTAATGAAAATAAATTATATAATATTAGATTCATTTTTCTTAAAAATTAATTCAATTTATAATAAATTTGATATTTTTAAATTTATTTTATAATATTTTTATTTTATATGAAAAAATATAGTGATATCATTATAGAATAATTTACATAAAATATTTTATTACTAAAAAATAGAAATAAATTTCCGTGAAAATAAATTTATCTCCATATAAAAATTAATAACCGAACAAATTTATTTATCCTTCTCACAAAATATAATTTTTATTACAAGTTAGAACATGACCTTTTTCTCTTTGTCTTTTACCTAAATACTATAATGGTAAAATTAAAATAAATATCGAAGAAGTATAAATATATATTATAATTTGATTTAATATTGTGAATTCTAATCTTTCAATTGGATTAATTAATGTGATTTGGTCAATTTTTATTCATTATCATACTATTTTTATCCACAGTTAATAGATTTAGACTATTATTATGGTGAATATTTTAAATATTACTTGCAACCAAATGTTTGGCTAGCAATATTATATAAATTTATTTATAATTATAAAATTATAGAATCCATTTTTCAAAATTAAATATTTATAATTTATAGAAATTCATTTTATAATAATCCCATATAGAGGGATGGAAAATTGTTTTTCAAAAAAATGCCATTTATAATTAAGTGTATTTTTATACTAAGATCAATTATTTGGTTGATTCATATTTAATTAATTTTATAATTATTTACTAAAGTAAAATTATATTAAGTTTGGATCAACTTCAAAATATTTTGGGTCTCTTTCAATGAAAATAAAAGAAAGTATTTGAAAAATATGAAATTTTAACTATTCAACAAAAAACTAATCATTTTAAAAGGAATCAAAAAGTATTAACATATTTTAATTTGGATATGGTGATTTAATAATGCTGTTAATTTTTCAAATTAAATTTATTATATTTATTGAAATTACATATATTTATCACTAACCAATAATAAATAAAAATAATTTATTAATAAAAATTTTTGTTTGAAGAATAAAAAAATTTCACAAAAAGTTGAGATATTATTTATACATAATGAATAATTTATTTAACCATGTTCATATCCTATAATTAAATATTTAGGCTAATACAATTATATTAAAATAATAATATTTCATGGATCATTCAGGCTCGGTGTTGTGACTCATATTTACTATCGAACGATGTGCTCTTTTAAAATATATTAGTGGTACATTATCCTCCCAACATTAAATGAAATCAAGGAATTTGAAATTATTAATGGTAATAAATAGTTTTAAAACATGAAAATAATTTTTTTTCAAAATCCACATTTAAAAAATGGTTAATAATACATCCTCATAGAATGAGGGAAAGGTAAATAATAAGGTTATTTGGAATAGAGAAGACATAGTTTCAAAATATTATAAAATTTGTGGGAAGTGAAGATATAGAAATTTAGGGGAAAACTATCTCCCATAGACTAAGAGTGGGTGACATAGCACATGGTAATGCGAATGTGAATGACCAACCAACCATAAATTTTTCATTGGTGAAAATACTACCAATTCATTTTAAATGATTAGAAAATGATAAAATTATTTTCTGAATATTATTTTACTAGAGTAAATGAACACTAAAAATATAATGAAATATAATTTAATGAAAATTAAATTTGGTCCAATAATCTATTTTTTCTTTTAAATGATTAGTACTCAAGATGAATTTTTTATGTGTGGAGAACTATGAAAACCTCTAATGGGTCACATAATATATAAATAAATTAAAATATATTCCTCCTATATTTCCATGAAATAGAATAACATAATATTTTATACAATATAGATAAGTAAAATACATATCTCTCTAAAACCTCAATAATAATCCTATAATAACGAGATAATCAATTCCGTAAAAAAAATAAGTATACACACTATATATACTCATCAAACTTAACATTAAAGAATATTTTAAACTAAAAAGGGATCTCATAACCTGAAATTTTATACTATTCCACCAAAAAATAACTTTTGTTAAATAACATGTAGTTTTTGAGGGGAGGATATAGTTCAACCCAATGAAACATATCCCAAAAGAACATTATTCACATGAAAATAAAAAAATAAAAAAAACATCCTTTAATAACTTTCCAAAAATATACATAATATGTATCCATTAAATATTTTAAGTAAATATGATGTCATACTAACCATGACATCAGGTAGGCCAATGGATGGATCTTCACTATAGTCTCACATTGATTGTGGGTATAAGCCTCACAGCCATGCCGAATGCGACGAGTTGTCAACCGAATGATGGTTGTCTTTTTTATAAAACAATTTTAAGATAATACATATAATTTTATCATATATATAATGATATATATTAGAAAAATTAATTATCAAATCAGGTTTTACCCACTATTTATTTATAAAAATAATTTTTTTCTTATAACAAATTAATCTTAACTCAGTATTATTAATTTGATATCAATAAATATATTAACACTAAAGTTCATTAATAATAGTATTCATATTTTCATAAAACATTAAAATATTATTTTTAAAACAAAAATTATACTAAATCACAAAATAATAAATATATTTTTATTATATATTAGTTTAAAAAATTTCCATAATCATTATAAATTCCCATAACAAATAACATAAAAATTGGTATCTATAAAATTATACATATCATAAACATTATTTAATGAAAAATAATAAAAATTATTTTTATATAATATCACATTGGAATATCATAGGTTTCCAAAGGATCAATTACCTAATTCCATCTGATGATTTATAGAGAAAATTTCAATTCAAACAAGAATATCCAACGGAAGTGAAAAACAAGGTGCCCAGTAAGGGGGAACTCACTCTGAATTTGAATGATAGTTGACATATACTCAACTGACTCTTTTATGTGTCTTTAACCCTTGATTCATTAATTCAAAAATCAAGTCAACTTGAAATACCTAAAGATTTATTTATTTATAGCAGAAAACATAATCACCACCTAACAAATATTTTAAGATGTTATCCATTACATTTAATAATTCAAAATTTTAGCCATTGGGTTTTGATAATAAATTATGTGTTTTTAAAAATATAGTTTCAATGTATTCTTCAAAGCATCCTATATTTACAAATGTAAAAACATTCCACCTCATATTTCACAGTTGTTTATTATGTTATTTCATTAGTACTAGATACATGTGATCTCATCCCGATGGACTACATTATTTTGTAGTCTTGTTATACTAGATAAAAAATGGAATCAATCACGATTTATGAAAAGATAAAATAAAAAACATAATGATAGTAAATATTTTATAACCTTAAACTCATTCAATTATTTATTACTTATAACTTGGGGAAAGGGAATAAATAATAGTGATCTCGGATTATTCGTGTGGGTTTTTTACAATAAACACTATCATGATAAAATAATGCATAATAAATATAGAAATACAAATAACAAAAAACAAGTTTCATTTAATCAATAACCTAGGGATGAAAAATTATATGGAATGAGTAAATAAAGTCAAAATTATTCCATACAAAATAACACAATATCTTGGACATATCCAATGATATTATTCAAAATAATCAAATAGAAATTAATAATTTATTTTATACTAATGGAATTCATAATTTAATAAATCTAAAACATACCTTCGAGGTCTTGTTCTTGGATAGTTTAAACTATTGGTAAACATATTCCAAAATCCAATTTAATAAATATATCCAGTTGGTTTATCTCAAAATACATGTCAACACATTAAATGGATCTTTATAAACAGACCATATCCATCACTACATATCCAATGCAATTTTCTTTGAATTTATTGATCTATTCGATTCATAATCAATATTACGTATAAATAAGTATTCATATTACAAGATTTATATATATTAATAATGATTTTTATTATTTAATCAAATAACATTCATAATAAAACACCATAGGTAAGAATCTTATATTGTTTACCAATTATCACAAATAAATTGAATTCTTTAGTAGATTTCCAATGAACATTAAATTATAAAGAGATAAAATATGACCATTGGTCCATCAAATATTCAGGTTATTAATCCCATTCAGTTCCATTCAAAAAAATTGAAGTAAAATATTAAAATTATAGTTTATTAAATTGTTTTATTTTCTAAAAAAAATAAAAAATGATTAAAATTTTATAAAAAACAAAAAACAATTATGGCTATAAGGATTCTTATTAATTCAGTTTTTGTTAAAATCATTCCTTTTGACTTTTCTAATAAATTTCATAATAAAAATTATATAAATAATTAAAAATATTCCACTAAAATAATTTTAAATTTATATTAGAACATAAAATTTCCATAATAAATCATTATATTAATAAAATGTACTTTTTAATAAATATTTTAAAAATGAATTATGATAATAAAATAGATATCATATTTAAAGGAAAATAAAATTAGTTTTTCTAAATAAAATGTATTCTATTGATTCAAGTACCAATGGTTGGAAAATTTGGTTTCTAATATGGAATAACCTTAAATATTCATAAGAAATGAAAATATATAGATTTTATAACGGATGGATAATAATATTACTTTAGTAAAAACTATGGCAATCACCAAAAAATGATAGTATAAAATAAGTCCTTACATCTTTGAAAACTATTAAATTCTATCCCATTAAAAGAATAAAATTAAATTCAAATTATTCATTATGAATAAATATATAATTATGATAAAAATTATGGAGGCTGTGTATATACCCCAGATAAATTTATATAGGTTAATAATTTCAAATATGATTCGATGGAATAGAAATTTAGATGAAAACCCTTACTAATTGGTAATTATCAATTCAGAACCTATTGGATTAAATATTCAGAATTTATAAATTAAATACCATAAATTTTAAATTATTTATGATATAAAATGTAAGAAATATCATATACACTATATAAAATAAATTAGCTTCATAACATTAGAATATAACTCAATAAAAGGATGTATTGTCCAAATCTCATACCATACTAAAAAATTCAAGTCAAAATCCCTTCAATATTAAAACTTATATTTAAAAATAACATTCAATGAAGTATTATTGATTAATGATATAATATGTAAAAGAGGAAATATATAAAAAATATAAAATAATCTTGGTTCATAATAATAAAATTTTCTTCAATGATGGAAAATTGAGATCAAATATGGAAACTTATGTATGACTCATCAACTACATTATTTATCATGATAAAAAAAATATGTTAATATTTTAAATTATTATGAAATAAATTAATTTTTATTATTCCTTTTATTTTCATTATTACAATGTTATTTTTATTTAAATTTTAAATTAATTACACAGTGGTCATTTTGATAATATTCTGTTACTAAGTAAAAAATGACTTGAGTTACTTGATAATGGTAAAAGATGTTTTTAAATAATATATAGAATATTAATCATGGAATAATAATCATTTGTATAATTTTTCAATAAATATAAGATCATCTATGAAGATATTTATGTAAAATGTACTATGGTATGAACATGGAGATGGTGGTTCAATGTTTTGAGCACATGTTCGATCCCATGCATCCAAATTTGTAGGTTCTTATTGCACTATGATAAACACTCTCCTCTTATCCCAGATTCCAATGAATTATATATTTGATATATTGGTTGGATTAATGGGTTTCTATATTATCTAATGAGGTTTTAATTCCCATTGATAGAATCTAGATCTAGAATGATTTATTTGTCTTCTACACTATGCATAAAAGTATCATTTTTGTTAGTGGATGTGATTTGGTGAATTGATAATGTGAAAATGTTTTGTAGATTGGGTTTTCCAAAAATAAATCATATATTTATAAATGTTTCAAACTAATATTTCTACTAGTATCTAAGAATTATTATAATCCAAGATAGTGATTATTTTATTGTTATCGTTTTTTCCCTATTGTAACAATCATTAAAATTAGATAATTCTTTATAAAGGGTGTTAGCATGATTTTTTCATGATTGTGTATTCCTAAAGACCTATGTTTGATTCTCGATAATATGTGTTTTGTGAGTATTGTCTTGGGAGTCGCATGATTATGGTTTAGGAAATTGGATTATTCTATTTATGATTCCTGTTTATTTAATTTAATGTATGATCTTTCGTTTTTGTCTTATATAATATTCTGTTCTTCTTATTTGTTGAATTATATCATGAAGGTTGAGCCACATGTACAATTCTCTCAAGGTTGATATTTTAGATTCCTAGTATTCATGATTTAGGTTATCCCATAAGGAGGGATATTCTAGTCATGTTTTTGTACTATCTCATTAAGGGGGTGTTCTAGGTGGTTGATCATTATTAATCGTAGCATAGTTATAAAGTCATTAGAGTTGGTCTCTAATGACCCATAGGATGTTCTTACTTCTTTGATATATAGTTGTTTATATTATTAATTTTTTATAACAATTGAATGAAATTGTATCTCTGATTATATTATGTTATTGTCCATCGGTAAAGACCTATTGTGTCTTGTACACACACCCTACTTGGAAATTTATATGTTATTTTATATCTAACGTTTAGGGACATTGAGAATGGAAATGTCCCATTTATGGATGGTCAAGTAGGGAAGTATGAGGATGAAAAAAATACTAGATTAACCACAAGTTAGATGATGAAAATTTTTATTATTGTCTTACATATATATTGAATATTATTTTTTGGTTTTAGTTGATATACAGGATAATACACACTACTTAAACATGGGTTAGTTTTTATTTTTAATTGTTACTACTCTATTGGTTATACATTTTTGTATTATTTATTGATATTTTTTTATCATTTTAATTATCATATGCTGATGTTATATGAAACTGAGGGAATAGTCTCAACATGAAATTAAATAATCCATTACTATTAGTGGTTAAACTCTTATATACAGGGAGCCATGAATTACTTACTTTGGTGATCCTATCTCAGACTTGTTGGTTCAGGTTGGGGTATTACACATATTTGTTATCTAGGTTTCACATGATTTCTAAAACTAGATGTAAAGAACATTGTTCATCCGTAAAAAAAAGTATTCAAGAAGGATGATTTCTTTCCATGAATCATTTAAAAAGTAATTTTATAGGTGTCCATAGTTGTAATAGTTTTTATTAAGTTAGTTATAACCTATAATTAATACTCCCAAATGAAAAATAATATATATTCATCAGTTATTATTGACCATAACATATCAATTATTGTAGGGTTTCCCCTTTAGAGGATACCATTCCAATGTGGGGTAATAAGAGGGGTGAGTTTAACTATAATCCCAAAAACGTATAATTAAATGATGAACAATTAGTTATGACACTCAATACAGTGATGATTGAAATGATTATTAATCTTCATAGAAATATGATTCTATAATAAATTCTTTATGTTCTAAAATTTTCAAAGGATTTAGATTTTTGCATCCTTAATTTAATCTTCTAGGTCTTCATAAGTCATTTATAAATGTCATGAAGGAATAATACCCAACATTAGCTTCTACAAGAAAATGTAAATGGAAAACATTCCTTACTAATTCATGTATCAATTTGGTTCTTTCCCCCTTACCTTTATAAATATGATTGTTCATAATGTATTTTAGAGAATACAAAGATTTATAAAATAATTTTTTTTTCAAATGAATCGAAATATATATATTGATATATATTTTCCAAAAAAATTATTCTATATACTAATATATCCATGAAACTTGAAAATTTTCGTGATGTACATCATGTATACCGGATTAACTATATATTTTCTATATATTGGTTTTGTAATCTAATAAATAAATTCCATTTCATAAATGTTCTAAATAATAACATATATTTTTCTTCAAAATGAAGAGAAATCTATATAAAATTTCATAATTAAAACATTCATATCTATGAATTATATGGAAATTAAATTTTTAGTAACACTTGGTGTATAATAATCATTCTCAAAAAACATGATCATATTTCTTTTTATATGGGACTTGATAGTCTACAATTCTGAACGTATCAGGTATTACTCCTTTGGTAACTCAATGTAATATATTTATTTTATGAATTGTTTGGAATCTACGTGGTTCTTGAATTTGGATACAGTTATGAGTACCATACCTATTATTGAATAAATAGTTAGTAGATATGGAAACATTTCACATGACAAATAAAACTCCTAAATATTCTATATTTTTTTTAACATAGTGCAATCCCACTTCTAGGGGCCCAACACGCCACATGAAAATCATACTACATCTATTTCATTCAGATTCATTTATATCGTCCTATTTTTATATGTCTAGTTCTCTAAATCAATAATAATGGAGTAAACCGTAGGGAAATATTCTTTTTTTCATTCATTCATTCACCTAATATAGACCACATGTTTTCTAGTATTCATTCATTATTAAAAAATTGGATGATGGTATAGACATCAAAGAGATATTTCTGGATATATATAATGTTATTATTCTCAATGAAACTAGAGAATCCCTAAAGTAGTGAGGATAAATCGATATCTATGCTAAAATAAATAGTAATAATAAATCCCATGATGAAAAATTTCTCTCTGTTTCATATAATATTTTTTAAATGAGGCCCATCATTAACTAATATTCTACATGTACATGTGAATCGTTTTATGGATATATCATATCCCTCAAACCTTTCCTTGTATTGATATTGACCATGTTGGTGTGACATCAAGATATATGCATATACTTACTCATTACACATGTGGAACTCACTGGATATGGATTATAGCATATAACATTGGATATATACCCCAACATTTTGTGTTTCATTTTGATGGAGAGTACATCTTCACTACACTATTCCCTTGGTGAATCAAGAGTTATAGATTCTAACACGTATAATTTAGCACCCATATATTTAAATATGTAATTATCCATTAAATAAATACTATGTTTAATTGACTATTTCATATGAAACACAGAACTAAAAAATATTGGAATTATTAGGTGATAATTATTAAGAAACGATATGAATTAAAAACCAACTAGTAAATAAAAATGAAAGTAATTAATTATAAATTCCAGTATTATTATTATAAATAATAAACAAGGTTTAATATTATGGAGAGTTGTTTTACAAAGAATGATTTTTTGTGTTTTTTTATTTTAAAAATCTGACCACATTATTTAAAATTAAAACCTAAAAAATCAATATATAATTAATTTTAAGTTATTATAAAAGAAGATAAGAAACAATAGATGTTTTAGAATTTTATTTATATATAAAAGATGTTTTAGTTTAATTTTTTATATTTTTATTTAAAATATAAATTTATAATTATAATTTTATGAATTATTCATCATTTTTATTCATCATTTAATAATTATTTTAGGGTGATTTTCTAAAAATGGATAATTTTTGGTTCAATAGTAAAACATACTATTTTTACAAATACAATAATAATTAGGGTATCATAATGAATTAAAGATTTATTAATATTTTTTCATAGATAAATAATTAAAATTATTTAATTCAAATATCATGTTTAGTTTAAAGATGTATGATTAACAATTTAGAACATGAGAAATATTTTTTTATAATAAAACCAATTTTTGAGTTTATTCTAATTTAATATTGAAATGGTTTTTTATAGATTTATATTTATATGAATGATACATAATACTTACATCTTTAAAAATAAACAAATTAATTTTTTTAAAATTAAAAAAAATTATAACTATATCTTAATCAAAATTTATTTTAATAAAAATACAATTATTTAATTGCTTATACTTATTGTGTGCACAAATATTAAAATTAAATTTTCTAACCCATGAAAATGTTATTTCACAATATTATTTTCACAATTGAAATTATAAATTGGATATTTGGTAATATTTCAATAATAGCATTTATTATTTAAACTATGTTACTGAGGCTAAAAACTAGTTTCGATGATAAAGGTCATTTAGGGAAATGTTATAACTAAGAAGAAATAGAATAATGTTCATCCAAAACTATATCTAAATAAATGGGTGAGATTTTTATCAACCAAGGATTACCTAACTACTTTATTATCATATTTTAGAGAAACTAGACAGTGAATACGACATGAAATCAAAATAATCTTATATGTATTTGAAAAAGGTCATTCTATCTTAAAAAAATATTCCTCCAATAGAATTTTACATACAAAATGTAAAATATAATTTATTTTGAAAAACAACCCAATATATTCTCCTTTAAAACTCTCTCATGTTATAAATCCATGATAAAATGAAATCCCTAAATACTTTATTTTATAGAGGCCCTTCAACAGAAGCTTGAAATTCTATATGTGAATAGTAATATCTTTTTAACATCATCCCACCATTATTGTTATCTGAAAAATATATATATAAAATTTTTATAAAATGAAAGCATTATTTTTTTAAACAGTTCGGGTCGAAGCCTCATTTATAATTAATGAAAATCAAAGACCACTTTTAAGTAGGTTGATGGAGACCTATTACATATCCCTAAGTCCCAGTGGACATTTATCCCATTATATGGCCCGTAAGCCCAAATGTTTTGCACAAGGCCCATTATTTGAATATTATTGTTGCAGTACCCAGTCTACTACAATACCCCACAGTACCTTCCACTACTACATTACCCTACGATCGGTATAGTGATTGGCCACTACTATACTGCCCATCATTTTTACTGTACCATCGCTGTTATAGTAAACTACAGTCCTACTACAGTTACTGTGCCCAATCGGTTTTGAACCCACATTTTTAATGATATAAAATTTATATACCTTTCCTATAGCAATATAAGAATTAGGATGTCTCTTGTGTGTATATACAGACTACCACCCTCAAAATGAGATATATTTAGTTTATCATAACTATCTAACATGGATGGATAAAAAATTTATTTGATCAGTAAATATGATATTTATAAAAATTTTATGAGTCTAAAATTACACCATCACTCGACACCACCCCTTCCATTAAAAATGAATGTCTAATCAATGTGTAAGAGCATACATGTGCCTTGACACTATGATATGTTTCCTTTTTTGGCAACTCCTTACATGAGTTATACTAAAAATGTATTTAATGATTTTATATGGTATTAAATGTTAATAAAAATATTTTATAACTTTTTAAAATAAAAGAAAAATAATTACTGATCATTGTAATGTAACCCCTTGATATGAATAAGATACGTGGAACAATATCATTATATAATTCATTCTCAAAAAGAATACACATTATATAAAATGAATGAGAATAAAATTCGATAAATCATTTAAAAATTATAAGAAATACATAATAATCTAGTAATGATGAAATTTTATCATTTAATGGGATTTGAAATCACGAATTCTAAACAAATACAGATCAATAAATATTATTGAAAATCTATAATGAAAATAAATAACAACTAAATAATATTTGATAATAAAAAGAGTATATTTGAAGAATATAAAATTTAATTTATTTGAATGTTGTTAAGAAAAAAGTGATTAATATTTTAATATATATTTGATAGGATCTTCAAAATCCTTTATAAATGTAAGAAGTAAATGTTAAAGGTTTTTAGTCTTATATTCTCTTCATTGAGACATGGTTTGTATTATTCACATATAACATTTTTTTTGTCATTGTACATCACTTTTAATTTATTTAAAAACTAATATAATTATTTATTTAAATTAATGATCTAATAAATGTTTTCTCATATAGTGTATTTTAATTCAATTATAACAAATTTGTTAAATTTTTCTTCCCTAATATCATATATTTTTAGCCACGAATCATTATCTTCCATAATCAAAATATTATTCCCACCAATACTCACATTTGATTTTTTAATATATATTTATTTTTTATTATGTCCCTTATAATTTTCCAAACCTATTTTGAAATGGAAGACATATTATTTTTTCATGGATGTGGGATTCAATAATGTTATTATGAAAAATTATATGTGTTTTTATTTTTATCTTCCACTCTACATTTTTAATGTTCTCACTATATTTGATTGAAAATTATATTTTTTGATATTTATATATTGAATTATTTTATTGCGAATTATATTTTCATTTCCGCAAAATTAATATTTAAAATTGTCTTCTTTAAGTCATTTTTAATTAACATAAACTTTATTTTGATCATGTGGAAGGATTATTATTAAAAAATCTAAACAAATGCAATTTTTGTATTACCATAATTTTATTTATTTAATAAAAATTCACCCCATGTATTTGTGATTTTTAAATAAATTTTTATTCCTTTATATTTATAAATTTGTTTATAAATTTTCTGTATAAAATGTAATGGTTATTTATTCTCTTTCTCTAAGAAATTATTTCCATTCTATTTTAAAGGTGTATTTTCTCTATTCCGTAAACATTAAATACTTATCATATGAAACAAAATATTTTCACTATGATATCTTCAACCCTCAACGTTGATAGTTTTATCATCATTTTATTCTATTTAATAACTGCATAATGCATTGACTTCGTTTATATTTATTATTTTAAATCATATGTTTATTGATTTGTAACGAAATTTTACTATACATTTTATTTTTATTAATTTATTTAATATAATGAATGAATTTGACTTATTAATGGATTTGGTATGTCAATAATTTCTCAATAATGAATTGGTAGCTATCATGGGAGAAAATTACTTGGGTATCTAGAGTATTCCTTATCTATTTTGGCATGATATATTACAACTAGTCTAGACAGTAATATTATAATGATGGAAATTATTCATTACATCATAATGAATTATGTTAGGATTAACAATGTTATCATCATTATATACATTTTTTGGGACCAAGTTGGATGGAGAAGGAAATTTGAAGAGTTATCCTTTGCAGAGTGTTGTATTTTGTTTTCAAAGAAGATAAATCAATTCACTTTGTAAAAGGACCATAAACGAGACGATTCTTTGCTGATTTGTATTTTAAAAATATCATAAGTTTGGAGAACTTGTGATGCTAGCCTTATGAAGAGTATAGAGTGTAAAGAAGTGTTTTTGGAAAAGGAAAGAAAGTGGCATGAAAGTCAAAAGTGGCGCGCAAGTATTGGCGCACAAGTGTTTGTAGAGCGCAAGTCATATATCAAGATCATCACATCAAATTTTGAATAAGGAAATAAAATGGAGCACATGTTAGTGATTGGTGTGAAAGTCAAATAGTGGTGCACACGTACAAATGGCGCGTAATTGTAGTGCGCATGTATAAGTGGTGCGCAAGTGTGGCATGCAGGTATAAGTGGCACGCAATTCTATGTTGCACATAAGTCATATTACAACATCATCATATCAAAATATGACAATGGAATTAAAGTGTCGCGGTAGTGATGGATGGGCGTGCAAGTGATGAAGCGACACACAAGTTATGGAGCGACGCACAAGTATTATCGTGCAAGTGTATGTGGTGCACAAGTCACCAAAATGCCTATAAATAGATGACATGCCTCCTCATGTTTATGAGTATAACAATTAATAAAAAATTCAAGCTCTGACTGCACAAGTAGTAGAGGGTTCTCTGATCACGCAAGTAACAGAGGACGGCGCCCAAGATGAAGTGGCGCGCAAGCTGAGGGTTATTTATAAGACACACAAGTTTTTCCACACAAGTTTTTGCATGCAAGTTTTTTCGTGAAAGATTCTAGAGGCGCGCAAGATGGGAGGTGCTTTCAAGAAGTGTCCAATGTATAAGCCAAAGATGGAACGCATGTTGTGAGATGTTCTCCATGGTGGCTTGTAAGTATTATGTTGGCGTCCAAGCAAGTGGAGCACAAGTAGTGCGGCGCACAAGCAGGTGGCGTGCATGCAGGAAGGTACGCAAGCCGGAAGTGGCGCACAAGTTGTTTGCACTAGGAGGTTCTTAGCAGATTTTGGGTAAGAAAGTGAAGACTCGTTTTGAAAGAATTGATTTGTGAAAGCTCATTAAAAATCACAGAATCTTTACATTGCACTTATTTATGATAAAATAAGCACACACACTATTAGAGTATTTTCAAAGTGCTACAAGAGTGTAAGGGTATATCTTAATTGTTTAAATTCACATCAAATGATTTTTTTCTAATGGATTGTGTGGTACTGGATTGTTTCCATAACATAATAAGGACATATCTACTCTTGTCGAGCAGTGAACCTTGTAAATATTATGTTCTTGTGGTTGTTTTTGTTCAAAAGGGAAGAAACTCTTTAATAGGAGTTGAAGGTTGTTTCAAAAAACAGGAAACATAAAAATAAAAAGATATCACTAATTCAACCCCTCTTCTTTTAGATGAGGCACCATTCTTTGTAGTTTCAAGAAGATCATATCCAAGAGACTTAAGATAAGGCATCATTAGCTCCTTCATTATGTGATAGTTCGTTCCATCAAAAATCAAAATCCCCTTACTGTTCACACAATTTAGATTCTCAACTTGAATATCATCTAAATGAAGAGTTGAAAAAATTCTCAAGAAAGATCAGAAGGCTTGAGAAGGAAAACAACAAGCTGATAAATGAAAATTCCCCATTAAAAAATCAAGAAGTTTTTACTGATGATAAAATCAAGATGGAAAGTGAGATTTATGATCTGAAAAATTCTCTTGAAAATACAATGAATCATAATGATCATATTGATTTAAAGTTGAAGGCAGAAGAAGAAGAGTTGGAACATGTACAACAAGAAACATTATAAAGAAAAAGAAATGAATATCAGTTTAAAAAATTCATCTCGGAATTTGTTGAATGTTCTCGTAAGAATGAACCTAACAAAGATCCACAAAAGTTACCTTCAATGGTTTAAATGAAAGATAGAACTAGTTCTAGAAAGAACAAGGCTGGAAAGACCATGTATGTGGTCAAAGTCATAAATGATGAAAAATCAGAAGTGCATAAAAATCAAGAGTCAAGAAAGACTTCTAATACTTCTGTTGCTGGTAAATATGTAATGAGAAAGGGACCTTCAAATTAAAACCTGAAGGTTGATGGTCAAAATAGTTCTATTAAGAAGGTTGTTGAGAAACATGTTCACAAATCTGGTCAGTATAGTTGTTTTAGAGGAAAATATTCTTTGTATGGTTATTGATAATATTGTGGTGGATTTAGACACATGGAAAATATGTGTTGTTTCAACCAACAACATTACAACTATTCTACAAGTTTTGAAAGACAAGGATTGAGGGAGAGTAAATCCTTTCAAAATAGAAAGTCTCCAAATAAATTTCAGAAGATATCTGAGAAGACTGGTGTGAAAGAAGAAAATAAGTTCCAACTACTGAAACTATTTGTGAAAGATGTGATCGACCTGGACATCTTACTAAGGGATGTCTTAGTTTGTTACCAGAGAAACAAAAGATTCTTAATAATTCTAAAAAGCCATAGTTTTTAAAAGGTAAAAGGGACAGGTCTGATAAGTCCGAAAAGAAAGAGTGCATGGTTGTCTAGCCAGAACACATTCACCTGACTAGGAAATTTGAGGAAGCACAAAAGAAAGTGATGGATGAGGAAGAACAAAAAGATCTTGTTGTCGAAACTTATTTGAAATCTAAAAAAGGAGAACGTCCATGGATTCAAGATAGTGGGTGTTTTTCTCATATGATAGGAGACATAAAGTTGGTGAAGAATGTGAAAGACTTCAAAGAAGTAACCATTACATTTGGAAACGATTAATATCTTAGAATCAAAGGTGTTGGATCAGCCATCATCGGAAAAGAAAAAATGAAATCTAAGAAAAACATTTATGATGATTGGTTAAAACATAATCTTCTGAGTGTTTCGCATATATGTAATGAGGGAAACAAATTTATATTCAGAAAATATGGGTTCCTTTTGAAATGTGGAAATGATGGAAATATAGTTACAAGAGGCCAACTTACAAAAGAGAACTTGTTCCAAGTTGGCGAAGTACAAAATTTTTGTTACATGGGAATGATGGATGAAAATCAGTTATGGCATAAAAGGCTAGGACATATGTGTTATAGAAACACGTGTAAGTTATCAACACAAGACAATGTCTGAGATATGCTTGATTTATCAAGAAGAAGAGATTTGGTGCCGCACCATCTATGATAATGGTATATGGATTGACAATCCAATGTACATTAATGAAATTAGAATTGAAATAAATTCAAATCCCATTTTAATTAATGTAGGGATACTAGGATATATGTTTCATACTATGACATAGTTCGAAGAAGGAATTATTGGATCGTGTGTCAGAGATAACCCATACGCCAATGTAGATAACTAAATAATATATGTTTCATACAATGACACTGTTCGAAGAAGAAATCACTTAGTGGAATGATGCATTTGTTAATTTTTCATGTGATCATCATTAGGAAAACACATTCTATATTATTGAATTTTCTATCCATATACAGAAAATTTTATTTTTCATTTATTAAATACTGAATTTGTCAACGATAGATCATAAATATTTGAATTTCTCTTTTTTAGTCAATCTGATACGATGGACAAAGAGTTTTTTATCTATGCCCATATAATGGAAAATTTAAATCCCAACAAATGTATTAGAGTTTAGGTTTTATTGATGATTCAAATTTGATCATTTTATATTTTAATGAATATATTTTTTAAGATATGATATATGATATTGAAATCCTCATAATAAATAAGAAAAATAATATGTAAATATAATAATTAAATAAAAATTGTGGAAAATTATTTCAGTTATTCATTATTATAAAATGGGGAAAAATTAATAATAAATGAATATTAAAATATATTGAATTTTCCTTTTCCAATTTATAAATTTCATATATATTACAATTATTGGTGAAAAATAATAATTTTTTTTATTTCAATAGAGTGATTTAAATTATTAATTTAATTATAGTGTTTATAGATAGTGGAAATAATATTTTTCATTTTTTAATAAAATTTATAATGTTGTATAATAAATTAATTAAGTATAAAATTTTTATAGTTAATTGATTATTTTTTTAAATAATTATTGTTTATAAACTATTTATAAATCACATTTGAGGGTATTTTTAGAAATATTTTATATTTAGTTATTTATAAATTATTTAATTTTAATATATTTAAAAATTATTTAATTTAAAATTATTTATGATTAAATTTATAAATTTTCAGGAAATAGTTTTTAGAAAAATATTCAAAATTTTAAATCTTAATAATTAAAATAACCTTTTCAACATTATTTTATAAGCATCATGCTCAAAATAAATAGTTTATTTAAGAATAAAAAGGGGTAACTAATAAATTTTTTCAAATGATAAATTAAATCCAAATTATAAATAATTTCAAATTTGAAAATATGTGTTGGCCATAAATAATTCATTTGAAGCTGTTAAAATTAATGGGGACCAAATTAAATTTAATTAAAATATATATGGTAAATAAATGAAGTGTTTATTTATATATAAGATTTCAATAGAGAATCGAATAATATTATATACATAATTTTAATAAATAACGAAACGGTTTTATGGAATAATGGTTATATTTATAGAAGGTGTGTTATACATTAAATTAATATAAAATTATTTTCGGTAATCTGTTAATTTTTTTAAAATTCATTACAAATATATGATTTATAGTAATGATGGTTTAAAATTTAGAATATCAAATTCACATTAATATGACTTATAAAATTTATAAACCATACTGTTGAATATTAAAACCTTTTTATTGGAAATTATATGAAATCGTTATAATAATTAAAAAGGATTTTATTTAAGGATTTTAAAGTCATTTATAAAAGTGTGAATGAATTTCATAAGTATGGTTACAATAAAAAAGTTGTTTTTATTGCTAATTATGATTTGATCATCATTAATTTAATTTAAATTTTTCAAACTCAATGGGGAATTAATTAAGGATATTATTTAAAATACAGAGAAATTGTTTTGAATACTAATTTGAGAATAGATTTCAAATATAAATTTAAATTATAATTAATAAATAATATTGAAGGATTGACATTTGATATAGTGTAAGGGAGTATATATTAATGGTTATAAATGGTTCTTTCATGATTAAATATTTGAATTCTTCAATAATTTTTTTACTCCCTTATTTAAACATAATAATAAATTTTTTATATTAGGAATATTTATGATTTAGTTGAACTATAATATTGATTATTGGAGATAAGGAATTTCTTCACATTCTAGGTATGACTACATAAAATTCATTTTTTCATATTCCATGACATCATTTTTTAATTTTTAGTTACCAGATTGAATTTTTTTGACATTGTTTATGCCCATTTATTTTTAGGGATATCACTAGTTTCTTTTTCACTTCAATAACGTCTCCCTTGGTAGAGGGACATGGGGTAACGAAACCTTCAATGGTGTCATATTCATTGTCTATAATAGTGAATGGGTTGGAAATATATCACACATTAAATACTCATGTTGATATATTAAAACACATGTTTATCTACAACACTAATGTAAGTGTTCATCAACCTTAGGAATATGATCTATTCAAATATGATACAATTTTATTAGATCCAATTGTTGTACAACTAATAAAAACTTGTGGGTTTTTTTCAAAGAAAAAAAATAATTGTGTTTGAACGCATGAATTTGGTGACTGGAATTATGATTAGAGAACGAAATGTTTTGAGGCATATACACAACATATGTAATAAAACCTAAAAACATTAGAATTAAATATGATAAAATATATTATAAATTTATAATAATATTGTGTATATAAATTGGGATATACATTAATAATAAAATCAACTTGAACACTAAGTAGGGTATTCCATCCAAATAAATTGTTTTCATGACTATAATATCATATCTGAAAGGCCAGGAAAAGGTTGGTGACCCCTGTATTATCTTTTATAAGGAAATAATGTTATATGTAACTCTGTATTATCATGTTTGTTGGTAGTTTCAAAGATGGGTTCCCCTGATTTTCCTTTTATTCTTATTGATATCATTTTTTGATTACACTATTTAGGAAACCATTATATTATTATGTTTTTAGAGGAATACATTTTTTATATATATGATGGCATTTGATAAATATTTAACCACTAAACTATCCATGAGTTACAACAAATCCAATTGGTAGGTTTCCCTACCTAAATATTTTAATGGGTTGAGAAATAAAAAATTGAACTCATTTACTGGTGAAATATGGATGTTATGTAACTATATTTATATGATTGATATATTAAGCAATTTTAGTCAGAGTTGTATCCTTAAATTTCCTTAGTGAATTTATATAAATTCATGATCATCATTTGATAATTTTTATTATTATAGATAAGTAGATCATAATCGTCTTGAAATTGAAAATTTAAATTAATCCTAAAAATGGGGATCTTAATATATGTAACTCATAATACTAGAATCTAATGAAATGTTCATTATTAGGATTAATATTTTATGTGTTAGAAAATTTTTATCTCACGTATCCAATTTTCCAATAAGTGAATCCTTATGTTTGTAGAACATATAGAGATTTACATATAGTTTCAAATGAATTTAATGAAAAATGACCAATTTAATATTAATATTTGATCATATAATCAATATTATTATCCATGTTTATTATTTTCAATATGATTTTAAAATATAATTTCTTGGAAAGACGAAAAATATTATTCTCAATTTGGAATTAAATTCGTTTTAATATTTTTAATGTATTAGAGTGTTTGAGAAAAATATTCTTGATATTTTCAATGTATTTAGCATAAATGAAATAGAAATATGATTTTTAGGTAATTATATTATGTTTATAGTATAAATTGTTGAAAGTTTAAATAAAAAAATGTATGTTTCATTTGGAGTACAATTATGTTTCATTCAGAATCTAGTTCTGGTTATTATAATCCTAAGGGTACTTTCAAGAATGAGTAATGGTTCCTTATATGTGGATTCTATAGAATACATTAAGGGGTTTTGGGAAATTCATGGAATATAACTAAGACTATGATTGATAAACAATCTGATTCTATGATTTCTAAGGGAATATCATACTTAGTGCAAGTCATATTTTTTTTGTAAATATAATGGGGTTGAAAATAAGAAGAAGAATCTTAAGTGTTTTCTATTTTCATTCTTGTGATGAGGGATAAGGTTTATGTATCATTATTTTGACTGTAATAATATTTATCATGATCATATTAATCCAAGTAAATTATGTGTATTTGTATCTCACTTCACATATATGATAAGAGGTGTTAATAAAGAGTTGTTATGAATACCATGAGAAGATTAATTAAATACACTAGATTTATGATTCATTAGATTCAATAATATGTTTTGAGAAGAAAATACAGATAATAGTGAATTATCCAATATAAATTGATTATCATGTTGTTTGTTTAAAGATGATGGAATTTAATTACAACATAAAAATGGTTTAATTTAATGATTAATTGTTTCAATAAAATTACCATTAACACATAAAATACCATTTTTCAAATCCAAAATAATTATTTTTTTTAAAATTGTCCAACTAAATATAAATAACTATAATTTCATAACACAAAGAAGTTTGTATTGGAAATTAACACGATATTTTGGGATGGTTACAATGTATTAGATTGTAGTGGGAGTATTGTTAGACATAAAAAAGGCCAAAGGTAAAAAATAAATATAAAATTATGTTTCATTTTATAACATATAATATTACAGGTTTTGTGGTGATAAAAATTTAAAAGCTTACATTGTGTTATCACTTGAAAATTAATATCACTATTTCATAAATTATTAATATAATATATCAATATATGAATTCTTCACTTATTAACTTTTATTTAATTGTAAATAAAAATGTAAATTATTAAATATTGTTACCATAACAACTAAAAGTAGATATTCCCCCAATGTTTACACCGGACAATGAAAAAAGTGTGTCACTCAATGTAATAACTGATTTTATGGTATGATGGTAATGAGTAATGAAATGTGGTAAATTAGTTAATGTAACTCAGTGGATATCAGATTATCATAAATAAAAATTATATGTGTCTTTTGAAGTGAAAATATATATAGTTACCATTTTTATGTTAAATTTAATGGGAATTGTTTGCTGGAATGTGTTACAATATGGTGATTATGTATATATAAATAGTTATTTGTAGAAAACGAGTGATACCATTTGGTCATTTTATGTTTTGAAGTAAATGAGTCTCAATATTTATTCAAATAGTGGAAATTAAGGTATATGATTCCTATGTCTTGATATTTTTCAAACAATAAGTCTTTATAAACATTACTCAATTAGAAAATAATGAGATTATTTAATAAGACTATCACATAGGGATATAGAAGGAATTAAAGTTTCATGTAATTTCCAATAAAAAAATATTATTTTAGTGAATTCATTTAGGTTGTATTATATATTAATGTGTATAACACATAAGAGATTGTTTGTAATGGTTGTAATCATATCATGTAGTTATATAAATTTAGTATAAATTAATAATTCATTCATTTTATATCCAATTTAAAATACATGAAAATGTAGATGTTAAATTCCCACTTCATGTTAAAACATTGGCATTTCACCAGTCTATGTTCAACACATAGTATAATAGGTTGTGATGTTATGTTATGATTAACATAAATATATTCTTGGACTCATTTCAAATGGTTTTATAACAGATATATAAAATATATTCATGAGGTAATTAGTACATACTTATTTCATGGGACAACTCACTAAAATATATCTCATAGAATTTCGAATAGTCAATGATATACATAGTGGTGTATTATTATAATCAGTCCCTCTGACATGAAAATTGATATAATCCTATTAAAAAACCGTCACACATGGATTCTCAACTTATGAATGTTATCATATAAACATTGATATTCAATGTTAGTTTGATATTTTAGCCACTATCTCAACTATTGGAATATAAAAATGATTGTATTTTCCAATTTATATGAAATGAAAAGTCAAATGTCCCATAATATATTTATAATGAAAAATTAAATGGGAATTTAGAGTTAAATAAAAATATTTTCTTTTAACACCTTGAATGAGGGGAATGTTTTTTAAAAATTTATTAGAATAATTGAAATTAATGTATTTATAGAATTTATCACTATATATATGGTAATAATGAATGTAATAGTTGGATATACTATATTGAAATCCTCTATGTGTATTGGTCACTCGCTGTCAATGAAAAAAGATATATATATGTGTGTGTGTGTGTGTGTGTGTGTGTGTGGGTCTATGATGTATATGAAACATATGTGGGTGGGAATTTTCATATATATATATGAGTATATTTAATTTATATCACATATATAACCTTGATGTCTTGAGTTTCAATTAAGCTATGATAGAGGAAACTCTTTTCTTTTATCTTTGAAATAAAGATTTCATATATATTTTTCAATGTTACAAAGGACTACATGGTCAAATAGTAAGTCCTATTGATGTGGATTGAGTTTTGTAAAAATTGTTTTTTATAAAATGAATAAAGTATAGCGAAACGGTATCCAGGAAAATTGAATGAATTCACAAGTAGTTGTGACTTTTTAAATAGATCCGTTATTTATTTTTGCCCAAGGTGGGAATTACTGAATATACTATAAAATAATTAATGTAATATTTAATTTATGTTTATTTTTCATCCATGAAATGTCATCAATAATAATAAATTTTAAATGTATTAAATTACTTTTATATTAATTTAAATGTATTAAATTAATTAATTATAAAGAGAATAAATTTATATCTATACACTAACCATGACCAACTTGTATCTTAATATGAAATAAATCAAAGATGTCTATATAATGGGGCATGATCCCACTTTTTGGAAACAATTTTTTGGGAAATACTATAAAATATCTCTTCCTTCAAAAATCATGTTACTTACCCTAGTGAATATTCTAATACCTCTTAATGTATATGGGAGTCCTTTGATAAAGATAGATATATACAGTACAATTTTACCCAAAAAAGGAAGGATGATTTTTTTGTATTATATTTATCCTCATTGAGAAAAATTATTATATATTACTAATTTTTATTTCTATTAACCAATATTTTCGTTCTTCAATTATTACACATTTATTCCATCAATGATAGATCATTAATATTTGGGTTTTACTTATGATTCCACGTCTAAATGATGGAGAATGAAATACAAACAATATGTAAAGAATATATGGTATTATAATTATTCGTATAGTTTTGTTATTGAATTATATAAATAGTAATTTTATTACATAGTGTGTGAGAGAATATATGAATCAATTTATAGATAATATATGGCTTTATAATCTATAATTTTAATATTTGGGGCATATGTTGGGTTACACACCCAACTTCTTATATAAGGTGTCTCTTCAACATCATTGATATGTTTTATCATAACAGCCTTTATTATGTTACTTAATGAATAATTTCATGTTATTTCATTCATGGGGTTATTTTCTAATATTAAAAATGTAGTACGGGTTTTATAATACAATCTCCCATATTAATAGTATTTTTTCTTTTAATTGTTTGCCGATGAAGGTATATAAAATATTCCTCCAAAATAATATTAATTTTTATATACTCTATTTATTTATTAAGAACCATTCATTCTATTTTCATTTTTATGTACTTAAGAGAGACCAATAATGTTTTAATGGAAAATTGAATTTATTTCAACCTTCTACCGTGAGTCTTTTAATCTTTATCCATATTTTAATTAAACTATTTTCTGTAATGCATTTACTATAACATAATGATTTTATAATATCATTCATACCCATTTATAACATTATAAAAAATTTATAAATTAATGTTCCTATCTTTTTTTTAATAACACCTTTTTTAACAATGTTGGGAATAAAATATGTTTTCATATACATTTCATGAAAATGATTTTACATTTTCATGTGTAATAATTTATTTTTAAGCCACTTAATATTTTTTATATAGTTACTTTCAATAATAATATCTCTCAATATTTTTTAACTACTTACTCTTTTGAAAAGTTATTTGAAAATTAAATGGGTTTTTTCGTCAATATATATTACAATGATCTTTGGATTTCAAATTTATCCATAGAAAACATCCTTTATAGGTATATTTTCTTCACTTGTTATATGATCATAGGATAATTTTCTTATTTTTTATATTTATGGTTTGTAATTATGATGATGAAATATTGATGAAACCTGTTTTTTTCATGATATACGATTTGAAAAATGATAAATGTTGTCATTATTTTTTTTGATATTTATATTATTGGGGAATAATTATTTATATATGGTTATATTATATACCACCAATTCATTAGGATGAGATTAATGTTTTGTGGTCTCAAATGGTACATGGGAGGTTATCCAAATCCAAAAATAGGGATCATGTTAAGTTATCCCAAGTAAAAAAGATAGTTATTTAGGTGGATAGGCCAAGCCTAAAATGTGAAGAATTTCATAGTGGTTAAACTTGAAATAATATTGATATGATTGTTATTAGGATACCCCATATTCCACTATTTTATAATATTATATTATGAAAATATCTTTGTTTCATATCTCACATTCTTGGATTCCTTTATGATTCATTCCAAAATTACTATAATGTGTTATTCAATACCTAATGATTATAATCTATGAATTCGTAGGTATTTTATTCATGTGTTATACTCATTTTACCATACCCTAGTTCTAAATTTTTTTCTTAAATTGTATTTTATATCTTTATTTTTAACCCTTGTTCATCATTTAAGCTCACCCTTTAAAATATTTCATTTTCCCCAAGACTTGAAGAACAAGTTTACTTATGGTATCTATAAGTACCTGGTTTTTCACATTGGAATGGATCCATTAATTTCTGGTCTAAACCATTACATTGGACATAATATGGATAACTAATGTGTTAGATTATGTTCTAAGGGTGTCAAGGTCTTATTCAGAGCACGAAACACCTCTATTTTGGAAAAACTGACTTAGCTCATGATTAAGAGTAAATTGTGAAAGAATTATGCACAGTTTGGAAAACTGTGCATATAGTGTTTTTCCAGGAAGATCCACCTCGCATGTTTGGCACACGGTCATGTGGAATAAATGTTAAAGCGACCCTTTTCCTAAGTACCCATGCACTTTTTTTCATGTTTTTTCACACCATACGGACAAACTGTGAATAGTATATATTAATGGTGGATTGTACTTTTTTCCCTTAATGATATAATTAATCCACATCCCCCTTCCCTATTATGAGCTTAG
This sequence comes from Viscum album, assembly GCA_963277665.1. Taxonomy (NCBI): domain Eukaryota; kingdom Viridiplantae; phylum Streptophyta; class Magnoliopsida; order Santalales; family Viscaceae; genus Viscum; species Viscum album. The sequence continues at coordinate 387,909,801 of OY728155.1, forward strand.
GAAATATTATAGTATTTCCCTATCAAATTTATGATTTTTTGATATCTATACATGGAATCAATAGATATTATTTATCTGGGAACTAGTCAGGCTTCTTCTCATCACATTGGATGTGAAATGGTTTGTACTTGAGTCCTCTTGAGTTGTTCTATTTCTCATTTTCTCTCGACCGAGATATTTAGGTATGATCATTTTTTTATTTTTTTAGATATACTATAATATGAGCCAAATAAATAGCCAATATTGGAGGAGAAGAATCTTACAACCCAAGGGTTTGTGGTCTATAACTCACCCTTAATGTTCGATGAATTAGGATTTTTTATGTCGGGCCCACTGATTTCATCGGGTTCCATTTCTAGAATTAATATTCAATTATTATACTTGTTATAACTCAATGGTTATTCTCCTACCATATATGTGATTAATTTTTGGTGGTTATGACCAAAACTATATCACTTCGATGATAAATGATATTCCCTTGTTATTATTTAGTGTTTTCACACATTTGAGCCACCGTTGGGGTGTGCCTTAGCTCGACCACAATAAGGGTAATCTTTTTTAAATTAGATTGAATGATTTATATTATGAAATTCATAATGTAAATTACCATTTATGTGTACTACTTGACAAACCTAAGGTATGTGCTTCAAGTTGATAATTAAATGTGAATGATTCATTGGTTGCATATCCATAGCACCCATTACCAGATTAATGGATGGTTGTGGAATGAAAGTTAAATTATGGAATATTCCATAGATGAATTAAATCAATTGGTCCATTATACTTGGACTTGTCACACTAATGAAATGTAATGTATGAACCAAACTACATGACAGAAATGTGGCATGCTACTTGACTATATCACACTTTGAATGGAAAAGATAGAATTGAAAGAAATATTTCATTAATTCATAATCGAATAGGAATGGTCTGACTTAATATCGACATGAATTCTGGTCAGATAATTCCATGATCACATAGAAACTCTAATTCAATTTAAGGATACAACTTGCTTCGGTTGAGACCATCCTAGATCCCGATACATATCTGTTCCTTGATACTCATAATGATACCATAGGATCCCTCATGTAGTACTAAAGGATTCCTAGGATACACTCTTTGGATCCATTCAATATCATTACCTTGGATACACTCCTTGGATCTAGTTTTGACAAGTAGGTTCCATGGTTAATGCCCATTGGGCCCAGTCATTTCTTAGCCCTGATTTAGCTTGGTCCATCACCTTGGGCACTGTTGGAACCTCATTGTGTAATTCTTGGGATTATGCTCCTTGGATTACACTCTTACCCCCTATGACATGATACATTTATTAATGAGTTTCTCACCCTTGAGGTCTACATCTCTTGAGTTATTACCTTGGTACTTCACTGTTAAATATCTTTGACAATGGATTTCGTGATACATCTTGGATCCATCAATATATATATATATATATTAAAACAAGGTGACATCATTTTTAATCATTCATCACATATCCCATTAATATAAATTGGTAATTGATTTATAAATGAATTTGTTAAATGTTCACACCCCATATAAGGGCTAAAGCAGGTACATGAGTATTTAGTAACGTTATACAACTTTTCATTATATATTCATGCCAACACCTTGTTACCTTCCCATTATACATGCAAGATATTATAGATACTGTTGGTGGTGGCCAATTGAGATTTATCTCACACCCTCTATTGGTGCTATTAGGTACACGACATAGATTACATGGTTTCAGGTGCTATGAAAGGGAAGTATACGTCTTCAAAAACATAATTTCTTTCTATTTAGTATGGATATTGATATAAGAGGACAGATTTGGAACTCAGTATTACTGGGATAGTCTTTAATTTCCATTATACTTTTCTACAACATGTTATTCCTACCATATTTTATAAATGATTTCAAGATTTTTAGTGACTTAAAATATAATTTTTTTTGCATTCTATTTCAGTTGTTATACAATAATTTTAATTCCTTGTTTATCAATTCATATTATTTTCTTCCGATTTTTACTTTTTTTCCTCTGGTATTTACATAAGTTTACTTCCTCGCGGTACACATCACTTTGGTAATGATGGAATAGACTCCCCAAAGACACAACTTAGGCCCTCACTTCTATAAGTCAGCCTCTTGCGTTCAGGGAGATATACTTGATGTCGTGTGGACCACCATGCTTGGGGAATCTATTAAGTGGAATCCGAGTCTGGCACGTCACAATGTGGTATCATAGATGGTTTCATTTTTGTACTAACTATTTGAAGAATACATATTGTATATTAGAAATACATGGTACTTGGTCATAAGTCGTGCTTGGGCGTCATGAACACATGTTCGAAGAAAAATCCAAGTTACCCAAAAATTAATTTTTTTCTTGTTTTTACTGTTATAGTTCGTATTATATCATTGTTGAGTGGTGCACATGATGTGTTGTGTTAATTAATATTACTATAATCTAGGATTTATTTTATCCTATGTATGATGATATGAGGGAATGTATCATTTCTAAAAAAATCATTATAGTAACCTATAATTCAAATGACATGACTATTTCCATGCCATATAGATACATTTCACAAATTTTCATTGATTGATTTACATGTGGTTTTGATTGATGTTGTCACGATTTCTTGTATATGTTTTACTCATGGTTTTGATTGCATGATTTCTTGTCCCAATTCATTAGGTGTGTGGTCTCTCATGGTTTGGGATGAGTAATTTACTTAGTCCAGAAATTATTCTATTAATAAATTGTTTTCATTTTGGGTGATAGGTGTATGAGAATTGATTTATCATAAATGGATATCCATTATAAGGTGAATCAAGAAATCTAAACTGAAATGGTTGTACATCCTTATCTATCCTTATAAGATTTATAAAAGGTAAAGTAGTGTTCTTGGTAATTAAATGTAATGTGAAATGAATCTTATACTTGAACACTTATCGATGCCTGTCTATCTAAGAGGGTAGTTGGAGTAGTATGCCTTTGGTAGTGATTTTTCCTTCATTTAGCTTATGGTAGTTATTTTTCCTTTATTCTTAATCTTATTATGATGTGTGTCCTTAGAAATTATTGACCTATGTTTCCACGGAATCCTTATATCGTACAACAAGAGGGTGGAAACGATCATGCTCCAAACGTGATGGTCCCTCAACCGTTAGTCATACCTCCAAGAGTGACACTTGAAGAACCTCCTATTGTACCTGATTTGTGTATTGATGCCCTAGTTTGTGATATTTTCTTACCTCATATTCAGTACATTCATGGTGCTCCATGAATTTCTCCTACAATGGATGATCTGAATCTTGAGTTCAAGTAATAACTTCCTCCTAAATTTCTAGGGATAGTGGTCTACAGGCTACTGAATCTTTTCTAGAAGCCCCACTATATATCATTCAGAATCTAGAGATTCCTCTAGAGAAGAGAGTCAATCATTACACATACATTATTTAGGATTTAGCTGATCACTATTGGGATGTTATTACCCAGGCTAGTCGTCATCAGTGAATATTATGGGTGGATTTCTAGAAATCCTTTTATGATTAGTTCAATCCTCATACGCTGAGACCTAACAGATCCATATAGTTCAAGCATTTTGAGTATGGTTATAATTCTTTTATGGAATATTCAATACATTTTATAGTGTTAGAATTGTTTTTACTCCTCCTAGTCGTATATGAGACTTCACATTCTAGATGTTTCATGTATGGGCTTCATTATTCCATATATATGTAGGCCATTATCTTTCACCTGCCTACCTTTTCTAAAATAGTAAATCTGTCTCCAATCGTTGAGGGTACCCTAAGGGACATAAATAGTAAATGGTTTTGAGGATTAGTTTCTGGTTAGTCTAATACTTGTTGCAGTGGTAGGATGATTTATCTTGACTGTAAATGACTGGGTAGTGATAAACAAAGTGTCCGATTTGACAGCTCTATAGTTTGTCATCAAGGTGGATATATATGGGTTCCTACATGTGAAAGGGATATACTGATCAAAGATTCCCACACCTCTCAGTGGATAGTTAATCCTAGCATCTCGAAGATGTATCAAGCTATGTTACTCTTGTATTCCTGTCATGTGATGAAATGTTAGGTAGAATTATTTATCACTAGGTGTTCCACCTATCAGCATGTGAAGGCAAACCACCAGAGACCTATAGGATTGTTACATCCACATCTAGTCTTGGAAAGGAAATGTGATGATATTAATATAGATTTCATAGTAGGCATTACTAGGCCACCTAGGGGTGGTGATGTTATTTCGATAGTCATTGGCAGACTAAGAAAATAATGCCACTTCATTCAAATTCCTGAGACTTTCTCAATTGATGAGATGGGAAGACTCAGTGTCTGTGAGATCATACTACTGAATGGGGTACCACACACTATCGTTTTAGATATATATTCTCATTTCAGGTCATAGTTCAAGAAGGTATTGAAAAGGCTATAAAAACAAAGGTTCTTTTAAGAAAATATTTTTACCCTTAGACTGATGGACAATCAGAATGGAAAATATATGTTTTAGATGATATGATTCGAGCATGTGTCCCGGATTTTAGTAGTTCATGGGAGAATCATATCCCTCTCATTGGTATATCCTATAATAACAGCTTTTAGGAAACAATTTAGATGGCTCCTTTTGAGGCCTTATATGATATGACAAGTTGTTCACCCTTGTGTTGGCTAACTGTAGTTGAGGTATCCCATCTAGGTTATCATCTCGTTCTGGAGACTTCAGAGAAAGTTTAGCTGATTAGAATGTGCATGACTTCTACTCAGTCTAGAACTAAATCACATGCCAATCATCGTTGATGAAATATTCAGTTCGAGGATGATGATTGTTTTTTTCTTCTTCAGGTATCGCCCAGGCTAGAGAATATATTATTACAATAGTAGGAGAAGTTATTGCCTCATTTTGTTGGGAATTTTGAAATTCTAGTGAGATTCGAGATGGTAGTTTATAGATTGATACTACCTCTGAGGTACAGTGCCATGAACGACATATTTCATGATTCACAACTTTATCTATATCATGCAGAACTATTTCATACCATTGATCCTAAGGAATTTGTGTTAGATGCTGAATAATCCTTTGAGGATTATCCAGTACACAATGTCGAATGAAGAATTAAGGCCCTATAATGCTAGTCTAACCCTCTAGTATTGGTGATATGGTAGCATGACTGAGTAATATATGAGACTTGGTAGAGGGATGCTGACATATATGCCCAATGTCCAAATTTTTTCTAATAAATTTTCTCTCTACCCATGGAAGGTGAACTCGGGAATGAGTTCTTTTAAGGGGGATATTTTAATATCTTGGTTTTTCACCCTAGTGTGGACAACTTAATTATCAGACTAAATATTTTCATTAGACCAAATATGGATACCAAATGGGTTAAAAAAGTTTTTTATGGTCCTTGGGGCTTGTTCAGAGCTCGAAACACCACTTTTTGTGAAAGCAGACTTCGGGCATGGTTTAATCTAAACCGTGCAAGAATTATCGAATGATTTGGAAAAACTTATGGATTTTGTTTTTTCGAGAAGATCCACCTTTCATTGTTTTCACACAGTCATGCAGACTTATTGTGTGAGAGACCCTTTTTTCAAGGTACCCATGCATGTTTTGTGCACGGTTTGTCAAACCATGTTGACTATTTATGCACATTCTATTTTAAGGGTAAATTTTCATTTTTCCCTTAATGATCTAATTAAACCTCCTACATCATCCCTACCAAATCATTCTATGGGATTAACCTATTTATCTCTCAATTTGAGTTTTTCTTAAGATCTAACCTTGGAATCAAGATATCACCTTCATCCGAGAATCGATCTAGCATTCCTTCATCTCGTTCAACGTGAAACCGTGTGTACATGAATCTAGTTGAGTCGTTCTCTTTCCCTTTATCTCTCATCCAACATATCAAGGTTTGATCATTTTTATCTTTATCTTATATCTACTCTGATTCGATCCAGATGAAGTCCCAATACTATAGGATAATAACCATACAACCCTAAGTTGGGTGGTATCTAACTCATCCCTAAAGGTTTTTTATTTTGGATTTGTCATGTGGGGCCCACTAATTTTATCGAGTTCCGTTTATAAAATTAATATTTTAGTCTTATACTTTTTAGAATTTAGAATACATGATCTTACCATGTATGTGATTAAAGTTTTTTGGTTATGACCACAACTCCATCCCTTACATGTTGACGGTTATTACATGGTTGTTGATTAATGTTTTGACATGATTGTGCCACCGTTCAGGTGTGCCTTGGATTGACCACATTAAGGGTAATATTTTATATATTAATTTTCTTGACATATATTAAGAATTTTATAATGGAAACTACTATTTATGAGTATCACATGACATTCCTAATGTAAGTGCTTAAAAATGATAATTAAATGTCAATGATTAATTTGATTCATATTTGTAGTACCCCTTACCACATTAATGGTAGGCAGAGGTATGAATGTAAAATAATGGAATATGCATTAGATGAATTAAATGAATGGTAGAATACTACATGGCCATGTCACACAAATGAAATCAAGTATTGGACCAAATTATTTGAAAAAAATGTTTCATGATACATGACCATGTCACACTAATGAAAGGAAAGGCATGAACTAAATGAAATATTACACAGCCTCATAATCAAATAAAAATGTCCTTACTCAATCTCAACGTGGATTCTGAATAGATAATTCCATGAGCACTCAAGAACCCCATTATGATTCAAGGATACGTCTTTCTTAGGTTGATGTCCACCTAGATCTTGAACCTTGTATATTCATGGATTCTTGATATGATATCGTAGGATCACTCAGGTAGTACTATAGGATACCCAAGATACACTCCTTGGATACCTTCAATTTAATTATAGGATGCCTTGGATGCACTCCTTGGATCCATCATTGACCTGTAGTTTCCATGGTTAAATCCCCTCAGGTCCAGTCATTTCTTAGCCCCGTTTTACATTGGTCATTCACCTTGGATCAAGAAGGAGCCTCATTATTTAATTCCTTGGATTACACCCCTTGGATTACAATATTACCCCATGTGAGGCTGTAATTATTACTGATTTGGAGACCCTTGACTTCTACAGCACCTTGGTTATTACCATGGGACTTCATTATTAAATATCATTGACCATGGCTGACTAGATACATCTTTGAACCTTCACTATTTTTAAAATCATGAGGTGATGTCAATGATGACCATGCCTACTTGAAAAATTAATATAAATTAAATTTTTTTTCAATAAATGTTATTTTCTAGATAACATATTAGGGTCAAAGTAGGTAGTTTGATATTTAGTTACACTGTATTTTTTTACATTATATTTGAATACCAACACATTGTTACATTTTCATTAGAGGGGCCAGATGATATAGACATCATTGGTGGTGGCCTGCTGAAATGTATCTTATACCCTCTCTATAAGGTTTTTGGTACCCAGAGTCGATTACTTGGTTGTAGGTGTTGACATAGGGAAGCATAAGGCTTTAAAAAAATTGATTTCTTGTTTTTTAGTATGGAGCTTGATAGTAGATGATGGATTTGGAACATGGGATTCTTGGGATAGTATTTTATTTTCATTGGACTTTTCTGGAACATGTTAGGACTAACTTATTGTATCCATTCATTCTAGTTTTCTAGTGACATGACATATCATCATTTGTTGAATGTTATTACTATTGTTATACAATTATTGTTATTACATGTTTATCAATTATTAGTATCTTTTTCATTAGTTTACTTATATTTCGTCCTATATTTACCAATGTTTATTTCCACCCACTATGGTATACTTTGGGATTGTGGGCATAGTCTCCCACGGACACCCTCGCCCCTCGCTGCTAGTCGGAAGCCTCTGGAATTCCATGGGATGTGCTCGGTCCATGTGGTCCATCAGGATCAGGGCCCCCATTAAGTGTAAATCTTGTTTGAAACATCATTGAATCTCTAAGGCAGTTTCAAGTTGTGACGAATTTAGTGGTATTTGATATAAATATTTTATGAAAATATTTTTTTGATATCCATGTTTGCAAAATCCCTAAACCATTATTTATACTGAACTTATTATAATTACATATAAGGAATATTCAATTAATAAGTTATAATATTCTTGTATAAAATGGCTGAGTCTCCCATTTATTATCATATAACAGATTATTAATTCAGAGAAATTAGGAAGATAAAATATTACTGAGAACCCTTATGATTTTCTTAATTAATGAATAATGTCACTTGTTATGTCAATTAAAGGTGTGTTATTTTCATATAAAATATATCCCAATATAGATTCTATAGTGTGGATGAATATGTCACACATAATCCCTAGGGTAATAATTTTTAAATGGTGGACTACGAATTAACATGATAATCACTAGTTCAAAGTTAGTAGGACTTAGAATATATAGATGACTATAAAATCCTTGTGGATGTTCATAAGAAAATTTATATTTTATTTATTAACTATTTTTAAGGATTTAAATACATAATGACAATGTAAAATCATATTTATACCATAGGTGTATTATTTTGAAAATGATGTGTCATGATTTTGAAAACATATTAATGCTTTTACATGATTATTTTATATTCAATATGATAATTATTTCTAATGTAACATTTCTTTTCTTTTAGTAAATGGTTAGAATAGTCATTTATCATGCCAATTAAAAATTTGGTGGATGATGCAATGTTATTCCTCATGATAAATAAAATGAAATTTGAGATGGAATCCATATTATTTTTGATTACTTATTTCTAGCTATATTGATAAAAAATTAAACACATGAATATAAGTGATTTACAAAATGAATTGTAATATATAAAAATATAATTTCATTAACACCAAGGAGGAAAAAAAGATTTATATTTCTACATGTCATGAATGTGGTAACAATAACCCATATTAATGCATCAATGGAATATAAATATATTTTTTGTGTGGAAAATAAGGGAATAAAAAAACTAATAACCATATAAATATAAAGAGATAAATAAAGGTAAATAATGTACATCATATGGAATAATTTATTTTTCCAATGTATTATGTTTATGGAAATGGGTATTATCCATGTCAAATTGATAATACATGGGACAACTCCCCATGAAAGGAAGGGAATGACACGACCCGTCCCTCGGGGCCCATGTCGTGACTACCCCAAGCCAACGTTCAATAGACCAGGGGCTAGCGACTAGCACCAAAAGCATAAATCCCTAAAATGGGAATGCATTGACATTCTAACTTAAAACACACAAAACAAAGCACACATCTGGATACAAAACACTAAGTAAAACTATATAACAATAGAGTTCTGAAATGTAAAGGGGTCGGAAATACAAGGCCAACTATAAAGTAAATTTACAACTGAAAAAGGAAAAACAACTAAAAGGTGAAAAGAAACTCTTGGATCATCCACCATGGATCCTACCTGAAGGGTTGGTACAGATAGACCTCTCAGCAAACCACGTCCGTCAGTGTTCTCTGGGTACCGAATCGTCATGAGGTCCACCTCCAGGTACCATCCTGACCTCATACACTTATCCTCGGTTAGCATTGTCCATCATCTGCATCCAACACAATGGGTTATGGTCATATCACATGCAGGGGTGAGAATAAAGATACTCAGTAGGGACCACGAGACCCTCAATGTCTCACAAAATCCAACAAGGATAAACCACTATGTATGAAATCAAAAGATAACCACACTTAGTTATATGACCATACATATAGCTATGTTATCTCGTTATCCATCTCAATCATGAGGAAAACACAACTTAATGACTTAGATAAAACAGGTATACAACATTTGTAGAGAGATAGAGATGATCAGATATAGCCACTGAATCATCTATTCTGTTGAACCCACACAGGATCCAGGAACAGAAATTAGAAATGTCGAACCCACAAAGGATCCAAAAATAGTTATTCTATCGAACCCACATTGGACCCAAAAACAGAATTTAGAACTATCGAACCAACACAGGATCCAGGGATAGTTATTCTGTCGAACCGACATAGGATCCTGGAATATAAGTCAGAACTGACGAACCCACACAGGATCTAGGAATAGTAGTCAGAGCCATCAAACCCATGCGGGATCCAGGAACTGTCTTAAGTGTTTTCAAACCCACACAAGATCCAGCAATACTCATCAGTGCTATCGTACCCACATAGGATCCGGGAACTGTCATCGGTGCACAGCCAGCAACTGGGTTCTGCATGAAGCATGATTGATTCTGGGAGGGTCTTCTTCACAATCCGAGTGTTTATACATAAGTTTCCATGAAGTCCCATGAAAAAGTATCTCAAAGGTATTCCATATCATATGGGTCTCAAAGAAACAAATGGTGCATCAATCGGACGCCCGGTCTATGAGTTATTAGCATTTTAGTCCCAAGGGCCCAGTTGGTTTTAGGTACGATCCAACCTGACCGTATCCCAACTAAATCATGTACTCCAGTTGGTTATACTCTAATGGATGACTATGCTCCATCATTTCTGGCGCAGCTGACGGTTTGTCAAATGGTCATTCGGTGCCAATGATATGGCCAAAGAATGTAAAGGGTCGGTAGTGCGGTTGGGTCTGGTCTGATCCAGTTGGGCTGACCTGATCCGACTTATTCTGGGACGACCCATTTCGGTTCGACTTGTGCTAACCTAATGGGTCCGGCATTTCCAATTGGGCGGGCCGGACCACCCCGAAGGGGCCAACCCAGCGTACCGTGAGAGTGGTCTGGCCTAGGCTCGAGGACAGTTCGGCACCATGCACCATGAGAGCGCGGCCCGATACGGCTTGGTCAAGAGGGCGCGGTAGGGGCCGGTTCGGTGAGGGTCCCACGAGGGGGCCGGGACACCGGCCTAACCGAGAGGCCATGAAGGGGCCGGGATGCCGGCTCGGCTGAGAGGCCGTAAGGGGGGAGGCTGAGGGAGGCGCATGGGGCACACACGTTGGCAGGCAGGTGGCTGGTTCAGGAAGGGCACGACTAGGACAGGCTGACACGGCTTGGAACTGCTGGTCCAGGCAGGCTGGCGGCTAGGAGGCATGCATCCAGGTCGGCCGGCAACTCGTCCAGTTGGGCCGACCGGAGGTCGGGTTGCCGGGAGGCGAGCGGCGGTTGGGAGTTGAGCGACGCAGGCCAACAACGGTGCGACCAGGGCGGCTCGGTCGAAGGGATTTAGTTCATCCCAAAGCACCGAAGCACCACCGGGGTGGCGCTGTTCATGGAAGCCATGGGTAATGCATCGTTTGACGTCGCAGCTTCCAATGCCACATTTCTTCATCGCCAATCTGATGTTCAATCATAAACTAGATCGGTGGAGGGGTCGGGCCATGTAGGTTTTTCCAGGACCCTCCGTGTTTATGATGTTATCAATTAGTTCATCAAGGGGAAGAAATTTTAACTTAAATTGTTCTTACAATCCACCGCAACAATTTCATTCATTCGAAGAAGAGATTAAGAAAGAATAATTACATAAAACAACCCCTACATTTGATCGTCAATCATTTTTCATTGACGGAGTCACGATAATTAGTCATCAAAGGTGTCTCTCGATGGTTGAAGCTTCGAAGAATAAGTCGAAGAAGCTCGACATTCTTCGTTCTTCATTCTTCGTTGGGATATGGGGTTATTCATTGGAGAACACTAATTTTTTCTATCTCAAATCTCAAAGGCTCCCACCAAATGAGAAATTCCAAGCCAAAAATAATAATAGATTGTCTATTATTTTAGATGTTGGCACGAAATTCAAAAGGAGAATTATATTAATTAGATAGGCTCCCCTTAATTAATTCATGGAGTTGGAAAAGGAATTAATTATGGGATGTGAAGAGGGTCTCCCTCATTAATGAGGATGATTTGAGAGGTTTTACTCTCGTCCATCAATAGGGGGGATAAGCCTCGTGTGGACCCTATGTGGTAACCTCTTGTGGGAGGTTATGTTTGGGTGGGCCCCACAACCATAACCTTTCATGGGAGGTTAAGGTGTGGTGGTCCCACCTACAACTCCCATGTGGAGGTTTTAACCACCAAACACCCACATGGAGGCTATAAAAAAATAATGTGAAAACTCACTTAATTTTATTACATTCGAGGAAAAAACAAAATCTATCTTCTAATCTCGACCAACTGTTGTCAAGGTGAAAGTCACCTTGAGCGAATATCGGTGCTGTGAGTTCAATAACGCCCATGGATTTCAATTATAAGCACTAGATCAAATGTTATGAAAACACACTCGTACATTTACTGAACGTACTCAAACCAAACATCAAGAAATTGATTCTGGGAACACAGGGCCTCGAAATCAAGCACCGTCAATTTTTGCAGACTTGTAAAATTCCCATTTATTTAAGAAAAAAATTTCCATTGATGTTTCGGGTCTTTACATTCTCCCCATCTTAGGGCTTTACGTCCCCATAAGATACAACTCGAACTAAGGGAACAAAAGGGGGTAATGAGCACACATCTGACTATCCCGCTCCCATGTGTTCCCCTAGAGGTTCTCGTGCTGCCAAAAAACATGCACCAGAGGTATTGACCATCCACGAAGTACCTTCTCTTGTCAATATTCAATCATCCCGTGAACCTCCGTAAAAGTCACCCATCGTCAACGTCCATATCTTCATTGAGAAAGATATGGGAAGGGTCGTGCACGTATCTCCTTAGCTGGGATACGTGGAAGACGTCACCCTCACAGTGCAACTCAGGTGGAAGCGCTAAGCGGTAAGCCAACCCTCCTACTCTACTGAGGACCTAGAAAGGTCCAATGAATCTCAGAGATAACTTTTCGCCTCATCCAAATCGTCGAAACCTCGCTGAGGAGAGACTCGTAGAAAGACGCGGTCACCATAATCGAACTCCAGTGGTATCCATATCTTTTTAGTATACGTCTTCTGCCAGCTCTATGCAGACTTCATCCATTCCTGGATGATCTGCACCTTCTCTGTGGTAGCCTGTACTATCTCGGGTTTCACTAGTGCTGACTCCCCTGGGTCTGTCCAGCATAATGGAGATCTAAAAGGTTGACCATAAAAGGCCTCAAAAGGTGTCATCCCAATGGTGGAGTGATAGATGTTGTTGTATGAAAACTCCATCAAAGGTAATTGATCCTACCAGATGCGACTGAAGTAGAGGACACAAGTAGGTATAATGTCCTCAGGGGTCTGAATAGTCTACTCGGTCTAACCATCTCACTGAGGACGGAAGGTGGTGATCAGACGAAGTTTCATCCTGAAAGCCTCCTACGACCCCTTCCATAGACGGGAAGTAAATTGCATGTCATGATAGGAGATAATTGAAGAAGGTACTCCATGTAGCCGCACAATCTCCTGCGTGTAGAGGCATCCCAATCTCCCTTTTGAACCCTGCTCTCTGATCAATAGTAAGTGGGCCGACATGGTGAGTCATTCGACGATCACCTAGATAGAGTCATGTCACTTGGACGTACGTGGAATACTCATCATGAAGTCCATGGATATCCCATCCCACTTACACTCTGGGACCTATAAAGGCTGAATCAAGCATGCTGGTACCCGATGCTCCGCTTTCCCTTACTGACAAGTGAGGCATCGAGAGACAAACTCCGCTACTGAATTCATCATACCTAGAATCTAGTGATTTCGTCAATGGTCCATGTAAATATTTTCCACTCCTAGATGTACCGCTATAGGGGATGGGTGGAACTCCCTCAACACTTTCTCCTGAAGTGACACTGGCACCATTGTACTTCCCCTGAAGAGGATGATGTTCTCCCGACCATCAGAAAATCTATTAGGTGCCTACCCTATGGATATCTGAGCACATCATGTCTCGCAGTCAGTGTCTCCACATTATGCCTACCTGACTCACTGAAGAAGTGGCGGAGTGATTGTAAGAGGCTGAAGGAAAGCATCTCCATCTCAGTCCACCAAGGATATCTATAAAGCATCCAGCTTCTCTGTTGTCACTCCTAACATCTCTATAACAGATCTCCTACCTAGTGAATCTCCTACAACATTCCCCTTACCAGTATTATAGACTATATCAAAGTCATAGTCCTAGAGGAACTCAAGAAAACGTCACTTTCTAAGGTTCAGGTCCTTAAGAAAGAAGATATAGCTGAGACTCTGGTGGTCAGAGTAAACTGTAAAATGATCACCCATTAGATAGTGTCTCCAAATCATCAACGTGAAGACCACTGCTACTAACTTCAGGTCATGGGTAGTGTAGTTCTAATCAACTTGTGTCAGCTGCTGACAACCATATGTGATCACTGCTTTCTCCTGGATCAGGAAACACCTGATTCTGGTCCCAGATTTGTCAAAGTAGACTACGTACCCTACGCCCTCCTGTGGAAGACTCAAGATGGGGGGAACTAGTCAGCCTCTGCCTCATCTCTTGAAAGTTCTACTGGTATCTCTCTGACCATATGAAGTGATTACCCTTTTTCGTCAAGGCTTATAGTGGTGTTGCAACTCTGGAGAATTCTAGTACGAACCTCCGATAATATCCATCCAAACACAACAAAACTCAGAACCTCCATCAAACTTCTATGGAGCTCCCAAGAATGTATCGCCTCAATCTTCACTGCATCCACTACAACTCTAGCTTTCGAGATGACATTTCTCAAAAATTAATCCTCTCGGATCCAAAACTGGCACATCGAGAGCTTAGCATAATGCTGATGCTCACGGAGTGTTTCCAGTACTATCTTAAAATAGTAGGAATGTTCCTCCTCAGTAGTCAAGTAGATCAGAATTTTGTCAATGAAGACTGTGATAAAGTGATCATGGAATGGATGGATGATCTAGTTCATGAGTCCCATGAACACTGCTCAAGCATTAGTTATGCCGAAAGTCCTAACCAAGAACTCGTAGTGGTCGTACCGACATCTAAAGGCCATCTTCTTCACATCCTCATCTCAAAACCTGAGTTGTTGATAACCTAATCGAGGTCTATTTTTGAGAACCATCGTGATCCCTTTAGCTAAACAAATAGGTCATCAATTATCGAGAGTGGGTACATGTTCTTCACGGTCACCTGGTTCAGGCGATGGTAGTCGACACAATGACTCAAGCTTCTATCTGCCTTATTGGAAAATAGTATCGGGGATGCTAAGGGAGAAACACTGGGCCGGATGAATCCCTTAGCCTACAAGTCCTCAAGGTTTACCCACAGCCCCCGAAGCACTGTGGGATCCATCTGATATGATGGTTTAGATATATGTGTCGTAACAGGGTACATGTCAATGTAAAAGTCCACCTCTCTGTGAGGAGGTAGACCTAGAACATCTTCAGGGAAAAATCTGCGTAGAGGTCCACCACTATAGGATAGCTCGGACTCTCCAAATCAACTTCTCTGAGGATAAGTCATGTCAACTAATGGGTGATCGGCTGCATCCTCCTCTGAGTAAGTCCATCATGCGCTACAACGTCCCCATTCTTGCCGGTAAAGTTGAACCTAGTCCCATCCGGGAAGACACACTGTCCTTTGCATTTAATATAGTTGATCTCATCATGTACTATAGATAACTAGTCTATACCCAAGATTACATCATAAGGCCTTGACGCTGCTACGAGGATATCCCACCTGAAGCTCTCACCTCCTAGAGTATGATCAAACTCTCAGCACCAGTGCGCGATCATCGAGCCTACTCCCGTAGAAGTCTCTATCCATATAGATCGGTCCAACGGCACTTTCAGTATCTGTATGCACTGAAAAAGGGTGGTGGAAATGAAGGGGTGACTTTCACCTGTGTTAAAAATAATTGTAGCCAAGGTGGAGTAGACACAGATCGTACCTCGATTTATCTCCGTAGCACCATGATCGTAAGTCTCAGGTTCCTGGAGTTGAGCTATCCCCTGTCCACCTACTCCCTATGGTCAGGGTGGACCTCCACGTGGTGGTGGTGGTAACACCTCATAATGTTGTCCTCCGCCAGCTGCATGACCAGCTCCTCTGCCACATCCGCCTGCGCCCTATGGATCACCTCGATCGAATATCTACCTCGGCTTGGGAGGTCCCTCAATTATATGATGATCATCCGTATGGTGGTTCAGACAGTCACGATCCATATGACCAAGCCCGCCACATGTGAAACACTTCATGTTCCTCAAATGACTATCTCATTCTCGTGTGCCTCGCACAACTGAACCTGAGTCCTGAGGTTGTCCACCAGATTGTCTAGTCTTCTTGGACCTCTGCGAAATATATCTAGTTCATGCTACAGAAGACTCTTCTATGTGACACTCGGTGGTGGGTCTCACAGCTGGTGACTGCTCAACATTCAAACTCTCTACTTAGAGGGCTCACTCCAACAACCCTTCCTGCGTTGGGATGCTTAGGGAGATCATCGAAGCACTGATCTCTCACCTGATCCCCTACTAGAATGTTTGGGCCCTGAAGAATGGGTCCCACACCATATCTGTGGAGTTGTGCGAGAGGTCGATGAACCTCACTGAGCACTATGCCATTGTCATGCTACCATGTTATAGATGTAGTATCTTCTGTATCCACAATGTACGTAGCATGGATGTGATTTTTTTTCCCTAAACAGGTTCTAGAAGTCTTTCCAGTGTAATTTCGCCTTGTCGTGCACCTAGAGAATCAGGCTCCACCATCTGCCAGCTGCTGCCTAAAGGATACTTGTGGCAGGGATCACCATAAGGTCTTCTGGTGTCCCTACCAGTCTGAAGACTCTCACCACAGCCTCCATACAATCCTCAGCTGTAGATACCCGAAGATTGACGTACATGGATATTACATTACTTTTGCGGAATACTTAGTACATAACAAAAACACACACACAAGGATCGTAATAGTTTAGTGTCTTTGGAAACTCGGAATATAATCTTCTAATCGTGGTGAAAGATCTTCAACATCTCCCATAAAGATCTTCCTTTTTTTTACCTAAACCCTTTCTTTATATCCTGGGGAAAAGAAAACAAAAAAGGGTGAGCTCAAATTCTCAGTAAGGGTAAACAAAAGAAATATCAATCACATCATATTCATAAGAAGATAATAATTTGGAAATCTTAACCTGCAAAAGAGAGCATAATTTCATAACATGGGATAAATCATAGTAGTGAAATGAAATCCCAATAATCATAACTTAAAACATGAAACCTTGTGGCATACACACATAATCATAGAGAATCATTTCGTATTAGTCAAGACTCATTGCCAAGACTATCTTAGTGGACAAAGTCCATTTCTGAACCGAGTCACCCTCGTTTCAGTCTTGTTTCACTGAACCAGTATAACCTACAATTCCATCCATGTCTATCTAATGAGATATAAAATCATTACCCAATGCATTGAAGTGAGATATAGGTCCCACCCATATCATAATGATACCATTCTTATGTGTTCCACAAAATCATAACCCATACATCATAGCATAACCCATGTAATAAAAATGGGATTCTTAAACATCGTGACATCATAAAACAATTCACATAAGATAATGGAATTCATAAAAATAATTCCATCACAACATAATCAAGTCAATGTAATAATAGGGATAAAAATAGAACCCTCTATTATCTTAGATGGAAAATAATTTTGATAAAACACTTGAACTAAATTCTTGAGGAAAATATCCTTTCTACTTCAAAAACACTATTCCTTTCTTAACATGTCATACAATTTTAAACTAAAAGAAGTTGATTAAAAATAAACTTGAAAACTTTTAAAGTAAGCATCTTGGAAACAATGTTTTAAAAATCCATTCATTCCATATAAGTTAAAAAAAATATTCTTTTTACTTTTGTCGGAAATGTCAAAAAGTACCTCATACGAAAAACGCAAAAAGATTCATTTCATATTATTTACTAAAAACTCACCAAAGGGTAAAATTGGACATAAACAATTATAGGCAGATGGAAATAATATTACATATTCAGGAAACATGTATGTGGATGATAAAATACACCCCAGTAAATACTAATGTATAAACAATCTCGGATAAAAATGAGATTCTGATATTTTCCCTTACCTTAGGTCCGATTTGCTTCGTAAGTGTCCGAAAATACTGTATAATGATTTACATAATGTTATTGACTTATTCCAGAATAATACTTATTGTTATGATATCATATATGGTTCACTTATGAATTTATATTACCCGTTCTTTTTTAAATTCCATGTTAAAGAGCGTTTTGGGTAAAATTGTTTCATTTGTCGTCCGTGTTTTGACTTGTAATTATTAATATGATTACTTAGATCATGATTACATAATTCCAGAATATAAAACATGATTTATATATATAATATATATTCAGAATATACATATATATAATAAATCTGTAAATGGAACGAAATACACCGTTCATGGAGACAGTAGGCTGTACGTACGCATGAACGCTGTTTTCGTTTCCTTATTGATTTGAATGGAATTAAGTAGATGACATACATATATACACACATAAATCCTGTATCATTATTATTTCATATATTTCATGATTACTTATTATATGTACTTTATAATCATTCATGAATGGTTAACGTGGAGAAGGAATCTCATCACATCGTGGAGACGATAGTCTGTACGTACGCACGAGCGATGATATCGTTCTCATGATCGTGGGAATGTATTGGAGTGCATGTATACTATTTCAGAATCAATATTAATTTAAAATAATCATATATAGTTATTATTTACACCATTATACCCATCCAAGTAAGGTGGTGGTGGAAAATAGATTACACCACGGCGTGGAGACGGTATTCCGTACGTACGCACGCGCGGTGATTTCTTTTTCCGTAGGATGGATAGATGGTGAAATAGGGTTGTTTCATACTTATAATAACATATCAGTATATTAGTGATATTTATGTTATTACTTCATAATGAAACAACTAAAGAAGAAGAAGTGGAAGAAGAAATAAAGATGAATGAATCGGTATAGTACATTACCTCTTCTTTGAAGTGCTTCTTTGAGACCTCCTTTTAGGGCAGTAAAATAGGTCTTTGAAGAAGACCAGAACCTCTAGGATGTTTATAGGGAAGTGGAGATGAGAAATTGGCAGAGGTTGGCCATGCTTGAAGGCTCAATGTGGTGTGAGGAAGAGAGGGAGGAGGTTCCCTTTTATAAGGGAGGAGAGGGGCACCTTTGACATAACTAAAAGTATTATTTTATTATAAAGTCAAGTTTAGTTTTAAATAGCTCCAAATTGATTTATTTCGAAGATAAGTTGAGTATGGGTCGAAATACTCTCATCCAATAGAATTTAGACAAGTTTAGGTTCCTATTTTAACCTTATCATTTAGATTTAACATTAAGTTAAATAATTTTACTTTTACCGTGTCTTCTTGTGTTCTTACACTATAAGGTTAATAAACTAACTATAACAAGACAAACGAACCCCAAGTTGTTTATTATTAATATATATAACCTTATCTAACTCATTTGATAGATCCTTATATTTTTAGGAATAAAATAACAATTAATAATATAATATTTATTTTAAAAACTATTTTAGGTCAATTTTGACACTATTTAGTAATTTATTTTTGAGAAAATCATAACAGAATGATTAGTTCGAAAAAAGTTAATTAAATAAATATTAACATGTCATATTGACCTAGAAAATTATTGGAATTCATAAAAAGTCTCAAATTACATTTATTTGGGTTTTTATAACATCAATTATGTCAATATTTCATTAATAAGATAATTACTGCATCATCATTGTGTCATAAATAAATTAAATTATTTAATGTCTAAAAATTACAAATAAAATACCATTATATAGGAAATCTTTTTATATTTCTAATTATTATTTATAGTATAATTTATCTTATGTGTAACCCTATATTAAAAATGATTTACTTATTAAAATTTGATTTTAACTATTCTAACCCTTCTTTAAAGAAATTAATAATAAATGTCCTAATCTAATCCAAGTGGGCCTAAATGATCATATTTTATTCCTATGGTTGTTTTCGGTCGAATTACACTTATCCAATAGAATTAGGACATTTTTTAGGGTAATAATAACAACATTTTTACCCTTAATTACCCTATTTACTTTTAACCGTGGTAAAAAAAGTAAAAAGTTACTATTCACCAAAAATTATTTTAATCTCATTGAACCACATTTTACTTTCTAACATCAACCGTGTCTCTCGGATTTTTGAAATTTCACTCACAGAAGCGGTAAAATTAAGTTTTATGACAAATTCATTTTTTTAACTACCACTTAGTGGTTTCACTATTCATCAAAAAATTAATGTTTCCAGAAAAATACCAAATATTAGGCCTAAGCTATATTTCATATTATGAACTCAAAAATGATGCCTATTTTACCAAATTAAAAGCATATCAGTTACATTAATTAATTTAAAAATTAATTCTCGTCGTCAAAACAAATAGCGTGTTCTTAAGAGATAATAACTATCAAAAGATTGACACTTGTTTGTGTCCGGTTTAAATGTAGAATTACATACAATGAACAAAATTGTATTAAATTGTAAAAATATATTCTAAATATACTTTAAAACCACTAAAATTAATAATTTATCACTATTAATTATTTCGATTAAAAATGTTGTTTTTAATTAAAATTTAGTAATTTTTAGTATTCATCAGAATATGAAAGTTATCCAAAAAGTACCAAAATTTCACCTTAGGATAAATTCGATATTCCGAATCCAAAAATGAAGTCTATTTTGAGAGATAAAATTTATAAAATTTTAAAAGGTGGTTATTACTATTCATAACGGCTAGTTTTAATAATATTTTAATAGCATATCGTTGTTTATTGAAACTCAGTATTGCGTACTACACATGCTATCGAGGAAGGTCGTGATTGCGTGTAATGCATGGAAAGTCAAGGATGCGTGTTGTGCATGATTCTTTCGGTGTAGCGTACAACACAAGACATTAATGAAATTAAAAAAAAAATATTTTTCATAAAATCTCGAGGTGTTACATTCTACCACCCTTAAAATGAATTTCGCCCTCGAAATTCGTCGGGGTTATAAATGGTTTACTATTTGAAAGTTTCTTTAATAGAAAACCACATCATAAAAAGGAATACCAAAACCAATCTTTAAAAACAAAAGTATGAAATGTAACGGTTACCCAAATAAACTAATCA
Organism: Viscum album; assembly: GCA_963277665.1. Classification (NCBI taxonomy): domain Eukaryota; kingdom Viridiplantae; phylum Streptophyta; class Magnoliopsida; order Santalales; family Viscaceae; genus Viscum; species Viscum album. The sequence continues at coordinate 387,930,917 of OY728155.1, forward strand.
CTGTGTTTCCACATAGGTGAAAATATGGATATGGAAGAGAAATATAAGCATCATGTTCTGATGGAGAGTGGTAGAGAACATGGCTATGGAAAAGCCAGTAATCACAAAGCCATAAATTTGTGACGATCAAAGGTACCATCTGATTCATCAGATATAAGGGAACTAGGACAACATTTTTGGTTTTCAAGATCATTTCCCTAATGTTGATGAATTAAAAGAAATACTTGCATGATTTTGGTACAATCTCACTGTTGTTCGTGAATTGAACAATTTCCACTTCATCCCTTCAAGAAATGAAGTTGAATTTGTTTTTCGTGATGTGTTAGCAGATCATTTGATAGAATAATGGGTCATTCCATCTCTTTCAAACAAAAGGTTAACAAAAGTTATAAGTCCATATTATGGTTAGATTGATCGTATATGGTTTCAACAATGAACTTATACTTCATATATCGTACCGGTTAATAAAACTAGTTTCTACTAAATAGGGACTTCCTGTAGGACAGTGGTAGGCGATAAAGGCAGTCACACTTCTGTTGTGGGTTCGATTCCCACAGCCTTGTCTGACGCGATGGGCTGTCGCCCGTCCTGCAGGTTGTCCTTTTTCTAAAGCTATATTACTATAACATCCCATCAACAATATCAAAAAATTTATATCTTTAAACAATACTAACTTATTTCCAACATAATCCATTCCAATATTTAGGCTTATCTAAAATAATTCGGTCTAAGATCATAGTATAAAGAAATGATTACTTGAAATGTCATCAACCAAGCATGTGAATACCATCATTTATCCCCCATATATCTTGTCAGTCACATTCCAATCATGTGAATACCTTAATCATGTATTCTCTTGAAAAATGAATAACCATTGAATCTTAGTTAAAACATGAGTGCTGTCAAAAGTTAACTCTTTCCACATACCAAAATCCTCAAAATTCTATGTACTCAAACCATGATATCACTTAGTCCTTATATCAATAATGAGCTCATGAATACAATCAAACATTTCATTATCATCTTATTCCTTCATTATGCGCATATTATCTACTTTACAAAAATATCTGAATAACCTTCCATGGTTTCTGGTACCATTCTACATGTACTTTCAAATACTATTAGGAAAAACAATAGTGTAATAATCTTTAGATGATTATTTATTCCATAGTACCATTAACTATACAACATTACTCTCGATAAACATACAACCATTCTACTACCTTCTAAAACAACTGACTGAGCTTCAACTCTTCTTTCATCTCACATATCATTCGTAGTCTCTTCATAATCATCAACATAAATACTACCCATACGGCCGTACTGATTCTCTTCATGAGACTTTCCCTTAGGGAATTGGTTTGCATAATGCCCGTACATTCCACATTTAAAACATTTAACCATTGTTGATGTCGTAGCAATACCATTATCCTCATACCCGGTGTTAACTGAACCTTTTCCTTTGCACTTACTGGATTTGTGTCCTTCTTTTCCACTCCCAAAGCATCTTCCATTTCTATTGAAACATTCTCCTTGATGCCTCTTCCCACATGATTTACATAGGGGAAATTGAACTCTCTTTCCTCTATGATCATCATGAAACTCTATCTTTCTCTTATTAGACGAGCCAAGAAACATACCAAATTTTACTTTATTGATCATATTATGAGATTGTTGATTCAGAATAATAATGATGTATGGACTTCCAAATCCAATTTAATTTGGTTGCTCATGAAGAATATCATTCCATTTTCCATCATATCCTCCATTATCGTGAATCATCTTGTTTCCATGCATTTTCTAAAACCCAAAAAGAATAGTGTGAGATGAAAAAATCAAAATAAAGGGGGAGTAACATAAATATCTAACATATTTGGTTTAATCTAATATCGTTATCATAGTTCTATGACTATATCCTATACGTATACTTATCCTTAGGGACATCCCTAGACATACCTTAAAAATATCTCTAGGGATATCACTAACATTCTCGCATCCTAGTTTCTAAAGGTTGACTAAACCTTTCCTATGATACCAACTATAGAGACCCGAAGCTTGACGTACATGGACATTACATTACTTGTGCGGAATACTTAGTACATAATAAAAACACACACACAAGGATCGTAATAGTTTAGTGTTTTTGGAAACTCGGAATATAATCTTCTAATCGTGGTGAAAGATCTTCAACATCTCCCATAAAGATCTTCCTTTTTTTCCCTAAAACCTTTATTTATATCCTGGGGAAAAGAAAACATAAAAGGGTGAGCTCAAATGCTCAGTAAGGGTAAACAAAAGAAATATCAATCACATCATATTAATAAGAACATAACAATTTGGAAATCTTAACCTGTAAAAGAGAGCATAATTTCATAACATGGGATAAATCATAGTAGTGAAATGAAATCCCAATAATCATAACATAAAACATGAAACCTTGTGGCATACACACATAATCATAGAGAATCATTTCTTATTAGTCAAGACTCATTTCCAAGACTATCTTAGTTGACAAAGTCCATTTCTGAACCGAGTCACCCTCGTTTCAGTCCTATTTCACTGAACCGGTATAACCTACCATTCCAGCCATGTATATCTCATGATATATAAAATATTTACCCAATGAATTGGAGTGAGATATAGGTCCCACCCATCTCATAATGATACCATTCTTATGTGTGCCACAAAATCATAAACCATACATCATAGCATAACCCATGTAATAAAAATGGGATTCTTAAACATCGTGACATCATAAAACAATTCACATAAGATAATGGAATTCATAAAAATAATTCCATCACAAAATAATCAAATCAATGTAATAATAGGGATAAAAAACAGAACCCTCTATTATCTTATATGGAATATAAATTTGATATAACACTTGAACTCCATTCTTGAGGAAAAATATCCTTTCTACTTCAAAAACACTTTTCCTTTCTTAACATTTCATACAATTTTAAAATAAAATGAGTTGATTAAAAATAAACTTGAAAACTTGTAAAGGAAGCTTCTTGTAAATAATGTTTTAAAAATCCATTCATTCCATATAAGTTAAAAAAACATTCTTCGTACTTTTGTCGGAAAAGTCAAAAAGTACCTCGTACGAAAAACGACAAAAGATTCCTTTCATATTCATTACTAAAAACTCACCGAAGGGTAAAATTGGATTTAAACAATTGTAGGTGTATGGAAATAATATTACATATTCAGGAAACATGGATGTGGATGATAAAATATACCCCAGTAAACACTAAAGTATAAACAATCTCGGATAAAAATGAGATTGTGATATTTTCCCTTACCTTAGGTCTGATTTGCTTCGTAAGTGTCCGAAAATCCTGTATAATGATTTTAATAATGTTATTGACTTATTCCAGAATAATAATTATTGTTATTATATCATATATGGTTCACTTATGACTTTATATTACCCAATGTTTTATTAAATTCCATGTTAAAGAGCATTTTGGGTAAAATTGTTTCATTTGTCGTCCGTGTTTTGACTTGTAATTGTTAATATGATTACTTAGATCATGATTACTTAATTCCAGAATATAAAACAAGATTTATATATATAATATATATTCAGAATATACATATATATAATAAATCAGTAAATGGAAAGAAATACACCGTTCATGGAGACGGTAGGTCGTACGTACGCATGAACGCTGTTTTCGTTTCCTAATTGAGTTGAATGGAATTAAGTAGATGACATACATATATATACACATAAATCCAGTATCATTATCATGTCATATATTTCATGATTACTTTTTATATGTACTTTATAATCATTCCTGAATGGTTAAAGTGGAGAATTAATCTCATCGCGTCGTGGAGATGGTAGTCCGTACATACGCACAAGCGATGATATCGTTCTCATGATCGTGGGAATGTATTGGAGTTTATGTATAGTATTTCAGAATCAATATCACTTTAAATTAATCATATATAGTTATTATTTACACCATTATACCCATCCAAGAAAGTTGGTGGTGGAAAATAGATTACACCACGGCGTGGAGACGGTATTCCGTACGTACGCACGTGCGGTGGTTTCTTTTTACGTAGGATGGATAGATGGTGAAATAGGGTTGTTTCATACATATAATAACATATCATTATATGAGTGATACTGATGTTATTACTTCATAATGAAACAACTAAAGATGAAGAAGTGGAAGAAGAAATAAAGATGAAAGAATCGGTAACAGACATTACCTCTTCTTTGAAGTGCTTCTTTGAGACCTCCTTTTAGGGAACTAAAATAGGTCTTTTAAGAATACCAGAACTTCTAGGATGTTTCTAGGGAAGTGGAGAGGAGAAATTGGCAGTGTTTGGCCGGGCTTGAAGGCTCAATGTGGTGTGAGGAAGATAGGTAGGAGGTAATCTTTTATAAGGGAGGAGAGGGGCACCTTTGGAATAACTAAAAGTATTATTTTATTATAAAGTCAAGTTCGGTTTTAAATAGCTCCAAATTGTTTTTTTTTGAATCTAAGGTGAGTATGGGTCGAAATACTCTCATCCAATATAATTTAGACAAGTTAGGGTTCCTATTTTGACCTTATCATTTTGATTTAACATTAAGTTAAATAATTTTACTTTTACCGTGTCTTCTTGTGTTCTTACACTATGAGGTTAATAAACTAACTATAACAAGACAAACGATCCCCAAGTTGTTTATTATTAATATATATAACCCTATCTAAGTCATTTGGCCGAACCTTAGATTTTTAGGAATAAAATAACAATTATTAATATAATATTTATTTTAAAAACTATTTTATGTCAATTTTGACACTATTTAGTAATTGATTTTTGAGAAACTCATAACAGAATGATTAGTTCAAAAAAAGTTAATTAAATCAATATTAACATGTCATATTAACCTAGAAAATTAGTTTAATTCATAAAATGTCTCAAATTACATTTATTTGGGTATTTATAACATCAATTATGTCAATAATTCATTAATAAGATAATTAATGCATCATCATTGTGTCATAAATAAATTAAATTATTTAATGTCTAAAAATTAAAAATAAAATACCATTATGTACTAAATCTTTTTATCTTTATAATTAGTATTTATAGTCGAATTTATCTTATGTATAACCCTATATTAAAAATTATTTACTTATTAAACTTTGATTTTAACTATTTTAACCCTTCTTTAAATAAATTAATAATAAATGTCCTAATCTAATACAAGTGGGCCTAAATAATCATATTTTATTCCTAAGGTTTTTTTTGTTCGAATTACACTTATCCAATAGAATTAGGACATTTATTAGGGTAATAATAATAAAATTGTTACCCTTAATTACCCTATTTACTTTAAACCGTGGTAAAAAAAGTAAGAAGTTATTATTCACCAAAAATTATTTTCATCTCATTGAACCACATTTTACTTACTAACATCAACCGTGTCTCTCGTATTTTTGAAATTCCACTCACAGAAGCGGTAAAATTACGTTTTATGAAAAATTCATTTTAGTTAACTACCACTTAGTGGTTTCACTATTCATCAAAAAATGAATGTTTCCAGAAAAATACCAAAAATTAGGCCTAAGCTATATTTGATATTATGAACTCAAAAATGATGACTATTTTACAAAATTCAAAGCATATCAGTTGCATTAATTAATTTCAAAATTAATTCCCGTCGTCAAAACAAATAGTGTGTTCTTAAGAGATAATAACTATCAAAAGATTGACACTTGTTTGTGTCTGGTTTAAATGTAGAATTACATCCAATGACCAAAATTGTATTAAATTGTAAAAATATATTCTAAATATACTTTAAAACCACTCAAATTAATAATTTATCACTCTTAAGTATTTCGATTAAAAAGTTGTTTTTAATTAAAATTTAGTAATTTTCACTATTCATCAGAATATGAAAGTTATCCGAAAAGTACCAAAATTTCACCTTAGGATAAATTCGATACTCCGAATCCAAAAATGAAGTCCATTTTGAGAGATAAAATTTCATAAATTTTAAAAGGTGGTCATTACTATTCATAACGGCTAGTTTTAATAATATTTTAATAGCATATCATTGTTTAGTGAAACTCGGTATTGCATTCTACACACGCTATTGAGGAAGGTCGTGATTGCGTGTAATGAATGGAAGTTCAAGGATGCGTGTCGTGCAAGCTTCTTTTGGTGTAGTGTACAACACAAGACATTAATGAAATTAAAAAGAATATTTTTCATAAAATCTCGGGGTGTTACATCAGCTTCCTGTGGGTCCATCTATCCCCTGTACCTGGGTGGCCTCTAGCGCTAGAACTCATGCAATGCACTCAGGCGACATGAACTATTTGCTACTGGGGCTGTGGCATCTGTGGCCCATTCGGTAGTGGTCTCGTTGGTTCCCCTGGTGTGATAGGGCCATGCATTGAGGCCTCGTCGCTCGGTGGGCTACTATCTCATACAAAGCCTGGAACCCTGGCAGGTTGTATGCGTGTAGGAATCCTATAAAGAAACAGTTCTTCCATGGTCAATAAGTTATACCCTGTGAGCTGACTCAAATATATCAATAATAAAACTCTTGAAAAACACATCCAATCAGTGTTTTCATGCACTAGGTCAGAAATAATAAGTCTGGGTTCTTGTGTATGGATACGTCGGCCGTTGAACCAACACTGGACTCCCTGAAATGAAAACCACACTCAATACCCTTAACACTATTTCTTCAAAGAAGATATCAGAGTCATATGTTCTGTGATTGAACTGACTCCTCCGATACCAATTTTTCACGGCCCATCCCCTAGGGCCAATGTCGTGACTACCCCATGCCCGCCTTCTGTAGAACAAGGGATGTCGACTAGCACCAAAGGTGTAAATCCCTAAACTGGGAAGGCATTGCCTTTATTACTGAAAACAAACACAACAGATCATGCAGATGGATACAAAACAGAAAAGTAAAACTGTATAACAATAGAGTTCTAAAAAGTAAATGGGCCAGGAATACAAGATCAAATTTAAATTACAAGTACAACTAAAAAAGAAAAAATAGATAAAATGTGAAAAGAAACTCCTGGATTGTCCACCATGGATCCTACCTGAAGGGTAGGAATTGATATTCTCTTCATAACACCACATCTGTCAGTCTCCTCTGGGTACCGACTCATCATGAGGTCCACCTCTGGGTACTGTCCAGTCCTTGTGCACTCAGCATCGTTCAACGCTATCTGTCGTCTGCATCCAACACAATGAGGTGAGAGTATAACCTATGTAGGGGTGAGTATAATGATACTCAGTAGGAACTCTGAGACCCTCAAGGTCTCGCAAAATCCAACAAGGATAAAACAAAATGTATGAAAACATCATATAACACCACTTAAGTATATTCCCATACATATACCTATGTTATCTAGTAATCTATCTGAATCATGAGAAAAACACAAGTTACTGACTCAGCTCACACAATTATACAACTTTTGTAGAGAGATAGAGATGATCAGATTTAGCCATTGAATCATTTATTTTGTCAAACCCACATAGGATCGAGGAATAGTTATTCTATCGAAGACACAAAAGATCCAGGAACAGAAGTCATAACTATTGAACCCACACAGGATCAAGGAACAATTATTTTGTCGGACCCACATAGGATCTAGGAACAGAAGTCAGAACTACCAAACCCACAAAGGATCCAGGAATAGTAGTCAGAGCTGTTGAACTCGTAAGGGATACATTAATAGTCATCAGTGCTGTCGAACCCACACATGATCCAAGAATAGTCATCGGTGCTATCGAACCGGCACATGATCTAGGAATAGTGGTCAGTGCACAGGAAGCCACATGGTTCCACACGAAACATGATTGATTCCACTAGGGTCCGCTACTCATGCCGAGTGTTGACACATAAACTTCCATCAAGTCCCCTTAAGAAGTATTCTAATGGACTGTTGCGTCATAGGAGTCTCAATGCAATAGACATCCCGTCAATCGGATGCCCGGTCTTTGAGTTATTAGCCGTTAGGTCTCGAGGGCCAAGTGGGATTCATGTCGATCCAACCTGACCGTATCTCAACTAAACCCTGAACTCCAGTGGAGTATACCTAAAGGGACGGCTACAGTTAATGATTTTTGGAACCATTGACAGTTCGTTAAATAGACGTCCTATTCCAAAGATATGGTCACAGAAATTAACGGGTTGGTAGTGGGCCCAGGTTCGGTCTAACCTAGTCGGACCGACCTGACCCGACTTCGTCTTGGCTGACCCGGTTCGAGTCGACCCATGCTAACCCTTGGGGTCCGGCCATGCCCATTGGGCATGCCATCCCATGGGGTTTGGCCTGGCCAGCTGGGCCATGACCAGAAAGCCGCGAGAGCGGTCCAGCCTAAGCTTGGGGCCAGTTCGGCCCGGTGCACCATGAGAGCGTAGCCCAGCGCGGCTTGGTCCAGATGGAATATTCGGGGACAATTCATCCAGGGCACTGTGAGGAGGGCCTAGATGCCGGCTTGGTTGGGAGTCCGTGAGGGGCCGGGGCGTCGGCTCGATTGGAAGGCCTCTAAGGGTGCGGCTTGGGGAGGCGGGAGGGGCGCATGCAGAGGCCAGCAGGTGACTGGTTTGGGCAAGGTGTGGCCAGCATGGGCGGACGCGACCGAGAGGTTTGTGGCTAGGCGGTTCGGCATCCGGGTGACAAGCGTCCAGGCTAGCCAGTGGCCAGGATGTGCACGTCCAAGCGAGCGGCCTAGAGGGCGGAAGGCCGGCGGCGGCCAAGAGCAGGGCGGCGCGGGCCGGCATCGTGCGACCGGGTGGCTAGGTCGGATGGTCGTGGTTCGGTTAGGAGCACTAGATCTCCACAGTGGGCGTGGTTCGTAGAGGCCATGGGTTGTGCGGCCTTTGTTTTCGTCGCATCCGTCGCCTAGTTGATTCATCACCAAGCCGAAGTTCAATAATATAGAAGATCAGCGGAGAGACCGGGCCATGTTAGTTTGGACCGCACCCTTTGTGTTTAGCATGGTATCAATTTGTTCATCAAGAGGAATAAATATGAACTTCAATTATTCTTACAATCCACCAAAACAATTCCTTTCATTAGAAGAATATAAAAGGAAAGAAGAATTTCACAAAACCACCCCAACCTTTTTTCCTTGATCGTTGTTCATTGATGGAGTCACGGAAGTCGGTCTACAAAGATGTATCTCGACGGTTGACGCTTCGAGAAAGAAGCCAAAGAAGGACTTCATTCTTTGTTCTCTGTTATTAATTTGGAGATGGGGTTCTTTGTAGGAGAATAGTAATTCTTCCAAGCTCTCCTCTCAAAGGCTCCCACTAAATGAGAAATGTCAAGACAAATAATAATAATAAATTTTCTATTATTTTAGATGTTGGGAGAAATTCAAAAGGAGAATTAAATTAATTAGATATTATCCCCTTAATTAATTCAAGGGGTTGGCATAAATAATTAATTAGGGTAGATGAAGAGGCTCTCCCTCATTAATGAGGGAGAGTTGAGAGGTTTAACTCTCTTCCATCAATAGGGGGTTAAACCCCATGTGGTCCTGACACGGTAACCTCTCATGGGAGGTTATGTTCCGGGGGGCACCACCACCATAACATCTCATGGGAGGTTATGGTGTGGTGGTACCTCCTCCAAATCCTATGAAGAGGTTTTAACCATCAAACACCCACATCAAGTCTCTAAAAAAATAAAGTACAAACTCACTTTATTTTATTACATTCCACGAAATCCCAAAATCTATCTTCTGCTCTCGACCAACTGTCATCGAGGTGAAAGTATCCTTTAGTGAATACTAGCACTGCAAGTTCAACGGTGCCCTCAGATATAAATTCCAATCACCGGTTCAAATGTTAAAAAAACACACACGTACGTTTGCTGAAAGTACCCAAAAAAAAACATTCAAAAATTGATTTCGGGCACACAAGGCCTTGGAATCAAGCACCTTCAATTTTCACAGACTCATAAAATTTCCATGTATTTAAGAAAAAATATTCAATGGAAATTCTGGGTCTTTACATGGATTATGTTATTCCAACCATGGATGTGGAAACATTGAAGTTTTTATGTTTTTGGATTCCATAATTATGTTATAAAATCATTTTAACAATGATATTATGGTTATATATATATATATATAATATATGTATATTTTTGTTATTTATAATTTATTCATTTTTTAATTGAATATATATTTTTAATTTTACATAAAATTATAAAAATTGATTTAGCGGAAATAAAATATTTTTAGAACACACATAATGTTGGGATAGATAACTCATAATATGTGCTTAAGGATGAGATAATAATGATTAGATGTGATCAATATATGGTTGATATTCAAAAATTAAATGGGAGAGTATTTATGACCACAAAAATTATAATTTATTTCATAAATAAGTGAATTATTTTATATTTGATGATGTTTATTGAATTGGTTTCGAATTTATGGAATATTTTGGATTCCCTATTATTTTATTTTGGGGTTGAGGCTATATTTATATTTTGTATTTATATATATTTTCATTATGGTTTTATATTGAATATTGTTATTAGAATTATTTTGGAGAATATATGATCAAGGTATTAATGAGTTTTGTTAGTTAAATTAAGAGTTTTTTAATATTATTTGGTGATTAAATTTAATTTGATTTTAGAAACAATGTGACCCTTTTTATAATATTTTTTATTTTGAATACTATTTAATCATTCATCGAGTAGTATTAAAATTAACCTATTTTTGGAATCAAATATAGATATTTTTGTATTATTTTTGAAATCATTGAGACATATATTTCAAATGATAGTTTATTCATATAAGATATATTTTCATATAAACCCTAATTTTGTTTTATATAATTGAATAGTGGAATGATGAATAAATATTCATTATTTTATGGATTATATAATCTATTATATTTTTATGTTAATCCTTTAAGAATGTAAAATCATATTTTTAATTCATCCTAGGAAAATGTTATAAAAAAGGTGAAATAAAATCGATACCCGTTGTTAATATAACAAATTCTATTTATAGACTTGAATCAATGAAGTAATTATATTTTATTACATTCCATGTTAATGTAATCCCTCTAATCTTGAAAAAATAATCTTGAAAAATATTTTTTTCCCTGCAGTTGTTTTCTCTTAATTATTGATGACCATTTTTACCCCATTACTTATTTGTGGCTGATTTGTCAGTAACTTTGTGATGAACATGTTATTTATAACTCTATATTATTCGTTAAAAAATATGTTTGTTCTATATGATGATATTTTCACTTTGTGGTACTATTCTCCATATCCATGAACTATGTTATGTTTTATTTCCTGAATCTGGTTTGTTTCCTATTTCTCATTTTCAAATGATGTTTTATTATTATTTTGGTCATTATGAGTTTTTAGGAATGCTATTTATTAATATTTAACATTTATTTATCGATAAAAAAATTATGAGGACACAATTTCTTTATGGGGGGGGTGGGACAAATGTAAACCCCCAAAATGAAATTTAAATGAATAGAATGATCTATATCATCATAAACACATTCCTCCGATATTAAAATGAATCAAAATAAATTTTAACAAGTATTTTAAATTAAAGGGTATAAATTGAATTAATAATATATATATTTATATATTACTTAATTAAAATATATTTATTTACATATACTTAATAATTACTAAATTTTTAGTGAAATGATTTAATTATTTTAAAAAATATATTTTCAACAAAATATGTTTTAATGAAATATTGGGTGAAAACCATAAAATTAATTATTCCATTTTATAAATATTATTTTTGTAAAAGAGTATAATTTTTTAAATTACAATTTCAAAATTATATTATTATTTAAGTTATAATTTTTTGTAAAAAAATTATTTTACAGTTGATGGTGAAAAATAAATATTTTTTGGAAAATTTGGATTCCTTTTCAAAAAATCTAGTAATTTAATAGTCACATTATCTTTTTTATTTTATAGTAATGTAACAAAAGTAAAAATTAATAAGATATAATATAATTATCATCATATGATTAATCATTATATTTGGTTTTTATATAGTTTCATTTTTAGGAGTAAAAAATATTTTATCTACTAATGTTTTTCATTATGATTATAGATTAATATTAAGATTTATATCTTAGAATTGTAGACATTAAATATTGAAAAATTTATTACATACTTTTAATTATTATGTTCAAATTTTTGAAATAGTTTCCTTCTATTATTGTCCATTATAAATAAAAATTTTTCTAATTATTTTTCACCTTGGTATGGGTATAACAGAGAAAATATGGTTATAAATATAGCATAAGGTCTTGAAGTGTCCCAAAAACCTTCCATTTTTTCATTTTATTGATTATATTATACCATAATAATATTATCTTCTAATTATTTTAAATTTATTCCATAATCATTTAATAATAACCATTATATTATTTATGTATCGAATACAGACAAAATCTCAATACAATTGTTTTTATCTCTAGAATAATTTCTCCATGTTATAAAAGGCGACATTTTTGCTTTTAAAATTTTATATTAATTATAAATAATTTCATTCATGCTATTTTATTTTACTTTTATTGATCAAAAATGTACAATATAATCTAAATAAATAACTATAGAGTTCTTGTTATTGTAATAGGAAAATCAGGTAATTTATTTTTAAAATAAGAAATTATATATAATTTTCATAAATTATAGGGTTAAGTGAGTTATAAATTTGAATATAACATATTATTGATGTTTTAAATGAAAATATTAAATTTCTATTTCTATATTATTTTCTATAATGTAAAACTATTTGAATAGATTCAAAAATAATGTTAATTGGGTCCAATATTAAATATTAATTCATTAAATGTTTAGAAATTCATAAAAATATTACCATTCAAAATTTTAATGGTATATGGTTTAAATTATAAAAAAATCACTAAGGGGTTAGTTATTATTTTATAGTATCTCTAATGACCCCTACATATTACAAAATTTATATATCATGGTAATCCTCATATATTTTAATAGGGGGTTAGGAAAAATAGATGAGGGTTAAAGATACCACAAAATATGTACAAATTTTATTATATAAGAATATTTCAACTCATGATCATGCTAAAACCAATATACATCATGTTTTTTATACATTAACATGAAAATGAACTATATAGTGTTTAAAATTTTATGTAAATATTAAGGATTACTTTCATTTAGTTCCTATTATAAAAGCTATAATATAATGAGAAATATTTACCTCGATTAATTTCATTATGAGGTATAAAAATAATGCATATTAGAAGTGTAAAACACATACATACCCCTTCTAGGGTCTTATAATATACTGAATTAATATTAAAATAATCATATACATTCAATCATTCTCAATAACAACTCATCTTCTTGGAATAACATAAACAATAACCACTAGAAAGGGTTTTTAAAAAACAAAATATGCATGGTTGGTGCAATAAAGAACCTAATAATAGTAATTTACTCTCTTGTGGGGGACATAGAATAATTTATCCCTCCATTTTATTGAGAACAGAAACCCCATCCTCTATCCAATGATCTTTAAAATATTTATTTTCTCCAAAATAAAATTCATTATTCAAATAGAATTCATGAATATATAGTAGGTATAATTGTCGATCAATCCTTAAGAACCATGCTTCCAAAAATTTATATAAAAAAATTTCCATGCCATTTATTTATGTTAAATTATAATATAGCTACATCCCTTTTCATATCAACAACAACCAAAGCTGAAGAAAAAAATGGTGATTATAGATCTCAAATGATTTAAAAGATAATCCTTCAGGACATTTATAGGGTCATGACTCCCCTAGGGAACTATAAATGATATACCTTTTCACAATCACCGCATCATCTAAGAGTAATGGGTTTTTAGGATAATGGTCATTAATTAGAAATAAATGTATATGTGTTTGGAAGGTATACAAGTGAAAGAGGGTTATTATGTCTCTAATTAGAGATATCACTCATTTAGTGAAAAATTACTTTAACATTTTAAAAAGATCTTTATAATGAATAACATACTAATTTTTAGTGTTATGTAATAAATATCCACCATAGAAAAAGACAGTGAAAAGTGTACATGTTATAACATTTTCATGCTTCCATATAATGATATCACATGTATGTTAGTATACAAAATTACTACCCACATAATTTCACATGGATTGTAAAATATTCCATGTTAGCTCCATATGGAATAACTAGTGGTAGAACATAATGGTATCACCTAAAGGTAGAATACAATGGTAACATGAAGCCATGATACACAAAATATATCATCTCAATGGTACCATCTGAATGGTGAAATCCATTTGTGGAAACTGAATAGTACAACAAATATTGAAAACTAAAAGAAACAACGAACATCAGAAACTAAAAGGGGGAACCCGAATCATTACATAACACTATGGTATTTGAAAATAATAGAGGAAAAAATATAATTATTAATTACTAATTCATATGACATGTCTAAAACATATCAATCTGTTAGTATTCCAAATATGTGTATAAATGTTAGCTAGATGATGCTCATTCCCAATAAATTCTAGCATTATATAACCACTTTGGGAATGATATCTTATAAATTGATGTCTTAAATCATTGTTCTTTTCATTGAATGAGATATAGGGTTTGAAAAAAATTTAATAGCATTTGTGTTGTCAAAATTTATAGAAACATGTGAAAACATGTATCCAGAGTCTAGTAATGTGTGTTTCATCAACAGAATCTGAGCATTTTAACGTCCTATAATTATGTATTCAACATAAATATTAGATAATGAATTTGAATTATGATTTTTAGAAAAACATTAAACTATTTACATAGAAAAATGTCAATGTTTCCAAAGTATCACATTCTACTTAACTTAAATCCACCAAAATCTAGAAATGAATAACTAACTAGTTTAATGGAATATCTTTTAAAGAAAATAAATCAAAAATTATTTATATTCATATGGTATTTGAAATATATTTTGAGATAATTTAAATTATAATCATAGGGGTTTGATTGGAAATAATCATATAAATACACAAAAAAAAATATATTACTAGTAAAACTACCTTTTATGTAAACATCCAACCATACCTCTATAAATGGTTTTGTCAACCAGTTTTATTGTTTAAAAAAGATCCAATTTTCAACTGGTTCTCATTAGAGTGTCAGATAATTTTGATCTATCCACTCCAATATTATTTAAACAATAATTACTGAACATAATTTTATTTAATATTTTTTTTTATTTTCATAACATTTAAAATAGGGAAATAATTATCATTCACCCATCAAACTCAATTCAATGTCATTTTGTGTTAGTTTTAAAAATTGATTTAATGATTATTAAAGAACCAAAAATATTATCATCATAATATAATTGGGAAAACATATCATCTATTATATTTATTTTGAAAAATAATTTGGGTTCCACAATGTCATTGGGAAAAAATTTCAATAAACGTAGAATTTAAATGATCATACTTATGTTTTGGGTCCTGTTTTAAAATATAATATATTTTTTAATTTAAAACATTATTTAGAAAATGTGGATTTAAATAATCAAGTTCTTTATTCAATATAAATATCCTAAATGAAATAATTATTTATAAATTCACAATTCAAATTAATTTGATAATGTTTTATATTTAAATGACCATTATAGGCATCTAATATCCAAATTGATTCTTGTCTAGCTACAAGAGTGATGGGTTCCACATAGTAAATAACAATTTTTTATTATATTATTGTGAAACTAGTTAAGAAATATTTTTTATAATATATACATATTTATAAATATTTTTTATATACCTATTTATTCTTGATGGTCCAATTGTATTTGGGTCTCTAAACTAGTTCCCATAATTTATTCAATTCAGAATGATTTAGTTCTTCTTGAATAACTATCACCCAATTTTCACCAATGACATTCACATTAATGTTATTGGAATTATTATGTGTAAAAGTGTATTTATTTTCTACCTATGTTCGATGTGATTCTCATGTTTATGTTCCTTGGCGTATATCATCAATAAAAGAATATAAATTACCATCTTTATTTATTCTAATGATTTGTGATAATGAGTAACATGATTCTCTTATGTTTTAGTAATACTCTAGTTTTTCAAAATATTATTTTCTAGGAAATTTTAATGTAAATAAATTATTTGATTAATGTATTAAGAGGTGAAATTTATATTTAAATTGTATATATTATCCCCCATGATTTATAATGTAATTTACTATTCATGTTTATTTGATTCATTCAATGTGAAATGAGTATATTCTTATACCATTATTTTTCATTTAATATAGATTATATTATATTTTATCTATATAGAATGACTGAGAATGATTCCATCATCTATCATGGATTAAACCATTTATTATTTATCATTTGAATAATAAATGTAACATTTAGAGAAAAAAACATTGAATGAATTTGACAGAGTATTTTTTCAATTCAATAATTTCAATGGATTGAACATTTAAAGGGGTATTATTAACACTATTTTAGTTACATAACTAGCTATATTTATAACTTTAGCAAAAAATATACGAGTAGGTCATATTCATTAAGAATCATCTATGATATTTCATGAATTGTCTACATTATGGTTTATACCACTTTATTATTTTTATATATGAAATGTGAAGTTAATTAATAATTATATCCATATTTTCTACATAGGAATTCTAAAGCATGGTTTTATAACTCGGGTAAATCATCACATATAACATTCCTAATGCTATGTCCACTATTATACTCTATTGATCTATTATACATTACAAAGAAAACTAATAACACACACTTTTTTATCCATGAAATTTACCCATATGAATGATGAATAATCATAAATAATTACTTTGGAAAAGTGGCTTCTAGAAAAACATGAAACTCTATGATGTTTGAAAATGTCAATATGAGCAAGTTGTACCTTATAAGGGGGAAATACTTATTTATTTATTTTGAATGAAATTTTATGTTCATTTCCCATTTTAATCGGATTACACGGTTTTTCTTTTGGGATGTATATTGAAACTATATTAGAATACATAGATATTACATCATTTTCAATTAATATTAGTTAAATTACACAAACACACTCTTAAAGAACATAATAGTTTAGTGCCTTTATAAATTTATAAGAATAAGCATCAGTCTATAAGTGAGCTACAACATCTACCACTATGTTATGAACAACTAATCTTTATTAGAAATATCATACATAATACATTTCTTCATAACTTGGTTAATAGAAACGTAATATAGGTTGAACTCAAATGCTCATTAAGGATAACAAATGTAGATATGTAACCATAAAATGTTAATAATGGTATGATAATATGAGGATATTAACTTAAAATAATATCTTGAATATCAAATATGATAATATTAAATCATGGAATAACAGTTAGTACACAAAGAGACTTGAATCATAAGAAAAAATTAAGAATATAAGCCATGAAAACAAAATTATGGAATAATACATGTAATTTATTTCATACACATTGGAATCAAAAATTATTTCCCTATTAGTCAAGGATTATACACAATACCATCATTGTATAAAATTTCCTTTACTAAACTGGGTTCACTCCCAATTCCATCCATTAATTACTTAACTGAGTTCAATCCTTGTTTCGTCCAAGTATTACTAAACCAAGTTCACTAACTATTATAGACATGTATATATCATGAGATATAATTCAATAAATAATGAATTAATGAGAGATACATGTCCAAACCATCATATAATGAAATCATGAACATTTTCTACAACATCATAAAACATTCATCATGTCACGACCAATGAAATTAAATGGAGTTCATAAACATTTCATCATATCATAACCTTTAGAAAAGTGATAGGATTCATAATCATTTCCTCGTATAATATCCTATGAAAATATGTATTTTTCATAAGGATCATGTTATGGTATAACTCATAGAAGAGAATTGGGTTTCACAAACATCATAACCTCAAAACATAAATAATTCTGAGAAATAAATAAAATGGTGTCCTTGGATAATAACATTAGTAAGGAATGGGTAACTTCAGTAGATGTCATAATTGACAGAAAATAATTTTGAAATATAATTTAAAACATTTATAAAGAAAATAATATTTCACTTTTAAAAATGACTTTCTAAAACATAAAACAATGTCATCTTTTAATTCGTTGCAAATATCATTGAGAACTTCTAATGGATGTTTTAATACATTTGGAAAATAATTTTATATTATAATATACATGAATATATATAAATATTGATAACATTTTGAATGTAATTTTATTTTAAAAAATCCTTGAAAAAATATATTTTATGGATTGAATTAATTATTGGTCATGATGGTGGATAATTCTTCCAATACTATACATGTCAAAATGAAGGATCCTTCCATATTTTTGGTTACTTCCAAAGAATAATTTTTTTTGGAAAATGACAAGAAGATTCCATTCAATACATTTCTAAAAAATTCAATCATTATTAAAAATGTAATCTAAATATTATAATAAACAAATAAATCTTTTTTGAAAACATTTTTAGAAGTACGTTTTCTAAAATAGTGAGAATTTATGACTAGAGAATTTAGTAAATTCAAATTCCCATAAAATTGATTTCTTAAATTTTTTCCAAGTAAAAAAGAGTGGAAAATGGTACCATTTAATAAATATATAAATTAATAACCATATGATAAAAACATCATGGGAATTTATTTATATGGATCAAATGATTTGATTAATGGGAGTATAATAATAAACAATCTTGACAAGTGATGACATTATATTAATCATGGGTTACCACATTGTATGATTTTAATCAGAATCCCCTTGAAATAAAGCATCAAATGAACCTTATAACATCATGAAAATATATATTAATGATATAACATGTAAATGGTGTATTATATAAACCTTGTAAAAAATATAGTTACAAAACATAACATGGGTTTTATATAATCCAAATTGACAAAAAAAGTCTCTTACCTTAAGTAATGAATTCTATCAAACTCATTCAAACACCCCATATTACAATTTAATTTTATTATAAATCTATGAAATATAAATATTAATACACATCAAACAATACATGACTTACTAATTCCCTTTTATTAAATTTATATTAACAAATCCAAGTTAATGTTATCTTTTAGGTAATAACTCCTCTGTTTTTCATATATGTATTGATTTAATATATTTTTGCATAGTAAGTTTGTTCTAGGATTAATCATCTATAGATATATAAACATGATATAAATATCATATCTATTCAATATTTTTTTTACATTAATCCATAAATTTGAGAGGTAGAAAATTAAATACACTATTCATGGAGAGAATACACCATATGTATGCAAGCACATTTTTTTGTATTATTTTGTGATTGAAAGAAATACATGTAATTGATATATATATATATATATATATTAATTTGGTAATTTTTTTCATGTCTTACATATCACATATGATTATTAAACCCATTTTTAATACATTCCATGAAAAAAATGAGAAAATAACATTGTTTCATGAGTTACTAGACCGTCGTACACACGAATGACGTTATCGTATTCCCAAAAAAATAGAGATTATAAAATTTGGTTGACATAATAATTACAGAGTCATAAGAAACATAAATATAATATATATAATATGTAAATATTTTTTACACCATTAATATCATCCTTTATAGGTGGTATTATGAGAATAAATGCCATCGTTTTTTGAGGTGGTAGCCCTTCATATGCACAAATGATGATTTTGAAAAATATGATATTGAATTTTGTGTAGTTATAGGTCATACCATTGAGATAAAAGCATATACGTATATTTATGGAACTTTTCATTATATAATGATGATAAAATATGAATTTAATGGGGTGTGGATATATATAAAACATAAACACTCATTAATGAATGTTACCTCTTCTTCGGGTAAATCCATTTGGTTTCCAACAATGGAATTCCATAGTGGATTTATTTTCAATGTAGGGATTACTAATTTTGGAGATGCAATTTTAGAGATAATTTTTGTAGGGAATTTCCGAACCATGTTGTTTTGAATGTGTGATGAGGGGAGGAGAATGGGTGTCCATTTATGAGTGATGTGAGAGGAGGTCCTATAATTTTTTAAAAGAGATAATTCCAACCACAATGTTTTCATGTTAATGTTGATTCCGATGTTAATTTATACTTTCAATTCTAATAGATTTTTGAAATCAGAAACATATCCTTAGAATACTATTTTACTATAATTCTATTTCCAAAGTGTTTTTTTCATACATTCTTTTATACTAAATGATGAAATTGTACAAATATAATATGAATAAAAACTTCTATTACTCAATAATATCCATCAGAATAATGGTGCATCTATTATATTGGACCAACCTATGTTCTGACCAATGGTGATACCAATGTCCTCTCTAGCCAATTGACAAAAATCATGACCAATAGAATGAAATTTGAACAGATACATCACACTAACTCTTAATTAGTTTATCGGATTATACATCAATATGGAAGTACATCAGACAATTCAAATAGTATAATGGGATTATAAATATGTTTTATATTGTAAAAAAACATGAAATTGTATTTTAATGGTTCTATGTCCAAAATTCAGTTAATCCAAATCATTATGGGTTATGAAGTGAAAGTTGTCAGAGGTCATTGCAACCATCTCTGAAATTTGATCATCAAAGGTTCTCATATAAATATTAGGCCATTTAAAGAGCTTATAGTTGATAAAATTTATTAATCATGTCTTCTAAAGATTACATTTTTTGAACACTCTCAATCAAAAAAATGTATAATCTTTTAATGATTTTCTATTCTAAGGAATCCCCTTGAGGGTTCTAATTCCTTTAGAAATACTTCACATTTATATTCTTTATTTGATCATGGTCAAATCGATGCATTGTATGGATACAAATATGGTGTCCCTAATCCATCAAATCGAGGGCTTCGAGGACTAGGAAGATAGATTCTAATCATCGTATCATGGTATTCTAGGGGATTTCCAGATTGATACTGATCATCCGAATGAGGTATTTACTAGTAAATAAATAAAGGACATACATGAGGTATAAAATTATGGACACTTTAATTCATGTTTTCTAGACTCCATAACTCTTATTTTTAAATAGTAAATTCGTTTATTAATCTTGTAATTCATTCTTACTATTATAAGATGTTTAGTTTACCTGTTGTTATAAGTAAATATTTCCATTATAAATTAATATTATAATTTTATTTAATAATCATATTTCTAATTATAATTTTATTAGTGTGACACAAAGACTGAAAAACCACTCTGATTTAATCAAATAGTTTTTAGTTAGGTTCCAAAATTCTTATATTCGAATAATACCTTAGTCTGCTCTTTTTATATAAAGAATAATTTTATTTTATTATTATATTTTTGGTTTTTTAAAATAAAATCCACCCACTACTATACCCATCATCTAATCATATGATCCAAAAATTTGTTTCAGATAAAGTTCAAATACTTTTAATTGACAATTATTTTACTTTCTCTATTAAATACATCTTTTTTACATTAGATAATTTTTTTAAATTTTAATACTAACATGTTCATAGAAAATGGTTTTTATATTTTTTAATTTGGAATGGTTAAATGTTGAATCCCTTGGGAATCTGAATATAAGATGGCCACAAGTTTCAGATGGCGCTGATTATGAAAATTGGAGAGATTAGATGAAAATGTTTGTTGTCAATATTAGTATTTATAGTTTTTTAATTCTTATTCGTAATTACATTTTTTTATAACGACGTTATTGTATTTAAAATAATAAAATATTGAAATATTAACTGAATTATAGAGTTATAAATACACATTTATATTCAATGAATTGAAATATATATAGTTAGATTTATTTGTGTGATGTTACTGAGAGTATTTGGATGTAGTTAGACGTATCACAATTTTGAAATTCTAATGTTGTCAAGAAATGAAGTTATATTATCTATTATGATTATAATTCCTTTTATTTTCTACTTGAAGTGTTATTTTCGAAGAGTATCCAAATATTTAGGAACATTTTAAAGAGATAATAAAAGTATAGGGAGAAGGATCATTATTATACTATTTTAATTTAAAATATCATTGAAATGAATCCCAATGAATGGGAATCCAGAAGAAAAGATTTCGATTATACTTGAAGAATTAAAAATCATACCATTGATGATATCATTGGTACTCTCATGAAATACTAAGGAAGATTTAATAGATATTATGAAAATATGAAAAATAATAATCAGGGAATTTCTTTTGTGGCCACATTTGATGTTTCTTCAAATGTTTATCCTACTGTAAAATGTTTTCAAATCATAAAATAAGACTAAATTTACATAGAGAATCTTATAATAGTTCACCAGTACCGTCTATGAATTATTTATCAATTCGCTCAAGAAGGAAGATAATGATTTAAGGAAAACAAATTTATATAGATTCATGAAATGTATTAAATATAAAAAGGATACAATGAATATTATGAAATTATATGTTATAAATGTAAAAAATAAAGGACACATTCCACCATATTTCATTATGTTTAAAATTAATTAATAGAAATAGAGGACTATTGATAGAAATTCAAAGAAGTATTATATGTATAAGAGTATGAAGAGTATGAAAGATTATAATACCTGGAGTTCAAGTGAATGATATTTTTCTTGAGAAGTATTCTTATCCATTTATTATTCTATACAAAGTAACATTTTATAAACAAACATGATAATTCCAAAGAAAAACTTGTTATGAAAGATTCAAGAATTACTATTTTAGCTAAAAAATGTCATGTATTTCTACAGATCATGATAATTAAAATATTCAAAAGGATAGTATTTCTAATGATCCTGGAAAATAAATTTCTAAGAAAAATATTTTACCAACTAATTTTAAAAATCATAGTTATAATTTTATTACCGCTAATGCTAACTACATAGTTATTTGTCTTAAATAATAAATTTATTATTTGAAGAAACATATTCCTATGTTTAACACAAGGAATAAAGACATCAGTAAGTTATAAAAACAAATTAAATCTCATAGTAAAATTTCTAATATATTTTTTACCTAAAATACTAACCTTTCATAATAATTACATTTTCAGAAAAGTGTTCTATTTTTTCACAAAATGTCAAAGTGGTGGAATTTTGAAGAATTAATTTCCTTTGAACACAGTTCATTCATTTTGGTTTCAACAATCAAATACGTATAAATAAATTAAATTATATCAATGAAGAATTGTTTTAAAACATGGTTACCTAAAATTTTATTTTATAAAAATACCAGATGTAAGAAGGTTTGGGTTCCAAAACACTAATTTTTTTTGTTTTTCCAAAAAATAGTGAATGTACAAACAACAATATCATATGTTAAATTTATAGTGATTTATAAAAATATATAATGAGAAAAAAATATTTATTTAAGAATACTATAAATATAAAATGCATAAAAGTCAATTTTGGAGATAAATCTCAGGGATATATTATCATTTTAGGTAATACAATTCTTCTTACAGAATCTATTATTTATAATGTTTTTTAAAATATAAAAGAAAAAAATTATAATCATAATATAATTTGGTGATGACGGTAATCTTGAAAACTTCAGAAATGATAAATTCATTGTACACAGTTCAGAAGATGAGTTTATTCGTTCTTCCAACCAACATGGGAGTGTTTACACATTAAACATATAAGACCTTATGAATCGAGACATACCATTACATTGTGTAATGAAAGATGAATCCTAGTAATGGAATACACAATTATGACATTGTAAACATATAATATTAGTTATATTGATTATGAAATAGATTGATAAGGATGTACTGGAACATAGGTTTGATACATAAAAAGATTTTTGATCGCAGTCAATTTTTTATGAAACATATTAAATCTATTAAATCTATTAATAAATTCTAAAATTATGATTCTTTATATTTAGTTCACATGGAATTATTTGTTCCTATTCAAATAGGATTTATTGGTGTAAAATACAATTTATATGTTTTAGTTGATGGGTACACTAGATACAAGTTTATCTATATTCTAACAAAAAAAATATAAATCCCTTATTTATTTTCAAAACATTTATATCAATAGTTGAAAATGATAAAAACCATTCTATGAAAACATTTTTTGTGATCATGGTGGATAACATGAAAATTATAATTTTGAAAATTTTGTAGTAAGAAAGGTATTATACATAACATATCACCACCTATAAATCCAAATAAAAATATTGTTATTTAAAAGAAAAAATATATTTCTTTTCGAGATTACAATTACCATACTCAGTGAATACATAGTTGCTAAATATTTTTGGGCAAAAGTTATTAGTGAGGCCTATTATACAATAAATACCATTTTAATTAGAACTTTTATTAACAAAACTTCTAATGAATTGTGTATATAAAGATAATCCAATGTATATTAATTCATTGTTTGTAGATGTAAAATACCTATAATTAATACTAATGTTACCTTAAGAATCATTATCAAAAATATGTTGAATGATTTTTTTCAGTTATTACACAACTAGTAAAGATTATATAGTTTTTTATAAAAAAATATACTATTTATGAATCAATACATGTTATGATTGATGATACTACTCCTTCTATTTTAAAACAACCCAAAACTAAATATTTGGATGATATTTTAGAAACTGATTTTCTACCAATTCTAGAATATAATTCTCATAATGAAAGAACACAAGAATATTTTTTTCAGGTAATTTATTATGTTTTTTTGACTTTTTATTAATGAACATAATTTTTCTAACCCATGAAATTAGTTGTTTATCAGTAATCATGTTACAGATAACATTATTGGTGATGTATAATAACCACATAGGACTATATGTTCTTTTGGAAATTAAATTGACCATCTACTATTCTTATCACAATTCGAAGATAAGATTATGTTTTAGGCTTTAGGTTGTACGGATGGATAAAATCAATTCAAGATTAACTAAATGAGTTTAAAAGGAACCAAGTATAGAATACAGTTTAACAACCAAATGATACTTCTTTAATTGAATTTGAATGGGTCGTTAGTAAAAAATAGTATGAAAAAGGAATTATATAATGAAATAAAGACCAAAATTCTTATATGGGAAATAATCATAGAATGGAATTGAGTATTAATAACCATTTGTATGATAGAAAGTCATTAATATATTTGTATACATCTATCTCATATACCATTATTAAATTTCCAACTATTTCAAATGGATGTGAATTGTGGATTCCTTAATGGAAATGTTTAGCCGGAATTTTGTGCAGAACAATCATGTAGTTTTGAAAATGAAAAAAATCCATAACATTTTAATAAACATACTAAGTAACTATATGTACATAAAAAAGATCCAAGATCCATGTGTGATAGGATAACATGATTTTTTTTAAATAAAAATTTAATGGACCAGTTGTTCAAGACAATTACAAAATAAATTAATAAAAATATTAGGATTGTACACATTTATGTTTTTGAAATCATATTAGGTTTAACTGAATAATATTTAAAATATATTACTGTGAATAATGTAAAATCTGACATTGAATTTTGCATGATGGGTGAGTTAAACTACATTTTATCTATAAAAATTTCATAAAATATAAGAGACATTTTATATCATAATATAAGTACATAAAATATTTATGTAATAAATTTAGGTTTTAAGACCCTAAATTTATTATTACACTCATTAGTACCACAAATTATTTCACTCTTGATAATGATGGGAACCTGTTACATCAAAATACCTTTAGAGGTGTGGTGGTAATTTTACTCTATAAATTATCTATCATAATAGATTTAATGAATTTAGTGTTCTTATATGCTAGTTTTCAAATAAATATAGTATAAACCGATATAAAAGTTGTTAAAAAATATTATTACTTTTAAAGAACTATGGATTTAGGATTATTCAATTTTTCAAGAAATGATTTTGAATGACAATGTTTGCTGGATACTTGCTTCGGTGCATGTTGAATTGATACAAAAAGTACATCTGGAACATAATATTTCTTAGGATATTCATGGTTTTCTTGATCTTGTAAAAAAAAGAATCAAAATAACGTTCCACTATTGGAGTTGAATATGTGGTAGCTGGAACTTGTTTTTATCAAGTGTTGTGGATGCATCACAACTCACTAACAATGGGATGTGTTTTAAAAAAATAAAATACTTTTTGATAACACAATATTTATTTCCCTTAGTAAAAACCCATAACATCACTCAATTTACAGACACATGAAAATAATAGATCATTTATTTTGGGACCACACACAAAAATAAAATATATTTTTATAATTAATCAAAACATAAGAGCAAATTGTGTATATTTTTACTAATCCCCATAGTTTTTACATATTTGAATACATCAAGCTGAACTTAGGAAGTATCAATATCATGTTATTATTTATATCTTTATATTTTTTACTAATATCCCCACATAACTAAAATTCAATTCAATGGGGGAGTATATATGTTCTTGGGTTTCTAAAACATTTTTTTTTCAAAAACATTTTGTTTTCCTAAGATTTTTAGTTTAAAAAAAATTAAGTTTAAAAATAATATTAGTTTTCTATAACTTTTATCATAATAACAATTTCAGACACAAAATTCATTATTCACAATTCTAGACTCATGAATATTTTTAATCTTTTTCGCATAAATTTTTTAAAAAAGGTAATTTGAGTCAAAAAATGTTCCAGGCTCAAAAAGTTTTATAAAATAAATTAAAAAATATGTTCATTATAAGCATTATCATAATTATTTTTTTAAGAAAACCATGAAGAACAGGTCATTCCGCCCAATGAAGCATTTATACTCTGAAATTTATTGTTCTATTCATTCTAGTTCCTATACATATCCATTATATTATATTACCAATGTTGCTGTATAAATTTATTTTGTTTTAATACCTTGTTTTATTTTCAATAGTTTATTTTTTTCCATCTGTTTGACTGACAGGAACTTGTCTCAGTATGATGGAGACATAAAAATATTTTGGATAGATATATATCTTTAGAAAAAAGAATCAATGATATTAAATGGTAAATTATATATGATTCTATTCCTAAAACTTTTATTATTTTTCAAAGATAGGATAATTTGTTCATTCAAAATCCAGATATGAGTTTTTATATACATTACCCTAAATGTTTTAGAAAATTGTATATATTAGTCAAAATTCAATTCGATTTTTATAATGGTGGAGTATTTGGATAATGATTGATGAAATATTTAGGATTTACTATCAATAATTATTATATATTTGAAAATTACCTTATCATGATGATTTTAATCTCCCATTTAATGATTTACCTAATAATTTTGGAACATTTAAAAATTTGATGGAAAAATCCTATGTGTTTACTTATTATGAGAATGTTCAATTAGTTACACATCTAAAACCATTTTAAATGGTGGTTTCCTTATGGATACATTGTTATCTCTCACGGAGAAAGGTTTAGATAAAGACAATAAAAGTTTTAGATGTGTTTTTTGCATTTTTTGATGAATGTGAGACAAATTAACATGGTGAAATTTGTAATCATTATAGTGAAAGAAATTTAAATGGATTCCATTAAGTAAAATATTTTAATGTTCTATTAATTTATAAATATATTATTTTTTAATTGTTTTAAATTATCTAAAATCATGAACCGACATATCCCTTGAGTGAAAATATTTTATTTATCAGAAGAGAAACCACTGAAGGATGATATTAGTATTTGACTCAATGTTGAAAAATATTCTTCACAGGGTATATAGAGATACATTCAAATATCAAGCTAACAAGAAGGTAGAGGTAGTTAACAAGCTAATAGAGGATGAATATTTTCCATTAAAAAGTTATAATAATTAGAATATAATGATTGATAAATAATTCAATGTTGTCATGGAAGATAAGGTAATGAAGAAACATGGGGATCTAGGATTTTGGCTTCATAAGGATGAGGGATCATCCTTACAAATAAATCCTAATGATGAGATTATAGTAGTTGAAGAGAAAATAATAAAAATTTAGGGGATAATAAATGATATTATTGTCGAAATGATTTTAATTATTTTATAGAATTATTATAAAAATAAACTACTACCGGTTTCACCATTATATATGGTGTTCATGGATCCTAATTCATGAAAAGATCGATATAATGGTTTTGACATCCTAGTGTAGGAATAGAATTTTATAATAGATCAGTTTCACCCTAATTAGTTACTTATGTCACTGAAAAGGGTAAATGAAAATAAATTGTTCAAGAATGTCTAGTATCGAAGGAAGTAGAAGTTAAAAATGTGCCTGTGAAATAAAAACAATCAATTTATAAATGGATTAGTAAATGAGTTTTCATAACTATGATAATGATAGAGAAAAACCCAAGGGAATAAGAATAAGAGGAATTAAAGAATATAATCAAGAATGGGAGGATAAAGATGTTGATGATAATGATGATAAAATAGTGATAGATTAAGTGAAAAGGGAAATTAGAATTTTTTTTCAAAGTCATCAACATCATAAAGTCCTTCACCTTCCCATCCAGATAATGATCCAGATATAGGAGAATAAAAATAATAAGATTCATCATAAAAAGAAAAATAAAATTCATTGTAAATATAAGAGTAAGAATACCAAAAATTGCACACCAAATTATAGAAAATGTATAATATGGTTACGAAGAAGTGGAAATTGTAAAAGTATCGGATGAAGAAAATATTCCATAGAAAGGGAAAAAAATCTGAGAACAAATAGAAACCAGATACCATTTATTATATACCAAATAATCAAAAAAATATCCAATTTTTATAATTCATAAGAAAAAAATTTTCTGAATGTATTTAATTGCATCTATTAATTCTTGAAGATGTTATCTTTATTTTTATATCTTCCAAACATAGATTCATGGTGTAAAATGATTCATAATAGCCTAAATATAA
This sequence comes from Viscum album, assembly GCA_963277665.1. NCBI lineage: Eukaryota > Viridiplantae > Streptophyta > Magnoliopsida > Santalales > Viscaceae > Viscum > Viscum album. Next base: position 387,959,923 of record OY728155.1, read on the forward strand.
AATATAAATCATTGAAATTTTTTATATAATCTATTGTAAAGAATATGACATGCTTAAAATTATTTTACAAAAATACCAAGGTTTAAAAGAGATCGTACAATTAAATGGAAAAGTGGTCAAACAAATTTAATAGTGAATTATGTGATAATAATGATCAATTGTTTTATATCAACAAAATTAATATTTAAATTTCTAAATATTTCATATATTTATCTTCTGTTGTTTCAGACAAGGTTATGTTTGTTAAATAATTCTTGGATATGACTGATGAACACAATGGGAAAGTGATGTTTCTGAATGTAAAGTTTCAAAATGTGGAGTTAGATAAAATAGAACTATGAATTTGTGAAGTTCAGCTTTTACTTTTGAAGAAGGGATTTAAAAAATGATCACTGAGTGAGTTAAAAAACCAAATTCATAAGTTCTAAAGTACGTAGTGATGGGAGACAAGATCATAAAGCATCAGTATATATAAAAAATGGCTCATTAGGATCAGGATGAGTTTAATAAAACGATGGTTATTGTGGATATGTTAATAAAGGAAGAATGGCAATTTCTTTTTGAACCCTTTTTGTAATAGTTTGAAACATTTTTAATATATGTCAAATGTCAATAACCCATTGTCCAATTTAATTATGTATCAATTTCTTCAAATATAATTTTTATGTATGATCAATCTTTTAATTCAGGGACTAATATTTTATTCACATTCTTTTCTTTCTTCTGTTATTAAATTCTAAAACATCAGTCTATATTCCTAATGTAATCTTTTTTGAAAATAACAATGTGGAGAAATTAAAAAGAAGATTTCTTTAATCAGTGTTGAAATATTAAAAAGGGAAGTCTTTAATATTATTTTTTGGGAAAATATTTAATATTATTTCCTTATGGTGGATTTATATTTATAGAAGGTAGATTTCAATTTATTCATCTTACATATCATCAGATCAAAATGAAGTTAAAAAGAAAAAGGATTTAAGAGATGAAGAATATAATTGATGTTATTTAAAGGATAATAAGATATAATTTTTCAATGTAATTAATTTTCAATATATGTTTTGTGTTTTGTGATTTCCAAAAAGGGGGATATTGTTGATTAGAAAGTTATATTTTCTTTTAACAATATATTAATTTTGGAAATAAAAAAAACATTCTTAAAATATTATTTTACATACTTCAAATTTCTTTGATTATCAACCAGGTTATATTGGGGCAGTTTAAAATAATATATTATTATTTTATCAAGGTTTAGTTCAAACTCATTATTTCACATAACATGATCTATGTCATTTTTTTGTATAAAAAAATTCTATCTTTTTGTTTCATATATCCTAATACAAACATGGTGTAGAATATATCACATGCTTGACATAGTGTTTCTTGTAACAGAAAAATCAATTAAATTATATTTATTTGAAAAAAATCATAATAACTTTATGTTTGACATTATACCATAATTAAAACGAATTCCACCTAATAATTCATCACTAATAATCAAAAACAATAAGAAATCTACAACGTCATCATATCCCCATCTTCCAACATAGCATTTTTCATCCTATTGTTTCACAATAAAAATTATACCTGATGAGTGGTCTGGTTTAGTAGAATTTCAAATGTACAATCCATAATCTCCACTAACTTTCCCTCAAGGGAAATATATTTCCCTCTTGATATGACCTAAATATTAATTTCAATTTCATTTATTGGTGTATAATTCCTAATCACAGATACATGGAGAAAATCATGGACTTGAGAGGGGATTAGTAGAAGTGCCATGTGATTGCCTACCATCCCTATATGATCATGAATTTCTAAGGGACTGATATACCAAGGTCATTGTTTCCCCTTTTACTTGGATCTCATTAAATTATTCAAAGTGTAAATTCTTAATGAAAACTTTTCACCAACATAATATTCTAGATCATGTTAGGATTATCAACAAAACATTTCTAATGATTTTGAGGTACATAGATATGTTTTTGAATGGATATATCATTATCCTCCATTTTTTAGTTAACTCAGGTCATGATAGCTTTCATTCTGTAAAATCATTCCATCATGTTATATATCTATACTTTATTCCATATAGGGGTTAAAAAGGATCCATCTAAATTAATTAATGAAAGCTACTGTTGTAAGAAAACTAACCTATATGATGTTATCAAATCCAACAACTATTGAATTCTAATGAAAAAGACCTCCACATATCCTCTAGAGTATAAATTTATAGTTTTAATTCAAAATCTACTTGGGGATGATAGAAAATGTTGAAACACAATTTCATATCATGACCTTGTAGAATTATTCATTTGAACATTGAGGTAATCCTCATAACCCAATAGGATTGAAAAGAATTTGGTACTCCATGCAACCTTAACACTTCCTTAATGTATATCTAGGAAACATGATTTAGATATAAGACTTATCTGATAGTGATGTAGTGTACCAAATTAAGATTTTTGATCGATTACATACCAAATAACATTATTCCTTTATATGTTTTTGTACAGTCCAATTATAAAATCCATGGTGATGTTTTTCAATCTCTATTATGATATGGGTAACATAAATACCATACCCTTGGTCTTTTTTCTTTCATCCTTGACTTTATGACATACTAAGAACAAATATACAAAATTCTTGATATCTCTCTTCATACCATCACACTTGAAGTATTCTTTTTAATACATATACAAATTTTTAATTATCGGATTAATAGATGATGATGAACTATGAGATTCCTCTAAATACCAATTCATCATGTATATAATGGATGGAAAACATATATGCTTCCTATATATTATCACCCCATTATTATTACATATAAACTCAAGATCTATTATATCATCATTATATAGCTCTATATCCTCCTTCTACGCCACATTAATCATCACATTGATGGATATTTAAAATTTCAATTGGCCATCATATGATTCTTCTTATTCATTTAGGATTTCCAAATCCTTCATTTGAAAATCTAAAAATTATTCCATAAATCTTTATATTCTTTATGTATAAGTTATCATGATCCTTTTGAGTCAATGCATCAATCACCTTGTTTTTATCCCATGGTTGTAATGTTTCGAGAAGTCTTAATATTTTATTATCTCTATCCATCTTCACTAGAAAATATTAAATATATTCTATATTAATATATACTTTAATACTTTTTTATCAGTATATATGTCACACTTTTCTCTATAAATATAATTCCTCCATATCATTGATGAAAAAATACTAGAGCTAAAAACAAAACATGAGTTAGTTAATTTTGATCATGAAAATTAAATTATCATGAGGAATAAGCTATGATCATGACAATATACATACGAACATGATTCAATACTTTCATCGATGAATCATTATAGATTACAAATAAATCTCTGGTATACAATACTATGAGCATAGTTTCACTGACTAATCTTCTCATCATTTCCCTTAAGTATTCCCCACATTCATCTATATAGAGGAACATGGATCCATTCAATGTTAACAATATGAGTGGATTATATATTCATGATAAATTCCACAAAAACCACTGATAATATCCAGAAATACATAGTAAACAATATATTACATCATGAGGGTTGTCCTAGGACAATATTCAATAGCCTCCATCATTGATGGATCTACTCATATAACCTCTATTGATACTATATAACCCAATAATTAAAACCATCATATCCAAAATTTACATTTTATAAATTTGGTATATATTTTCTCTTCTGTTAGGGTATTTAGTACAATTCTCAAGTGGTATTCATGTTGTTAAATTCTCTTTGAATAGATAAGAATATCTTTTATAATGACTACCACAAACTGATCACGATAATGTCTAATGTCTATAGTCATTAAATACATGAATATATTAGGGGAATTTCAATGATTTAATGGTGTCACTATATGTTTATAGTGTCCATACATTGTATGGAATGCTATATTGGGTATATCTTCTTTCTGAGACCATAATTTATTATATCCATAATGATGTCTAATTATTGAAAAGTTTTTATATCTATATAGTTTATCAATCAAGTCATCAATACGAGGAATATGGAATGTGTTCATAATTATTATCTTTTTTATCTCCCAATAATCAATGTAGAATCAAATAAACCCAACTTTATTTTTAGCAAAAACAACAAGTGCGCCTTAATGTGACACAATTGGATGAATGAATCCTTTTTATGTTTTTCCTTGATTTTCTACTTTAATTACTACAACTCTAATGGGGAACTTCTATAGGGAGTCATTAAAATTGGTGTGACATAATATATGAGTTCTATTGAGAAATAATCTAAACATTTTAGTTGAGAAAAACGATTATCTTCTAGAAATACATCAATAGATGAATGAATAGTATGAATATCATCAATATCATGTTTCACCCCAACCATTTATATAAAAACCACATACAAATGGAAATAGGGAACCATAGAGTTGGTTTTATATCCATAAAATGATTGTATATATCATTAAATTGATAGATGTTCATGGTTTGGTTTGAAATATCAAACATAACTTCCCTTACTCATTAATTGATATTGGATTTATGTATAAAAAACCAGTCCATGTTTATGATGAAATAAAATTCCACCATAGGAGGAAACAAAATGATTTTTAAGAATCACATTATAAGAAATATCAACCATAGATGAATCATAAACATCAGTGGGTATCATCATACCATTAGGTTTTTGTATGAATAATTCCATAACTTTGTTGATTAGGTGGAATCAGGATATCTATAAAATTTATTTATATATGAATGAAATGGTATATATATAGTAAAACTTGATATTATATTTTCTGGAGTGGTTGGTGTGTTTACCTTTCACTATGCTGTTATCACACACCTCATCAGGAATATTGATTGCATGAGATTTATCCTTTTACCTAAGCTAAATTGGCTTGTGACATCGACCATCAACATCAACCCCCATGATTTGACACTGGTTTTCATAATTACTATCCTCCATAAACACGAATCAGGGAATAATGGGTGGTTTATATTTCGAAACATTTTCTCTATTCAGTTCATTATCTAACTTATTTTCAAACTTTGGCAATCAATTTCCCAATGGTCTTCCCTTACACACATAAAAAATTTAATATTATCCTTGTGTAAATTTAATTCATGATTTTTATCACACATTGAACATAATGGAATGATAATCTCCAACACTCCATGTTTTGTTTAATTTACTTTGGACTTTGTCTTCCATTTATTATCAACACCATGATATTGATACATTACACCTTACTCAATTTCCTCCTTGATATTACAATGAAAAATATTTTCATAACTACTGATGTCCCTTATGGATAGCACACTTTAGAGACATTTTTTTATTCAAATGATGAATTGATCCCCCATATTTTGAGGTTAATGGATAATGCGAGAAGTGTACATCGCAATTCTTGTAAAATTTTCCCCATAAATACTAATGGATTCATAATAATTTTTCATTATACTAAGTACATCCTTATACATTGTTGTACAAATAATATGATAGAATTGCAGGCTGAAAATTACCTTCTTGAACTCATCAATTTTAGGGAGTCAATTTCATTTTATTCCACCATTTCTATAATTCAACTTCCAAATAACAAACATAGAATATAAATGTCCCATGTTTCCAACACTAGAGAAAAAAATATTTCTTTTGAGTAGTACTAATACATTTTAACGAAATTAGGTGATCAAAATTACCCACTTATAGGTGTTATATATTTCCTCATTAAGGAAAAAATAAAATGATGTTCCCCACATAATTCATTTCGATGTCATGCATGATACATATCATGATAAAGTTGTGTGTTAATAGTAATGAGATTTTTCATTCAATCTTCCTTAACGTTTGGCTACTAAAAAAGAAAAATAATTAAATTTTTTAACAAAATCAGTTTTAATCGGGTTCATTTGGATTATATCCATTTAATAAAACCAGAAATCATAGTTTAATAAATAATAGCAACATCGAGGAACCACATAGTAATGAAAAATAACATGTATGTTGTCTAAATCATGACACCTTATTTTTTATTTATGACACCTTCAGTTTATACAAGGTTATTTATAGTATTCTTATAATTAAATCCTTTATAATAGTTTATATTGTTTTTATAAATTTTTAAAGCATATATCATGTGAGTGTCAAACCAGGATTCCAGTAAGGCCCATTTTCCGTCACAATTTGTCAGTCAATTTTAGATTGATATAGTGGTTTTGGGGTTGTTACCCATATATACATCTATTCCATATCAATATCCACATGTAATATAAATATAGGGATGTATTTATGGGATACCAATCACTCTATCCTTTACCAAATTTTGAGGATGTTTTGTATACATTACGCATACTTTGGCATATCCTTAGACATGCCTATATATATTTCTCAAAGGTTTTCTAATCCTTATTTCAAAAGGACAACTAAACCTATCCTTTGATACCAATAGTAATGACCCTTGCTTAGAATTCATATAAATTGCATTATTTTCTATGAATATTCATTAAATTACACAAACACTTGCCTAGGGTAAGTAATAGTATACTCCCTTTAGAAGAATTGAAGCATAAATACTAGTCGGTATGTGAGATACATCATCCCCCTCTATATTATAACCACTAGAGTTGTCACAACTCATTACCATCTTTCACATTGCATACATAACACATTTTTTAACCAGGGGAAATGAAATATATGAAATGGTGAGTTAAAATTATCTATAAGTGTAAAAATGGGTGATAAATAATCATAACACGAGAATACAGGTATGAAAAAGATGATAATTACAAATTAAAAGAATAAATGTCATATTAAAGATAATAATATGGGATCATGGAATATTTATTAGTGGTCCATAAGACATGAATCCTAATAAAATCAAATAACATGTTCCATGATAGCATAATAATGGCATAAGACATGTAATTTTTGACACACACATAAGAAGAGAAAATCATTTCCACATTAGTTGAGGCTTTCATTCAAGATTACCATAGTGGACAAGGTCCTTTATTGAACTGGGTTTACTCCCCATTCCAGTCATATCTTATTGAGCCCATTTAACTCCTCATTCCATCATTGTCTTACTAAAAATAGTTCACTCCCCATTCTAGTCCTGTCAAAGTGATTAGATAAAATAATTACCCAATTAAATAACAGGGGGTATAGTTCCCACCCAAAACATAATGAAAACATACAGATGTGTTCCATAAGATTATAAAATATTCATCATCTCATAACTCCTAAATTTAAATGTGTTTCATTAATATTACATCATATCATAACCTATAGAAGAGATATGGGATTAATAATCATCTCATCATATAATAAACCAAGAAAATAATTGGGTTTCATAATGATCATATCAAGATATAACCCATAGATAAAAAATGCTTTTCATGAAATTCAATTCATCAAAACATAACCCATTCTGATAATGAATAGCCTTGGTATCCACTTATTATATTCCTAGTAAGGAATTCATAACATCCTAAATTTTCATTTTAGCGGGAAAATAATTTTGAAATATTTTCTAAAACATTTTACTAAGGATAATATTTTTTCATATTTGAAATACAAATTTTTAACATAAAATATTTTGAAAAAAAAACATTGAATGTATCTATGAAAACTTATTAAGTCAAATTTATATATTTTTGAAATATTTTTATTTGAAATTATCCTTCAAACATTTAATGTATAATTTAGAAAAAATTATATCTTTTTCTTTGAAAATATCGTTGAAAATGTATAAATGAGACTTTATATAAATGATTGATCATGGTAGTAAGGACTTTTGGTCATATCATACATGGTTAAAATGAATAAAATAAAACCTAGAATTGTTTATCAAAATGTACTCATCGTTCCTTTAAATAAAATTAAAAAATCAAAAATAAATAAAAATTCTTTAAAAATTTATAAGATAATAAATTATTTTTAGAAATCATGGTTCATAGAGAAATCATATTTCTAAAAGGATAGAGTAATACTGTCAAATTTTAGTAATACCAAAATATTAATTATTCGATGTACTCAAGAGTATAAGAATTATACCATCACATTAATAAATAATTGATAAATAAATGATAATAAACATCCAGATATATATTAAGATATGGATGAAAAGAATTTATTAGTGGATAAAAAATAATAAATAATATCAATAAACAATGAGATTATACAAATAAACTCTTACAACATTGATAAATTTGAATCATAATCTCAATGAAAGAATAAAATTTACTGAAGTATAAAATACCATTAAAATACATAGATTCATGATATGACATGTATAATTTCTAGTATATAATCCTTATAAATTAATAGAGGTGTATAACATAACATGTTTCTTAAAGAAGGAAAATTGAAACTAAAATCCATTTCCTTAAGTCTTGACTTTCAAAAAACTCAATGAAAATTACTTTATAATAAGTGTTTGTTTGTAATACATATATTATATAACCATATTCATATAAATCTGTCCATATATGATTTACTTGTTCTATTTTTTTATTCTTTTAATTACAATTCCTTGTTAATGTAATGTTTCAAGGTAATAACTACATCATTTTTCGTATATCCCTTGATTTTTAATATTTTTAGACCTATAATATTGATCATGCTATAATATCATAGAAAATTATAACTATGATATTAATTTATCACATATTAGATATATATTTATTTATAGTAATTTATAAATTTTAGATATAGAAAATTAAATATATTGTTCATAGAGATGTTTAGTCGTACATATGGATAAACATTATTTACTTTTTTCTGGTTAGATAGAAAGGACAAAAAGTAAATAATATATATATATATTATCATTTAATAATAATATTTTCTGTAATATATATCAGATGTTATTATTAAATACATCTTTAATACTTTCTATTTAATGTTTTGTTGAATCAAAACACTTCGCATGGTGGTAGTCTGTCATACACGAGAATGACGTTATAGTATTCCCAAAAATTAAAAAGTATAAAGGTATGTGTGATATAATAATTCCATAATCATAATAACTTCATAAATCCTATAATATATATATAGTATTTCTATCCTTATTCTCAACCTTCAGTGGTGTTAATGGGAAAATTAATGACATTGGTTCGTGAAGTGGTTGTTTGCCATACACAGGAATGATGATTCCATAACCCGTTTTTGTGATGTCTATTTTTATTTAGGTCGTAAGCATGGAATAAAAAATATAGATATATGGGAGATACGTAGTTTATTATATAATAATTTTATAATAATATTTTAATGTCTTATATATGATATAGAACAAAATGATCATGGAAGAATGTTACATCTTCATTAAGTATCTCCTTTTCGTTTTCACCAAAGACCTTCCTTTGTTTGAATTGGTAAAAAGTTAAATATTATAGGATTAGGAGAAGTAATTTTGTATATTATTTGGTCGGTATTGGGTGAATACAAATTTTTATTAATTTTTGCAGAGGGGTGGAGATAGGGTGACCATTTATAAGTGAGTGAGTGGCACTGTTGTAATCATTGAAAATAGAAAATAATGACCACAATTTCTCTAATTAATTTGGCTCTAATAATGGACCAATATATATAATACAAAATATAATTTATAAATATGGATAGATAACAGATTTTGGAAACATTTATAGGTCATTTCCCCTTATTATTAATGTTTAGACCCTTGGTAAACTCAGTTTCTTCTTAATCACCGTGATTGGTTTATATTATTTTCAATAAACATTTTTTTTAAAATTTTTGTTCTAGTTACTAATAATTGTTTTTTATTATGATTCCAAATAAGGAATCCATTTTTAAAAATCAAATTCATTTAATTTTAAAAAAGTTATTGAAAATTAATCGCATAGACATGTTGAGAATGTGGATGTTTAAGGATGAATTGGTCAAATGTTTACAAAGTTTTTACGTCCAATTTCAAAATTAAATAAATTATAATGACATAAATTTGATTAAAAGATTTACAAATGAACTAATTAAAATTAAAATATTTAAATATTTTTTAATTATAAAAATAAAATAAAATAAAAGTTTTTTTCAATTAAAATTTAGTATTATTCACTAGTTATAAAAAATGAATCATTTTAGAAAAAACAAAAAAAATCATAAGATAAATCTGAAATTATTAGTCAAAAAATAAATTTTGTTTAATGACGTTAATAGTAAAAAAGTTTAAAAAAAATTATTACTGTTCAAAAATTTCATAAAAACAATAATTTTGAGAGAATAGTATTTTTTAAGTAGATAAAGTCTTTTCTGGAAATTAATTTTTATTTTTTTAAATATGTTTAATTTATATAATACCATTTAATTGATGTTTAATTTACTTTATTGTTATTCACATTTTTTTTCAATGTCTACGTTTTAATATCCATGATTATATAACTGTATTAATTCTACATCATCGTTTTGTTGAAACTCTATTTTTCCTATAATGACAACTAAGCCATTGTTGCATGAAACACAAGATTCACTTGGTGTTTTTTATTTATCCAGATTAACGCGGTTATTCATATCTCATAGCATTTAGTTTTTTATTTTTGTAATGAAAGCCATCATATAAATTAAATTAATTTAGACAAAAAATCATGAAAATTTGTTCTATTACGGGGTGTCTAGTTATTGTCAATGATAAGATAAACAAATTTATAATTGATTTCAAATATATTATATATTATCATTGACTTATTTATTATAACAAATAAAATATTTATAATAAATGTAAATTAAAAAGAAACATTTCTATGAAAATATCTAATTTCAATGAAATGAATAAATATTTTTATTCAATAAATTAATAATTATTTAATTAATCTTATAAACATAATTATAATAGGAATTATTCTGAAACATGAAACTGAATAATAATTAAATAAAAAATATATAATAAGAATATTATATTACAATCCATCAACAAACATGACATTAGATATTAAACTGTATTTATAATTATCGAGTTGACCATGGCTAATAGTATTTCCTTTTTCATTTTCACCAATTCTAATATATACACCATCAACTCAAGTCAAATTTTGAAAGCTTCAGAATTACCATATAATATGTCTCGGGAACCCCAATTAAAAATACCATATCTTTTTATATTAATGTTTCATTTGTTTTATCATTAATTAACTAAAATAAAATGATTTTCACCCCCAAATCAGCCTGGATCTAGAAATGTTTCCATTTAAAGATTCTGTTAACCAAATATATTTATCAGTTTTAATACAAACTTTTTGAATACGCTAGAATGAAAATAAAAACATACTATTTTTTTCTCAAAAATTGCTTCTCTATATCTATATGTTCAAACTATATCAGTTACTATAACATTATTTCATATATTTTAATTAATAATAATAAAAAAATATAGATTTTTTTCTTACTATCAAGACTATTAACAAAACCGAGCTATTGGATTAGGAACAATGAGAATTACTAGTATTTTATTGAATGTCTATGTTTTTACCAAAAACACAAAAATATTTTTCTTCACTTTATAATTTAATAATTTTATATTATTATTTTACTTGAGGGTAATTTCATTGTTATCATTTTTAAATGAAATATAAAATATATCAGTAGCAGATAATGTCAGTTATTTAATGAAATTAATATTTTTATCATTATCTAATTAAATGTTTCTTCCTTCATATTAAAATATTCAAATATATATTCAGTGGATATATCATTTTTATTTTCATTTTCATTTTTTAGATTTTAAAAATATTCCCTATAAACTATACTGTAATTACCATGAATCATCAATTTTCATTACCATGGGAATATTATATTGATGAGTCTGAATCACTTGAATAATCCTCTTATGTACTCCTTTTTTCCTCGTGGATTTTTATGCTACATTCTTCTATCCTCAAATATCATTTTTTATATTAATTTTTTATAAAGATAGTTTGGCAACCATTTGAAAAAGCATTGATGTTTCACCTTCCCTGGTTTTTCCCATGTCCATCTTCACTAGATCCATGAAAATTGGATACCTTTCAATTCTCATATTGTTCGAAACTCCATGGTCTTTTCTACTCAAAGCATCTTCTACCTCGTTTTCTTTCCCTAGGTAGTAGTGTATCGTACAATCATAATCTTTGAGTAATTCAAGCCATCTCTTTTTCCACGTGTTGAGTTCGTTTTGTGAGAAAATATACTTGAAACTTTTGTGATCATTATAAATATCAAATTTTTTACCATAGAGGTAGTGCCTCCATATCTTCCAAGAAAATATCATAGATACTAACTCGAGATCATGAGTAGGATAGTTTTGTTCATTAATTTTCAGCTGTCGTGATTCATAAGAAATAACCCTATCATTCTGCATAAGGACACAACAAACTCCTTTCTTCAATCCATCACAATAAATAACAAACACATCATTCCCCGATGGTAGAATCAATATAGGATCATTGACTAATCTTCTCTTCATTTCTTCGAAACATTCTCCACACTCTTTTGTCCAAACAAATTTAACCCCTTTACGTGTGATCTTTGTTAATGGGTTAGCCAATTGGGAACAATTCTGGACGAAACGTCGATAATAACCTGCTAAACCAATAAAACTACGTACCTCAGTTATACTCATCGGTGCAGGCCATTCATGGATTGCCTTAGTCTTAGAAGGATCAACTAAAATTAAATCCTTATGACAATATGTCCAAGAAAAGAAATCTCTTGAATCCAGAATTCACACTTGCTAAAATTCCCATATAATTCATGTCTTCTCTGAGTTTTCAATATAATGCGAAAGTGATTTTCATGATCATTGTAGCTTTTTAAGTATACCAATATATCATCAATAAATACCACTACAAAGTCATCAATATATTTCTTGAATACTCTGTTCATTAGATCCATAAAAACAGAGGGTGCATTAGTCAATCCAAAAGGCATTACAGAAAACTCATAATGCTTGTACCTTGTTTGAAATGCTTTCTTCGGAATGTCTTCCTTCTTCACACACAACTGATGGTATCCAGATCGAAGGTCAATATTTGAAAAGTATTTAGCTCCTTTCAGTTGGTCAAATAAATCATCAATGCAAGGTAGGGGATACTTGTTCTTTGTTGTTATATCATTGATCTCTATGTAGTTGATAGATTACCCCATAGATCCATCTTTATTTTTAACAAAAAGAATAGGGGCTCCCCATGGAGAAAAACTAGGCTGAATAAATCCCTTATTACTCAATTCCTATAGTTGTTTCTTTTGTTCAACTAATTCTACAGTGGCCATTCTATAAGGGGTCTTCGATATAGGCATTGATCCAGGAATTAAATAAATGGAAAACTCAACTTCTCATTCTAGAGGATGCCCAGGTAAATCTTCTGGAAACACATCTACATATTCATTCACAATATGTACATCCTCTATTTAAACATTCCTTTCCTCACCCATAGTCATTTCATTCACTTCCTCCCCAATAATTGAATTTAGTTGAGCTATTGGGGGTGGATCTAGATAAGAATATTTTGGTGAAGATTTTACTCTAAAGATAAGGTGTTCCTTATCAACGACAAAAAAAAATTAAACCTCCTCCTTCTTACAATTAATAATCGCATCATGGTCCAAAAGACAATCCATACCGAGGATTATATCAAACTCAATCATAGTTATGATGATGAGATTAGCATATAAAAAACATTTATGTGCTCTAATGGGGACTAATTCACAAAAAATTGCTGCAATGATACTTCCCTTAAGAGTTTTAACTGACAACTACCTTATTAAATAAAATTGGAAATATCTAATTTTCATAGAAAACTGGGGATATATGAAACAATATGATGATCCAGAATCAAATAATGCATTTTCTAAACTTGAGGAAACCATTAAATTACCTGCCACCATGTCTTTTAGAGCTTCTACCTCAGCAGTAGTGATAAAATAAGCATGGCCTTGATCCCTTGGCCTTTTATGAGGTATGATCCCCTGACGCTTAGGACATTCATTTGAATAATGTCCAATCTCTCTGAAATTGTAGCATTGGACATCGGTAGCTTCCTTCTTCCCCTTGTAATCACAAGCTTGGTGTCCTTTTTCACCACACTTGTAACAGACTCCTATTCCTTTTAAGAAAGTACTGGGGTGTTTCTTCCCACATTTACTTAAGGATGGATATATAACTTTTCCCTTATTCACTTTATTTCCATTCCAAGATTGATCAGCATATCTCTTATTCTCTTTCTTTTCTTTAAAGTCACATGACTTAAAGAATTCTTTCTCTGTCTTGATAGCACATGAAACAATGTCTTCATACGACGAGAAGGATTGTGAGACTAATGATCGATGGAGAAATGGTTTTAACCCAATCAAAGAAACGATAAATCTTACTTCTTGGGTTACTTATATAATCTCCAGCATACCTTTCTAACCTTGTAAAGTTAGCCTCATAATTTGCGACATTCTCATCCTCCTTTTGTCTCAGACTCTGATATTGCCTTTCCTTATCTGCTCGATGGACATGAGGAAAGTATTTTTCTAAAAATAGATATTTTAACTCCCTCAATTCCATATTTGATACTTCATCATCTTCTTTCATGTTTTTAATCAATGACCACCATTGATCAGCATCTTTAGTGAGGTGGTAAACTTCCATGATAACTTTTTCCCTTTCACTAATCCCCAAAGCCTGAAATAATTTCTCTAGGGAATTTATCCATTGCTCAGCTACTAAGGGATTTTTACTCCCATTGAACATTGGTGGTTGTTACCTCATGAAGTGATCTAACATTGATCCTCCACGCTATGGATCAGGGTGCTCCATACGGGTAAGGTTATTATTCATAACCTGAGTGAGTTGTTCCAGTATAGTGATTAGCTGATCGGCACCAGTTGCATCACCAACTCCACTATAATTATCTTGAGTAGGAAGGAAATCCCTACATGGAGTATGTGCATTGATACAGTTTCCATTTCTTCCACTAGGATCCATTTCTAAACAATGTCATAAACTAGATCAGTTTATGAATCAAAATACATAATTCCATACTTATAAAACACTTAAAATAAATTGAACTATTGATGGATATAATCCATAATCATAAAAAAAAATTCTTTTAGAAGTATATACTCATAAACCCTTCATAATTATTTGTATATAAAATGAGCGTTTTCCTAAGAATATCCCCCGGGAGTGTCGTAACCAAGAGTGCAGCAAGGCCCGTTGTCGTGCACCAGTTCCCGTTCGAGTCTATCTCAAAGTGGTTTTTTTCGGGTTTTACCCCTAGGTACATCTGTGATAGAGCCATATCTACCTGCTCGTATCCAGACAGGGATGTATTGCTCGGAAAAATCACAAAATCTCTAAAATACCAAAATTATAGGATGTTCTTCTATACTAATCCCCAAAGTCCATCTTTAATCTATGTGCTCTAATCAGAGGTTATCTAAATCTAGCTTCCAAGGTATGTACTAAACATCCTCTGATACCAACGGTAACGCCCCAACCCTAATTACCCAGAGTCGGTGCATTATTACATAACATTGGCATGATCACAAGAAATATCAACTCTCGAAAGACCAATTATTTTAGTAGCCTTGGAATAACTAGATACATTAATAAAGATTACATTATATCATAAAATGAAAACTACAACAATATAGTCTTCATATTCCACACTCTTATCCCCTCATACTACTCCTTTAGGTCATTCATAAAATACTTCTTCACATCGTGGGAAAAATAAAACATAGAAAGGGGTGAGCTCAAATGCCCAGTAAGGATAACAATATAGAGGAAACTTTCATAAATAAGAATAGGCATTTAAGGCAATGTAAAACTAAAACAAATGCCTTTTAAACTTGAACATAAACATAGAATGGAAAAAATAAAATTAAATAATTCCATTTACTTATTCACATGGATATTCTACTAATCGAATAATCACATGCAATATAAATAACCACTTACATAATGATGGAATGCATAATGCTAGACTATCATAACCACATAGCCAGGGCCTCGTGCCAAGACTACAAATAATATTTTATCAAGGCCTTATGCCAAGACACTAGTTTGTCTCATGAGACCTACTGATTCATCTAGGAGCTATAGCGGGCTCCACCTGTCACATATTAAGTCGAATTCATTCCCATATGAAAAGGTATAAACATAACATAAACATTCGTATTAAAACTAGCATACGAAATGTAAATACTTCATCTATAAACCATGAATGGTATAAAAATAACGCATCCACAGTAAAACATATCACAAAACATTCAATATAATATAGAAGTTTTGTATCAGAATAAATCAATATCAAATAAGCGTAAAATCCATCAAAGGATGTTGACATAGATGAAATCAAAACTCTTTTTAGAGAAATATATCTTTTTTATTTTGAAATCATTTAAGAGTCATATATTTATAAAATAAAACATTTTCTATGAAAATATTCTTATAAGCTTTTAAGGGAATCTTTGACGATGTTATAACAGTGGAAGATAGCCGCACCCGCCGTATAGGTTAAAAACAATTCTTACCTTAATTCGGTCAAAAAGGTTAAAAAGGACCTTGTTTAGAAAACGATGGAAATATTCATTTATAAACCACTTATAAAATTCAAGAAGGGTATAAATGACTTTAACCCATATTCTAGTAAATAGAATTTTTTTTTTGAAATACATTCTTAAGAAACATGGATGTGGATGGTAAAGAAGTCCCAGTAGGTAATTACGTATGAACAACCTTAGATAATGAAGAGATTGTGAAATAAACCCTTACCTTGTACTTTTCCTTGGTTGGGGGTAGGTTAAACTCTTTTATAATGGTTAAATAATTTTTATTAAATTATACAAGAATAATATACATTAATATGATAACATATATTATCTTTTAAAATTTCTTTGTTAATAATATCTAAATATTATTGTCGTTTCGGGTGTTAACTTACTCATTTTATTTTATATGTTTTGTTATGTAAGACATGTTTGTTATGGATAGGTTGTATCTTATTCATATCAAGAATTATATTAAGTCCATAAACAATATTATTAATCTTCAAATGATAATTAAACTTGAATGGATATGATGGATAATGAATCTCATCGCGTTCGTGGAGACGGTAGTCCGTACGTACACACTAGCGACAATATCATTCTTTTTATATTAAAATAAAATTTAATTGGATGGTATATCATATATATAGAATCATTATCATGTTATATTTATTATTTACATGAATTACACATCATTATTATAACCATCAAAATAATAATGTTTTGAATAACAATTACACCACGACGTGGAGACGATAAGCCGTACGTACGCACGTATGGTGACATGTCATTCAAAGGAAGGATATAATAATGAAATATGTCCATACCATGTTTATAATAACATCAAAGTATATATAATATACATGATTTATGATTTTATAATATTAATAACAAGGAAGTAAGAAGTGGAAGAAGAAAGGAACTTGAAAAAGGGTGGTTAAATCATTACCTCTTCTTCATGTTCTTCCTTTTGATTTGATCAAAAGGGCCCATTAGGCTGGATTTATGACTAAAGTAAGGCCTCTAGGATGCATTGAGTGATGTTTATAGAGTATTTGGTCAGGGTTTTGCCGAACCAAAAGTCTTTTATGGTGTGAATTAATGAGAAGGGGGGTACTTTTTTATAAGAGGAGTGAGGGGAACCTTTGGAAAAGCTAGAAATATTATTTTTTAATAAATTTATATTCTATTTCTAATGGCTCAAAAGTGTATTATTTAAAGTTTAAGATGGGGATGGGTTGAAAACAACTCACGAAATATAATTTAGACAGGTTTGGGTCATTATATTAACCTTATATTTTATTTTTAACTCTTAGTTAATTAGTTTGACACTTACCATGTCACTTTGTATTTTTATATTATATAGTTACTAAACATAATATATAACTCCAAGAGACCACCAATGGCCCATTAATGATACACATATCATGATATAAGTCTCTTGGACGATCCTTAGATTTTTAGTAATTGAATATCAATTAATAATATAATATTTGTTTTAAGAACTCTTTTGTGTCAATTTTGAGACTATTTGGAAAATTGATTTTTGTGAAAATCATATCAGAATGATTACTTCGATAAAAGGTAATTAAATCATTTATAACATGTCATATTAACCTATAAAATTAGTTTAATTCATATAAAGTCTCAAATTATATTTATTTGGGTATTTATAATATCAATTAATATAAGTTTTCACTATTATGGTAATTACTGCATCATCATTGTGTCATAAGTAAATTAACTTATTTTATGTCTAAAAATTGTAAATGAAATATCACTATGTAGTAAATATTTTTGGCATTCTTATGAATATTTATAATCTAATTTATCTTATGTGTAACCCTATATTAAAAATGTTTTAGTAAATAAACTTAGATTTTAACTCTTTTAACTCTTCTTTGAATTAAATAATAATAAATGTCCTAATCTAATCCAAGTGGACCTAAATGATAATAGTTTATTCCTAAGGTTTGTTTTGGTCGATATAAACTTGTCCAATAGAATTAGGACATGTTTTAGGGTAATATTAATATCATTTTTACCCTTAATTACCCTAATTACTTTTAACCGTGGTAAATAAAAGTAAAAAGCTACTATTCACCAAAAATTATTTTCATCTCATTGAACAAAATTTTACTCCTTGATATTAACTGTGTTTCTCGGATTTTCAAAATTCCACTCACAGAAGCGGTAAAATTATGTTTTATGAAAAATTCATTTTTTCTACTACCACTTAGTGGTTTCACTATTCATCAAAAAATGATGTTTTTCAGAAAAATACCAAAACTTAACCCTAGACTAATTTCGATATTCCGAATCCATAAATGAAGTCCATTTTGAAAAATATAATTTATAAATTTCAAAAAGTGGGTATTATTATTCATAATGGCTAGTTTGATTGGTTGTGGTGTGTTAGAACTCGATTTTGCGTACAACACACGCTATTGCATTATTCAAAGAGAAGCGTACCGTAGAATCTTGGGGTGTTATAAAAACATTGATTGGGTATAAAAAATTTGATGAATGGTTGGTATTCTAGGTTGGAACTAGTATCAACAACATCCACTGTTATCCATGGGATTACATATATAAAGAAAATGATATGAGTCTATATATGTTCTAACTAATACAGTATATAATAATGTGATTAATGTATAAACAAGTAATGAAAGAAAATCTCAAAATTATGTAAAAATAATAAGAGAGAAATTATATATGTATATTGAAATTTTAAAACTCATTAATAAATAATGAAATAATCAAAAATAATATCATTATCCCATAATATTGTATTAAAATAATTCCTTGATATCATGTCGAATGATATTTATATGGAATTAAAAAAGGGTTATTTTTTATATGAAATACAATGTGTCATGTAATGATCTATGGTTTACACTTCTATTATCCACTATCCATAATCACAACTATTCGTGCATCACCACACTACTGAGTGTGAGGTAACATGGATTTATATGTTATTTAAACGTTGAAGATATCCATTTAATGGTATTAATAATATAAAATATCATATCCTATATTAAAACCAAAAAATTAATAATTCATTTCAGTTATCAAGGGTATCAATTTGAGAATAACAATTCATAAATCCTCATACTGGATAATAATATAATAAGGATAATATTTAATAAACTATCCAACTAAATATTTAATTGATGTTAATCCCAAATATATATGAATACAATAACCATGCATAGATTAATATTTATGGAATAGATGAAAGGATTTCATCATATATTAGTATAAATGGATTTGGGGTAGAATATCACACCTTACGTTAGAAACTATGGAGTAATAGTAGTGGATCATTAAGATAGTTTTAGAACTACTCCATAGGACGTGGACTTCTTAAGACCATGTAAGAATATTTTTTAATATAAGAAATAAAATTATAACTATATCTTATGTCTTATAATGGAAATTTTTTTATAATGATAGAATAACTTCATCCGCTTGAGGAAAAATTCTATTAATGGAGACAATATGTCTGCTAATAAAGTAATTAATATTCTTTAAAAATATAAACTAATGGGAGACATTTTTAAAAAATATTAGATGGTCTACTTATAATAAATTTAGTAAAAATTATAATTTTTATGTTTAATCATTCAACACATAAATAAATATTATTTATGCAGGAATGATTTATGATCATAGAAATAAGAAATTATTAGAATAGTCCAGCACATTTGAGTGTATCTAATGTTAATCATTGGTAAATCTGTATATTTCTGAAAAATAAGAGTTGTATGAAATCTATGGGTGGATGTTCTATTGACCCTAAGAAAGATAAAAATTAAAGAATCTATACACAAAAATTAAGATTTATAGAATGTGTAAATATTGATGAAAATATTGTAACAGTATTAGCAGCTTCTGTTGCATATAAAAAACATTGGAAAAAATAAATTATTAAGAAAAAGATTTATGGTGAGGATAATAATGAGATTAAAAATTTGTGTTCTTATAAGTGATAATAATTTTACCCTATGAATATAATTCCCTCAAAGATTTAATTAAAAAATCAAGAACATGAACTTATAAAATTCCTTGAGAATTTCACTAAGCTCTATGTTAAAATTTGGTTCCTCCATGTGTTAATTAATATAAATTAATTTTTAAACTTTTCATAAAAAATAAGAATTTTTTCGAATTTTTCTACTTTTATACTCCCTTAATATTGTATTTATATCCTGTAAAATAGAATCCCTAAATAACTCACAAATCTAGGGAGTTTTTAAATTCATTGCATATTAGGGAATAGTTGTCAACTCAATTTCTTATGTGGCCATGGTGTAAGAATAATCACAATTTCTTTCTCATTATTTAAAATCATTACATTATAAATGTTTCAATACACCACTATTGTTTTTGTAGCTAGCTGAAAAATATGTCACACTACGAATAAGTAGGGTCAAAGATATTAATTTTAGAGTTAAGAAGATGTTTTTACCAACTAATTTTTTGGTCTTAGACATGTGTTGTAATAGATATGTTCCTATCATATCTTATTTGAAGTTCCATAAAATAAGAGAGATTATATAGATGTGTTTAATGGTATTATGATCATTCATTTGGTTAAAAATTATTGAAATTTATTTATTTTTTATGTTAAAAATAACCCATATATAGATATACTTTATCGAGAGTTGAATTTTTAATATGTGAGGACTCCTTTCACAACCATAATGAATTGTTTTAGGTGAAATAGATTAATTTTATAAAATGTATATTTTTTGAAATAACTCTTTATATATTGATTTTGGATATGGGGAGGATATTTGTTATGAGTTTGAGGATGATATTCATTAAATTTCAGATGATTTTTATAAGGAATATATTCTTAGTGCATATAAGAGTTTAGAAATAAATTACATATCCATATTAGATATTATTGAGGGAGAACATAATAGTAGTTTTTTCATAGATATATAATTGCAAAATAGGTTATATTCTCATACCCATATTAAGAAAAACATTGGTTACATTGGTCCAGCTAGGCCATGGGCTATTCCTTCTAGTCATGAAGCACCATAACTGGATTTAAAACCACTACATTTTGAATTAAAATATTATTTTTTATATGACATTTAAACAAACACAATAATCATATATGATGAACTATGTTATATTTAACAAGATATTCTATATGTATTATTGATAAATTAAAATATATGATAGGGTATACAATAATTGACATTAATGTGATCAACCCTTTATTTTACATGCATATAATCCCCATGGATATTAACCACAAAAGAGGTGTAAGAGGATAAATAATGGCAATTTCTAACATGTAATATCCTTTTAGGGTGGGTTTCTATACTATTAAATGCTATAAATTTATTTATAATTCCATTCATTTAGTGGGAAATCTTATTATATGTTTTAAAAAAATTGAATGTGTAATAGTTTTGTTGAATGAAAAGAATTAACAAATTTATAATTAAAAAATGACCAAATAGAGAATATTTATAGAATATTTTATTCTTAATTCATATACTAGGATGGAAAAAATTTCAAACTCATTATTGGATTTATTGATTTAGATTTTCTCTAGAAATTAGTTTTTCTATTTTCTTATTGAATATTAATGATAAAACTATATTATAATGTCATTTGATGAACATGTGAAGACCACTTTGACATATCCATTTTAGAAATTTTTTGTTGGTGATTTGTATGCAGCTTATATAGGGCACAATCAACATACCAATGGTGTATTGTGGAAATATTTTCATAAATTGTTGAATGAATTTTAAATGTGATAATAATTGATTTATATATTTTTAGAAGCATATTGGATGGACACATTCCAAATACAGAATTAGTTTTTCAAGGATATAAAAATATGTTCTAATTTTTTATATTATTAAAATAACAATTTTTGTCACCAAGTGGATTTTTCTTTATCACAAGGATTCTATGATTGGAATATATTTTTATAATGTTAATATTAAGGTTATTTAAATTCTACCACCTCCAAAAAATAAATGTATTCGTGGAATTTATTTAAAGAATACCAATTTCCATTATATATTCATTTCACATTTTTATAATATCGCAATACCTTATGATCACTATAAGAAGACGTAATAATATTTTTACGGAAATTATCTATATTCATACAATATTAATAAATAGAAACTATATTCATAACCCATTATTACTAACCCTAATTATATGTTATCAATTCATATCATGGTTTATACTATTGATGTGGTTATGGAAAAGTTTTTAGTTAGAGAAATGAAATAAGGCAACATGTGGTGTACTATGATAGTAGGTTCCTAGATGATTATCAATGAAATGAAACCTCAATAATGAAAAAATAGACACTTTGTTTTCTCTTGAGAAATTTATGCAATACATTATTAGTTCTGATGACATAGTGTTTAAAAACTAATCAACATTTATGTGCCTATATTTAAAAAAATATGTGAAACTAAGACTCATTAGATCGGTACGGTTTGAACAATAGTTTAATTTAGATATGAGGGAAAATCATTGTAAAAAACTTGTAGTATATCATCACATTTATAGGTTATACAATACAAATATTTATAAGCATAAATATAAATATTATTATTTTCCATTTGAGAAACAACTTTAGTTCTATAAAACCAAAATTTGCTGGTATGAATATTTTTTGAATTTCTATGATGATATGTTAATTACAAATGATTCTATAAAAAATTGAGAAATATATATATTTAAAATTATAAATTATACTTTTGGGATAATACCTCTCCATTTAGGTGGTGTGTTTATGGTATCATCATGAATTGTGTTCTTGGGGAAGAGATGTTACCCATTCATGATTGTTTTTACGCCTAGTCTTGGGATATACATATTGGGTGAGAGAAACTTTTCTAAAAAATATTGAAGGATGGTTACATTCATCCTAGTACATTTAATCATTCTTTCATTCGTTTTGTGGGTTTTGATAAACATCATTGGTATGATAACGTTTGAATAAAATAGGAATTTACATAAAAATGGATTTTAGAGGATGATATATTCTATTGTTGGGTTTTATATTTACAGGGAACATTTCATTCATATAATGTGAATGATTATCTATTTATAGAAATGCATTATATTTATAGGTGTGTAGGGGTTGTGGAACATATTAATAACTAGTCTAATGGTGTTGTTTAATTCATTAAAAATAAATAACAAACTAAATTTTGGATGCTAAAATCCTTTATCAATTATAATAGAACTCATTTCAAAAACATTATGTTTTATATATTATTGGAAAAATATAGTTTTGTTTATAAAATTAAACATTCTTAAAAGTAATAGTCTATTAAATAAATAGAGTAATCTGAAATAGAGATGAAGATAATTTTAGAGATAAATGTTTATATTTATTGGATGGATTGGTCATTTAATATACAAGAGTATATATCTGATTGTAGGACTTCCATTTGTATATTTATAAGGATATATCCTTACATTCATATATTTTGTAATTCTAACCAAATAAGTGTGGATTTAAAGAAAAAATCCTTATATGATACAGAGGCATTAAATTATGATTTCAGGAAAACTGGTGAGAATATATAATTTTATTTTTGTCTGTTAGATGAGATTTGAAGGGATTATTATGTAATTTGTAGAACTTAAAAATATTTATCTATATATTTTCATGATTATATAATTTATGTATATGAAATTTAATATTAGACAAGTTTTTTCACTTTTCATTGATAGTTTTAAACTCATCCTTGACTACCAAATATCTAGTGGTCAAGAACGCATTGCATATTAAGAGTGAGAGTCAATAGTGATGTAGATTTGGGGGTGACGACAATAGACTTTTCGGTTTTATGGATAGAGTATTATGAATTAATTTTAGAGTAATCCCAATGGATTGTCATATTTTATTACCCTTAAAACATGAGTTGTATATTACTATAACTAGAGACTATAAACACTTTATTTATACTATTCAACCAATTATTCCTTATTTTTTCATACTTATATTTTAAACTAATAGAATAAAAACAGTTTTTATTCCCTCTTAGAACTTCAATTTTTCTATAATGGTACATAGTTTTTCAAAATTTTCTATAAATTTAATTTTAAAAGGATAATTTAGGAATATAATGATTAGAAACACATTGATTATCAACATCTAAGAGGATGTATAAGATAATAATCATGAATCACATTTACCACAAGTCAATCTCTAATTTCACATTCTTATCACTGTATAATTTCAAAATATTATATAGGACAATTTATCTTATAAGTACATGAACTAAGTAACCAGAGGAGATTTACTCCAATATAAATGTTAGAGTATAATGAGAATAATTTTAATGATTATAGATCAATTTTCAAATAAGTACATATTTTATAAAATATTGTCTTTATTTTATTTCAAAAAATTGGTTTTCTATATTAGGCATGACTTTTAAATATGATGACTAAATTCATGAAACAAATTCTATATTAGACATATTTTCTGCAATACTATTTGAAAACATTATATTTATAAAAAATTATTGTAACATTATTTTTAGTATAAACATTTTAATGACTTCTATTAAGGACATTTTGTTTTATAGAAGGATAATTCCTGGAAGTTACGTACTTGTGTAATGGTATCTAGTGTTTGAATTAGTCCTGATAAAGGTAAATGAAGTACAAAATAATGGTCACTGGGTAGTCCATGTATGTGTAATTGACACCAGGTAAAGGTAATTCATATGTTATAAATTATATGGAAAGGTAACCTAGAGTTTCATAGACTATATAAGTGTAAATCTTCATGTTCTTGAGTTAATGGACATGTAATCATTGCTCAATTTAAGCTACATAATGCTAGAATAGATCCATGAAATGATCTATATAATGGTAACAACACGATAACTAATTAGTTATAGATATATTGGTATATTATAATCAATTAAACCTTTAAAACCCTAAAATTATTTTGAGGGAATTAAAAAAGTAGTAGTTGAGGTTGACGTTGTTTGGTGAGGATGTTAAGAGTGTTGAGATGAACCAAGAATTTTGATAAGTGATTATTAATTGTTACTAAATCCTACACACATTTGATTAATATAGTAGATTCTATGGACTTATTTTAGTAATGTGGGGAAGACATTAAATAGTCACCATAACCATGTGACATTTTGGGGAGATAAATTTAGAGAAGTTTTATTTGTGTATCAACACTAGAAAATAATTATAATTTTTGTGACATTATTTGAATAAGTGATTCGAGAATTCATTGATTAAAGGAAAACATAGTGTGACATAATTATTTAAAATCCAAAGGGGAGTGGATCTTGAAGATCCAATGATATCAAGATTTGTATGATTCCTCACCTTCATTTAATTTATTTGGATTTCCTCTAAATTCAATAAAAAAATTCATAATCTATATTGATTTATAAATTTTTATATTCCAAATTATTGCATAGGAAATTATATTTTTCATTTTCATTTATGTTTCCTCATTTATATTTCAATTCCATCTAAAATTAATTTATTTTACTATCTTCCACTAAGAAAATAAATTTTTCATTGATTCATGTGTTTCATATAGTCATCCTTGTTACTTATTTTAACATTTTTAAGAACATATCCCTTTTAAAATCAAAAAATAATAAATTTTAAAATAAAATTATTGTAAATGACATCATGATATATCCACATTCCGGCCTATTTGATTTTACCCCTACTCATTTCAAGTGATTGTGTTGAAATATACAAATGAATTCATATTGAATTTTTTCTTCATTTTTAATCTCTTATTCAAAATCAACATGTAAATTTTATATGGATTTTAATTCCTTATACATTAACCTTGAAGAGGAGATATTACTTTTTTCATTCAATCATAATATCTCCTCCTTATTCAATATTTTTTTCAGTACCCATCATCCTGGACATCTTTATATTTAATATTATTTATTTTTTTCTTAATCGTTACGCATTCATTTGATACATTGTTATAATTTTCTCAACACTAGAAATTATTCTTACTCAATTCATTATTTTATTTTTACCTAAGAAAATTTTATTTTTTCACATGTACATTTACCATCCTTTTTCTATAAAACCAAGATCACCACATACTTGGGTTAGTTGAAAATAGAAATATTAATTTATTATATCAATGAAATAAATTAATGGTCATAAAAATATTAAATATTTTCCATGATTTTTGTGATTGGGATATAGGTAAAAAAAATTATTATCATTCAAATTTGTAATGCCTTTAAAAATTTGGTGTAGATCTTTGTAGATGGATTACTAGTTATCCTTAATTTAAAAATGATTTTTTATTCATAACAAATTATATGTTTATCTTCAATGGACGTATATACTCAACCCAAATCATCATATCTAATGTGATGATATCAGGCTAGAATAAATTGTACCCTATATTGATCATAATATTTTTATCATTATTACGAGAGTGATATAGTTATAGGATATTGTGATTCCTCACAACTATCCATGGTGTATTATTGTGGATATCCATTAGGTGAAGTGGGAGTTGGGTGATGTGGTGTGGTCTCAGCAGATATATTTATTCCCTTAGGAAGTCAGTTCAATATTCTCAAAGATTATAAGCTTAGAGGTGGGGAAGTTGTAATGACCTTGCCCACTCTATATTATAATCCTATATTTATTTTTTATTATGAAATTAATTATTATATTTATTTTTATGAACCATTTAATGTTAAAAAAAGTTTAAAGGGGTTTAAATGGGATCTAAAAGGAGAAATGGTGGTACATAGTTGTTGAGGGATGAATCAAGTACCTTGTGAGAGGGATTCGAGTACACAATGGCTCCCCTGTGGCTCAAAACAATTTTTAACCTCATAGTGTACATAGAGAATATGAAATAATTTCTTGGTAGGGAATTATACGTATTCATTTTTACCACATAATTAAACCCCAAAAAAACTAATTCACTATGTAATATTCAAAATTTCATATTTATCTAAACCCATGAAATATCTACCCCATATACCCCTCATATCCTCAAATATATCATGGATAATTGGATTCAATTTTTGTTGATTTTTTATAAAATTCCACGATTTAATGGAAGTTATATGGTATTCCATATAATATTCTCCATTTTTTATTTGTCATGGGTGTGACCCGTAATCCATATTATTCCATCCATGTACTGGGGAATTCATTTGAAACATTTGTGTTATCTTATTCTCTAAATTATAGGTATTTCCTCTTTTAAATGTAAATTTATTTCATCAATTTAATTACATGAATCCCACTACTCAAATAGAAGGAATGAGATAACTATACGTCTATTTATCTTCTATGATAGTTTTTTTATTTTGTTCATTTGGTAGAATTTATTTTGACTTAGACCTCATAAAAGAAATCTACAATTATTTTTTTAAAACCAGCCCTCATATCTTATTTAAAATTATTTTTTCATGTAATCACATAGGACATCGTGAAAATAATTAAAACCAGTTAGTTATAATTTAATAAGTTTTTTGTAAAATATTTTATAGTCACATTTTATTTACTGGTTCTTACTTCAATTCATTCCTAGACAGTTTTATATTAGACATATTATATAATTTCATATTTTTAATGTATGTTTGGTTCATTCATTATAATATGAGATTTAATTAAGGATAATGATTATTTTATATATAAATGTTCAATAATTTTTAATTTAATAATTTAGTGATAAAATTTTTATTTGTTCACTACATTATGATCATTTTTACTAGATGTCTTAAAATAGTATGTTATCTTAAAATAAATAGATTTTTATTTTACAAAAGGTTCTAAGTGACACCATATACATGTTCATAGGATTATGGTATATGATGGTTTCGTAACACCCAATTCATGTATACACCTTTACCAATTTCTGTATTGATGACTACTTGATTTATCTAACTATTTTAGACAATACCCTATCCATAAAGGAATAAGTATTGTACCCTTAAAATATAAACACACATAAATGTTGTGTGTGTGTGTTTGTTCATGTGCATGCTCTGTTCCACCATCGTTGGATGGACATAATACATTTTCAAATATTCTGGGCTAGGGTTGAGCAGGAATGCTAGTATAGAATTTCCTGGTATAGAGGGAAATTATTTTCAATTATATTAATGTCAAATGGATTTGGTAAATAATGACATTTCAGTTATTTTTATTTCATATTCCCTTGTATTATTGTTTTGTAGACTCTATTTTTTTTCCTCTTATTAAGGGGTGGGATGGAAATCGCCTACTAGCTATCATTATAATCATTACATTCATGTAATCCATTACTGATGAAAATAGATGTATCTACATGTGATAAAAAAAGGAAAAATCTCATGACCATGGGATCATGTCTAACTTTAACTCTATAATATGGATGTTATCTTTTGGATTTAATTTTTTAAAAAACATATTCAACATAGAGGGTATTTCTTAGGATGTTACATTTAATATTTTCCCCAATGAGATTTTTTATGGGTTCCATCATCCTTTTTTGGCTAGATAACTATATTTATATTAGTATTTTATCGAGTTTTAATCATTTTTATACTATTGTGGGGTTATTGGGATATTTTAATTGTATAGAATATTCATTTTGTCATTACATCAATTATTTTTTATATTTTGACTAATAGTTCATAACTAGTGGATATTTGTTTAATGCTATTATTGTTATTTTTCATCAAGGACAAGCCTAAATTTTTAAATTAATGTTATGTCACATAAATAAATAAATGTATGAAAACCAACTCTAATACTAGTATTGAAAAAACCTTTGAATTTAAATAATCATTCATTGATCGGGTTATGATCCTTTTTAGAGTTTTCACCCTTGAATTAATATATTTAATTATTAATGAATTTATTATTATATCATTATATTTAGTTTACATGACATATTTTTTTGAATATTTCATATTGGTATCACCCTCCTCAAAAAGGTATTTCTATTCTATACTATAATGGGAACTTAAAATTAATGTGAAAGTATTCTAAAATATATATTCTATTACCATTTCACATCTTTTCAAAAGAGAAAAAATATTTTCAATTTTTTTTGAAGACTCGTAGAACATTTAAACACCTTATAATTGTGTATTCCTTTGGTAATAATCATAATGAAATATTATAAAAACATAACCCACCTTTAGGAAATTCACATTTATAAGTTTCATTTTATATTTCAATTGAATAAAATGTGAAATAATACATATACATTGGGATTATTATTAATACATATCATGAGTCACTTAATTTTATGTATAGACCAATACAGTGATGTCATATTTCAATATGATTAAGTGTATGTTGTTTGAATCATGAGTGATATTTCATTAATGCATAATGTGAGAGAGTAATTTATCTTTCATTAATTTTCTAGATATTGATATCTCAACCCATTTAATGGGTATTTAAATTCCTAATTAAGTTTATAAACATGGAGTTCTATTGTCATGTTCATTTTTAGAATTTCAATGGATGATACATCGAACAAATTGGTTGGTGACACATTCATGAAACCTACTTGAATAATGATGTTGATATAATGATAATATAATACAAATTTTACCTTAGTAGGAGGTTTAATATCATTTTGATGTTGAATTGTTCTTCTATGGGAGCATTATCATGTTGGTAGATACTGACCTTGGACTTTAAGCGATGTATCCTACTGCCAAATAGAATGTGGAGAAGTGGGTTATACCCTAGTGGTATTCAAAACCTGAGTTAAATTGTATATGAATTTAAAATGTCAAAAAAAATTTATTATTATAGGTATTCTGTTATATATTCGATAATTTTTTACGTCAAATATACAGTCGCCAGTTAATCAAGAAAATATATATCTAAGTTGTATTTTTAATAAATATTTATTCGGTATATAATTATTTATTTTATTATGTTATGCTATAATATGAATTTTTTCTCTATTATTTTAATGATAATAATTATTAATTTATTTACTTTCATGAATGTTAATTAAATAATTATTTTCATGTTTTTCAAATAAATATTTTTTATTTATTAGAGAATTATGTAGTTCTGAAATTTAATTAAATATGCAACCATTTTTTAAGGTCTGATAAATTTTGTTGATTGGTGGATAGATTTTAATGGTATTATGAGAAAGTTCAAGTAAAATATTTTTTAAAAAAGTAATTATTGAAACATTGAAATAAATTATATTTATTTTAACAATGAGTTTAGCACATTCTTGACAAATATAAAATATTTTATTATTATTTGGACATGGGGTTTTTCAGTAACAATGAATAAAAACAATACCCTTATGCAATTATTATTTTATAACAAATGTTCTATTTGAAGACTGTTATAAAGTTTTTTGAGATACTATATGTATTCTAATATTAGGGTATAAGGATATATAGAGATGATTCTCTTAGGTGATAGATATATTCTTCCAATAATTTCTTGAAGAACATATTGTTGTATTCCTCTTCAACCAAGATGATTCCTTCACACCTTGAAGGATTATTCTATGATAAAAAATTAATTGTTATAAATGTGAGAACCATCCAGAAAATCACATGATTGACTCTACGGTGATGATTGGAGGTTCCAAAAACATGTGTGTATCACCTCTAGATGGAAACCCTTTCTAAATTATCTAAGACAATAATATTATGCTTATATGTTTTATACCTAATTAACAAAGAAGAATAAATTGACAATTATGTTATTATTTTTTTATATAAATTAATTATAAATTACACCTGAAAATATCTCATCTCTAGGTGTTTAAGTTGGAATTAGTCATTATATTTAGGTTAGTTATGAATAATTTGACTAAAATATTATCGGTCAAATGTCTCACATGGTTATATTGAGTTCTTAGGAACCTTTAAATCTCCACATTGTGGTCAAAATATTATTTATATATATTTATGTTTTCCTTTTTATACAAATTTGATTTATGTTTTTATTTCAAGTATAGTTTATCTTAATTTGGATTTTGTATTATGTTCATCACCATCATGGAAAGGATAATAGTCAATGAATCAAAATTCAAAGGAAATGGTAAATAGGATATGGATTTTATGCCTGTTTAATTGGATTACACTTCATGTGGTCATGTTCACCAAATCTAGATGGGTGTGGTGAACATAGCTCACTCCATGGAATAAACAAATGGGGTATTTACTACAGGCCTTGTGTTTACTGGCCATATTAGCTTGTAGCTTATCAACTACATGATTTATAGTTGATCTAAACTTTATATAGTGTATGATTTGTTTTGGCATAAATTGATGAATCAACATCATTAAAGATGTGTTACGTATATATTAAATGACGTGATGGGATGACTATTGAGAACCATAATAATTTATACACATGATTTGGTGTTCATATCATTAATATATACACAATGTATTTTATATATTACTCATTGTTGAAGTGTAATTAATACACACATTTTTTAGTTATCAAACATGATATGGTTTTCATTTACCTAATTCTCATTCAGTTTAATGCACACTATTGTAACTAATTAACATGAAATATGTAATCAATTTACCTTTGGTGTGTGAAATTAAAAAAATTTTAATAAATCCATACATAGTGTATTTAGTTCAAAACGTTATCCCAACACTCTTATCCCTTTTGCAACTTCCTTTCACCCTAAATGCATTTAAAAACAAATAAAACCCCATTTATGTACCCTAAATCCCATTGAAACCCCTCAAAAACCATGACACACCCTTAAAACCCTTATTTTAAATAATTAATTCTCGCTTTGTGTAATTAATTGACATGTTTTATAATTAATTCACATATTTTTTATTATGGATACACACATGGGAATTAATACACATGGTTTAATTCATTAATTCAAAAGAAAATAAATTAATTGATGTTGAACTAGTATGAATATTGTAGTGAGGTGGGCTAATGAATATTAAATTTCAAAATAATTATATCATAAATTATGTATTGTATTACATGTTTCCTCTAAGTATATATCATGTATATAAGAAAAGTAAATGGGCTCCTAGGATAGTTCAAATGTATTATTACCATCATATAATTTATTTCAAAATAAAATAATTTATTGAATTAATTCAGATAAATGAATCTTAACAAATACGAAAAACACTAAAATGTCTAATAACTAGTATTGAAATTATTATTGGTTTCATGTTTTGGATTACCACATTTTTAGACCATGCTTTGTAGGTTTTTTTCATTAATTTTAATTTATTTCATTGGGTTTTAAAATATTTTTAATAAAATAAAATGATAGAAATAACATGATCCCCAATCAAGTATTATGTATAGACCTGTGTGTCTATGGTTTAATTCATATCGATTTCATGACTCATCCTTGATCTCCCATCACAAATTTTTGAGTAAATTAATATATAATGATGTTATGTTTTTGTTATGTTTTTTGTACGTTCAAGTAGGGATAAGAGGTGGAACCACTAATGGGGCTGAAAATGATCAAAAGAGTGATGTTGTATCTAAAACTAGTAAAGGTTGAAAGAATTTTCCACAAGGGTATAAGGGTCTATTAATTTTCCACTCAAAAAATGAAATATTAGATCAAGATCAAGATCTTTTCACGTTATCTCTTTTTTTAGTTCCATGGAAAAAAAATTATGAATTATTTATTATTAAATAAAACAATGAACAATATTGAATGATAAGATTAATATAAAATTAAAATACACATAAAAATTATCAATACATGGTTATGAAATTATTGAAAATCTACTAAATATTAGAAATCATTTAAATTAAAAAATGGGTAGTTTCCATATAAGATAAAAAATGTCCACAAATTAAATATTAATTTGAAATATCCTTAAATTTGTTTAATTTATAAAGGATTAAATAGATTGTACTGCTTAATCATTGCCTATATAGTAAAATAACATTTAGAATAGAATTATGATTTTTTTGGGAAGGAATATGTAATTATACATCAATGGGTTTATACTTCACTAGAGATAGTGTTCATTTAGAGGCAATGTGTTGATGAAATATGATTACATTACTTCAGTTGTATTGACTCCATTAAAAAGATCCATGAGCTGTGAGTTATTATTATTGGATAGTTACACCTATAAAAATAACTTCATGAAATTTAACAATACCACAATTGGATTGTGAGAATGGATATAAGGATCCATACTGGTAGAATATACATCTGACAAGATATTTAGAAATAAGATATGGGAGCAATTAGGTTTCAATAAAATATTTGGAGACTGATAAATTTTATATTTATTATCCAATTTAGTAATGTAGATAATGTACTAAATCTATTCTCTTGTGAATTTAGAAATGGAAACCTATGTGACTTCGACATTATCACTATTATCCATATGAGATATGTATAAAATTCTCACCAGATATAATTTGAAAGAATAATTTAGGATTTTATATGTTATATTATTCCATGGAAATAAATTACATATTCTATTACACCATATTCCTATGTAACCTAAAAAATATTCAGGTGATAATGAAACCTAACATTATATAAACTATTTTGATGAAACAAAAAATTTCAAATCTGTCATGCAGTCATCAATTCATACTGATCTTCTAATGAACACAAGGATATGGATTTTTAGATATTTTTCTCTCACTTTCCTAATATTTAAAAATAGAAGGTGGAACAAGAGAAATAAGAGACATCCAATGTACAGTTCATATGTATGTGGAAGAGTTTATTCTAGTACGGCATCATGTAGTGAATGTGATTGGTTGCATAAAGTGAATGGATATCCAGATTATTATGACCCAAGATGAGCATGAATAAATATCATTTTATCCTAACAGCCTATGTGTTTCTCCAAATTCATTATGAATTATAACATCATCAATAATGATAATACTCTATCATAATTCTTTAGTTTGATTCCCCATGTTGATAATGACATGTGGAATGAAATGCATTTGGTTTTTATGGTGAATAAGAAAATGTTGAACAATGAAATGTATCCAAAAACTAATTCCAAGTTTAAATCTACTAAGAACCATCATTATAAGAAACATAAAATCTATTTATTGGTTATGGAAAAAATATATATAAATTATTGATGTTTCATATTGAGTTAAAGGAAGAAGAATTTAACCTAGTTAAATAATATATTGGAATATTTATTTAAATTCATTATCAAGTATAATCTGTCCAAATCAACACATTGGTTATTATATACATTTTCTTATTCTATCATCTATGTTCATGTTCATAATCAAAGAATATTCTTGATGATTGATAGAAGATGGGTTTATCTTTGATCTACAGTTAGAGTGTGACCTAGTATATTTTCTATAGGAGTCTAATACCTTTAATTACCAACATGGATGATTTTTGTTTTAAAATATTTTTATTATGTACAAAATGTTACTGAGAACATATTTTCTACATACTTCCATGATTCAAATGTTTTTGTGTTTGATTTTGGAATTAAAGATTTATTATTTTACAAATATGTCATATTTTATGGTATGACACATTTAAATAATCATATTTATTTAATAAATTGTGAAAACCAAGTATTCAAAATAGGTAAAAAATTTGGATCGCATGAATAATTTTACACTCATCTCTGGAATCACAAGCTTGGTCTTATAAATAATGATCTTATTATCAAAATAATTCAATATAATAATTTAAAATCATTCATAAAAATAATGATATATGTAATGCTTGTGTAATAGAAAAAATTTCTTAGACTTCATTTGGTGGAAAAGATGAAGGTTATATAGATAATATAGAATTGGTACAAATTAACACATGAAGGTATATTCTAGTTGAACCTAGATGTTTGTATAATTACATATATACTTTTAATTATGATTAAAATAGATGCATTTATGTATTCATAATGTGGAATAAGATTGAATCCATTATAAAATTTATGGATTTCATGATTGATGTAGATAATCAACATGGTACAAACATAAAAAAGTATCTATCATACTGACATAGTGATTGTCTTAACCATGATTTTATCGTCTTTCTATGATATTTTTATATTCCATCTCACCTAACTTCATCTTATACAAAAAAATTGGATGGTTTATGTGAGAGGGGGAACTATACATTTCTCTAAATGGTGAGTTTGATGATGAGTCATGCATATCATTCGTTATCAATTTAGGGATATGAGTGACACACTAAATTGTACACACTAAAACAAGTACCAAATAATGATTAAAGTTGGATAATATATTAGTCAATATATGGATGTAAATTCATTTTATCAATCATAAAAGTATGGGGATGTGATTATTTTGTTAATGGAATTATTGGAAAAAAACTAACACCCCAAACATTTAATTATACATATATAGGGTATCCCAAGGAAATAATATGATATTATCTATATAATGTATTAGAAGTTAATGGATCCACTATACAAAGTTCCATATTTCATGAAAGAGAGAACATTATCAAAGAGGGAGATGGGTGAAAGATAAAATTATATGAATTTTTTTATTAAGATAAAAAATTGGTTGTATAGGAAAAGTTTCCACATCTCCTAATAGAGGACATTTTTTCTAAAACACATGTACTATATAGGGGAACCATGGATGTTCAAGAATAATGAATATGCAGTCTTTTTTCACCATGGAAGGTAATAAATTATATTTTTAAAGTAATACTTAGATTTACTACAGGATGAATTATAGATCTCTCAAGTCATAAGATGGAAAGAAACTATTAATTATGAAATGGAATACATGTATCAGAACTGATACGTTGTTCAAGTAAGTTCATCTATCGATGTAATGCCTATTAGGAGATAACGGGTAATTAAAAAAAATAAAAATGGAAACAAATGAAAATAACAATAAAAAATCTAGTGCATAAATGGTTTAAAAACATCAAGGCATTGACTATGATGAAAACATTCTTCTTATTTATTTATTTATGTACATTAGAATTAATCATTCCATAACCACATTCCATGACTCTTAGATTTGGGATATGTTTATCAAAAAAACATTACTTGAAGTGAAATTTGTAAAAATATTTATATGATAAAATGTGAATTGATTGTGGATATGAGAAATATTAATATGATTATAAATTTTTAGGTATCCATATATAGATTGAATTTTGAATCTGGGTCAGGGAACATTTGGTTAGATAAAGACATAAGAGACTCTTTATTTATATTGAATGATTATTATCCATGTGTTTAAAATAGGATAATTCTAAGTGAGGAATTATTTCTTATAGTTTATTTTGAAAACATATCACTAATTAGAAATGAAATACTTGTATTACAAGTAGTTTTATAATTTTTAAACAATTGTTTCTTCATGATGGATGCCGGTGATGAAATATATATCCTTGAATCATGATCATTCATTATAGTTCCAAAAGATTTTATGGAATATTTTTTATGGTATATATATTGGATATATAAAAATGGAATTTAATATGGAACAATAGAAAATGGGATTGTGTTTGGTGGAAAGGACCAATATGGATATGTGTGATCACTAGAAGGGGGTGGGGTAATCAATGATCTTATCATATATATATTATTTCAAATGAGGCAAAATTCCTCTGTTTAATGATTTATGAAAATTATAAAAAAAGAACATAAGATCATTCCACATGAACACCAGAATTTATAGGGTTCCTTACTAAGTAACTGTGGTTAGTTAATGAAATGGTTTGTAAATAATAAAATACAAAATAATCGTTTAGAAAGTAACTCTTTTATATGGTTACAACAAGAAAAAAATATTTACACACAAATTTCACTATAATCAGTAAAATGGTACATCTTCTCTCCATATAGAAAATGTTTTAGCAGTTATTTTGTACTTACTATTAGAAACCTTCAACAATAGGTTAAATTTGTTATCCCTATGCATGTTTTACTTTTCCACTTTTTCCCTTCTTCCAAAAACATAATCATCACATTATTTCCCAGCAGTATGCAAGAACATCCCCATTAAACGTTGTACACCCACTCGCATCTATGAAATGACTATTTGGTCAACTAATATTATACTTTTAACCAGGAATTATTTATTGTTACATTGATAACATCCTATATATCTATTTATAACATATTAGTCATTAAAGAAATTTATTATATGGGATCTTCACTTCTTAAACATTAGATTTCAAAATTTTGTAATATATCTTTACCTGAAAATATTTTTATAGAACTCCTACTTTTATGTGTTTGAACAGTATAAATTTTTTATTTTTCTTAACACAAAATTCATATATAATATCATTAATTGGAAAATTCATAGACTTAAAATTATTATCCCAATCAATTAAAAATCAGAATTCAGAACTCCCACATGAATGAACTCACAAAGTTTCTTCTCAAGGAATCATGAGTAATCATGAAGCTTCTACAAATCGTCATAATCATTTAAAAACATTATTTAAACTTGGAAAGAACCATAGAGATTATCCCCTTGATATTTGTAATATTAAAATTTTATTATATCATCATTATCTTTAAAGTCAATATATAATCTATGAAAAAAATTCAAAATAATTCCACTCTAAACCAATCATTCATCTAGAAAAAAACATTGTATAGATTCTTAAATCTAAGAGGGCCTACATCCAATGTTCAAAAATTAACTTTGTAGGATCATTTTTGAAAACATCCTTTAGATAGTTCCTCTATATGTTCATTTGAAACAACATTAATTTTGGATTTATTTTTAATGATTGCATATTTCCAATGTAATTTATATCAGAATTTATATTTGATGAAATTAAACAAACACATCGATCCTTATTTGTATCATATTATGGACTCCGTCTGATGAAATTATGAGAGATCGTCTATAATTATTCATCAAATTAGACATCTTGATATTTTAATTTATCTTATTAGACCTTTTCCAATCGAATTTCTCATCATCCCCCTATTATACTCTAGGAACTATACTCTATTCAAAAAAAATTAGAAACATATAATACAAATATTTCTTATCCAAACCTCTATCAGATATACTTTTTCTTGTGAACACAAAAAAAATTCATCTGAATATCAAAGTATCAACATTTTATATAAAAAATAACCTCTCTAATGTTTTATTTATGCTTGGATCAAAATATCATTGAATGCTAATGATGTTGGAAAATTGAAAATAAAAAATAATTGACTGATTTTATAATTCACGAAAAAATATAAATGATGATATTTGGAAATAATATAAGAAAAAAAATTGACCGCATAAAATCATATGAAAATGTTATTCTAGAATCATCCCTTAATTAGAATCTATCTAAAAAAACTAGGTCTTTTCTGGTATGTTAGATATTATCAATTAGTTTTTACATTTTAGAAGTTATTATAAATTATTTTGATTTTATATTTATAAAATAAAAAACGATAATTTCCTTTACCAACATATTTAAAAACATAAATTCAAACTTCCGAAATCATTAAAAAACATCAATAAATACTGTCCCATCCATCTCCCCCTATATATGTTCTTTGAACGAAGGAAAGTAAATCATTGTGAGTTCATAGCTCAAGTAATTTCTTATATTTACAATAATTCTAATCCTATGTGAGTGAAAATTGTGTGGGAAACAAGTGTAATTAAATAAAAATACCATGTTTTCCATAATTACTGGTATATGAAACTTTCTTAATAAATGTTTTCCCTTATCTTAGATCATTTACAGAATCATCCTTTATGAATAAATTTTCCTACATCAACATCAACCAATATTGAAAACCCTCATCCTATGATGAAATAAAAAATTACTCCTTTTTATAACTCTCTATAAATACATATGTTCCCATGAGGGGTAAAACACATATCATTGGATAGATTTATGTTAAAATAATTTTATTCCCCATGAAAATAGTATATAAATATGATAATGAGAGGGTGTGGATACAAATACCACACACATTAAGGGGGGAGGTTGTGAACCCATTTTAATCCTCATATAATAAAATATTTCCTCCAAAAATGTTTTAATTGTTATATTTTTAATTTTATTTATTGTAAAAATAATCTCCTACGTTAGTTTATTTTTCTTTATATGCTCTTTGATGATTTGTTATTATATATCAGTGTGCATGGAATGAGAAAGTTTCACTTTAATTTCTATTATATTTATTGATCTATTATTTTATTGAACCA
Organism: Viscum album; assembly: GCA_963277665.1. NCBI lineage: Eukaryota > Viridiplantae > Streptophyta > Magnoliopsida > Santalales > Viscaceae > Viscum > Viscum album. Next base: position 387,999,627 of record OY728155.1, read on the forward strand.
TCAAAAGTGGAATCATTATATGAATAATAAAATGATCCAACCTTGTCTTCATAAAATAATTTCTGATACAGATTGAGTTTTAGATGTATACATAGCTTCTATTATACTGAGATTCGTTGAAGTTTATTTCTTTATATTCATACTAACATAACATTATCACAATAAAATACTCCACTATATATATATTTTATCTCCCTTAAATATCCTCCACAATATGATTCTTTGTATCTATCAATATCAATTATTATTATGTTATCATATTTCATCCCCGAATCATTAATGACTTCAATATATCAATGTTTTTTTCATCAATGAGATGAGATTACATTCGATCACAATAATACCATAAAAAAATTAAGACAACATACACAATATCTAGACTTGATTTTTATTATATATAATAAACTTCCAACAGTCATTAAAAAATTATTTAGGATATACCCCCTATCATTTCCAATCATTATTCAATATTGTTCCCCTTGAAAAATGTATGGAATCTAAATGTGAATCTATCATTTAAAAAATCATTATAATTTCTTTAGAATACTTATTTGTATGTAAAAATATATATTTATTAATTTTGATTATTTGTAAGACAATAATTATTCCAATTATCTTATAATTAAAGATCAATATCAACTTATCCATCTCCTTAGTGGGCATCTCACATGTTTTATCATAAATACACACAAACATGATCTCATAAAAATAAATAACCATATTTTGTTAAACCTATTGATTATCATTTATTAAGAGGTTATAATAAAATATTCCATTCATCATGTTCAACTTCCTTAAATAGGTATCTCGTTTGGAATACCAAACTCTTGGATCATGCTTCTACCCATACAAAGAGTTATTCATTTTGAATAATTAATTGTCATATTTACCAATGAAAAAACATTCCTATTAAATATGAACATATTTATATAGATTTAAATTATGAAAATAGGACATATAATCCATCTAGATAATTTCATATCTTTTATCTACATTGATAGGAGGAATCATTTCGATATATTACAATCTTTGCACTAGAGAAAGGCTTATCAAATATAGTTTCTTAAATTCAAGATTAACCATTAAAAACTAGTGATTACTTGTTTATTATAACTTCAAATATATCATTAAAGATATTTTTAAACTCCCATTATATACTAATTAGATTATTATTATTTTTCGTGTATAAGTTCTCAAGTATCATTATTCTTTCGTTGATCGTGTTCTTGATACATGGAATCAGTCCACTGGTGATGTTTAAAAGCATTATCAATATTTTTTGTTTGAGTGGTGAATAAATTAATTTATTTAACATGAACCTTGATGTTCTTCTAGTTCAAAAAAATTATTTTTGATCTCATGTAATTTTATTAACATCTAATTTTCCTCCACAATATGTGATGAGGTATGTAGATTTTTTCCTTATCACATAAAATACATGAGTTAGAATATTTAACATGTAACACATCAAAATTATTAAAATCTTAAATATAATTTTCAGTATATTTAATTGAAACCACATTTCATTTCATTTATTAAACATATTAAATTATTTGTAAAATATTATTTTCAACTTTTCAAGATCATTAAAATCATTTGTGTTAACTATATTTAATATATATTCATTGCATAACATATTTCTATGACCACTATGTTGGTATCCAAGAAGGATTCTATCAACACCACTATGACAAAACTTCCTAGGATTATCTTCAAAAATTTCATAATGCACAGATAACTAAAAAACATATGGTTATTAAATTATGCGATTACATATAATACATATCATACAGAATCATATCCTTGTTCGTCCTGTAGAATAAAAAATTAATGATATAAGTCTATAATCTGATAGATTTTCTCCAAAAACAATGAGAAGTTTTATATTTAATCATAATTATATGGTCCATATCTATCAAGCTTAAATTTTTTAATACAACAAAACTATTATTTCGTTGTTTATGGTAAGCTAAACTAAAGATTAATGACATGTTTTTAATTGCATTATTTTATCTTCCAACTTGTATATTCACAACCATTATCATTTCAATTGTTCTTAATATAATTTTTACAGTGTTTTAGTTCACTCTTCCTTAATCCAATAAATATGTTTAGATCCTCTCATTTATATTTAAAATACATAATACATGTTATGTAGTTTAATTAATTTGTATATTAAATAAAATAAATATATCCCTATTTTTTGTATTTACTAATGGGACATATAATTTCTGAATGTATTAGATCCAAGGGATGAATTTTATATATCAAAACATCTTTATGTATTGATTTGTTAATCTTTACCATATAGAAAAGGGAAAAACACCAATCTCTTCTTCTTTTCGTGTCATTAATATCATGAATACTCTCTATATTATTTAGTATTCTCTTAATCCATTGACCCATAATTCCTTAACATCTATTCTATAGAAACGTTTCATCAATTATCCTTAGAGATAAAAAACTTCATGAATCACCAACATGAAACATGTTTCCCTTTGTTAATTGGCCACTCATGACAAATTTCTCATATATATACTCTCCAAAAAGAAAACCATATTTTCTAAAAACAACAAAATTTCCTTAATCAAAACATTGTGAATCACTAAAAATATTATGTTTTACTACATCAACAAACAAGGATTATTTATATTTTTACTCCCCCCCAATTATTGTATATCCAATTCCTTTGTTTTTGAGTGACTCATTTTGAGACACACTCAAATTTCTAGCATATTTATATGTAATTATCAATTATTTTAATTTTTTTAATGAAAATACCCAGAAATCAATAGTACTAACAAATTTTTTAATTTTATTAATATGGAATTTAAATTAATGAAAATAAAAACATCATAAGATAATGAACGTATGTATTTAATTTATTATTCTCTTATGTTTTACTTAGTTATTTGATTTATTTCCAGGTATTTTTTACCAAAAATATTATACCAAGCCTTATCAGGCCATCATATAAATACCCACAACCACATTTCTAGCACCATAATGTTGATGGACATCCAGTCATGCGATAATACTGCCTTTATGGGTATGTGATGGAGAAATATTATGGGAGAGAATGTGAACACTAGTTCGGATTAAATCTATTTAGACCATGTGGTCCATCTTGATCCATATTGAGTGCATTTTCATGTATCAGTGTTCTCACTTAGTGTTGTATTATGAAAAAATATATCCATGATATTTATTATATAATGGAGGTTCTTTATCCTTTAAATCTTATATGGGATTATTAAGACGGGATTTTATTCATCACTTGATGAAATGGGGTAGTTCCACTCATAAGCGAATGAAACTAATGTTTCTATTATGTTCAATGTCATTGACTACCCTCTACATCACTATGTACCTCTGTTATTAATTCTTAGAGGATCTCAGATCTAGCTGAAGCACACATTTGAAAACTAAGAGAACACTTAAACTCTATTTAACCATCATACGAACCCCATATAGGCTTTTTCCATCCACTTTGAATGATGGATAACCCATAGTGGCCTTCCATCACCGCTGCTACACATCCTTACCACTTATATGTCATTCCTAAATTATGAATCACATAAACTTGAAAAGAAGGGTGATGCAAATCTTTCCCATCACTTTATCCTCCAAAATTAAAATTCCCATGAACCTCAGTTGTATCATTGAAAAAACTAGGGTCTCTAGGATAACCCTCATGATTAAATTTATCAAATTTACGATGTTTAAAGATATTTAGGGTGACCTAGGAGGTGGTCTATTCACTCTCTCACCAACAAAATAAGTCCCTCGGCCACTAAGATAGGGGAGTTGGGCACCCGTGACATGAAAAAGAGGCCTACTTCAGAGCATACGAATGCCTAATTGTTTTCTTATTTTTATTATTTTATTCTTTTTATTTCATTTATTTTTAATTTAATTTAATAAAACATGTACCTTCATATTTTAACTATGTTTTTAGTCCACCCTTAATGCCTTCTCCTGGTCCTCTTCCTCCTCCATGTTCTTCTTATTTATCTTCAATGTTTCTTATTCTATCAAATTTTATTTAATTTCCTTTTCTATTTCATTTTATTTTATTATTCTCTCACTCTCATTCCTTTTTTTATTATTTTTAGTTTATTTTTTATTTATTTATTATTATAATTTTATTCATTTTATTTTATTCCTATTATCTTCCCCCTTTCCACCATAGTTATGTGTTACCCTAAAAATAAGGGTTTAATCCATGACTTGACCTAGTAGAGGTATGTCGCGTTTCTATTAATTTTATGCGTCCAATGATTAGTTTTTTTAATGTTTTTGGTGGCAAGTAGTAGAGTGTAAAAGTGTGGTTATTTTCTATTATGGAACTGAACTCAAACTCGTTTCTATTTTTTTAAATAATTTCCCTCCCTTATACTGAATAAAATATCTTCATTTGAAAAAGTATAGGTATTTTTTGGATTAAATAACATACGATGGGGTTATGTCCTCAAAGGTTACACATTCTAAATTGATGTATTCCATCAACCTTTATTATTAGAAGAGGTTAAATTTTGTTTTCTATAAACATTCATGATTTCAAATTCGAAAAATAAATAAATTATAGTTTAAGGATAATATTTCATTATTACGTTATCAAACTATATTTAAACACCAAAAAATATTGATGGAACCCATAAACCAATGTACAAAGGACATGTTATTTCTTTATAAATCGCATTTGTTTCATTACATGTTTTTTTAATTTTTTTAATATTTAAGATCTTTTAAATATCATTGTATTTATAAAATAATAAAAAAAGAAAATAATTTTGGTTTGGAGATTTATAATTATTGAATAAAAACTTTAAGGCTCATCAAGCAATATGTACCTAGTCAATCACATTACTGCACTAGGATAATATTTAAATAATTTATTTTTCCATACCCTGCAACATGTGTGCTTAAAAAATTTGAACCATAGTTGGGGATTTAATCCTTTATTTTGCATTATTTTTTATTTTTAATATAATATATTATTTATATTACTTTAAAAATAATAACAAAAAAAATTATTTTTCCATGATATATCAGAACATACTATATCATTGTACATGAATTAACTACTCAATCGCATAGGGAAAAAATAAAAGGATACTAGTTTTCAGAAATTCTTGGTGCAAGAAAATCAAAATGAAATAGAAAAACATGAGAGGAAAATTGATATAGAATTTGAATATGTATGTTCAATGATGGAGAAACCAAAAATTGAGCAAAAACCCAATGATGGAGATTAATAAAATCTTAATGACATCTGGAACATGTATGAGTTACATGTTGATCTCTCTAGTCCCTACAAACTAAAATAGATAGACACATTGAATATTTATATAACCATGGGGGGATACACCAAAAAAGAGATTTAACATTAAGAAATGATTGAGGATCTGGGATACCTATATCCACATACACTCATCCCCCATCAAAAGGCACTTACCACTAAGGAAAATATTTATATTGAACCAAATATGGTTGTTTTTATAATGTGAAAATTTATTTTATTTTATTTTATTCATTCTAAATTGATAATTATTTTTCATTAATTTCAATTTATTGATTTTGAAAATTCTTTCTTTTCATTAGAGGTCGACGAAAAACTCGACATGCTCATGCTGAGGAACACATAGGGCTCCCTACATGCGATGAACATTCATTTTAGGAAACCAAAGTCTTATTGAAAGTATATAGCCCTGAGGAAATCATAAAACTGAATACCCATATTAGAAGGGATCATTTTATTTTATATGTAAATTATTTTCAATTTAAAATACCTTCTTACTTTCCATTTGATCATTCAATTAATGTCACCCATATTGAGAAAGCACTAGATATTAAGGAAGAGGTTGTGAAAGAATCAACCATGTAGAAGGATGCTAAATTATTCATCCTACCCCTATAATTAAATATATATATAATTTTAAAGGGATGGATATGGTAAACTCTATACATGGTACATTAATCACTAAAAAATAATTAGTGAATGCTGGGAAAATCGACATGTGATAGTTCAAATCCAATAATCCCCAACCACTATAGGATTATTGATAACAACTGGTAGTTCCCTATGGATGTAGAAAAAATACCTTTTCCAGATCAAGGATCATATAAAGATTTATATTTCTACTTTATTTATTTGATTAATGTTTTATTAGATAGCATGAAACCCACTCCCCATGTCATTTATTTGAGATTTAATGAGATTTTCCTTATGTTTTAATGATTAATTATATTGTTTATATCCTTAATAGAATAAGTTAACCCCAAAAATAGTGTATTAATATTAATAGTGCTACATGAGAACATGGAGTTCAGTAGTATATCCTTTATATTTAAACGCCCTATTTTTTTGATATTACTGATTTGAAATTTAAAACTAGGAATTACATTCCCATAATTTAATTTATTCATTAAATTAATTTTCTGGGAAATAAGAGTTTCTTAATAATCATTTTATTACATATTTTTTATTAAGATGATGATAATATTTAGCGATTAAAATGATAATTTAAATGATTAAAATGAAGCATGGATATTGAAATGAAGAAAAATGATTTTATGAACATTTTTATTTCAAGTAAATGAAATTTTCCTATCATTTTCATGATTTTAATTTATGAAATTAATTGGAATTTATTTATTAATATTATTATTATTCATACCATCATTGGGTTTCCTATATCAAATTATTAGTTCCCTAGAGGTTTTTTGGACAATGTACCTCCTTGTTACTCATGGGAATCTTTCTTGAGTGGTCATGAGACAATTCACCTACTATAAATTGCATTTAATCTTATTAAAGATAATGAAAATGTAAATTTCAAATTAAAATGAATGAGGTAATTTTATTAATAATCTCGTATCCTCTTGATGATCTCTACATTAATCATTGTTTAAACCATTGAACCCATGAACGAACTTGTTTGGAATGAGACACATTTCAAGACTCTTTTATCTATTCATGCCCTCCACTTTGTATCTTCAACATATTTATATGTTGAATTATAGGGTTAAAGGGAGTGATTTTTTACTGGATGGAATACATTTTAACGAGAAAAAAAATTGTGTGTTACTTTGGGTAATGAGAAATTCTTTTTATTCATATTTTGTACTTTAAATTGTTTCCCTTTTAGAAAAAAAAAGAAACCAATTGGAATGGGTCATGACATATAAGTATAAAAAATAACCAAAACATGACCAATGAATTTTCTTATATGTTCTTAGGTGGTGGATGGGACTTTTATTCAAAACCTAGATTTTGAAAATGTCAAAAATAATATTCAAAAACATTCAAACGGGAAAAAAGTATGAAATTTGAAAAAATCCAGAAGGTGGTCATCATTCATTATGAATTTTTTTGATCATGACCTTAATTTGATATTATGGAAAGTGGGTGTTGATACATTGAAGGGGATAACGTCATTACACTTTTAATTATGATATCATGTAATATATTTTAAGATATATCTATCCTATTTGAGCTTAAATTTTTAAAACATCAAATCCTTCCAATTAAAATCCTAAGATTCATATGAAACGTGATTGAACATTCCTTATGATTTTATGTTCCTTTCAATTTTATAATGTGGATAAAAGAGTTCCTTCAAAATCCCATGGATAAGGAGAATTTTATCATGACATGAAAAAATTGTACATCAATTATATTATAAGTGATGAGAGAAAATATTAAAATGTGACATAAATAATAATTTTACATGACTATTTATAATAAAATTTAGATATTCAATGGATAAAAAATGAAAAACTAAAATTTTTAAAATGGATAAAATAAAATACTAGAAATTATTAATTATTTGAAAATTGCGAAATTAAATTGATATTTTATATGGATTTTTGAAATTTTGATTAAACATTGATAATTGTATGGTTTTATTACATTGAAATTTGAATAATGGTTACATTAATTCTCTTTGAATTCCATGTTGAAATTTTATTATTAAGAACATGTATAGTTTATGTGTATGGGTATTTGACCCCACCCATATTTCTTGTATATTTTATGTAAATTTTAAATATTTTAAATGGATTTTTAATGAACATACTGATGAAATAAATTTTTATATTAAATTATGAAAATTTATTAATGTGGAGTTAAAATGAATGAAAATAAATAATTTTGTAAATATGTTGAATTTTGGTATTTCTTTTATTGGCCTCTAAGGTTTTACTTTTATTATTTGAATTATTTTTGGGTATTGTTTTTCCAAAAAAAATATACTAAACCTGAACAGTCCCTCAAGTAAAGACATGCACCCACCAAGCCATCCCCATGAAGGGGTCCGCCAACCAATTAGTACATTGGATGGACCACATGGTATGGAAAGGGTGAAAGACCATATGAGAGACAATAAACATTTATAGGCCTAAACCCATACAGAATGAGTGGTTTAACACATTTTATTTTGAGTTTGTGTGAGTGTATCTTAGTTCCCACCCTATTATGGGCTTCTAACCAGTGTAATAACCATGATTTATTTTCTACAAGAGGAATATAAACATTTAAATCTAATGTAGAAAACCTTTTATAGGATACTTTTCATCAATTAATTAAATGGTTCCTTGGAACTCAAACTATCTTTCCCCCATTCTTGGACACGTCTGAATCACTATATCTACCACTTCTCCTCAACTCATCATCATTTAACTTCATTTTGATGTTTGGAAAACACAAATTTTGATGTCCATATGGGCTATGATAAAACTAAGCAACCCATGTCGATGTCTAAGATCACCATTGATCATTCCTAAAGCCTCATAAGGCCACCATAAGGGCTTCATTCTTCTACATAGAAGGTTATATTACTCAAAGAGTTTGTACCTCATTGTTTCTTCACTTCCTCACCACTTACATGTCATCATATCTCCATGAGTTACATGCATGTGAGAATAAGGGTGAATCAACACTTCCCTATTATTCCCTGATCAAAAATGGAAACACCTGAGATCTTGGGGTGTATCATTGAGGAAAACCTAGTCTTAGGGATGACCCAGATAAATATATTTTTTAAACTCTTGATTTGTAGTATAATTAAGGGTGACCAAGGAAGAGTTTTAGGAACACCCTCATCCTATAAAAGATTATCATAAATTCCGGCTGATGGGGAGCTGGACACCCAAAACCAGAGAAAGAGTAATTCTATCATTCTACTGTTTTCCTCATTGTTTCATGTTTTAATTTTAGTTTTATAATTATTTATCTTCATTATAATTTCCGTAAATAAAATTAATACATGAATTGTTTTAACTATGTTTTTATCCACCCAAAACTTATTATCCTCATCCTTCTCTTCCTCCTTATTTTCTTATTTTATTCCATTCATTATTTTATTTATTTTTCTATTTATTATTTTAATTATTATATCTCTGTGTTCTTAATTTTTTTTTCTATCATTTTAAGTTTTATGTTTTCTTATTTATTTATTCTATTTTATTCTATTCTTTTCCTTCTTATATTGGTATCTCTATCTACCACAATGAACTCTTACCCTAAAAAATGAGGGGTTATCCTCAACCTTGCTCATGGAGGGAAGTGTCGATTCCATTAATTATACATTTAAATTCATATGTTTTATTGATGTTTGAGTTGTGAAATAGTGTAGTGTAAAATAGTGGTGATTTGCATCATGATACATGTACCGTTTCGTGTTTTTGGGAAGGGTAGGGTATGATTTTCTAAAAAATGAATTGAAATATGCTATTACACACAAGTTGCACATAATTATGATCAATCATGTAGTAACCGTGTGTGAGGTCCTATCATCAAGATATTTTCATTTAGCACATTTTGAGAAAATTTTATCAATTGTACATCTGCCTAGGAGTAACTATGCGAGGGTGCCTACCCTAGGCAGTGGCCTCTGCATAGTTGTTGCATGGTTTGGTAAACCGTTCACAAACCACGTGCGTCCCACAGATTTTAAAATTTTATGTTTTACCTTTTTTTAATCACTTTTTTCTTTCCTTCATTTTATTTTCTGAAATTTCTCTCCTCCTCCTCCATGTGCATCATTAAAATATCTCCTCCCTTCTCCCCTATAATGTGTGATCCCTCCTCTCAACTCCCTCATTTCGTGGCATTTTTTTAGGATTTCATGAGGATTCATGGTCAATTAACTGAGGTATTCCCTCCTCTTCCTTCCTCATCCCTTTATTTAGATTATTTCTCTTCACCATTACCATACAAATATCAATAGAGTTGTAGTGTTAGGATTTATCCAATTTTTTGTGTTTTCCACTATTGTTATGGTATATGATGGCTCTTTTAGGTCATCTTTTTTTTGTTCTAGCATTCACCGCCAAAGGTGAAGCTTTTTGAACCATTTCAATTCACCTGCATTCAATTTCCTGTAGGTTTTCCTCAATTATTCATTATTTCTCATTTTTTAATTAGTCCATTTGTAGTTTCTGAGCCTATAGTAATTTTTAATAGTGCGCTAGAAATTTCTATGGTTGTTTTGGGTTGCTGTTTTCAAAAGAGACATGCACATGTATACATAGGTAGGCATGTACCTATATTAGTTAACTATTTATATGTTGTCAGTGAAGGAAGTTTGAATATATATAATGGTTCTAGGTGTTCTTATTAGGATATATGAAATTGAATAAATGTGTCTATAAAAAGGGGTCTATTCATGTGTAATCATATTTGTAAGAATCCCCTTATACATATTTTTCTATTAGAATATGTACATAGTGTCTAGGTTTCCTTGTATATAAGTGAAGGGGCATATTCATGCAAGTAGAAAATGTAATATTCAAGTTTTTGATGCCAATTTATTCATGTGATTAGGTTTTTATCTTTCTTCTGTCCCCTTTTAGTAATCGGTCTACCTTCTTTTCTATGGTTAGTTTCCTTTTATATTGTGTCATTATACCACACGCTGAAAAATTTTGGTGACACTTTACTTTTTCTAAAAAATATTGAATGTGTTACCTTGTCTAATTAGACCATAGTGTGTGGTGAATCGCCACCTTAGGTGATGGCCTTGAATTTAGCTTCCTGGGAGTGAATGGTTCGTTCTTAGAAGACTAATTCCCTAATCCTCAATAACTTTAACACCCTAAGGGTGTTTTTCACCATAAATAAAATCCCTAAATTAATAAATTGAATCTATATAAATGTTTTTCCATGAGATAGGTCCTTATCTCAATGGCTCATGATTTATAATTCATTTACTATGATTTCGGTTTTACAATTGATGTCTTTAGCTTAACACCTTTGATTAATGACTTTAAATATGACTTATATCCTGTACCATCTTTTTTCCATGTGGTTAAATTTTATGCATGTACCTCATTTCTCTTATAGAATTCCCTGAACTCTTACATTGTGTTGAATTTTATATACATTAAATTGTTTAATGAAATTGATATCTTCACATTTAATGAAATATATTTTCAATGAATAATTACATGTTTTCAAATTAAACCCCTTGATGAGGTGTGTTATCTTCATTTTGAAAAGGCTATATGTGCATTCATGTTGCCTATTTATTTTTTTTTCTTAGTGAAATGACTCCTTAATTATATTTCATAATTCCTTGTCTTATATGAAATTCATAGACATTATTTTTAAGCATGTGACATTCCTTCCCTCGTAGATGGGATGTTATGGTTCATGATACGCTTTGTAGAGATATATATTTTGTCACGACCCGTCCTCGGGGCCCGTGCCGTGACTACCCCAAGCCCGCCTTCCATAGGCCAGGGGCGGGCGACTAGCACCAAAGGCGTAAATCCCAATAACTAGGATGGCATTGCCTTTATAAAAGTAACAAAACACCACAGAGTGCAAGCGGAAGTAAAACACTAAGTACAAAAAGAAGTGTGGAAAAGTAAATGGGTCAGAATACAAACCCAAAAGAAAGTACAACTACAACTGAACAAAGTACAATAGAAAAAGACAATAGCTGGAGGGACGGAAGCAGCTCCTGGGTCATCCTCCTCGGATCCTACCTGAAGGGTAGGTACAGATGGCGCAGCTCCTGGATCGTCCACCACGAATCCTACCTGAAGGGTAGGTACAGATAGACTCCACAGTGCTCTCGTCCGTCAACCTCCTCCGAGTGTCATCTCGCCGTGAAGTCCACCTCTGGACACTGACTTGTCGTTTAGTCCACCTCCGTGTACCGTCCAGTCCTCGAACACTCGGCCTCCGTCATCACTGCCTGTCGTCTGCAACCAACACAACGAGGTGCGGGCATAGCCCGTGCAGGGGTGAGTATAACGATACTCAGTAGGGACCCCGAGACCCTCAAGGTCTCACTAAATCCAACAAGGATAACCACAAAGAAGATCTCAACAGATAACCTCTACATAGGTATATGCCCATACATATACCTAAGTTATCAAGTACCCCATCTCAATCATGAGGAAACACAAAGGTCAAAAGTCTCAGCTCAAACCAGGATTTTCATTATCGAAACCGTAACTACTGAAGAGCTCCGTCTCTAGAGTGTACAGTGGTCCTGTCACGACTCCGAGGTACTGCTCACTAACCTAAGACTGCTGAGGTACTCCTCTTGTCGAGTACCGCGGGCCAGCCACCGAAACAAAATAGTGCTTCCCGCCGAGGTATGTCACCCAAACACAGTACTGCACACCCCCAAGTAGCCTGCTGAGGTACTTTTGGGACGAGTACTGCGGGTCTGCACTATCACACAGGTAGTGCTCTGTCCGCCATGGGTCTGCACCCAAACAAAGTAGTGCTCCGTCCACTGGGCTAGTCGACTCACTCCAAGTCGAGTCGGTCAAGTAGTCGTCAGGTCTCAGTCGGCTACACGGTCTCCGTACTCCGCACGCTCGACTCTGGGAGGGTCCACTCCACGAGCTGCAAGTCGATACTCCAAGTATCTCAAGGTCCCACGAAGAAGTATCTCAAAGTACCGCCTCGTCACAGGGGTATCAACACAACAGACGGTGCGTCGATCGGACGCCCGTTCTGTGAGTTATTAGCCTTTTCATCCCAGGGGCCCGGTTGGTTTCGTGAGCGAACCAAACCCAGCCGTATCTCAACTGTACCCCGAGCTCTGATAGGGTATACTCATAGAGAACATTTCTCAACGTGATCGTCAATGCCACTGACGGTTCGTCAAACGGACGTTCTGTCTGAAAGATATCATCTTTTCCGTTCTAGGGGCCCGGTTGGATTTCGGGTGCGATCCAAGCCGGCCACTACCAACTGTATCCAAAACTCGGGCGAAGGATGCCAAAAGTTCTGTATCGTCAAAAGGAACTCAACGCGATAGACGGCGCGTCAATCGGACGCCCGGTTTGAGAGTTATTGGCTTTTTCGTCCCAGGGGCCCGGTTGGTTTTTAAGAAAAAAACCAACCCGACCGTACTCCACTTGCGTCCAAACCTCGGGCGGAGTGAGCCAAAAGATCCATCTCACTAAGAGGAAACTAACAAAGCTGACGGCACGTCAATCGGACATCTGTAGCTCATGATATGAGCGTTTCCGCTCCGAGGGCCCGATTGATTTCGTGTACGAACCAACCCGGCCGAACCCAAAGTATTCTGAAACTTTGAGTGTGATAAACCGAAACGACCGTCTTGCTCCAAGGATTGCGTTTCCACTGACGGTGAGTCGTTTGGAGGCCCGTAGCTCGAGTTACGGGCGTTTGAACGAAAGTCGTCCGAAGACGGGGGTCCGGGCCCAGGCCGACCCGGCCCGACCCCCCCTGGTTGGCCCGAACCGGGTCGGGTCCGACCTAGTTGGCCCGGCCCGGCCCGGCCAGGGCCGGTCCGGCTCGGCTCGGCCGAGCGGCCGAGCGGCCGATGCGGGGGAAAGCCGCTGCCCCGCGTGACACCCCCGCGGCACCCGCGGGGTGTCGGCCAGACAGCCGGACGCGCCGCGTGACAACCCGGTGGCACCCGCGGGGTGCCGCGGGACAACCCCGCGGCACCCGCGGGGTGTCGCCCAAGACACCCGCGGGGTGCCGCATGACAACCCCGCGGCACCCACTGGGTGTCGCCCTGGACACCCATGGGGTGTCACCCTAGACACCCGCGGGGTGCCGCCGCCTCCGGCCGCCGGCACCGCCGCGCCGGCGATCCACGCCACCACCGGCTTCCGCGGGCCGCCGGAGTCGCTCTGGTGGCCCATTTTCCTTCCCGTCTGCGCCATTGTTCCTCCCAGGTTCCGTTCTTCACTGCGGGATCATCAAACATCCGTTGCGGCACGTTCCGTCGTCGCCCGCCAAATCTGCAAAACACGATGAATGACGGAGGGTTGTCGGGCCGTGTTCGTTTGACCCGCACCCTCCGCGTTAGATAAAAACAACGGGAGAAATTGTTCAACGCATGAACCGACAATTTTAATAAAATAAAATTGTTCATTTGAAACTGGTTCTTTAATTTTTAAAGAACGTTCACGGTAATATAAAGAGGGGTATTTCAAAATTATAAAATCCCTACTTCGGAGTCGTCCCGCGTGAGCGTTCTTCGCGGAATTGTTTGTCGCGGAAGAGGGGGTGTCGTCGCGTCGTCGCTGGAAGACGTCGCGTCGTCGCGGAACACGGCGTTGAGTCGGCGAACTCAACGCACCATGAAACCGCAGATTTAATTTTTAATTAATTAAATCCATGTTTTGGTTAAGAACCACGAAGGAGATAAAAAGGAAGGTCCAAGACTCTTACCTCAAGAAGCCGATCGAAGACCCGTCGCGGAGGAAGAGACATTGCAGAAGAATGTTGTCGGCGTCGCGGATCACGACGTCGCGTCGTCGATTTCCGGGTTCGGCGTTCTTCGTGTTCTTCGCAAAGGAGGAAGAAGATACAAGGATTCTGTCTCAATGAGAAATCCTCCAAAAAAAGATAGGTTGGTCTTATTTTATTATTATGCCAACACACGAAAGGGGGGGTAAGTAACGACCCATCAATTCGTTGAATTAATTCAACGAAAGAAACAGCTCTTTTAATTTATGAAAATAAACCGCCCAATTAAATGGTCTGTAAAGAAATTAAGAAAACGTGTCAGTTGACTTTCATTATGACGGGATGTCGGGGGTGCGTTACTTAGCAGAAAGAAACGGTGGGGCTCGTGCGGGCCCGACCTCACAAATATCCTACCAAGAGGGTAGGATATTTCTGGATAGTATCCTATTCGGTTCAACTCAGTTTAAGCCGCTTTTAAGTGGCTTCAAGCGGCTTCAAGTGTAATGAAAAATAAAATTGTCGCACAATTTTATTTTATTTCATAACTTAAAACCCAAAAATTAAAAACCACATCAGGGAAAACGCAACTCCGGAAGAGGCGTTTATAAGAAAATATCGGCGCTGTGATCCCATCAGTGCCCTCAGAATTCGATTCCGGGCACCAGTTCAAAATTTAGAAAAACCCGAACATTCGTTCACTGAACGTACCCGAGCCAAACTTCAGAAAATGATTCCAGGCACACCGGGCCTCGGAATCAGGTGCCTTCAGAAGCTGCGCTCTTGTAGAATTCCAAAGAAAATTAAGAAAAAAATTTCCTTCAAATTTACGGGTCTTTACATTACTCCCACCACAGGGCTTTACATCCCCGTAAAACTCCAACATAATCTTAGGGAAACAAAGGCGGTACTGAGCACGCATCTGAGCCTTCCACTCCCAAGTGCTCTCCTAGAGGTCCCCGAGCTGCCAAAGAAAGTGCACAAGAGGAATCGATCGTCCTCCTAGGATCCGCTCATGTCGATCCTCGATCCCCACAGGAAACTCCGTAAAAGTCACCTCATCACCAAATACCAACTCCCCATGGTCAAAGATTTGTGTCAGGTCGTGCACGTATCTCCTCCGCTGAGATACGTGGAAACGTCATGCACCTAGTGCAACTGAGGTGGATGGACCAAGTGGTAAACCATCCCGCCTACCCAGCTGAGGACCTAGAAAGGTCCGTTGAACCTCGGAGATAACTTTACTCCTTGGCCACATCTCCGTAACCCTCATCGAGGTGAGACCCGTATAAGGATGTGATCGTCATCCTCATACTCCAGAGGTCTCCAATTCTTGCTGTAACTGAAACACAAAACGACTGCTGCAACGAGAGTAAGGTTGACCGACTCAAGAGTGATCGGTCACACCCTCCTATGCAATAGTTACCCTGCGATGCCTGGGGTTTCCTTTTCCGCCAACCAAGGAATACCCATCCCGACGTTTGCCTAAAACCGTCAATTTGAGTATGAAAAGTTATATCCCACTCCATACTCAAACTAACGTCGTAAGGCCTCGATGCTGCCACCAAGAGATTCCAACCAGAACTCTCACCTCGAGGGTCTGACCACACCGTCGGCATAAATGTGATTATCGAGTCTCCCCTCAAGGTATCTCCAGACGTGAGGGTCAAGTCCACGGCTTACCGGAAACTCTAGGTCTGGAACAAGATTTTTGAAAGTGAGGAATGATTCATATCAACGTCTGTTACTACAGCAGCTAGTAGTGGACACAGACTTTCCCTTGAATCATTTCTAGAGCCATTGGGTCACACTTCTTGACCGCATGCAGCCACATTCTTCCACCTCCCTCCAGCTCCCTGAGCCTGGCGGGAATAACTAAGGCGGTTGGTTGTACCATGTTAGGATGTACACCACGTCATGCTTCTCTCCTAGCTGTGCCTCCACGATTTCTGCTTTTTAGACTCATCTCTCCTTTAAGCTTCCTCTTCTTGAAACATTTAACACGCCCGAGTCTCTAAGAATGGCACTGGTTTCCTGTTTCTTACTACACTGTGCAGTCTTCATCCGCTCCTGGATGAACTGCACCTCCTTTGAATACGATCTGGAAGAGCTGCTAAAATTTCTCTTTTGCCGAAATGAGAAACCCGGTCTCATCCCCTCTCTAGATGAACCACGCCCATTTACTAATACAGTCAATCCTGGCATGAAGGATGCATTCATGCCATGGATGACGTCGTAAGGCCTCGACGTAACTACTAAGAGATCCAACTGTCACTCTCGCCTCCAAGGGTCGAGTCACACTATCGGCATCAGTGTGAGGTCACTGGGTCTCCTCCAGTAGGAATTTCAAAAGTGAGGGTCAAGTCAACAGTCTTAACCAGGACCACTTAGTAACATCACAAAAGAGGACAGGAAAGCAAACATCACAAGATAAGTGTCTTTATTTTATTGCAGCTCATGGTATAAAGACTCAAAAACAACATCAACATGGAACTAGAAGTACAAGAGACGTATCCACCAGTTCCGCTACTGTCCACCTGCTCCAGGAGCTCTACTTCCTTGTCAACTGCTCTACTGTTGCTCAAGCATTCGTCGCTGCCTCTGCCTCGGTGGCTCCTCAAAATCCTATGGATCAACTGTACGAGGAGTCGGACAGTCACGTGACAGGTGCCCCTTTCCACCGCACGAGTAACACAGTCTGCTTCTGGCACGCCTGGCTCTGACCCTACCCCGGGAGTCCCGCACCACCGGTCCTAAAACCCGAGATCGCCCAACTGCTGGTCTGGTCCTCCTGGACCTCTGCATCATTTTTCTACTGCCCACAGATGACTCGGCTTCTGATCAAAAAACACACGGCAAAGGCTGCATCTCCTGAACACGCTCGGGGTGTAGAGCTACTGGCACAAACTCCACCCTGAAGAAGGTCTTGAAGTCTTCCCATGTGAAAGCCATCCCATCGCAAAACTGGAACAAGTGGCTCCACCACCTGCCTGCTGCTGCTTGAAGAAGGCTGGAAGCAAAGTTCACCAAGAAGTCTGATGGCGTCCCCACTAGCCTGAAGACTCCCACCACAGCCTCCAGCCAATCCTCAGCCTCCTGCGGGTCCGTCTCTCCCCCGAACCTGGGTGGCCTCTGGCGCTGGAACTCATGAAGTGCGCTCAAGTAGCGGGCATCGCCTAATGCTGGGGCTGGTGGCATCGGTGGCCCAACGTATGGTAGTACCGCTAGCGCCTCCGCTGGTGCCTCAACTGCAAGAGGGACCTGAACCGAAGCCTCGTCACTCGACAGGCTGTCAACAAGCACATCCCTCTGGGCTCTAGCTGGTCGTCCGAGAAAAGGCATCCTTAAAGAAACAACGTAACACGGTCAAACGATTATACCTGGTGAGCTGACCTGGTTTGAGCTGTTTTAAGGGGAAACCTTTGAAAACACACACACAAACAGTGTTTTCGTGCACAAAGTCGAAAATCAGTTGCCAGGGTCCTGGTGTATGGATACGTCAGCCGCCCGCACCAACACTGGACTCCCTGAACTGAAAACCACACTCGGTACCTTTAACACTATTGCTTCACAGAAAGAAAGATCAGAGTCTGCGGTAGAACCGACCACCTCTGATACTAATTTGTCACGACCCGTCCTCGGGGCCCGTGTCGTGACTACCCCAAGACCGCCTTCCATAGGCCAAGGGCGGGCGACTAGCACCAAAGGCGTAAATCCCGATAACTGGGAAGACATTGCCTTTATAAAAGTAACAAAACACCACAGAGTACAAGCAGAAGTAAAACACTAAGTACAAAAAGAAGTGCTGAAAAGTAAATGGTCCAGAATACAAACCCAAAAGAAAGTACAACTACAACTGAACAAAGTACAACAGAAAAAGACAATAGCTGGAGGGACGGAAGCGGCTCCTGGGTCGTCCTCCTCGGATCCTACCTGCAGGGTAGGTACGGATGGCGCAGCTCCTGGATCGTCCACCACGAATCCTACCTGAAGGGTAGGTACAGATAGCCTCCACGGTGCTCTTGTCCGCCAACCTCCTCCGAGTGTCATCTCACCGTGAAGTCCACCTCTGCACACTGACTTGTCGTTTAGTCCACCTCTGGGTACCGTCCAGTCCTCGAACACTCGGCCTCCGTCATCACTGCCTGTCGTCTGCAACCAACACAACGAGGTGCGGGCATATCCCGTGCACGGGTGAGTATAACGATACTCAGTAGGGACCCCGAGACCCTCAAGGTCTCAATAATCCAACAAGGATAACCACAAAGAAGATCTCGACATATAACCTCTACTTAGGTATATGCCCATACATATACCTAAGTTATCATGTAACCCATCTCAATCATGAGGAAACACAAAGGTCAAAAGTCTCAGCTCAAACCAGGATTTTCATTATCGAAACCGTAACTACTGAAGAGCTCCGTCTCTAGAGTATACAGTGGTCCTGTCACGACTCCGAGGTACTGCCCACTAACCTAAGACTGCTGAGGTACTCCTCCTGTTGAGTACTGCAGGCCAGCCACCCAAACACAGTACTGCTTCCCGCTGAGGTATGTCACCCAAACACAGTAGTGCACACCCCCTAGTAGCCTGCTGAGGTACTCTCCGGACAAGTACCGTGGGTCTGCACTATCACACAGGTAGTGCTCCATCTGCCATGGGTCTGCACCCAAACAAAGTAGTGCTCCTTCCACTGGGTTAGTCGACTCACTCCAAGTCGAGTCGGTCAAGCAGTCGTCAGGTCTCAGTCGGCTACACGGTCTCCGTACTCCGCACGCTCGACTATGGGACTGTCCTCTCCACGAGCTGCAAGTCGATACTCCAAGTATCTCAAGGTCCCACGAAGATGTAACTCAAAGGACCACCTCGTCACAGGGGTCTCAACGGAACAGACGGCGCGTCGATCGGACACCCGGTCTGTTAGTTATTAGCCTTTTCATCCTAGGGGACCGGTTGGTTTCATGAGCAAACCAAACCCAGCCGTATCTCAACTGTACCCCGAGCTCTCATAGGGTATACTCATAGGGACCGTTTTTCTCAACGTGATCGTCAACGCCGCTGACAGTTCGTCAAACGGACGTCCTGTCTGAAAGATATCAGCATTTCAGTTCCAGGGGCCCAGTTGGATTTCGGGTGTGATCCAACCCGGCCACTACCAACTGTATCCAAAACTCGGGCGAAGGATGCCAAAAGTTCTGTATCGTCAACGGGAACTCAACGCCATAGACGGCGCGTCAATCGGACGCCCGGTCTGAGAGTTATTGGCTTTTTCGTCCCAGGGGCCCGGTTGGTTTTTAAGGCAAAACCAACCCGACCGTACTCCACTTGCGTCCAAACCTCTGGCGGAGTGAGCCAAAAGATCCGTCTCACTAAGAGGAAACTAACAAAGCTGACAGCACGTCAATCGAACGTCCGTAGCTCAAGATACGAGCGTTTCCGCTACGAGGGCCTGGTTGGTTTCGTGTACGAACCAACTCGGCCGAACCCAAATTATTCCGAAACCTTGACTGCGATAAACCGAAACGATCGTCTTGCTCCAAGGATTGTGTTTCCGCTGACGGCGAGTCGTTTGGAGGCACGTAGCTCATGTTACGGGCGTCTGAACGAAAGTCGTCTGAAGACGGGGGTCCGGGCCCGGGCCGACCCGGCCCAACCCCCCCTAGTTGGCCCGAACCGGGTTGGGTCCGACCTGGTTGGCCCGGCCCGGCCCGGCCAGGGCCGGTCCGGCTCGGCTCGGCCGAGCGGCCGAGCGGCCGACGCAGGGGAAAGCCGCTGACCCGCGTGACACCCCCGCGGCACCCGCGGGGTGTCGCCCTGGACACCCGCGGGGTGCCGCCGCCTCCGAATGCCGGCGCCGCCGCGCTGGCGACCCACGCCACCACCGGCTTCCGCGGGCCGCCGAAGTCGCTCCGGTGGCCCATTTTCCTTCCTGTCTGCGTCGTTGTTCCTCCCGGGTTCCATTCTTCACTGCGGAATCATCAAACATCCGTTGCGGCACGTTCCGTCGTCGCCCGCCAAATCCTAAAAACACGAAGAACGGCGGAGGGTTGTCGGGCCATGTTCATTGGACCCGCACCCTCCGCGTTAGATAAAAACAATGGGAGAAATTGTTCAACGCCTGAACCGACAATTTTAATAAAATAATGTTGTTCATTTGAAACTGGTTCTTTAATTTTTAAAGAACGTTCACCGGAATATAAAGAGGGGTATTTCAAAATTATAAAATCCCTACCTCGGAGTCATCGTGCTTGAGCGTTCTTCGCGAAATTGTTTGTCGCGGAAGAGGGGGGATCGTCGCGTCGTCGCGGGAAGGCGTCGAGTCGTCGCGGAACATGGCGTTGAGTAGGCGAACTCAATGCACCATGAAACAGCAGATTTAATTTTTAATTAATTAAATCTGTGTTTTGGTTAAGAACCACGAAGGAGATAAAAAGGAAGGTCCGAGACTCTTACCTCAAGCAGCCGATCGAAGACCCGTTGCGGAGGAAGAGACGTCGTAGAAGAACGTTGTCGGCG
The DNA here is from genome assembly GCA_963277665.1 of Viscum album. Classification (NCBI taxonomy): domain Eukaryota; kingdom Viridiplantae; phylum Streptophyta; class Magnoliopsida; order Santalales; family Viscaceae; genus Viscum; species Viscum album. The sequence continues at coordinate 388,020,835 of OY728155.1, forward strand.
TCGCGGATCACGGCGTCGCGTCGTCGATTTCCGGGTTCGGCGTTCATCGCATTCTTCGTGTTCTTCGCGTTCTTCACGAAGGAGGAAGAAGATAGAAGGATTCTGTCTCAATGAGAAATCCTCCAAAAAAAGATAGGTTGGTCTTATTTTATTATTATGCCAACACACGAAAGGGGGGGGGGGTAAGTAACGACCAATCAATTCGTTGAATTAATTCAACGAAATAAACAGCTCATTTAATTTATGAAAATAAACCGCCCAATTAAATGGTCTGTAAAGAAATTAAGAAAACGCGTCAGTTGACTTTCAAAATGACGGATTTCGCGGGTGCATTACTTAGGGGAAAGAAACGGCGGAGCTCGTGCAGGACCCACCTCACAAATATCCTACCAAGAGGGTATGATATTTCTGGATAGTATCCTACCCGGTTCAACTCAGTTTAAGCTGCTTTTAAGTGGCTTCAAGCGGCTTCAAGTGAAATGAAAAATAAAATTGTCGCACAATTTTATTATATTTCATAACTTAAAACCCAAAAATTAAAAACCACACCAGGGAAAACACAACTCCGGAAGAGGCGTTTCTAAGCAAATACCGGAGCTGCAATCCCATCGGTGCCCTCGAAATTCGATTCCGGGCACCGGTTCAAAAGATAGAAAAACCCGCACGTTCGTTCACTGAACGTACCCGAGCCAAACTTCAGAAAATGATTCCGGGCACACCGGGCCTCGGAATCAGGTGCCGTCAGAAGCTGCGCTCTTGTAAAATTCCAAAGAAAATTAAGAAAAAAATTTCCTTGAAATTTACCGGTCTTTAAATATTTGGTTGATATGAACTTAATAATATGGGATGTGTGGTAACATGGGTCTCAATTTACGGACTTCATGGATAGACTCGATGAGTTCTGTTTGGATCTATCTTATGTGCTGGGATCGATACTTTTTCTTTTCGAGTACAGGCTCTCTATGTAGAATTATTCTACTAATGAGTGAAATCAGATCCATAGGGGTGAAACCATTGATAGACTCATTGGAAATATGGTGAATCCATGCCTCGGGTGATACATGGTACCCTATGTGAGATACTTAGTATGGAATCAGAGTTTACCATACCATGAGTGATACGGTGGAAGTTATTAGGGGTTACCTTGTATATACTTAGTGGTAATGGCTATATAATTGTTTCTTGTTGCAACCCTAGGAATGTCATTATAGATCACATTTTTTGGGATCTGGTTTCCATTACTAGATTTTTATGGATAATTATATGGATTATTTGTTTTACCTAATGGTTTGGATGACATCCTCTCGGTGTGACCACCAATTTAATGTACATTATTTTGGTTAATACGCATTAGTTTCTTTAAATATATATTCAATTCTTGGAATCTTATCATTTCTATTATTCATGTTTATTTGGTTTACATATACATCTTAGTTTGAAGTAGGTAGAATTGTTTAGGTTCCCATTTAGAAAACTATACCAATATTTATTAATGTTTTTATTTATTTCCCTGTTTACATTTATAGTGGAAAACCATATGGTTTTTTAAAGTAAAAGAACTAGATTATATCTCACAGATTTCTCTAGCCACTAGCATTTGTGGTGGCCTATTGAGATTATAAATCACACCCTGCTCAGGAGGCCATTGCACTGAGGTTCCCATGATGTTCTACATGCTTTCATTTCTTTGATTAATTTCTTATGATGTTCTGTGAACTTGGGAGCTCAGGAACACATGACTGAGCTAGTACATAGGATTATTATGGAGATATTTGTAGGGATATTACAATTTTATTATATCGTACATGCCTATTTTATTTCCCTATGATTTAAATTATAGTATCATATGATATATATTCCTTGTTTCATAGTGTCATTAGCCACTTTTACTCAGTTATTATAATGTTTCTATATGGTTATATATTTATTATTTTTGTCTTTCCTGTTTTTTATTTATTTACATTGGTTATAATACTGTGTGACTCTGGCCATGATTGCATAGTCTGCCCACTACATCACCATTGGACCCTTATAACTAGTCATTAGCCTTTGGCATATGGGGAGGCATTCTTGAGGACATGTGGTGACTGGTCTGGCTCATAGTTTAGTGGTCTGTCTAGATAGGATGCTACAATAATGAACTAAAACTCAGTTATATTTTTTTAAATCATTTTCCTCCCACTTAATAAACATAATCTCTTAATGTAAGGAAGTCGATCAGTTTAGTGGATGAAATGACATACGATAGAGTTTGGTGCTCGAAGGTGTAACATTCATGGTCGAGGTGTTCCATCATCATTGATTATAAGAGGATTTGAAATTTAGTTTTCTATTAACATTAAATATTTAACAATCACAATGTAAAATAATATTATTCTAAGAGAGATATTTAATAATTAACCTATCAAACTGAATTCCGAAACCCGTGAGTATAATGGTGGAATCCATAAACCAAACCATAAAGTCCATGTTTTTTCTTTGTTAACTATGTTTTTTCATTTCATGTTAGTTTTTTTAAATCATTTATTTCATTTAAATTTTATTATTTTCAAAGAATAATAATAAAAAGAAAAAAAAATATATTTTAGATTATTTAGAAATTGTGATTTAAAAAACTATCAATCTCCTCACCTAAGGAACCCCAGTTATCTACTATATTTCAATAGAAATCATTTATAAATATGTTTTTCCAAAACCCATAATGGGTGTGAAATCAATTAACTATCCTTATTTGATATATTCTAGAATCTTAATCTATAAAAAATATATATCTGATGGAAACCCAATGTCCATTATCCATAGGCATTCAAATTTTTATCATTTAGAGTTGTTTCAACAACTATGACCTTTAATATAGTGGAATATACGTATATTTTGGATTAAAATGTAACCAAAGATGTGGTTTTGGTGCACAACATCATCCAATAGATTCATATGACTCTTATTAGTAAATACATTTTCAAATTGTATTTTAATAATACTATATTGGTGTATCTCTTTAAAGAGTCAATGTCAAATCAATGGAGGAAACTCATACTCCATATGTATAAACTATATAGGTGTTTTTCATAGAGGGTTCAGGTTATGGTTACTATACATTCAATGAAGTAAAATATGATATAAATTTTGAATGAATCCTTATTTCAGTAGAATCATTAATATCTTGTGTGAGTTAGGGGACATTATTAGTAGTGGACTCCAATTTATGTGGGATTTTGTTATATTTGGTTCCCTAGAACTATCATAAACATGATTTATTAAAAATATTTTTTTAAAAATATTAATAATGTTTTTATAACAACCTGATTATTTTTGTTCATTGCATAATATGTGACAATGTTCTATGTTTAAAAATCACATTGAAATGTTGTGATAGCTCCCTATTATGATGATAACCTAGATGTTAAATGACTCTATTTGTAACTATATGTTATATAGTTCAATGTTATCATTTGATGATATGAAAATTATATAACATAATTTGTTTAATGACCCATGGTACATTTAAAAACAATCAGATCATGTATGCCCTTTATAATCTTTACAGCATGAGATTAAGACAACATGAATCAATGTTAAAAAGTCCACTTTTATTTGTGTCATAGGATATTCCTATATATGAACATGTGTAATGATACATAGACAATAATATTATTTTCAATACTAATCATTATTCATATAAATTGATGAAACATAAAAAAATGACATTTTGATGGTTGCTAGATGTAGGTTACTATGGGTTTCATTAGTTATATTGCATTGATAAATAATTAAAGAACATATTTCAACCCTTTTTTCTTGTACTAAATCTCATATCTGAGTCCCATTGATTTGAATAAAACTTCCTAATTTATTCCATGTTCGTGACGTTGTTTTGAAAAGTTCATTAATAAAATGTTAAAGAATGAGGAATCAAGAACATTAGTTGACGACACCAACATGATACTATTTTCCAAAAATATATCAAGATAAAGAGATTTTATTTCACATTGTACATTCATAGGTGGTTTTATATAATTATGAAATTAATATTTTTCTCTATAGTTCCTTGGTATCTTACTAAATTATAAGGTTTGAAATTAGTTGTTATATAAAATTCCACTGATAAAGGGGCCTAATGGTTCACATAATAATTGTATTGAGAACCACACTTGAATTATATATGAATTTAAAAATATTAAAAACTATTATTCTCAAATAAGTTTATTGTAATTTTTACATGGATATCCACATTATCTTAACATATTTTCTTTAATAAATATTTAATGACTGTGTGAAGTGGTACAATACCCCCTAATAACCATAAACAATTAACCTGTAATGTATAAGTGACCCATATAAAATAGAATTTTAATTTTCTTGTTTATTTTATTCTATCACAAAAAATTATATGGTATCTCAAATTTATAAACATTTATTCTTTTCTATAATGTAATAAATGTATTTAAAATGGAATTGTTTTTCTGATAATTGATTCAAACCCCACCCCTCAATAATCCAAATATATAACTTGAAACATAGATTTTTATCATAAAATAAATTATCTCTCAATGAACATGTGTTAATGTTTTTCATATATATCATATCATATAAAGTATATGTCATGGAGTAAATGAATTTTATCAATAAGAAGTGAATTTCAATGTTTGATTGAAAAATAAATCGTCTATCAAAACTGATGATTGTGTATTACATATTATATTTTCAATTATATGTTCTTTACATCACTCAAAATATATTTAAAACACCCATAGTATGTTTAAATTTTACAATTATGTATTATTTTAAAACTAATGTTAATGAAATCGCTCACAATAGGTTGTTATCACCACTTTTTAAGATGTAATTAAAAAAGGTAATCGGTTTTAATAAATACAAATATATATCATAATATCTATATAGTATTAATGAATGTGATATGATGGTGGGAGAATCATAATTTGTACTATTCCTTCCTCATGTTAAATATATTTTAAAATCCATGGATAAATATTGGTAGGGATTATGTTTATAGGTAAAAAATTTACAAAAACATTTGTAAATATATGGATACTCTATATGAATAAAATATTTTAAATAATTTATTTTAATTATTTGAGAAAGATATGATATACATATGTTAGTGATTAAGTGTAGCATATAACTCTAGCTCATTATCTTGAGAAGATATTGATTCACACTAACCGTATATGACATCCCCACGAAACAAAAGAACTGAAATTAATTCCATATGAATAATAGAACAATGGAGGATGGATATTCCTTATGAAATAAAAAAACCTGAACAAAATATTAAAACCATATATATTATTTATTATTATGAAATAAAACTCATTAATAATTCTTTTCAAACTATAATATTTATTGACAATAAAACAAGAAACAACCACTAACCAAACCAAAAGAACATCAGGACCCAAAGATACCAAACTTTCATTATCCTAAGAATCAGTGTAACTAGCTCAAATATCCAACAAACCTTCCAATATCATGATGAATTTATATATAAATAACATACATTTTCATTCCTAATATCTAAAAATAATTATCCAATGATTAACTGATGTTCCCTAATTGATGTTGAGTATAAATTAATTATATAAATCCCAAATACTTTCCATCACACTCACACCACTAAGAGAATAACTATTTTGAACATTTCACAAAACAATTTAAAATAACTTAATATATATATATATAACAATAAATGAAAACAACATGAGAAAAAACCAAAAATGATCTTATTACCATCCATAAAAACATTTCATTCCCATTCCCATTATCACACACACACAAATCAACACACACAAGCTTAGTGTAGACACTGATGGTGGTACTTCATGGCCATATTCCATCCCACTTTGATGATGTTGCATCAGGACTAAACTACATCCCACATGGAATACACACTATCACAACTATTCAAAAATACCATAATAATTCATTTCACATAAAACAACACTTACTTTGAACCCATTTTACATTCATCAAAACAATTACATTATTTGAAAAACATCCCATCAAAGTTAAATGAAATATGGATTTAAAAAAACAATCCAATTTTCTATATTTCCATAACATGAACCAAAATTGTTTATTTTAAGAAATCACTTAACATTTTTATGGAAAAAGTAAGAAAAACCAAGTAATAAAACCAATTATTTTGAGTTCAATAATATGTTGATATGATAGTGAATCCACATAATACTCAATATGTGAAAACTAATATGGATGAAACTATTAAGTTCTAAATTGGGATTCATGGTCCCTTCCGTCCATTTGATCCAGTAATATTTCATAATGATTCACAACATGAAATATATATATCTTTATATGCGAGATTAGATATTATATCCATTTTTATGAGGAGATGGGTATATATAATAAAAAAATGAAAAGTAATAACTAATATTTTATTAAAGATCTCTAACACACTTTTAATCACCCAAATGTTTCTTCAAGATCAAAGGGAATCACCTCGGGATCCTAGGAGAAGAATCGAGTTCGAGAGAGAATAGGTGAATTATTGAGGTTACGTATCCATAAATTGAATTTAATTATATTATTCGAAGAATTAAATTTATTTCACATGGTTAGGTAATATGTTTTGAAAACCATGACCCAGCCATGTTCATGCTACTATACATCACTTGGGTACTCATACGATTAGGCTGTAGTATTTGACAAACTATACACCAAACATGTGATGCTAAAATATCAAGGCCAACCCAATGTAGGGTTAGAGAAAACACACACCAATTGTGTTTCGCCAACTATCTCCTACTGTAAGATTTCCCCTATCATGTACATGGTTTGGACAAGTTCTTCTCCAATCGGGTGCATATCTAGTGACTCCCAACATCTCCATGTATAGTTTTATTGAGAAACTTTTTTCTTTATTCTAATAGTGAACTAACCATGAACCTCAGAGAACACATTCAAAATAGTACAAATAAATATGAAAACACATAAAACATAAGAATGTTTTAACTAAATCCAAAATAAAAAATACAAGGGTAGTTTACTAGAACCATGGGAATAACATTCTTATCTCCATTTTTATTTCATTATTCATAAAGTGGGATCCTGAAACTATTTTGGATGATCTCATGATACAAATCCAAAATTTATATTTCATGTTCTTGTATCAATTCATATATCTGACCGTTCTTCAATACAACCCATATCAACCTGATGCATTTACCATGAAGTATATTTTTTTCTGTCAATAAACACAATAATTATAAGAATAAATTTAACATCAATTTTAAGATCAATATAGTCCATAGAAATCACATTTTATTGATCATGATGTTACAAATTCAATTGAAATACATAAAAAACATTATAATCAAAACACAATATTTGTAATGAATCCATATAATAATCTACATCACCAAGTCAATAAGGTATCTCAAAGATCCCATTGTATGTAGGAGAAAAATGTACATTAACTCCAAAATAATGATTCCCATGCCTTGAAAGGATTATCAATGAAACATTATCATCCACATTTTTTGATAGAGGTCATCAAAAATGATCTCAAAGTGGTTTATGTGGACTCAAAATCATATTTATCATCTCTATGACCATTTGAATATTCTATGTCATCACCCGGACATGTGTTCATCCAAGAAGTGTAGAATATTTAGATTCAATAGAACAAAGACAGTAACAATAAAGATGATCATACAATGCTCTGAAAGGATCCATATGAATAAAGACCTTATAATTTTTTTTTGAAAAATTAGCGAACATCATTTTCTCAACCCTTAATCCTCCAAAATCTATCTCGGAATCCATAAATATATATTGCAAAATTTGGATCATCTATTGTGATTTTCCATCTATTTAAGGATGAAACATTCTTCTCATTTTTCAATTGTTTATACTGTCTTATTATGGGAAACTATAAAATTGATATGCAAATATGGAGTACTTTTCATATACAATTGAAACTGGCATTCCATGTATCTTCATTACATCCCAAAGGTAGAGATTACACAATTAATCCACCATACTGGATTCATGAATATGGATGAAGTGAACTAATTCACAAGATTAAAAAACATAACCCATAGAGAATCAATTTTTCTAACCATTGTTTGAAGAGTTTTGTAAACATCCATAACTATTTTTTCTTATTGCTACATGGGAATAGGTAAAGAATGAAACATGCCTACTATTCATTGGATAACTTCCATGACCTACGAACATGTGAAGATTCTTGAGACAGACCCCATCACTTTACCCATAATGTCTACCCAAGAAAACTATTCTCTTGGTGCTTTATAAATCTTCTAGATACCATGATGAATAGACCATCTCAAATAGTTATTTGAAGAAATATTTTGTTTCAAATAATTAGAAGGAACTACAATATAATATCTAAAATAAAACAGAAATATCACATCCAGTGTCTGTCCATCAATGGTCTCTCCACCATTGAGTTTTCAACACATGGTTAGACATTCAGGATTGAATTTATAAGAATCCTCACCCTACTCATCAAAATAATGAATTGTAGAATTAAAAAAATGAGTCATCACCATTATTGTAAAAATATATATTGACATAAAAATTGGATAACATTAATATAAATCCTCCTCTTTTGACTCATTATATGACTTTATACACAATGAATAAGCTATGAAATTACCTTTACAGATCATATAAATCCACTATATTCATATATATAAAGATATTAGATCAATATACAATTCCTAAAATTAAAAAAAATATGTGAGAAAATATGTTTCATGCTATTATAATCCTCAATCCAAGAAAATTTCTCTCTGAAAAGATAATAATGAAATGTTTTCTGGAAATAACTAATGTATCCAATTCTAAACAAGGGTTGGGTAGTTTTTCTAATGCACCTATAATTTTCATAATCCATAAGAACTAACATGATATATCTACATGAGAACTCAACCCAACAATATCCCAGCGAATCAAAATAAATCACATACCCCTTTTTTGAATTTGTATGAATAAGGATGGATTCTAATGTCATATAACACCTGATCTCTAGAAATTATTTCTACCAATTAAAGCTCCATTAAAAAGAAAAAATATTCCATTTCAAAGCTTTAATCTATAAATAATGTCATGAATAAATGTGAATAAAGATTTGATAATATCCTATCAATATAGGGAGACTTCTTGTCTCCAAAACATTCATCTGTGTTTTCAAATGAAAAACATATTCTACCTTTTTAGTAACTACATGTATTCCTTACTCAGGGATTATGTTACCATGGAAACATAACAATTGAATTATGAAATGAAACTTATAAATTTTTTCATAATGATGATTTTTTCAAAATATGTCTACACAATATATACATTTTTTGTTCTTGATCTAACAAACACATAGAATAAATAAAAATGTAATTAAAAACCACAACAAAACATAGAAATGATTCTATATAAATATGTAATTCACCAATTCCATAAACATTTTTACACATTCGTATGACCAAAGGGAATAACCATGTATTCATAAAGACCATAATAACTACATAATTCAATTTTTAAGAGATCCCCATTCCAAAATCATAGTTGGTTACAACAAGATCATAAATAGATGTTAACAAATCTTGTAGATCCCATAAAAGTATAAAATAAATCATAAATTATGTAGAGGATATAGATTCATTATCATAACATGGTTGACATAATGATAATCTAGAAAACATTGAAGAGTCCCTTGTAACTACTTTAAAAAAATTAAATAGTGAAACCCATGGGGATATACTCAGAACAAAAAACCATTTCTTTCTAACTCATTAAATATGACTATAAAAACCATTAATTACATTGGTTACATCTTATTTGATAGAATTGAAATGGGAATGATCACCATTAGGATATCAATCAGTAATTCCACTTTACATTATTCTGGAAATAATGATTTTCTTTATAAATGCATCATGTAAATTTTAAATGATGGTTGTAAGATATCTATTAAATATTTTACTAACATATTCAAATGTAAACACTTCAAACTAGTAAGATATAGATCGATCCATCTCCACCAATGTTCCTTTTCAGGTTTCATTCACATCCTAATATCCATTAAAGAGGTTATTAATTAAATTAGATGGTGTGAAACTAACCTAACATGTATAATTCTAAATGAGGGCCTATAATGATGTCTACAAATCCATTAAAAATATAAATTCATAGATATCTATATCATAATTAGTGAAATCCCAAAAAAATCATCCACAAAAACATTATACACTTAAAGATCAACATTCTCAGTGGTATAGATGAGTTTGAAGTTCCAAAACCTCAGGTATAAATTTTAAATGTTAACCTATATAATCTACCAAATGAATAGAAATAATAGAATGAGACACGATAGTATCAAAAACATTATGATAGTATATTTCAAATAAAACATACCTCACACTATCGATGTATGTGATTGGTCCTCCATAACCATCTCCTTGGTGCCATAAATATGTATACTAGCTCATAATTCCCAGTTATTTCCCACTGAGATAAAATAACATGAGGATTCATGGGGTTTATAGAATCACCATGGATAACTGTATTTTTTGGATAAATATAATTATATTTATACTTTCTTAATAATGAATAAGAGGTATGATAATTATGACATTCATCTACAGCACTATAAATTGGATATGTACTATAATAACACAAGAGATATCCCATATGATTAATTTAGGATAACCTTGAGGTGGTCCCATAATGTTTCTATTAATATTATCAAGTGAAACATGCTGAAATAACTTATGATTACTCTTATTATATAGAGGAATGTTAACAAATAATCTTCTCTAATTATAAAATGCTTCACTAGAATGTATGTATGTGTCCCTCTTCCTCTTATTTCTATCAACTGAATTCCTACCTTTTCCTATGAAGATAAACATAATCCAACTATATTTATAGATATTTTTCATTCCACTACTAATATTCTATTTTCCATCTCTATATAATCCATAATAATTGGAAGATGTGCAATGGAGTGAATATCGTGTTGCTGTAAAAAAATAGAGATGGGTGAATTAAGTGGTCCACATGTAGTAAATTCGACTAAAAATAAATCTATATTTATAAACATATCATCGTACTCTATCAATGATATAATTGATGTTTCAGAATGATGAAATAAATTTTTATTTCAATCATGAGTTTGTGAATAATTATTCAACATACACCCATGTGATACATGGTCTACCCTAGCATGTACAAAAAAATCACACCAGTTTATTGAAGGATGTCCACCATATTGGTTTCTAACTAGAACTTAATCGTGGTTGGTGTAATATGGAAATTGAATATTTGATTCATCATATTTATCCATAATTCCTATTTTCAAGTTCACAATGTATCTGAATAATGGGAGGATTAAACTTTGGAATATGTTTGGAGTGATACACTTATCAGGGTTCATCATTCTAATTTTATTCATCAATATATTGAAAACCAATAATGATTATTTGGATATTTTGTGTTTCACCTATGGCTCACCTGAACCCCATTTTTAACGTCTTCTTAATGCTTTATTTTTTGGTTTTTCCCATTTCCATTTTCTACAACTGGAATAAACTGCAATTATTCATTATTCACTATAAAATGGATGCAATGGAAAATTAAAAAACCCCCTAATAAATATTAAAGAAAAATTCATTTAAAAAACCATCCATTATAAAAAAATTACATAAATAATGAAACACAATATGAACAATGAAATCCTTTTGATAATTTTTAGTAACATGGAATGTTATGAAATAGTCATCTTCTAAACCCATGAAGATGAGATGAAAATACACATAGAAGTTTCTTAGAAATGTTTTAATACCCAAACTACCAAGATAGCAAGAATTTCACCATAAAAAGGTAAAAATTTTCTTTTTATGCATTACATTTCAAGTAATAAAATTCATATAGCCTTCCTGATAGCCCAAGACACTAATGGAACAACCAACTCTGATACCATTTGTAAAATACTTCAAAAATATTTGAAATGAGAATAGATGATGTTGCTCTAACCTTAGGTGCCATCCATGCAATAGAAAAGGCTAGTAGTAAATCTGATTGGTTTAGAAGATCATATGGGAATTATTTTCTCATATGAAATACAAAAATCTAAAAATGAAAATTTGAAATATACAAACTAAAAATATGATGCATGAGTAAAAAATAAACACAAAAGTAAAATCATATAAATAAAAATATATGTATAAAAATGAATAAGAATCATAAATGATCATAACTATAAAGACAACATGGCCTAATCAAAATAATGTCACACCATTCTAATCATTACTCTAACTCATTGTAATATCCAACACCACCTTACATAGCTACAGTTTCAATATGAATTCGGAGATAAATTAGAAACCTTTCCCTTCCATGTGTATTGTAATTTGACATCATTAAAAGTTATAAAATTTACCAGAAGGGGGTGAATATATTCTAAATAAGTAATCCCTAGAGAATTTACAACATATTATTGTTGTACAAGAATAGGTTTGAATATTCTATATTAAACATTGAAAAAAAATTAAATACATTTTGAAAACTATAATTCAAAACAATGTAAAAACGCCATAAATGATCTCATTATCATACATCAATATATTTAATAATAATTCCCATGTTTATACACTCACACAACCACAAACACAAGGTTATTGTACACATTGATGGTTTTACTTCATTAACATACTCCATCCCACATTGCTGGTGGTTCTTCATACACATATCCTATAATACTTTAAACACAAACCAACCCAATTATTCTAAAATCCCATGAAAATAATTTTACATAAAAAAATATTCCCTTGATAAAATTTATTAAAATATTGTTATCACATTAAAATCATTCACAAATTTTATAACTATCATTTTAAAATTATACATATCGAGTTTTTCTAATAGCAATCTAATTTTCCATTTTTCAATATTATTAAAGAAAATGGTTTCCATTAATTATGCACAAAACATTTCTATGGAACATCCATGAAAACCTATATAATTAAACCAATTGTTAATGTTCTAGAAAATATACAGATATGATGTTTCCCCTACTTCTCAATAGATTATGAAAATATGGAATGGTGCTAAGAACTTCTAGACCTAGGTACACAACACTTTGAATTTAATAAATCTATCAATTCCACATCATGATTCACATACTAGTACATAGATCTATCATTACTATATTTGATATATGAAATCAGTATAGGGAGATTAGGGTGTTATATCTAAGAAAAACATGGAAATCCACTGATTATGGATCTCCAATACACTTTTATTCACCAAAAAATTAATTAAATTTAAATGAAATACTATTCGGATCCTAATAGAGGAAGAGTGTATGTGAGACAGAATGAGTTTGGGAATAATGAGTATTATGTGGGAATAATATTAATTTAAAAATAATTTTTAAAAATTAAATTTCATTCACATGATTTGGTCACATGGTTTTAAAAACTTTTTTCCAACTAGGTGCATAAATATGGACATCATCGTGTTAATTGCATGGTTAGGATAAATGGTTTTAAAAATTATGTGCCAACCAAGTGATGATACTATATCAATTTAAACCTCATGTGTCATTGGACCACACAGTTTGACAAACCTTGTGCCAATACCTCCCAAAGTTGGTTTTCATGGTTTGAAAAAAAAAATTAACAACTATGCTTCTTCCAATTTCTCCACCAACAAACATTACCGTGCCATTTACGTGGTTTTTAAAAATCATTATATAACTATGAACATGAATAGGGTCTCTTAAAATCACCTTTAATTGTAACCTTGATATAGTGCATGGTTTCTACTACAAATTATAAAATCATTAACCTCTCAAAACAATTTTAAAACAATTCAAAACATTATGGAAACTCTAAAACTAAACCCAAGATTTAACTAACATTGAAACACACAATATATTTGTGATGTACAAAAAGTAGATGTTTCTATGTAAAACCTTATTTTTCTTTTTCAGTACACCATTACTCATAATTTGTTTCTCTTATATTTTGAATTTATAGAATAAACTTTGATATTTTCTACCTATTGAAATTTTACGCATAATGTATTTGTTTCCGACAAGATTCCATTAAAAGAAACAATCCCTGAATTTTTAACACATTGTGTAATATTAATTCATGTCATTTAATATATAAAATATTGTTTTAAATTAAAATGAGATGTTTTTTATCATTTGTGAGGATTATTTATTACACGACGTGTAATGGGATTACATACCATGAAAATATCACAAGATGTTGTTTATTGGGTGTTTTAAAAATCTTTTTAATTTCATTAAACTATGAAACCCTCCCATTTTTACCAAGACCTCACGCTAGGTGATTTTTTAGATATCTTCTCCTTTTCGATTGTTCATTAAAAAATCAGTCCTCAAGGTTGTTGAATTGCACCTCATCAGATAATTTTTCCATTAGGTTCACCTTTACTTTGGTTTTAGCCATCATATTAGATACATTTATGGTTCATATTTATTAGAAAATAATGTTTCTTATTGATCATTTTTAGTCCCATATCATTCCTTGTCTTTTTAAGGTCGATCACTTTATTCTCAATCATCATTGTCGAAGGTTCCCAGGATTGTACTATTTGAGGTAAGTGTTTTGATAAAAGTGGTTAATTTTCAGAATTTAATATCACTATTGACAAATTCATTTAGTTTGATCATAAAATTATAGTGATTTAATTGTTCAAGGTATTTCTTGGAATGTAAATGGTTTTTAAATGGGGTTTTCATTAAAAAAAGTTTACACACCATTATTTTGATTTAATGATGGGGTTGTGATTGTGATATAGAAATGGGGTTTAAAACACTGATGATGGTGGTCGTGGCTTTGAATTTTTTTTAAAAAATATTGATCATGATCTTGAATTTAATTATTGAAAATTAGAACACTAGGGTCCCTTAGTGTGTTGATAAATAGACATGGGTAGCCTTAGTGTGTGTGGAACAACATGGAGTTAACCTTTGGGATATCAATGGACTATCATAGGACTCGATTTTTCTTTGATCCAACATTATGTATTTTTATGATCCTTAATGTATAGTACGTATTCACATAGTTTGGGGGCCAATACATAGTTTTTTTACATATGGTTTATTTATTGTACAATGGGATTTTATAATGGATTGTTTCTTACAAGTTTATAAATGAGGTTGTATCAAATGGAATCACATAATTGAATTTCCTGAATTTGTGATTAATTGACTACCTTATAAAGCATAGATATTATTTCCTATTTTATCACTTCTACTTTTAATATTTTTAGTTTGATAATAATAAATTTTAATGAAAAACATAGTGATAACGTTTTACAAATAGATTAGAGTTAGGAAGATTTTTATAATTTTTTTTGAAAAGATATAATTATTTCATTCTAGATATTTGACCTTGTATAGACTATATGGTGGAATCCTTTTGGGATTTTTTCTCACAAACTACATTTTCCGTGGAGTGGTTTTATATGTTTTATTATTGGATACATCTTAAGGGAAGGGAATCATGTATCATTTCAGCTTCTCATTTCATATTTTATTCATTATATTGTAGTTTGGAGGTGACTATTAGTAACATAGAGACATAATGTCTTTATCTTGTTACAATTTTGGTTTTATCTTGTGAGTATTTGATTATATATACATTGATTGTAACTCTATTATTCCTCTTTTACTCGAGTTTTATGTATATTTTTGGTATTTTTGGTGGCAAAATTTGGGAAGAAAAAGAAAAAATGGAAAACTTTAGGATCTACCTCATGAAGCCCGTTCGTAGAGCCCCTGTAGCCCCGCGGCCTGTGCCCAGCTCCCCCTTCACACAGCTCCCATAGATCAAGGATGCGAGATGTTCAATGAACCGATTTGACATTTGTGAAGCCACTGTGGTGTAAGGACGTGGGATGCTCCACGAACCCCTTTGATGTTTGTGAACCCTCCGCAGATCAAGAAGGTTGGATTCTCCCCAAACCCCTTTGATGTTCATGTACTCGTTGTGGAGAAATCTTTGTCTTCATGCCGAGCGATCTCTACTTTGTGGCACCTCTTGCCTATGAATATTGGTCTCCCCTCATGCCCAAAGAACAGATCCTCTAATCATTCTCCTTCTTAGCTCCCAAATAGAAAACCTATATTTTCTCTACGAACCATGATCTCTTCATGGTACTTCTACATTGCGAAGTGCCTCCCCCTATGCATGAATTTTTCCCCTATTCAAGGAGGGATGCCATTCACGGAACCCACATGACTCTAATAAGAAATTTGTTCCCCAAGGGGAATCATGTCTTTAAGGAGCACTTATGCTTTGCGAATTACACTCCATGCACATGTGACCCACATGCTAAGACACATTCATTGTGCTTTATGAAGCACATTGCTTCACAATTCTATTCTTCACAATGCACCCTTGCATCACGCAACACTTCTCCTTGAATGCCTTTCCACTTCACGACAAACCTTGCATATGCACTTATTCCGTATCTGTTGTCTAGGACCCCCACTCCGCGAAGCATACCCCTTCACGAATCTATTCCACCAATGGACCACTAGATTTTCACACGATCCTTTCACGTGAAAACCTTTTCTCCGCAACCCCATTTTCGGTACCACCATCCATGATCGTAGGAAGTGATTTCACGGTCCCTTGGGTGCAGATCCATGTTGTGTGTCATAGCCTCCTGCTTCTTCGCATACGCATGATAATGGCTATTGATTAATCGCATATCCATGCTAACGTGGCCCACTCAATAAAATCACTCCGTAAAAACCCTTCACTATGACATTGCAGATTCCTTACCTTTCCCAAGGGATGAGAGGTATTAATTATGTAAGTCCTAAAGGGTGCAAAGTGAACCCACCTCGTCTGAGCTGCAGGACATTAAAATGCCAAGCATCGTTGTCCTCATCACATGACGTTATATTGTGTCCCCACCTTGTGCATCATCCACGGGGTACCCCGTCTCAGACATTCTCTACTCCAACTAGTCTTTATGGGAGGGAGATCATTTCTCACATGGAAGGAGATCTTCTTTATCTGTGTGTTATATGTCCTTGGGGAATAGGAAACCACCTTGAGTAAGCCTATATCCTTTCTTGGAGGAGGTAGTACCCTTACTCCTCATTTATTCTTATGTTCCAAGGACAACGGGGAACTAGGACCTTAATTATCCTGTTCGTCTCCATTTGCGGTTTGTCACCACCTAGGACTCCACCTAGAGTAATTCTCAATATCCATTTCCCTAGGTCGATAACCATAAGTAAGACCATGTTTCCTCATTGGGATACTAACTAGGCATAAGCCAATGTTTCCTCTTTGGGCTAAGAACCCTAAGTAAGCCCATGTTTCCACATTGGGCCACTTACCACATGTAATCCCTACTCCACTTCCGACAGACGCACCTTTCACTATGTGATCTTCATGCCTTTTTCCTATTGTTTCTCACACCGATCATGACTCACGTGGGATTAGAGTAAGCATTGACTATGACATCCTCTCTAGGAAGCCTAGAGTGTAAGCCCCAAACCAACCGGAACTATATGGACTTTGATCCTTAACATGGCAAGGTACGTAGGAATCCTCCCTGAGGTTCATGCCCAACACCCATTGGTCCTAACCATCTTCACGTCGGTGTACCAATAATCCTTCTTGAATCACGTGCACACTAATCCCTACCATGGAAAGGTATATAGGAAGTATCCTTGGGGTTCAGGGAAAACACCCATTGGTCCCAACCATCTTCATGTCGGTGAACCAACACCTGTCCCAAACAATTGTGACATTGATATTTTCCAAGGAAAGGTGCGTAAGAATCCTCCAATAGGTTCAAACCGGACAACCATTGGTTTTGACCTGCTTCACATCAGTTTCCACCATCTGAACTATGTGGACATTGATCCTTGCCAAGGAAAGGTACATAGTAAGTCTCCATGAGATTCAAGCCCAACACTCACTGGTCTCAACCATCTTCAATTTAGTTCAAAAAACAATCTCGACCACTTCACATTGGTCCACCCTCGTCTTGCATGATTGGAAAATATACCCCCCCCCCTTGTCCTAAAAGACGCTAAACTATACCAATTTGAACTATGTGGGATTTGATCATTTCCAAGGCAATGTACGTAGGATTCCTCCATAAGGTTCCACCCCATTCAGCCATGATTCATTGTCAACCACATTCAATGGTAATCCATTGTCAACCCCATTCAGCAGTAATCCGTTGTCACCCCCATTTAGTGATAAGCCTTTGTCAACCCCATTCAGCGGTAAGCCATTGTCAACCCCATTCAGCAGTAAGCTATTGTCAACAACATTCAGTAGTACTCCATTGTTAACCCCATTCGAAGATAAGCCGTTGATGTCCCTCAATCGACGATAAGCTGTTGAAGTCCCCAATTGATGGTAAGCCATCATCAAGTGAAATATGAGGACATTGATTCCCTGTCACAGGGATACATGGGAGGACTATTCGAGGCTCAATCCCAACATCACAATATCCCTCAAGTTCATTTCATCTCATTCTCCATCCACTTAACTTAACCAACCATTATCCAACTTGATTTTAACCCAGGCCACGACATCCCAGTGGGATCATGAAACCACATTCCTCATTTTATTTATCAACAATAGGGTATCTAAACATGTTATATCCCCAACATCAGGGTTACCCACAGGGTTTGTATCAATCTGATCAACTCTAGATAGTGTTCTAATCAGTTTGATCCATCTCTGATAGACATTAAACTCATGGAATACCCTTTGTAAAACATGGAAAGTTAAGGAAACCATCATATACATTATTATGGCATATAATTCTCCGCATTAGTTGTGGGATTCTTCGGCCATTTGCACCCTCTATATGCCTGATAATAAGTTGAAGAAACCCAGAAACGATAGTGTTCCAGTATCCAGACACAACAATGATGTCCAACGTGACTACTCCCTTGAACTAATGATTCTGCCCTAATCGAACCCCATGGAATGTCGCGAAAGAATTAGTGTAATTAACCATCATCAATGAAGATATGGAATTTGGAAGAGTTTCGCAAACATTGGCATAGTCTATAAGGGATACTCGGATGATGTAACATGTTCCGTGGAGGAATCCATGAAAGGAAGAACCAAAATCCCATCATCTCATTTCGATCAAGGAGAAAAAATCCCTGAATATGCGATAGATGTTGCCTGACTTTGGATAGAGGGAAATCATGAATGTGGGGTAATAGTTGTGCGACCTCCATAGACGGATGTGCACGCCCCAGCAAAAGAGTCGAAAATAGAAATGGTGAACCCAACATGAATGTGTTCTCCAAAATGTAGAGATTAGTAGTGTTCAAGACATCAGTGGATTAGTGTGTCTCAACCGCTACTGTGATGGCTTCCACACCTACAACTGCTGGGGGCCCATGCCCCATCTCCCCTTCAAAATTCGTACAATGAAGGTTGATAAGAAATCTATCATGACGATTCAAGGAGGAGGGGGTTATCCAGACTCGAGATATGCCCTCTAGGATTTAGGGGTGTCTACGCCTCATTGCCACCAACACCCCCAAGGGCCACGCAGGGAGCTACTACTCCCCACCCCAATGTATAATCATTGAGGAGCCTATCCTCAGAACATCTCGACGACTCCATCCCCTACGCTGATGAGGTAGGGGTGATTAGACCAGCCTGGCCGAGTTCCCATTCCAGGGGCCGCCACTAGGCCTCACCAGTTCCATCACACAATCCCACGGGCTGAAGAGCAAATAAGCTATGTTCTTGCACCACCGGCCCTAGACCGGCTGACCCGATGCTAGGGTTGGGCATAGGCTGAGGAGAACGCCTTCCAAGGGGGGCTCAACATCAACAAATACTATGGATCAGGCCATCACAAATGTGTATCATTATCCCTTTTTGTACACAGTGCATGGAAAATTATATACCTTGTTCGAATCAAGGCCCCAACTACCCCATGGGCATGCTGGGCTGACCCTCTCGGTTGCCGACATAGGGAGCACCCACCGTGGACCGACCCATGGCAGCGGCACCCAGTACGGAGGTCTTCCCCGTTACACCACCATAGATAGCGTGGGTCCTCCCCACTTCCATGATCAGCATGCTTGTCCTCCCTAGGATACCTTAAATCTAAAAGAGGGCCCTCCCCATGGTAGTGAAACTCAGTACAGAAGCCACTCCCGCAGTCATTACATTGGGAATGTGGTCATTCATCTGACCATGGATCACCGATATGAACATATTGGGACTCCTGAAAATCTCCAGTATGGGGGGCTTCCCCATGTCCATCCAGTAGCTGGTGAAGGTCCTCATCACCTTAGCAATTAGCTAGAGGAGTGAAGGTCAGCTTCGCTTCACCAGCACTCAGCACAGAGGACCTACCCCTCTTCAGCCTGACCAGTATGAGGACCCTCCTCACGCTGACGCTACCAGGGGAAGCTAGCATGAATGTTATACCGATGCTTCTATTAGCTATAGCAGAGGTCCCACCCTCTCTAGCATTTCCTACGAAGGTTCCCTCTGCACATTAGTCAGTGGACACAGAGGTCATCCCCTTGTTCCATTTGAAATCTCTCCAAGTTCTCCTCAAACCCCATCTCACTCAAGGGGATTTCCACCCCTCCCCATCACCAGTATGACCAATGGACCTCATTGTTCCATAAATAAACCCTATCCCGAATAACCATCTTGGGGTAGTTGGGAGGGTCGTATCCACCATAAATAGAACGCCAAGACTATTCAGACTGAGATAAAATAATTTTTCTACTCAGATTCAGAGGCGGAATACGATTCAGCGATAGAACCCTCACCTAGATCCATCGTATCAAGGGACAGGGCAGGAACAAGATTCATTTTCCTCATAATTTTAAAATGGTATGTCCATTATATTCATTCCTACCTCCGAAGGTATATCTAGGAGGACTATGACTTGGTGACTCCATAGGTCATGGTCGTTCAATCATCACCATCATCACCAGAAGCACTCTCTACCTCAACTAGAGATCACAGAGAGATATTGTAGGGATCAATGGTTGATGAGCAGAAGAATAACCCATCACTAGCTGCAGTAGTCCTTGAACTAGAAACTGTCATTTCCAACATATCTTACATTGATGTGTTGGCTAAGTCACTACAATCTTCGGAGGATTTCCCAAGATGTGGTGTCTTGTCAGCTCGCTTGCCGTATTCTCCACCAGTCCGCCTTCCATCTCAGCGGTCTGAACTAGTACCAATACTAGTTCCCCAACAAACTCTTGTAGATGAGTGGGGAAATGAATGTCCAGACCCTAAATCTAGACCAAGGAGCTTGTGGGATATCCCCGTAGTGGACCATTTCCCCTGGATGTTCTATCCAATTACAAAGACAAATTTTTGGGCACCAGAAGCGCTAAACCAGGAGGAGGTTGGATTATTTTTGTAGACCCTCTAGGAGACTCATTTCTCCCTTCAGTATCGACGAGTGACCTACCACAAGAGTTAAGTCACACTTCAAAGATATTGAACAAGAATGTTTTTTGGTCAATTTGGCCACACTCCCTATGGCCCAGCGCCCTGAGTCACCAGGCCTCTATAAGATCCTCCAACAATGATGTGTCCAGAGCATTAAAGATCTCCATATGATAATCAAGGAGTCTTCTCCCCAGGATCAAATTTTTGGTTGGGGGAAGTATGCATCCCTCCATTTTAGTTCCATCTGATGCCAACCGGATTTTCTAGGGGACATAGAGGATATGTGTAAAGACCCGTAAAATTCATGAGAAATTTTTTCTTAATTTTCTTTTGGATTTTACAAGAACGCAGTTTCTGACGACATTTGATTCTGAGGCCTGGTGTGCCCGGAATTTCTATCTGAAGTTTAGCTTGGGTACATTCAGTGAATGAATGAGCGGGAATTCCTATCTTTTGAACCAGTGCTCGGAATCGAATTCTGAGGGCACCGATGGAACCCCAACCCCAGTAATTTCTTAGGAACGCCTTTTCTAGAGTTGCATTTTCTCGTTATGAATTGTTTAATTTTGTGGATTAAGTGTTAGTGAATTAAAATTTTCTTTAAGAATTTTATTTCTCTTCTCCATGAGTTAGAACCTAAGTGTAAGAGTTAGGTTGGGGCCCACTGTTTGTTAGTTTTTCTTGAGTGGATTAAAGATGAGGTGGGTCCCACACGAGCCCCCACCTTTTCAAATCCTTTAACTCCCTAACTCCTCTTAACCCCCCACTTAAGTTGTGTAAATCTTATAACTTTTTAACTTCCCATTAATTGGGTGACTTTACCTCTCCCCTCTTTAAGTATGCCAACACCCAATTCAATTATTTAATTTACGTTTTGAATTTTTGAATTGTGGCATAAGTTAATAAAATAAGGGTGAGCCTTACTTTATTTTGGTTGGATGTTGTGTATGGACAATTGTGGAGAGAGCTCTACATCTTCATCACGAAGAACACCAAGACTTCGAAGAAGAACGTGAAGAACGAATCAGTCTCCGACGAAGAACATCGTCACATCTTTCTTTTGAAGAACGACGACCCGCCATCCCTCATTCTTATTCCCATGTCAAAGGAAGGGAGACGTTGTTCCACCTCGGACAATCTCCGTCTTCGTCTACGAATCCTCTTCCGTGCCACCGACCCGCGACGCGACGTCTTTTCCTCTGCGACAGAAACCTCATTCAAGCCACGCTCGAGGTAGGGGTTAATTATTTATTTTCGTTCGTGAATTCTACTTTGTCGTCCTTCGGGAATTTACGACCAGTTGCTATCGATTAACGAGATGGGGCCAGACCGCACAAACATGGCCGACCATCCTCTATTATTGATTTTGTTTCTAATATGGTTGGAACGGAATGGCGTGGTGTCGTCGCACCATGTGGGAATCGTACCGAAAGTAATGTGTGGCATCGTTGCGCCGCGCCGTGAAGTTGAACAAGGACGTGACACTGTCACGCCGCGTCGATGAGAACCAAAGATACCGCAGCCAGAGCGAGGCCACGGCGGAGGGGCGCAGTGCCATCGCACCGCACCGGACGAACCAGGCCGCGGGCGGTTCCGGGCCGCGGCGGAGTAGGGTGACCGGCGGCCGGTTCCGGGCCGCCGGTGTCGGCGAAGGAGGAAGGACCGGTCGGAAAAAAGTGAAACCAGGGGAATTAATTCCCCCGGCCGGCCAGCACATAACGGCCCCCATATAATGGGGGGTCGCGGTTACACCAGGGGGCAGGTGCCCCCCCCCCTTGCCAAATGGCTCGGCCGGTTGGCCAAGCACCTGGACAGCGCGCTGGGCGCGCTGCGCCCAGGACGGGCCGGGCCGGACCCGGACCCGGTTCGGGTCGACCCGGTTCGGGTCGACCTCGGGGGTATTGGGCCGGGTCGGACCGGGCCCGAACCCCTTAATACCGAACGTTTTTCGGTCGGACTCCCATAACTTTTGCTACGGGTCTCCGATCGACGCACCTTCAATTGAA
Organism: Viscum album; assembly: GCA_963277665.1. Classification (NCBI taxonomy): domain Eukaryota; kingdom Viridiplantae; phylum Streptophyta; class Magnoliopsida; order Santalales; family Viscaceae; genus Viscum; species Viscum album. Next base: position 388,044,314 of record OY728155.1, read on the forward strand.
ATGTGATCCTTGGATCGAGACGGTCGTTTCGGTATATCACATTCAAGGTTTCGGAATACATTGAGTTCGATCGGGTTGGTTCGTACATGAAACCAACCGGGCCCTCGGAGCGGAAACGCTCATATCTTATGCTTCGGACGTCCGATTGACGTTCCGTCGACATTGTTGGATTCCTCTAAGTTATACGGATCTTTTGGCTTACTCCGCTCGATGTTTAGATACCGTCGGAGTGCAGTTGGGTTGGTTCGCTCACGAAACCAACCGGGCCCCTGGAACGAAAAAGACAATAACTCAAAGACCGGGCGTCTGATTGACGCGACGTATGTCTCATTGAATTACTCATGATGGGATAGAACTTTTTGCATACTTCGCCTAAGTTTTAGTTGTAGTTGGATAGTGTCCGGGTTGGATCATACCTGAAATCCAACCGGGCCCCTGGAATGGAAAAGTTGATATCTTTCAGACTGGACGTCCGTTTGACGAACCGTCAGCAGTGTTGTTGATCACGTTGAGAAACAGTCCCTATGAGTATACCCTATGAGAGTTCGGGGTACAGTTGAGATATGTCCGGGTTGGTTCGCTCACGAAACCAACAGGGCTCCTAGGACGAAAAGGCTAATAACTCACAGACCGGGCGTCCGATTGACGCGCCGTGTGTTGCGTTGAGACCCCTATGACGAGGAGTTCCTTTGAGATACTTCTTTGTGGGACTTTGAGATACTTGGAGTATCGACCTGTAGCTCGTGGAGCGGACCCTCCCAGAGACGAGCGTACGGAGTACAGACACCGTGTAGCCGGCTAAGACCTGACGACTGCTTGACCGACTCGACTTGGAGTGAGTCGACTAGCCCAGTGGACGGAGCGCCCGGTATTTGGCGACTGACCTATGGCAGACGGAGCGCCTGGTAGTTGGCCGGAGACCCACGGTACTCGAAAGGAGGAGTACCTCTGTAGGCTATTTGGGGGAGCGCTCGGTATTTGGCGACAGAGCCACAGCGGACGGAGCACCTGGTAGTTGGTCGCAGACCTGCGGTACTCGATAGGAGGAGTAACTTAGCAGTCTTAGGTTAGTGAGCAGTACCTCAGAGTCGTGACATGACCACTGTACACTCCAAAGACAGAGCTCTTCACTAGTCACAGTTTCGATAATGAAAATCCTGGTTTGAGCTGAGTCTATGACCTTTGTGTTTCCTCATGATTGAGATGGGTTACTTGATAACTTAGGTATATGTATGGGCATATACCTAAGTAGAGGTTATCTGTTGAGATCTTCTTTGTGGTTATCCTTGTTGGTTTTAGTGAGACCTTGAGGGTCTCGGGGTCCCTACTGAGTATCGTTATACTCACCCCTCCATGGTCTTTGCCCGCACCTCGTTGTGTTGGTTGCAGATGACGGGAAATGCTGACGGAGGATGAGTGTTCAAGGACTGGATGGTACCCGGAGGTGGAATACACGACGAGTCAGTACCCAGAGGTGGACCACACGACGAGTCAGTATATGTAGGTGGACTTCACGGTGAGATGACACTCGAAGGAGGTTGACAGGCGAGAGCGTTGTGGAGGCTATCTGTACCTACCCTTCAGGTAGGATCCGTGGTGGATGATCCAGGAGCTACGCCATCTGTACCTACCCTTCAGGTAGGATCTGAGGAGGACGACCCAGGAGCTGCTTCCGTCCTTCCAGCTGTTGTCTTTTTCTGTCATACTTTGTTCAACTGTAGTTGTACTTTCATTAGGGTTTGTATTCTGTCCCATTTACCTTTCATCTCTTCTCTTTGTACTCAGTGTTTTACTTCCTCTTGTACTCTGTGGTGTTTTTTTTACTTTTATAAAGGCAATCCCTTCCCAGTTATCGGGATTTACACCTTTGGTGCTAGTCTCCAGCCCCTGGAATATGGAAGGCGGGCTTGGGGTAGTCACGACATGGGCCCCGAGGACGGGTCATGACAATATGACTCCAAGTAGGGTCATTGTTAACATGGATGACCTATCAAAGGAATAGAATGAGTTGAAGCTCCTTGATGGGGACTTACCCCCTGAGAGAGTGTCATAGCTATTAGATCTGTTGGTAAGGGTCACTCTCCAGCAAATAAATCTATTGGGTCTTCCCAGGCCCATCGAGGCACTAGTCCTCAACCTGAATCCCAAAAAGGGAAAGGAACTCCTCAGAGCCATCAAGACGTCCAACCCATCTCGGTCATTGCATATGGAGGAAAATGACCCAAAAAATCCGCGTTGCATCAGAAAGTAACTGGAATGAAAAATTTGGTTGATGACCTCCTTGCTGAATGCACTGTGGAGCAATGACACAACTATGGAGATCCTAGGTCAGGGTATCAGGGGCAGGCACAACATCCCCTTGGAGAACTACCCCCGGTGACCCTGACCATCATACCCACGAAGATAGAGTTGAGGATGGAAGCTATAGTATGATGGTGCAGTATGTATTTACAAATCCTCCATAACGGCGTGAAAATCCTAGGGACCCATCACAGGTTCCCCCAACTGCTCCACAGGTCATCCCACCAGCTGCTCTATGCACCGCTGGGCTTCCTTATCGTGTTGGATAAATCCCAATGTGTTGGTGGTCATGGATCCCTGCCAATACAGGAATCCCCACCCAGATGATCCAATGGATCCACTCATCACCCACCATGAAGCATTAGTAACTCAACAGCTGGAAATCCCGCCTGATGGCAAGCCATGTCCGAAATGGGTGGATGATATTCCAGAAACCCTGGGTTTCGTAAATCACACATTCTCTCCCATCAAAGGGATTTAGGACCCGCTTCAGCACATATGCCACTTTATCTCAAGGTGTGGACCCATGTTCGGAACTCCAGTGTAGTAGGAAGCCGCCAAACTCCAGTGTTTCGTATAGACATAGGACGGGCCAGCGTTTTTTGGGTACATGTATCTCCCCATCGGATCAGCAGCCGGTTGGGAAGACCTCCATAGGCAATTTCTTTACCATTTCAGTTCCACCACTAGGAATACAAGTATTTCTGACCTCTTCAATTGCAAGAAGAGGCCTGATGAGCACACCGCAGGCTTTGTCACCCGATGTAAAGTGATAAAATACTCTCTTGACATGCTTCTAAAACATGAGAAATTGTTGATGATGTGCGTAGGGAGTTTCAAGAAGGAATTGGTCCCTTCTTTGATCACCCAGAACTACCCTGGGGGGTTTTGAGACTTCTCTGATAATACCCAGAGCCAAAAGGAATCCTTATATCAGGCTAAAATGGCAAGCTGGTTTCCTCCTTCAATCCCCACGAGAAGGGTCGTCGGGGCCGAGCTCGTCTATGTGGCTCAAATAGAGGCCCAAATGCAACTAGATTTGTTACTAGTGGATCCAACTATACATCCATACAGATTCCCTCTACCTAAGGTGTAGCCTCTATCCCAGCAGCTCCCACCTCAGAATCGGTATGTGCCCTCAGGCAATGCGCCGCCACCGCCTATGTGAGATAACTAAGATCCACCTCATCAGATGTCCCCTACAGCCATACATCAGGGTCAGGCTCCAAGGGCCCCCTTCCCAGACAGGAGGAACTGGACCTACTCATTCAGCAAGGTACAAGTCCCTGGTCATTTATGAAGTTCCCTAGAGCAGGAGATTGTATGTTTTCTTGAGTGAAAGAGGCCAAAAGAGGTGAACCTCACATATCGCCCTAATTACTACCCATACCACGAGATCCTGGAGAACAACCTAAAATAGTTCAATGTGTTTAAATACTAGTTTCTAGACCAGGTGGATAACAACATAATCTATTTGGGCCCAGATCCAACACATTTGGCATGTGTCTTCATGAGGCCAGACAACAAGAGCGACAGTGAATGTGAATGGAATCAAGTTTCTAACAGCAGGTCCCAAAATTATGATGATTGGATGGCTTGTAAAATAGTATCTCGCACCCATGGTGTTATCCATGCATGCTTGAAATGCCTAGAGAATTTAGAATCTGCATAAACTACTTCGACATCATCGTCTCAATTGCCCTCTTCCCAGAAGAGCAAACAGCTGCAGTATAAGGGAATGAAAAGTCCCACGCCAATGTGATCGTCATCCCCTACTCTCGGTGACTTCATGCCCACGAAGATGGTGATCCATCCCAGAATATTTCAGGTTGTGGATGACTCTTTGAATTACGGTCAAGGGTATGCTTTGGTTAATAGTCTAGAGCTGGTAAATTGTTACATGATTCATGATGATTGGGAGTGCCAGGAAGATCCTCCCAACATCCCTATCCCTCATCCGTGTCAATAGAGAAAAGGAAATATGGGTTGTTAGAGTGCCTTAGTCAGTAATGCTTTATAGGATAAAGAAGTGACTAAATCAAGGCATCATGACTGGGGAACAACTCAGTATACACATCCCTCTCATTTGGTGACATAAGGTCCACCTTCACCACCGTTCATGTTGTTGGATTAGGAAGATCCACCTCGACCACGCCGTAACCAGCCACACTTTTCCACAGGCCAGTCTCAGTCATCTATCCCTCATATGGTAGTCACTCCTCAGGCTTTGACATGTGAGCAACTAGATATTCCTATCACTAATCATTCATCGACCTAGTTGGTAGGGCCCACCATACCTACAGTTATAGAGAGTCCTCGTGTAATCAGAATTTTACGCCTTCCATGGAAGTATGCTATTCTCAAACATCATGCCATGATTCCAGCAAATCTCTCCATCTTGGAGGCCCTTTTCCTATAATCAGATATGCATGAGGCCGTCAGCGAGGCTTTAAGTAGCCCCCCCCCCCCCCCCCCCCAGTTTTAGACGGAGTTAGTAGTCGCAGAAGCATTTCATGCTGAGGCGGTCGAGAATGCCGAATTCTAGGCCATTATCTCATTCTCTGGAGAAGATGAAGGCTCTCTCGTATAGGGTTACATTTCCCCACTGTACATCACCGGCTAGTTCAATGTCATGTTGTTTTTTCCCTGTCATGTCGACACGGGCTCTGGAATTATCCTAATCCTAACTCGAACACTAAAAAAATTGGGATTGTCCGAGGATGATCTTTGTCCCTATGACCTAAGAATCCAAGGTTATGGAAAGACAATGTGGACACCATTCTGCAATATCTATTTGAAGACCCAGTTTGATGGTGTAATTTCCAGCACCGAGTTTATGGTTTTCTCCCAGGACACCTCCTACAATGCATTGATTGGTTGGTCATGGATCCACTTGCATGTGGTGGTTCTTCATCAAATCACCAATGCCTTAAGTACTCCCTTAATGTTCATGTGGTTGTGATTGAAGGTGATGCATCCCCCTTTGCCTCCTCTGAAGCCCTCTATCTAGATTTCAACTACTACAAGTGCAAGGACAAGAAGATTCAGACTAACGAGGTTGAGAATGCTTCGGCTGAGACCGACCCGTGGGTAGATATAGATGATGCATACATCTATCAATCAATCAATTGGAGGCTATAACTCCAGACATGTCGAAATTATTCTTCGTTTATAGGAAGAGGGGTGAGGAAATTCCATAGTATAAGCATCTCGGGATGATAACCTCATAATTCTACACAAAACATGACCAGGTGATCCTAGAGACTCCTACTCCAATATGGTATCGGGATATCCACCCCATGGAAATAGAAATTCGCCATACTTTCTTCATTTTTTATGCTACAATTAACCAGATCAATAATATGTGCCACTATTTCTTTGATATCATCAGGCATGGACCCTTGGGCTTAAGACCAGATTGGATTGAATCGACATCCTTCATCGATATGGTTGCGGCCACATAAGAGTTCCCTGATGTATTGTCCACTGCCGCTCAGGATGGTACTAGCGTCCAATCAGGAGCTTCTGACTTCGAGGAAGCTCCTCCCACCATGGATACCCCCTCTATATGTGAAGAAAATGATTTAGAGGATTCTCCCCACACCTTTGAATAGGGCATCTCCACCATGATTGACGAGTTGGTAATGGTGATCCTCAGTAGAGAGGCTGACATGAAACCCACGTTGATCAGTTCCACCATGACCCTTGAAGAGCAAAAATAGTACATATACATCATTAAAAAACTCCATGATGTATTTACCTAGAGTTATGATGATATACTAGGCCTGGATACTAGGGTATCGTTCCATCGCCTCGGTCTCCCAGAAAATCATCCCTCGTTCATGAAGCCTCCCGGAAAGGTGCACCCTTCTCATGGTGCCATTGTTGAGGAAGAAGTTGATAAGATCATCCATGATTATTTTGTTAAGGATGTACAGTACCCTAAGTGGCTAGCCAAATTTGGGCTAGTAAGAAAGAAGAATGGAGAGATCGGAGTTTTCATCGACATTTGGGATCTCACCTGTCACTGTCCAAAAGATGATTTTCTCCTTCCTATGATAGAATTTTTTATCGACGCTATTACAGGGTTCCAAGACCTATCCTTCATGGATGGGTACTCTAGGTAAACCAGATCGAAATGGCCCCTGAGGATGCGGAGGCTACAAACTTCAGGGTACCGAAAGTTACTTTCTGTTACCAAGTCATTCCCTTCGGTTTAAAGAATGTGGGTACCACCTATCAGCAGGCTATGAATCACATATTTAAATTGATCCTTGGAATGTTGGTGGAATTTCTTGTGGATGACCTGGTGGTCAAATCTCGTCAGCATCAGGACCATCTCAAGGATATTGAGAATGTGTTCGGCTTCCACTGTTCCTATCATCTAAAGATGAACCCATTAAAGTGTGCCTCTGGGGACACCTTTGGAATGTTTCATGGCTTCGTTGTTAGATAAAGGGGCATTGAGATTGACCAAGATCAGATCTATGAAATCATCCAGATATCTCCTCTGAGTAACATTCGGGAGCTTCATGGAATCCAAGGACACTTATCCTAAATATGCCTATTCATTGTGAATTTGGATGGGAAGTGTAATCCCTTTTCACGGCACATGAAAAAAGGCACTATCTATGAGTGGGATGAAGAGTGTCAGAATGATTTAGAGGAAATCATACAGAATCTGCTCCAGCCTCTTGTCATAAAGTCACCCATCTCTGAAAATTTTTTGGTCCTTTACGTGACCGCCCTGAAATGATATATTGGTGCCCTTCTCACCAAGAAGAATTACGAGGGAACAGAGAATAACATCTACTTCCTCAGCTGCATGCTCTTCGATACGGTGACTAGATACTCTATTATAGATATGAGATGCCTTGCACTCGTATTCACATAAAAAAAATTTCAACATTACTTCAACACCACGAGGTATAGTTGGTGTCTCAATTAGTTCCTATGATGTATATGTTGAACCACCCCATGATGGTAGGCCGTCTAGCTCGGTGGGTTGGGATTCTCCAACAGTTCGACATTAGGTTTGTCCCTCAGAAATATATTAAGGGGAACATGTTGGAAAACATTCTTGCTGCCCATCCAGCTCCTGCAGACCAGTCCCTAGACAATGCTTTTATTGATGACGAAATCCTCTCAGTAGACCAATCTATCCAATGTTGGAAAATTCACTTCAATGGTGCTTCATGGGGCCCCACCAGTAGAAGTCTCAATGACCATAGGCTCAACATAGTAGGCATGGGTATCGTCTTCATTATCCCATCATAATCTATAATTCCATACTCATTCATGTTGTCATAAGGATGCACCAATAATAAGGGAGATTATTATGGTCTCATTACTGGCCTCAAGCTGGCCCTCAAGATAAATTATCCCCATTTGCAAGTGAAACGGGACTCTGAAATGGTCATCAAGAATATCAACGAAGACTATGTTGTCAGAAAGACAGAGCTCATCCCATTTTTGCAAAAAACTCACCATTTAATATCCCAATTCCCATCTCAGTCAAAAGTTACTCATGTCCCTCGATCTCAGAATAGTCCAGCTGATGCCCTGGTCAGCCTAGCTGCATCACTTGCAGAGCCCGAATAAGATGACCTGATTATCCATGTGGTACACCATAGATTCATATCTCTTGTCACTCTAGGTGACGATGAATACATCTAGGTATTCCACCTTTCCACTAGAGACTCCACGTCAGGACCCCCAGGCCCCCTGGATGTAGTGATTGAATTGACTCCAGACTAGAGAACCACCTTTGTCAAGTACCTTCAAAATGTTAATTTCACAGCAGATCGGGCTGAGGGCGAGTGAGTCTAATGTTGTGCATTACAATTTACCCTCTAGTATGTCTATGGTCATGAGTATAACCTATAAAAGAACAGGTTTGATGGCTTGATCCTTTATTGCATTCAAGGAGATGAGATTTCTCAGGTCATGTAGGAGGTTCATGATGGTTCCTGAGGGGTGCATCAGACTGGGCCGAAGCAATATCACCGGATCCATAGACTTGGGTATTTTTGGCCCTCGAAGATCCATGACTGCATCAAACTCTCCAAAACGTGTCAAGTATAACCTATTCTCATTCCATCGTTGAATTTGAGAGCTCCAACATCATCTACCGATTTTCAGTCCCTCACGTCACTCTCACCAATAACAACACGATCTTCCGAACAGGTGAGCTGAAGACATTTTACAGTAAGTACAACATCCATTATTACCATTCTTCCCGCTATCATGTGCATGCAAATAGATAGATCAGGGGGTTTGACAAAACACTCTATATCATTCTGCAGAAAATGGTTGGTCCGAATATGAAGAGTTGGTTAGACAAGCTCTCCAATGCCCTCTGGGCTTATTGGACGACGAATCGTAATTCCACCTAGGTGACCCCATATTCTCTGGTGTACATAACAGAGGTCATCCTTCCCATCAAGATTCAATTTCCCTCACTATGCATAGCTCTCTATGATCAGAAAGATCCATATAAAGTATCATAAATCTATCTGGATGAGTTGTAAGCACTCGACGAGAATAGGTTTCATTCCCTACACAATCTAGAAAGTCATCACTACAAGATATCTAGATCGTTCAATAAGAAAGTACGCATCCATTATTCCTTAAAAGGAGAATTGGTATTGTCCATGAGCACACTAATTATACTTGGAAGCAAACCACTAATGTTGGAGCCCAAATGAGAAGTACCTTACATCATTCACAAGGTTTACTCCAATGGTGCCTACTCAGTTGTAACCATGGATGGTGAGCACATAACTCCTCCCACCAATGCCATGTTCCACATGCAATACTTTTCTGGTGTCCTATAGTTTTACATGACCTTAAACTATATGGTCCTACATGACTTTAAAATGTACAATCCTGCACAACCCCAAACTACGTAATGGTCCTGCACGACCATAAACTACATTAGGGTCCTATATGACCTTAAAATTTCCTGTCCTACATGACCTTAAACGGTGAAATGTCCCACATGACATTAAATTGTGGGCCGTCATGCATGATGTTAAACTGCACATTTAGAACTACGCATGACTTGATTGCCATCCTCAAGGGATACATAGGATCGCCCGAACATTTCGTTTGTATGCCTAGGCCCAAACTTCGAGACCTACCATTGGGATGAAGACATGTTGTGGTGTAGGCTTGTTCCCTCATTCTTGTCGAGTTCATCATGACCGTGTCAGGCTATACAATGTGGATTTTGTGTTTTGAATCTTTTCAACAGCTGTCCTTTTTCATTGTCACCATCCCTATATGTCCCAAGCAGGGAGTGAGGTGGTTCATTATACCTCATTGTATATCCAAACCTCAATCTACCTAGAGCAGAAGCATAATTCCAACTGTAAGACCCTTATGTGATGGGAAGAGCCTAGTCCTACTCCTTATTTCTCACGCCGATATATTCTCACATAGGATTAGGATTTTTGATGATGTCATTCCCACACTTGAGGTCATATGGATATAGTTGTCCAGGGTGCCCAGCCTCAGGTCCTTCGACCCCTTCAGCCCCCTAGCATGATTTCTCATTTGGGATTGTGCGGTGTGGTACAGAATCGTGTACTTGTCCACATTGAGCTATTTTTACACACCACAAATATCCCCTTGAGACATCCTTCACTTCTTTTATCATTAGTCCTACGAGCACCGGCCCTACCATGCTTCATGACCCCATAATTTGGGTTTCCATCAACTTCTATATCCAAAACGACCCCCGAATGGCATGGATTCTCGGCACAAGGGCTCTCCTACCATTATGGGCTAAAGTCCTCAAGGATTTGGAGTAGAGAATTGAAAAAAGTCTCATGTTTTGAATATGGTCAATGTTCGATGATCAATTGTTCACCCTGAACTCTGGTCACATAGGGGTGGATACTGTTTTGCGAACCTAGTCAACATTTGTCCTCTATCATCATTACTGCATTATGGTCTTCCATAGGCCTGATGATTCACCCTCTCTATCCCACGCATATGACATTAAACTAGGCATATGTGGTCCATACTCTATGACCTTAAACTATGATCACTGTCATCCTCACTATAAGATGTTAAACAACATGTTGGACCTAATATTCTGTTTGTGGCCCAGCCTCAAGTCCCTCGAGCTTTTTGGTCCCCTAGCCTATGTTCCCACTTAGGATTGTACGGTGTGGTATGTGATTGTATCCTCATTCACATCGGGTTACTCTCCATGTTGTACATGTCCCTAGCTAAGGAATCTTGCCTTTATTTTCATCTTTTCAACATTATAATAAATTGCATGTCATCATCTCCTAGAACTACGCATGGATTGATTCCCATACTTATGGGATATGAAGTACCACATGAGCGTCTAGTCTTCAGGTCCATCCCCATCTATTAGAAACCTCCCTACCATCTTGTCCCATTGGCCTACGTTCTTCCAAGAGAGGGTTATGAAAGGTCGTATTGACTCAATTCCTTATACACTCCGGGTTAATAACAATAACCCCACATAACTCTCCCTCTTGAGTTCTCCTCCCTTACATTCCCTGAACACATCTCTTCCAGTCAGCTTCCCTTAAGTCGGGTCCCTTGACCCTCTTCGGTGATTCTCCAATGTTCCCATTAGTACTCTAGTTTAGATCTTAGAGTGTTAGATTTGGCATGGACATTATTTCACCCATTTTCAGGCTTCGTATTCTTCTTCATTTAGGCTTCTATTATTATTCACATACAAAGGGACCCCCAAATGGCATTGATGCTATGACTAAGGTCTCTCCTACCATTACGGGACAACGTCCTCGAGGGTTTCAGACAAAAAATTGATACAAGTACCGTGTTGCGAATATGGTCAGTAGTGTATGATCATTTTTTGTTCCCATTTCATGTCACATGATATGACTACAATGTTTCGAACAAAGTCAACAGTTATCCTCCATTATCATGCCAACCCCTTAAGCCTTAAATTTCGGTTACATGATCGAAAAAGTCAAAAATATGTATGGGCATTCCTATGTATCCAATGAGGTCCACACATACATGTAAGAGTTCCACTTTTCCATGGTTTGAGCTCTAAGACAATAAACTAAGATCTCTTTATACGTCACCCTCTTGAGAACTACATATGGCTTGATTACTGTCCCCATTGGATACATAGGAATTCCCAGACATATTGTATTTCGTTCTATCTTGAGTTCCACTAATTTATCTCTTATGTTATGTGTTTTAGGCACCAACTCTTATAGAACTATGTGATGTAGAATGTGTAATTTTATGCCTTCGTTCATGTCGGGTTTACAATTGCCACATCGCGTACTTACCCTCAAGGATCTAGTCCCTCTTACCTCTTGCCCCATATTCTATAACCTTTTTTCCCCATGGCCTGAGGTTTCATTAGTGGAATCATGTCTGTTGTCATGTGAACCTCATCCTCATTCACTTCGGGAATGCTTTATCATGTCGTTCGCATTCCCTTTTAAACCTCACCAATCGTGTACACGTCTCAGACATATGACTTTGAAATATGTTTCCTAGTCCAACATCACTATAAAGAGTTACGTATATACTGCATGATGTTAATGTGCATGGTTTGACCCATCACATGACCCTAAACAGTGACACTATCGACCTGGACCCATGAAGAAAAACGGAACTCCATCATGGTGTCCTCACTCGAGGGGACATCATGCTTGTAATCAGTCACACACCATACCATTTGACAATGCATGCAAACTACTTGATTCTTGTGGTGATTCCTAGACGTTCTATCCTAGGTCCTTCTCTTCACAAAAAAAACATACATTAATCCTAAAGGACAAACAATATCTAGCAAATGCCGTTTCTTTTGGTGCAAGGACCAAAACCGCACGACGTTATTCTCTCTAGAAATAGTATCTTATAATTAAGTCCCTAGAACTACAAGTAGCTTCATTATAATTATCATGGGATACATAGGAACACTCGTGCACTTTGACTCAAGCCCCGCATAACATTCTTTTTTGGTCCATCAACCTAAAACCTCCCCAAGGAACACTTGGTGATCTGGATTCCATGTCCTCATTCACGTCGGGTTTTATAATTACCTCACCATGTGTCTCCCACATTACCTACCACCTCTAGTTTGAGTTTTATGACGATAAAATAAGATCACTTCATGTCCTTTCTGCAAGACTTTAAATTGGCCAATATCTCCTAGAACTACTTACGAAATGATTCCCATCCTCATGGGATATGTAGGAACACCCAGGCATCCTATCTCTGGGTCCATCCCCCAGAATTTTAAATCCCTCCCCCACTTTTTTGGACCCTTGGAAATAACTCCTTTTGGAACATGTTGTGTGGTGAGTACCACTTGGGTAGTCATCCACTTCAGGTTTTGCAGCAGCCACACAATGTGCCTCCCTTTTTATTTTTCAACCTAGTCTAAGTTCTATGACCCTAATCTAAGATCCCCATATGAGAACTGGATTTCATCTTTAGCCACTACACCACCCTATTCACTATACATTAAACCAATACCCCCTTATTATCCCATCCTACAGCCATTACGTTGGGAAGCATCTATCCTCGGGACTCATGTCCTTGGAGGGGGTCTCAACTCCCTCTATCTGATACGTCTTATTGTCATGCAAAGATGTGTTTTAGATGGTCTTGATGTGCAGAATTTTCATGGGGGCATTCCCTCGTTCCATGTCACAACTTCTTGATCCATTTATTTGTATTTTCATCCTCTTCAGCATCTGAATGGACCCCCTTTATGGCCTGACCTCATGCCAAATTTGCATAACTACCATCATGGGATAACGTCCCTGAGGAACCTAGAAGACATTTGTGATAGGTCCCGGGTTTCGAAAATGTTCAACAACTAAACCTTATTTTTTCCCCATTCCAGGATAACGTGAACCGTATACTATGTTTTAAACATGTCCAACGGTTATCCCCTATCATCACGCCTCCATCATTATGGTCCAGATCATGAACATCATGATTCACATCTTTCCACTCCTTAATGTTCAAGTGGAATTCCAACATACTCACCTTTACCCCTTCACGCATCTCGGTGTGTCAAGTAGGTTGGTCAGTATTAATTGTATTCCATTCACCTAGTGTCCCATTTCCCTTAATATGTGCCTCCCAGTACTATGAAAGTCACATCACTACTACTTTTTTCCCACATCGAGCAAAAATAAAGTGGGATTTGTAGTTATAGTAGGATGTGTAATGGCACAGCCATTCCAACCATGACATTCATCATCCCTCATGTTGTTAAACTACTCCCTCAGAACTATATATTGCTTGATTCCCATCTTCATGGGGTTTGTAGGAATGCCCGGGCACATTGCCTCGGGCCCAACCTAACTTTCACTTTGGTTCCCTTGACCTAAAGAACTTCGTCTGGGGATACGTGGTGTGGTGTGGAATCCTTATTTCCTCATTCATGTCAGGTTTATAGCTACCACACCACATACTCCATTCCTATGATATCTCTTTTTACTTTCTGTCCTACCGTATGACAATAAACTGCTTGAGCCCACATGTCATTAACATATGACACTAAACTATTGTTCTACCCTAAACAAGTTCATGATACCCCATGTTAGTCTTGGGATGCACCAGATCCCCTTCTAGAGAGGGTTTCAAATATCAGTGTTGTCCTCTAGAAACATCGTGCATAAGAACTACCGTTGGCTTGATTGTCATCCTTATGGGATACGTAGTGACGCCCATGAATTATGCCTCAGCCCTAGCCCCAAAGTTTTTAACCCTCCTATCCCCATGGCCTTGATCGTTTTCCAGTCTCTCTGACCATACCCCAGGAGCCTACAATCCATGTATCATGACATTAAACTATTAACCTTGGTCCAGGAAGTATGACCTTAAAACTATGTGCATTGTCCTCACTATATGACGTTAATCTATGTGTCTATCATAAACATTGGTATGATGTAAAACTATGTGTCACTTCAGGTAGTCACCGAAAAAGTCATGTTTAGATGTAGGTACGTTCCCCACTCAGACCGATACGCCCACCTAATGTGTCTTCATCATAGTGGCGTAATTTCAAGAGTTTTGGACTCTATTCAAACAACATGTCACTCCTCACTCCGTGCTATGCATGAGCTTTATTCGGAACCTCGTCCTCTTTCATGTCTAAATGAACCCATTAATATTATGGATGCTCGACCTATGGATCACCTACTGTCCTGGGCCAAAATTATGGAAGACTATTCGATGACATTTCGAGTTAGGCCCCATGTTTTAAATATGGTCAGTGGCCAGCCTTCATTTGTTATCCCCATTTCGGGCTAACGCAATAAGAATAATCTATTTCGAACACAGTCAACAGTTATTATTCAATGTCACACCATCCGTACAGTGTTCTGAATTTTGGGTAACATGATTCACACCTTCTACTCCATAATGTTTGTATTAATTTCAATTCCCCTGGTGTTACTCCACTCGTGCACTAGAGCACTCTGGAATGAGATGATCTGACTGTTCTAAGAGCTTCATCCTCCAATCGAGATTTTCCATTTCTTCTCACAAATCCAGATTTGTTATTCAAACCCCAGATGCCCAGAAAATGGTTTTCACCCTTACATTCCAGAGGAATGATATAGTAGTCATCCCTTATTTCTCACATCAGGACTGACCCACGTGAGCTTAAGGACTGAAATCCAAATGATCCATCAATATAACAAAAATGCAATAAAAAAATAATGGATAACAAAAATCATGAATGAATGTAGAATAAATAGTCAAATCATTAAAGTGTGTTCAAAATTTTAATTCATCACAGTACTCGAGGATTGACCCCTCCCATGGAATGGTTGTCCCCATCAAAATAACATTGACACTCTGCCAGCCTCAGGCTTATGGAATCCAAGACTCCTTATCTCCTTTTCAGTTCTCACTCCTCTTCGGTAGTGAGGGGGTGTAATTATTCATATGCGATCTGGGACCACTCTACATTGGTACATATAATAGTCATCTCCTTTGAGGATTCCCTTATGCACTCTCCGGCCTCCGCCAGTTGGGCCCTAATCCGTAATAAAATCTCTGACTGTGTATTGAGGGAAGCAGAATGTTCATCTGCTCAGATGTGCAACCATTGAATATTGTTTTCTTCCTCCTAGAGCCTCTTGATGTTTACTAATTTTCTCCATAAACAACCCATGCCATGGCCATGGTTATACTCCCAATTCTTCTCCACCATGAGAACTCAGATGAGCATGTGGGGACATTGGCCATTCACTCTCCTAGCACACAGTTAATGTCGTCGCGAATGATATATCTCTATATAGTCTATCCATTGGGATATGGGGTTTCATTGATGAAGCGATTGATCATATTCCATGACTGACGATAGACTATCTTTCTGTCCTCTACATAAGAGGCTTTTTTGTCCCAATCTATAGGGTTGGGAGGCTCATACAAAGGGAACGCCCACAATAACTCTTCAGCAGGGTCTACATCTAGTGTCGTATCAGGTATGGAAGGACCCATTCTATCTGATCGATCTTCATTTTTAGATCCCACATCAACAATTTTAGGTCCATCCCTAAAAACGATCCTACCAGTGATTGGGAACACCGCCACTTGGTTAGTCTGGATATCTTCCCCCATGACTACTGGAACCCCCCCTGAGAAAAGCACCGCCAGAATTACCAACCAGCCTTGCCAAGGTAGGACACTCCATTAGAAAAAAATTTCATACCAAGAACCACATGGATGTCAGTTATCCTGATTGATGGGTGGCAGTCATGAATTTTGTAGTGGATACATAAAGAGATTGAATGCTTGGTCTCATTCCAAGGTTGTTTGCATTGGGACACTGAGGCATGGCCATTCGTAAATCATAAAAAGGTCTTTAAGATCCAAAGAAGCCACCTCAGGGGTCCTTGCCCCAGTGGATGCACTAATCACCATAGCAGCCGGCACAGATCCCAAAGGCCCTACATCAATGTCTCCAGTATGGCGGGAACGGGTTCTATGAATTAGTTCCTCATGCATAGTTTTAATATTCATAAGAAGTAAAAAATTAACTGAAAGTAGACCCTGGGGAAGGAGATTGGGATGTTACCTCAAGGGCCTCTGTAAATTCTTCAGTATCTAAGAGTTGGTCACTGAATTTTCCCTCCTCCAATGGGATCCCCTACCGGCCTCCCCCCCCCCCAAGGAGGATTCATCCTATTCTTCTAGTAGAGGAAACCGTTCCTTCAAATCTACAATCGACAACTATGGGGGATCCATTCGATCCATAACACATTCACCTAGTCATTAATTGGATTTGGATCACCTAGGGAGTGCACGAAGTCCTCAAACATGGATAGGTATTTCTCCACCTCCGCCTGGGATACAAAAAAGTCGGCCCTGACAAGGATGATTCATGGAAAATCTATCTCGAGGTGGTTCATGTGTTACCACATCTCGGATGGTCCGAGGAATTGCATGTTGACATCCCAGATGTCCCACACCACTGAGAAGGCAGCATTCTCTGGAATATCATTTTGGAACAGTAGCTCCCTCAAATCTAGAGTGAGTATTCTTCGGAAACCTCTTGGCAGCCTCCCCTCCAGATAACTAAGCTCTTTTCAGACAGCCGGGTCCGCTGCCACTACTAGATCTGCTACAGATACCCCTACAACTAGTACGAGCCTCACCACCACAACATCCGCACAACCATAGATTTTCCTTTACTCTTTCCAAGATCGGCCTCATGGTTGGGGTGGCACAACATCACCACACCAAATGGTTGGATGCTTCAGCATCTCCCTCGGGTAGGCATTCTCCCAGCTTTTTGAGTAATCCTTCACCAACCCGAAGACAGTTGTTGGTGGAGGAAGCTCGTTCCACATCTTCCCATCATCCCATGTGATCATGATCCATATATGTCTCATCATGCATAGGTGCTCCTCGTGGTGCACCCCCAAATAGACTTGTAGGGCCAGTCGATGCAAGCACCGAAATCGATTCCCAAATCGGTGTGGGGTGTATAGAACACAATGGGGTGTATGGTCAACCCGCGCCTCTAGAACATCACCTCAAAAGGCTAGGAGGTAGGATATATGCTCTTCTGTTCCCCAACCATCATCAATGAATAGACCCGTTGGCATCTGGAACAGGTGAAAGCTGAACTCCTCTACCTTCCAGACCCGATTTAGTACCGACGACACCGTCATCTTGGACGGAAAGCTTCCTACTACATTTAGAATGGACTTGTAGAAGTTCTCTCATGAAGGGGATATGGGGTTCGGATATTCATAGACCCCCTGGTGTGTGCTTCAATCCACCCATACAATGGGTGAAATGGCTCACATATTCTCTATGACTTCATCCCCTCGCTGATATGCCATAGCATCTTGTATAGCTTGGGGAGCATCAGGATACCAAGGTTGAACCACCCTTCTATCACCAGCATGGACTCCATGATAAACGTGCTTGGTCACATGAACATGTTTGTGTCCCTCACCTGTGAGATCCAATAGCAGATGAGCACTACAATAAAACCATCCAACCTGACTACCAGTTGCTAATCGGTACTGACGCTAAACCCACATGTCTTCCACTGTATTTCCTCCACGAGCCACTAGTACGTATGCTCCTTGCTCCATTGGGCCCCCTTTGGGAAAGTTCAAGGCCTCACCCAAAATTTCATATCTTCTGGAATGTTCAGGAACTACTTGAACCACTGTCTGAAATGGATGTCCCTCACCGACTGCTTATCCTCTGTCGACACCAGGTTCATAAATTCCATCACCAGTGATGGAATTATTTATGGATTCTCCCACGCATCCATAACGAGGAGGAACTAATCATACATCATCCCCAGTATTGGGACCCCTATGATCTGATGGTGGTCTCATAAGATAATTTAAACCTCTCCATGGTGCAAATGGAAGGTATTCGCCCTCGATGACCATCTACTCAGCAACTCTGGAATCAACTGCTTCAACTAATAGATATGGAATTTGGAGGCACAGGAAAACTCATACAGGCCCACACTCTTATGTTTTAAAACAAATTCTTCACACAAGGCACCAACCCAGTAGGCTTAATACAAGTTGTCTGTGAATTTTCCACCCTGTTGAAAATCCCACTCATTGGACCTTCCCTTTCACGGGATCCTTAGAGTTTCCTTCAAGATAGTGTGGTACAGAGAGAATATTTTCTCCATCTATAGCTCCTACACATCAATTTTGATCAAGTGATTGTATAGGAAGTCAAAATTAATAGGCGTGAAGTCCTCCCAGGCATGGCCGTCAGCTGCCAGGAGTCACTAGTGCTACCACAACATGCTCCTGAACCAATAACATGGCTCATCCCTACTCAATTAAAGGATGAATATATCTTCACTTAGTCCAAAGCCATACAGAGCTATACTTTTACACAGCGGGTAGTTTGTTTGGATTTACGATAGCAGCACCACTAGTGAATTATGGTCGGAGTGGCTCTGTATGAACTCCCATATGCCCAATCCATCCGCTATCTCCTCCATTTGGGTAGCTTCTGCATGGACCACCCCTGGCTTCCTCCCGGCGAGCCATTAAGTTTTCTATTATGGGTGTTTTTGTTATAGTTTATGAAGATATTTTTCAAATCTCAGTTGTAGAGGTCGTTCGTGAGGACTGTTCGCGGAGCCCTGCCCTGGCCTTCAGCTGCAAGCCGCAAAACTCACTATCGCAACGTCAAAGACGCAATGTGCGCCACAAAGTAGAAGAATTGATTCGCGGAGAGCAATAACGAATCTTCACGAATCATGAGTGCTAAAAGAAAAATTCACATAGAAGAGAAAGGAAAAAATAGAGTACAACTCCCCTATTTATCGGTAAGGATGCCTGGAGCTTCATGGAGCATCCAACCATGGAGAAATTCGCGGTGCGCTCAGCCTACACGTATCTGCTCCTCTTCGCGAACCACCTTCATGAGTCAGCTTCACGATTGTCCAGGGGATATTTGGTGACCGAAACTCAGACTTTGACCCTCATTTTTTTCTTAGATTTCAGTTATAGGGGGGATTTGGTGGTGCCAAAATTTGGGAACAACAAGAATAAATGGAATTCATTAGAAGATACCTTGAAAATACTATTTGTGGAGCCCCCGTAGAGCTACTACAAGCACCCAATTCCCCCTTCACGAAGCCACCGCTGAGCAAGGATGAAGGATTCTCCACGAACCCCTTTGACATTCATGAAACCACCGTAGATCCAGGAGGTCGGATGCTCCATGAACCCCTTTGACGTTCATGAACCTACTGCAGAGCAAGCTCTATCTTTGTGCCAAGCGAGCTCTGCTTCACGGTGCATATTACATATAAATATCAAGCTCCCCTTGATCCCAATGGAAGGATCCTCTGGCCTTTCTCCTTCATAGCTTCTAAATCATTAAACAATCTCTACTCTAAGACCCTTTATCTCTTTAGCGTACTTTTTCATTACAAAGTCCATCCCCCTTTGTGTGAATTTGGCCCCTCTTCAGGGAGGTATGCCCTTCACGGAGCCCACTGGCCTCCTTGAAGGAAGGGGTTCCCCAAGGGGACTCGGGTCTTTGTAGAGAACCTATGCTTCATTAAGTACCATCCCTTCACATGTGACACACATGCTAAGGCAGGGTCACTATGCTTTGTGATGCACATTTCTTCACAATGCTACGCTTCATAAGTCACCCTTACTTCGTGAAGAACTACTCCATAAATTCTCTTCCAATTTTCAAAGAACCTTCCATATGTACCTATTCCCTATGCCTAGGCTAGGCTACCCCACTTTGTGAAGCATACCCCTTCACGAAGCCCCTCCACTGTAGGGACCACTGGAGTTTCACATGATCCTTTCCAATGAACCCCTTTTCTCCGCAACCCATTTTTCCATACGACCATCTAGGTTTGTACGATGTGATTTCTAGGTCCCATGGGTGGAGATCCATGTTGTGTTGCTTAGCCTCATGCTTCATCGCATATGCATGCTAACAACTATTTTTTCTTCCCATAGCCACGATAACATGGACCCCTCAATGGATCACTCCATAACTCCCCTTCGCCACTACATTGTTGATTCCTTCCTTTACCCGTGGGGTTGGTGGTATCCGTAATGTAAGTCTTATGGGGAGAGAAGTGAACCCAACTCTTCCGAGCTACAGGATGATAAAATACAAAGCGCCATTGGCCTCAACACATGATGTTAAACTGTGACCCCGCCCAGTGCATCATACATGGGGTTCCCCATCTCAGAAATTTTGTACGCCCACTGGTCTCCATGGGCGTGAGATCATTCCTCACATGGAATGAGATCCTCTTGATCAAAGTGGCATCTGTCTGCAGGGAATAGGAAACCACCTTGGTGTAAGACCATGGCCTTTTTGAAATAATTTGTACCTTTACCCCTCCTTTATTATCATGTTCCAAGGACTTGAGGGGGATGGTCACCGGGCCCTTCATCATCCCATCCCTCTCCCTTGGGGCTTTGTCTCCACCCAAGCCTCCATCATAGAGTAAGTCCTAATCTCCATCTCCATGGGATGTTTACCATGTGTAATCCCCTATTTCATATTGGGGCTACTATCTAGGCATAATCCCCTATTTCCTCTTTTTGTTGTGGACCATGCGTAAGCCCATGTTTCCATTTTGGGTCGTTATCCATGTGTAAGCCCCACTCCACTTCCCATGGAAACACCTTTCGCGACGTGATTATCAGACATTTCCCTCTTGTTTCTCACAACAAGCATGACTCACGTGGTCTTAGAGTAAGCATCGACTATGAAATCCTCTCTGGGATGCCTAAAGTGTAAGCCCCAAACCATCCAAAACTATATTGAATTTTTTCCTTGTTATGGCAAGGTATGAAGGGATCCTCCTTGAGGTTCAAGCCCAACACCCATTGGTCCTCACCATCTTCATGTTTGTGCACTAATAAACCATCCCGAACTATGTGGACTTTGATCTTTTCCAAGGCAAGGTACATAGGAAGCCTCCCTATGGTTCA
Organism: Viscum album; assembly: GCA_963277665.1. Lineage (NCBI taxonomy): Eukaryota > Viridiplantae > Streptophyta > Magnoliopsida > Santalales > Viscaceae > Viscum > Viscum album. The sequence continues at coordinate 388,065,580 of OY728155.1, forward strand.
AGACCAACACCCATTGGTCCCAACCATATTCACATCGGTGCACCAACACCCATCCAGAAAAATGAGGACTTTGATCACTACTAAGGCAAGGAACGTAGGAAGAAACCTTGAGGTTCAAGCCTGACAACCATTTATTCCAACCACCATGATGTTTGTTTCCACCATCAAAAATATGTGAACATTGATCCTTACCAAGGAAAGGTAGGTAGGGAGCCTCTCTAAGGTTCAATCCCAACACTCACTGGTCTCGACCCCCTTCATGTCGGTTCACCATACAATCCCGACCACTTCACGTACGTCCACCCTTGTCTTTCATGACAATAAACAGTACCCCCTTTTGGTCCCACAAGACGTTAAATTGTACCCATTCAAACTACGAGGGATTTGATCCTGCAAAGGCAAGGTAAGTATGAAGCCTCCCTGAGGTTCAGCCCCATTCAGCGGTAAGTAGTTGTCAACCCCATTCCGCAGTAATCTGTTGTCAACCTCGTTTAGCAGTACGTAGTTGTCAACCCCATTCAGTGTTTAGCTGTTTTCAACACCATTCCGTGATAAGTCATTGTCAACCCCATTCAGTGGTAATTCATTTTCAACCCCATTCGGCAGTGTGCCGTTGTCAACCCCATTCCGTGGTAAGCCGTTGGAGTCGCCCAATCGATGGTATGTTATTGATGTCCCCAATCGGCGGTCAACCATCGTCAGATGATCTACAAGGACTTTGATCCCCTACCACAGGATACGTGGGAGGTCTCTTTGAGTCTCAAGCACAATATCACTGTCACCCACGAGTCAGTTCCATCTCATTCTCCATAAAATCCACATAACCAAACATTATCCATCTTGATTCATACCCAGGCCGCCACATCTAGATGGGATCATGCCAAATCATTCCCCATTCCCTTTTACAACAATCAGGTAGCTAACCACGCGTTAGCCCAATCATTAGTGTTATCCCCAGGGGTTGTATCAATTTGATCCACTATAGTTATTGTTCTGATTAGTCCGAAATGTATCTTGTAGATATTAAACTTTCAGCGTACCCTATGTTTAACTTGGGTAGCTGAGGAAAACCTTAGATACATGCCTATGACATATAATTCCCCACATTTGATTTGGGATTCCTTGGGATTCCGTTCTATTGAGAAGACATATAATAAGGGGAATAAACCCAGACGTGCAAGTGTTCTAGCATCCAGATGTGCCAGTGATGTGAAGCATGCCTAATTTCCCGACCAAAGGTTGCTACACTGACTGGACCCCTTGGAATGTACTGATATAAGTAGTGTAATTAACCACTATTCATGATGAAATGGCACTGGGAAGAGTATCAAAAACAACATCTTAGACTATAAGGGAGACCTGGACAAGGTAACATGTTCTGAGGAGGAATACATGGAAAGAGAAACTAACATGCCATCATCCCATTTCGGTCAAGGAGAATTCATCCCTGAATAAGTGATGGATGTTGACTGCCATTGGAAAGAGGGAATGTGGGGCAACATCTGCACGCCCTCCACAGACAGATGTGTGCGCCCCAATGAAATCATCAGACATAGGTATATTCAAGACCTGTTTCTCTTATTTGTTTCATATCACCATGTGATGGATAGATCAGGTGTATGGCTTGGTTGACCAAAGACGGTATGTTACAATTTGGTATCAGAGAAGAGGATCAACATAAATTTGGTTAAATATGCCTGACTTGGGTTCTATTTGTTGCATAGAAAGGACTAAGTACATTTGGAATTTGGATAGTATGGGTGGAAAAGTATCCTTCAATGCTTAATTCTATAACTAAACCTACGTCATTGAGGGTGGTATTGAATCCATATTTGGTATGAAACTTGGAATTTGAGGATATTTTAATGAATTTTAAGGTATTTTTATTTAAATTGAACTATTATTTATTTATTTAACACATATTTTTATAATAATTCAATATTGAATTAGATTATAATTTTTATACATAATTGGTTTTAATTATGAATTTTTCATATGATTTTGTAATTTTCCAATTATCTAATTGGTTATTTTCATCTATTTTTTCCGTAGTTAATATGAAAATATATCTTCCACATTCATGAAAGGAATCCACGATATAGTACTTTCATTTCAATCCACTAGTGAAATTTTTTTTGGTAGATGAAGTAATTTAAACCATTCATACACAGATTCAAGTGGGTGTTGGGATCCTAAGACATGTGTTGGATCATGGATATGCGTTCACTAATAAGTATCCATCCATCGTTCATGGTGACAAGGGATTGCAAGAGTTTGAGTAGTGGATTTTTTTTTAATTGAGAGGATCTTCAAATTCATGAATACCCCTAAAGATTGTATGGGTTTTTTACATATATGATCGAGGGACCCTAAAAGAGATGGTTGGACTCTATTGTGCAAGAAAAGTTTCATAAGGATCTTACCTGAGAATCCTTCAATAAACTTCTTAACCAATAGTTTTATCAATATATATTCTGTGTGGGGATGATCCAGGATATTCTTACATTGGATCTAGGGGAGAATATCATTCTCTAGTATTCTACCCATTTTTATGATCTTGTGCTTTGTAACTAAATCTTGTCGCAAATGAGTACCTAAATGATAGAAGGTTGGATCTAAAATTATGGATTGATATTAGATCGATGTTTATTCTCAAGTGTCTTCTAACCTTTATGTAGGTAGTTGAAAAATAATATTTGGATGAGGAAAAAATATTTTCAAGGATTGTTTTTGGTTTATTTTAAAATTGTGTAGTTACTAATCATGTTGTATCTTCTGGCCATAAAAGTGAATACAAGATTGGTCAGTTTTATTGATGACCAGTTTAATGTTATTCGATAGTTAAGTGGAAGGATTTATTATACCAGTGTGGATGTTGAGGTCATACATATCCATTCTTTGAGGAGGATCCAAAGGCTTCTCTTCTTTGTGGATTATCATTCCATCTAAAATGATTTTTGATAGGATTTCCATGGTAAGTAAGTTTGGATCCAAATTCAAAAAGGGTCAGTGTGTTCACATAGATGCTTACAAGTTTAGTGGGTCTTATCCTAATTCTAATGGGGAGGTTAATGTCACCACAAAATCTAAGTGAGGAGTTAAGAATAAATGTATTGGTCAAGTGGAGTATACACTAGAGGAATCTGATGCTGGGCTAGCTACTATTAGAGGTATAGTTTTTAATTCATCATATGTGGTTCTAAATTTATTTGATAAATTTTCTACTCATTATTTTATATTTTCAAATATTATTGACATATTGGTCTTTTATTTTGAACTTATATATTATTTTTGGGTCTTTCCCTGAATTTGTGAATGACGTTTGAACAAGGTTTTATGTTCCCTGTGTTTTCGGTGATAATATCAAACGACGAGGTGGAATGGGAATTTCTTGTTCTTTATATTGAAATATTTAAATGGATTTTCATATTTTCTTATATGATCAGTGTTAAGGCCCAAATATATTCTGAGAAATTTTGGGTGTATTTCTTTTCTACAGATGGGGTTTGTCATTTTTTTCAGGGTGAGTTGGACTCTTTATCATAAACGGAGGGCATTGTTTTTCCTTATTTTGGGGTAATCATGTTCCAATTATTAGAGATGTTTCCGGAAGTAGTTTTAACTTGTTGGTTACACTAATTCCTAAAATTGTGTTTTCATAACCCAAGGTCTTTCTTGATGATTTACCTAGTTTACCACTAGAAAGAGTGATCGATTTTACTATTGAACTTCTCCAATGTATGATTACCATTTCAATTCCATATTATCAAATAGAAACTATTGAATTGGTGTAACATAAGGTTTATATGGAGTACATAGAGGCTAAATGATTTACTATAAATATCATTTCATTGTGGGTTTCTCCTATCCTGTTTTCTAAGAAGGAATATGAGTGCCTCATACATCATTGTATTTGTTGGATGATAAATATGTTGAATTTTAGGAAAATATTTTCTTTTCTAATGATTGAATACATTTTGTTCTAGTTTAGAGGGCCATGTTGGCTTCCAAAAATTAAACATTTGTCCAGGTACCATAGTTGATTATTTGAGAAGATGATATATCTATAAGAACATTTAGTATCCAGTTTGGGAATTTTGATTTTCTAGTTATTCCAATTTTTGAAACTAACACTCATGTGATGATTATGGAATTGATGAACCAAATAATTGATTGGATTTTGGAATCATTGTTTTTTTGTTTTAATGGTTGATATTGTGGTGTAATATAAGTCATAAAAGGAGATTACAAGTAATTTAGATATCATTATTTGAACTATGAGAGAACATTGTAGTTGTGGTAAACATTCCAAATGTTTGTTTTGAATTCAACACGTGAAATTTCTAGTGCATGTGATATCTTAGAAGGATGTCTTAGTGGATCATAAAAAATTTAGGTATTTATTCCCTAAATATAGGTCACGAAATAGGTTTTTGATTGGATGCTTCTTTGGTTTAGATAGTTACTGTAGGTAATATTTTTAGGATTTCTCGACAATTACATATTAAGTAACTTCATTTACCTAAAAGTGTTTAAATTTTGAATGGAATGAAACATACTAGAGATAATTTTAGGACATAATGGTGAGTTTTACCAAAAAATATGTTTTAATTCATCCTAAACTAGGTTCGGTTTATGATATTTATGAGATTATTATTGTATGGGGTTTTCATGTGTCTAAAAGTATATTAAACCAGTGGTGGAATATTATTCATTCTTATTACTCCCTCATGAGAATAACTACACTACCATTGATCCTAAGTTTTTAGAATTTATTCATATACTCAAAATACGATGGAACTACCAATGTTGGGATTCAAATACTATGTACTCTGATCATAATTGCCTATAGTATATTTTTAGTCCGAGAATATGAACATGTGACAAAGATGACAGGTGAGTACCTTCAGAATTCTGATTTTGATATTTTTGACACCCCTAGAACAAGTAATATAGTATAAAGTGCATTAAGAAGATAATTATTAAACAAGTCTTGAAGTAATTGGTTGAGGAGTGGTCTCTGATGATTTTGATTACTAATATGGGAATGTGATTAAAATAAGTTGGTGGAAAATATTCATGGATTCGATAAAAGAAATCAAATATTTTATATGAGTGGGTTCGGATAAACAGGGGGATAGAAATCATGTTCCAACCCTCGGGTAATATAATTTTTTTTCGGGATACCTCAAGTGAGTGGTCTGAGTTCCCCTGTATTGCTTTGGGCTTCCATAGTTGGTTGTTTGTTCATTTTTCTCACAGTAATGAATTGATGGATAATGGAAATAGGTATCGTTTCTCCATTGTTCATTCAGCTACAAATATGTATCCTGATTTGATACATCAATATTAGTGGGTTGGGATTTGGTGGTTGAATGAGAATTTTTTATCATTGTGTCTTACTTTTTAGAGAACTGAGGAAGAGCACTAGAGACCTGCATGTTTTTTGTGGTCCTTACCCATTCCAGTTTGGAAATGAGATGATATTTATATGGATTTTATAATTGTAAATCTGAGTACTCCTATTATAATGGTTTATATTTGGTTCATCATTTATATAATTATAAAATATCCAATTTTCCTTTTAATGAAGGATATTCTAATGGTGGAACATCATGGGGTCTTGTATATCTTTAAAATTGTGAGATTCCATGGTTATCCCTCTATGGTTTTATCTAATAGATAGACATGGTTGACATCTAGGTTTAGTAATTGATTATAGGAGGTAATGGGTTCCTATATTAAATTGAGCATTGCTTCTCACCTACATATGGATGAAAGAAGAGAGGGTTATCCATGTTCTTAATGATATTATTCAGGATTATGTTTTTGATTTAGGATGATCATAGGAAAATCATCTTCCTCTCAATAATTTTTTCTATAAAAATAGTTATCATCAATCAAATTTAGATTAAATGTTGTGTGGATTTATATGGGTATCCATGTAGATCTCCCTTGTGTAGGGAAGAGTTGAGAGAGTGGTACATATTTGGGCTGAGGTCATTAATAACACAATGAGGATGGTAAAGTTGATCTTGTAGAGATTTATCGCAGCACATATTCATCCTAAATCTTAGGATAACTATCTTTATTTTCCTCTAGAAATTGAATTTGGTGATTATGACTTTTATAAAGTTTCACTTCTCATGGGACTTCATCGATTGGGTAAGAAGGGTAATCCATAACTGAGGTTTGTGAGACCCTTTTAAATCCATGGATGACTTGGTATGATTTCATATTAGTTGTAATTTCTATCTAGTTTGACATCTATCCATAATGGGTTTTTCATTTCCCATTTAATGAGGTGTATAAATAATACATCCCATGTTATTGATTCTATTATATATATCATGAGACTGATAACATATTATTTGATCATCCAATTGTGATTATGGATTTTAGAGATAAGTTAAAGGGCATAAACTAATATCTCTTGTCGAGGTAGAATGACAGTGTGGATTGGATAAAACTGAGAGGTATACGGACCCAACCTTAAAACATTACATAATAATTAGTTATGTTAATAATTAACAGTGAGGATCTTTTCACGTTTAGTGTTTTTGAGAATTAGGCCATAACTATTACATGCCATCTCAAAAATTACAAAGTAGACACTTCTACAAAGGTTCCATTATTTTCATAAAATAAAAACTATTGAAAAAAAGATTCATGACTAGTTCCATGTTTTAGATAGCATGAATTTTCCTTGATCCCATCCAAGACAATATTCATCTCTATGTCCAGTGGAAAACATTTCAGACATGTGAGATGAGCATAAAAAGATCACTAAGGTTTTTAAAATAAAGAAATAAATCATTTGTCCATCAATACATACAAATAATAAACTCTTTTACTTACCACATGAAATGTTATGATTTGTGAATAAAATATTTTAATCACAAATCATAAAGGTAACTTGTGGCATCTATTACATACTTATGTAGTATCTTTCAAAGATACATAGGGAGTTACATTTGGAATACCCATCACAGTATATTCCATAATTATCTTAGGAGAAACATTCACATTTACTTCCTTCACATTACATAATGCATTGGAGAGCTATCTCGGGCTCACCCACCCTATATTTATCATGGAACCACCCATATTCATAAACAATGTACATGAAACATAATATATTCATAACAAATAAAACAAACATAAAGGAAAAGTAACATTTTTACATTTCTATCACAATATATCGTTTAATTATATTTACATAAAAAATACATTATCAAAAAAAAATTTAATACCAAAAAACATAAAAGAGTATATGATATTTATTTTCCTTTTAAATAGATTACGGATTGTTAAGGAAGCCAAAGATCAAATAATACTCGCGGTGGCAGAAAGGTCATTTTTACCGCTTATGTTAAAATGAAAAATTCCTTATTTGTCTTTTAGTAAAACAATTTATAGAAAAATATTACCTTTGAATGAAATGGAAATAAAAAAAGGTATTTATACAGTGTATAAAAGAAAGTCCTTTATAAAATAAAATTTTCCTCCAGGAAAGGAGATTGAGACGAAGTCCCTTACCTGGTGTCCGACTTGACTTGATCGTTCTTTAATCACCTGAATAATAAACTAAAGATAATTTATACATTATTAAGTATCTGTTTCAACTTTATTATTTCTTTTATATAAATTATTTCCATCCTATAACAATTATTTAATTATTTGAGTTCATATCGTACATTTTGTTGATGTTCGGAACATGAGTTAAAAATGAACTTCTTATAATTACACGTTGTTCATGTGGTCAAAGGTCCAGTATATTAATAATTATATTAATGATTTAGATATCATATATATAATATATAGATAGTATATATATGTACTTATAATAGTACATAACATTTGGATATAAGAAAAGAAATACAATGTTCATGGAGATGGTATGTTGTACGTACGCATGACCGCTATTTTCATTTCTATTTCATATTTTGATGGAATGAAAAAGTAATGATAAATAGGTATATAATAAATAACAGTATAATATCATATATAATTTCATTTACTCCATCCTTTATACATCCCTCATATGTCTTGAACGATTCATATCACATTGAGGGGGTGGTAGTCCGCAATTCCTCTAATGAAATTATCATGATTACCCATTATCGAAACTATAATGGTATGATATAAATGAAATATATAGAAGCATAGAAAAAATATAAATATAATATATATTACATATAAATATAGTTCCATAATAATGCCCACCATAATAGGCGGTTGTAGATAATTGAATAATCATTATTTTGTGAGGCGACAGTTCGTCATCCACAGAAACAGTATGTTCTATACCTATTTGATGGATGTGTGTGTAATTTTAGTTCAAATATTTCTCATAATAACAACCTAGTATATTGAGTATACTGTTGTTTCTATAAAATAAAGTAATAAAAAGAGTTTATGATTTGGAGAAGTAAAATAAAAAAAATTGAAGAGAAGACGCTACCTTTAATTCGGGTAACTCCCTTTAGATTGAACCAAAAGGATTTTTTGAAGAGCCTTCTACCTATGGTAAGGCTTCTAATTGGAAGAGAGGTATGTAGGGAGCTTAATTGGGTATATTTTGGAAAATAAAAGGGTCTATATAGTTATGAGTAATGGGTTAGAGGTGAGGTCTTTCTATAAGTGGGAGGAGGGGCACTTTAAGAATATTTTAAAATATTATTTTATTATATAATGATTATCAGTTTCTAAAGGTCCAAAACATATTAAAATCTATGATACGATGAATCTTGTTCTAAATATAATCATCCAATAAGAATTGGATAGGTTTTGGATATTGTTTTAATCTTTATAGTCTTATTTATTTAAATCATTCATTAATGAGGTAAACACTGCATCATTATTGTGTCATAAATAAATTTTTTATTTGATGTCTAAAAATTATAAAAAAATACCATGATGTATTAAATCTTCTTATATTTCAAATGAATAATTTTAGTCGAAGATATAACTTATATAACCTCATGTAAAAATTAATTTACTAAAAGATATATGTTTATTTCACTTTTGTCTTTACATTAAATTAATTAATTTAATGTGTCATTAACACTCTTAAGTGAATCCATGGGGTCCTAAAATAGACCCATGGATTCCCATGGGAGGAATTGTATCATCCAGTAGGATTATAACACATGTTAGGGTAATTTAATATTGTTATAATAGTATTTTTTTACCCTTATTTACCAGATTTACCATTTAACCTTGGTAAATAAAATATTTACTGAAATAAATATTTATAATGTCCAAAAATAAAAGTTACCAATTTATAAAATTTTGAACTCTTGATTCTAAATATGGAATCCATTTTTCCAAATTCAAACAATGAACTGGCATAAATTAATTTAAAATTAATTCTTATTGTCAAAACAAAAAGCATATTTTTAAGAAATAATAACTGTCAAAATATTGACACTTTTTATGTCCACTTTCAAAGATATGTTATTTCCAATGACCAAAATTGGATTAAATTGTAAAATTATAATCTAATTACACTTTAAAATCAATTATTAATATAATATAACCATATAAATAAATTATATTAAATGGAAATTTTGAATTAAAATGCCGTAATTTTCTCTATTTATTAAAAAATAAAATTTATAAGAAAAATACCAAAAAATTTATCCAAAGTAAATTTTTATGTCCCTATTCTAAACAAGAATTTTATTTTGTAAAATCTAAAATATAAAAGTGACAAATACTATATTTAAAAATGGGTTTTCACCAAAAAGCGATAAATAGACTATTTAAAGAATATTAGAGTACTTATTCTTAAAATTGGATTCTTCCTTATTTTAAGCTTCTAAAATTTATTGGATAAATGTAAAAACATTTAAAAAATATTTATAATCATATTTTAGTTATTATTTATCATTCATACCAATACAATGACTATGCGTTAACTACCATTTAAAATAAACCTAAATTATTATTTTTTAGTATGACTAAGCATTTTGTGCAACATAAGATTTCAAAGAAACTCGTTGTTTCATATCGGGTAGGCCATCAAACATAGAATACCCTTAAAAGTAAAATTAATATTTAATTCACAAATATGGAAATTTATTATACTTTATTTACCTGGGTTGTTACATCCTTCCCCCTTCTGGGAATTGCGTCCTTGCAATTATATTCACTTAACAAATAAGTGGGGGTATTTATCCTTCATAGAATTTTCAGATTCCAACGATGCCTCTTCAACAAAATGGTTTTTTCACAAAACCTTAACCTGATTAATTACCTTATTCCACAATACCTGTTCTCTTCAGTTAAGAATTTGGACTGGTAGTTCCTCATAAGAGAGATTCACTTCCAACTGAACTACCTCTGGGCTCAAAACATGAAATGGATCCGGCATATACTTTCAAAACATTGAAAGATGAAAAACATTATGTACCAGGGATAAACATGGAGGTAAAGAAAGTCTATAGGAAACTAATACAACTTTATCCAGGATCTCATAAGGTCCAATAAACCTCTAACTAAAATTTACCTTCTTACTAAACTTCTTCAGACTTTTCCATGTTGAAACTTTTAGAAATACGTGATCGCATACCTCAAAAAAGCGATCCTTCCTCCAGTTATCTGCATAACTTTTATTCTTTCTCTGCGATGTTCTCATGTGCTTCTAAATCAACTAAAATTTTCTCCCATCTCTACTACCAATTCAGGTCTTATTAGTTTCTTTTCGCCTACTTCATCCCAAAAAGCGATAGATTGACACTGATTCCCATATAATGCCTCAAATGGAGCCATCTGTATACTAGAATGTAAAATATTATTATAAAAAATTCAACAGAAGAAATATGTTGGATTCAACATCCCTAGTAATCCATTGAGAAAGCATGTAACATATCCTCCAAGGATTTAATTTACATTCTGACTACCCATCTAATTATGGATGGAAAGTTGTACTAAAATTTAATTTAGTAACCAAAAACTTATGTATGCCTTTCCAAAAGTTAGAAGTAATCTAGGGATCATGATCAGATAAAATGGAGAGGTTACCTCCTTTCAACCTGAATATATTTTAAACATGCAACTGAGATATTTTATCTAGAGAAAAGGTATCTCTAATAGAAAGGAAATGATTAGATTTAGTCAATAGAAAAACAATAATCCATATTGAATTATTAACTCGAGATGTCTTCAGTAATCCCACAATAAAGTCTATAGATAATTTTTTCTATTTCCACTCTGGCACCGGTAAATACTGAAGCATCCCATTCGATATCGACCTCTCTAATTTAACATGATGATAAGTCAAACACTTCACATTAAAATTAGAAATATCTCTTTTCATTCCTTCCCACCAGTAATACTCCTGAAGATCTCTGTAAATCATAGTACTTCTAGGTTGAACTGAAAATAGAGAACTATGTGCTACACATGACAACACATTCTTCAGCAATGAATCACAGGGCATGCATCATATCTTCTCAAATCTCAAAACATAATCATTGTCAATGTTAAAATCAGGAAACATAACCTTATGAACCTACTATGCATTTTTTTTAACTCGCTATATTCTTTTTGTGCTTGATTAATTTTGTTTGATAGGGTTGATTTCACTTACACCTGAAAAAACATAGTAATTTCCTACACCAACAACTTCTACACCGCAGTTCATCAAATCAAATATCAAAGGATTTTATTTCAAATTTAAAATGGTTAATAAAGTAATAATTTCTCGACTCAAAGCATCATCCACTTTATTTTCTTTTCCAAGATGGTAACGGATCATGAAATCATAATACCTGATTAATTTTAATCATCTCTTTTGTCTCCTATTTAATTATTTCTGAGTGAATATATACTTTAATCATTTTTGGTCAGTATATATTTCACATTTTACACCATATAAATGATGCCTCCAAATTTTTAAATAAAAAATTACAGAAACTAATTCCAAATCATGTGTAGGGTAATTTAACTCATGGTGTTTCAAATGATGTGAAGCATAATCAATTACCTGATCATTCTGCATTAGGACACAACAATGTCCTTTCAACAAATAATCACTGTAGATTACAAAGTCACCATTTCTAGATGGCAGTTCCAAAACTGGTTCATTTTCTGATCTTCTTTTCAATTCCTGAAAACAATCATCACGTTCATTTGTCTAGATAAAATTAACAAATTTTCAAGTTAACTTAGTCATTGTAATAGATAACCATGAAAAAGTCTCACCAAAGCTCTAGTACTAACCTGATAAACCAAGCAAAAATATGAATCTCAGTTTTATTTTTGGGTCTTGTTCATTATTCAACAGCTTTTGTTTTAGTAGGATCAACAATTATGCCATTTTTTGAACAATGTGACCAAGGAACGAAAATTTTGGTAACCAAAACTCATACTTTTTGAACTTCACATACAGTTTATTTTCTATTATGGTTTGAAAGACAACCCTTAAATTAATTTCATAGTCCCCTTTACTTTTTGAATAAACCACAATATCATCAATGAACACAACCACAGACATATCCAAGATCTCATAGAAAATTCTATTCTTAAGATACATGAATACAATAAATGCATTGGTTAACCCAAAAGTAATAACTAAAAATTCATAATGTCCATATCTATTACGAAATGTGGTATTCGGAATGTCTTATTCCTTTTCATTCAACTGATGATACCCCAACCTCAAATCAATCTTTCAAAAATACTGACCTCCCTAGATCTAATCAAACAAATCATTGATATGAGGAAAATGACACTTTTTTATAATAGTGGTGATCTTCAATTCCCTATAATCATTGAAAAGTCTCGTTTAACCATCATTATTTTTAACATAAAAGACAAGATTTCCCCATGGTGATGTTCTTGGTCAAATGAAACCTCAATCTAATAACTCCTTTAATTTCTTCTTTAACTCTAACAGTTCAATTTGTGCCATTTGGTTAGGGGGTTTTAAAATTGGCTTAGCACTAGGAAAAAATTCAATAGTAAATTCAACTTCCCAATCATGTATTATACCAGGAAACTCATCAGGAGAAACATCAATGTAGTCATTTACTACTGAAACATATTTATTTGAATGGTTCCTTTATTTTACACAATATGTGTAAGGTAACATTAATTTACATCATTTATTAGTTTCTTAGTTTCATGATATGTTATCAAATGTAATGGTTCAATCTTGAACACAAACTGAAAATAATTCTGAAAATAAACCTCTTTATCTCGGCAGTTAATCTTAGCTTGATAAACAGAAATCCAATCTATACAAAAAATAACATCAAACTCTACTAGAGTCAAAATAATATGTTTTGCAGGTATATTATATATGCACACAAGGAAAAAAGGTTCTTATAATGCCTTTTTTTCTCAAAATTCCCCCCTTGTGTTTTTACTATAAGTTCATGATTCATATCTTGAGATGGAATACCAAATTTAATAGAAAACTTCTCAGAAATAAAAGAGTGTGTAGACCTTGAATCAAACAACACATTTTCAAAATCTGAACAAACAAATAGTGTACCTGATACTAAATCATTTTATGGCCCAACATCTGATAAAGTAGTTGCAAATGATTTCACCTCTCATTTCTACTTTAGTATGGTTATTTTCCCTCAGTTGAGTTCTTCGGTGGACACTCATTTTCGTAATGACTCATTTCATTTCACTTAAAAAAATTTACTGATTGTAAATCAGATTTTTTCTTACTATTACCTTGATCTTTTTTAGTGAAATTATGAGCCTTATGTCCCATTTTACACTCTCAGTATCACATAAAATAATTCAAAAGACATTCCCTAGTGTGATTTTTACCACAATTTTCACAAACTGTAAACATAAGTTTCTTACAATCAGACTTTTTTTAACAGCTCTTCTCTTTTATCTACTAACTCGACCTCTTATTCTGTTGTTTTTTCAAAGAATAGATGATCATAAAAAAACTCCATTTCTACCTTCTCTACATATTCAATAGGTTTTTGATAACTTTTGAACTCACGAGATGCTAATTCTCTTCAATAATTTGTCTTTAATTAATGTTTAAAAATTATTGATTTTAATATCAATATATAGTATGAAATATGGAGCATACCTTGCATGTCGAGGTAATTAGGATTCATAAGTAGCCATTAATTCATCCTCCTGCCTCAATTCTAGGAATTCTTTTCCCATCCTAAGATGAACCTATTAAGGAAAATATTTTTGAAGAAACATACCTTTTTATTCATCCCAATCAAGAGAATATATCTCCTCAATATACCTGGTATTTTTCAACATCAACCACCACTGATCAGCTTCACATTCAAAATGGTAAATAGGTAGACTAAACTTTTGATGTTCTGAACACCCCATGAAATTAAAAATCTTTTCCAGTGCATTAATCCACCCTTCACTTAGCACGGGGTAAAATGATCCTTTGAATGATGGGGGATGCTACCTCATGAAATGCTCCACTACTGACATGTTCCTCTGCGGTTGATCTAGATGATCTCACGAAAGGATACCACCATCATTTATATCATTAGTCAACGGGGCCATCACTGTAACAAAATATTTATTTATGATTCTGACCATCTCAGGATACTGATTTAGAAGGTTGTCTTCAGTATCATGTCATCCCATCTTAGCTTCCTTGTTTCATGTATAGAAAACAATTTTTAAAACAAAAATATCTCCAGTGAAGCAACATGGTAATCTATAAATTATATATCATTTCAATCTTACCATAAATTAATTTATGGACGTTAATTTAAAAATATTCTAAATAATAATGTTCTCTAAACCGACCTCTAATACCAACTATATGGAAGCATCCTTAAAACATTACATAATCATGAATTATGTTAATAATTCACATTGAGGATCTTTTCTAGTTTAGGGTTTAAGAGAATTAGACCATAAATTTTACATTACATATCAATAATTACAAAGTATACACTTCTACTCTGTTCCCATTTTTTCATAAAATAATGACTCGTGAAAAAAAGAGTCATTTCTTGTTCCATGTTTTTAACATCATGACGTTTCGTTGATCCCATATATGACACTATTCATCATTACATCATGTGAAAAACAATTCAAAAAATGGGATGATCATAAAAAGCTCAGTAAGGGTTATAAAATAAAGAAAAGAATCATTAATACATACAAAACATATACTCTTTTACTTACTTCATGAAATCATAATATTAATCAATAAAATATTGTAATTAGACATCATAATGGTAACTTGTGGAATCGACAACATACTTACATTTTAGCATTCACAGCTACGTAGAGAGTTACATTTGGAATACCAATCATAGTATATTCCATAAATCTCTTAGGAGAACCATGATGTTTACCTCTGTCATGTTACCCAATGGATTGGAGATCTATCTCAGGCTCACCCACCCTAGGTTTATCGTAGAACCACCCATATGCGTAAACAATTCCCAAGAACCATAACATAATAATAACATATAAAAAAGGAAATATTCCATTAACACATTTCATTCCTAACATATCATTTAATTATATTGACATAACAAATCCATTATCAAAACCATTATCAATACCAAAATACAGAATAGATTATATGATATTTATTTTCCTTTTAAAATCATTACGTATTATTAAGGAAGCCAAATTTCAAACAATACTCATTGTGGTGGAAAGTTCACTGTCAATGCTTAAATTAAAAAGAATAATTAATTTTTTGTTGTTTAGTAAAATGATTCATATAAAAATATTCTCTTCGAATGAAATAAAAATTCAGAGGTGTTTATACCGGATAGAAAACAAATTCGTGTATAAAACAAAATATTCCTCAATAATAGAACATTGAGATTAAGTCCCTTGCCTCATGTTCGACTTGAATATATCATTATTTATTCTCCGTAATAATAAAATAAAGGTAATTTCTAGTTCCATAATATCCTTTTTCATGTTTATTATTCATTTTATATCAATCACTAAATTACTATAACAATTTTTTAATTATTTTATTTCATATCTGACATTTTGTCGATGTTCATAACTTGAGTTAAAAATGAATTACTTATAATTACAAGTTGTTCATGTGGTCAAAGTTCCATTATATCCATAATAATATTAATGATTTAGATATCATATATATAATATATATACAGTATATATATGTATTTATAATAGAACATAACATTTAGAGATAATAAATGAAATTCACCGTTCATAGAGACTGTAAGTCGTACGTACGCTTGATCGCTACATTCATTTCCATTTCATATTTTTATGGAATGATAACATAATGATAAATAGGTATATTAAAATTCAAGTATAATATCATATATACTTTCATTAACTCCATATTTTATACGTCCCATATATGGCATGAACGAGTCAAATCACTTTGAGGGGGAGGTAGTCAACACTTCCTCAAATGAAATTATTGTGTTTACCCATTATGGAAACCATAATGGTATGCTATAAATGGAATCTAAATATGTATATAAATAATATGAATTTAATGTATATTACATATAAATTCAGTTCCATCATAATTTCCAAAATAAGAGGTGGTAGGAGATAATTGAACAATCATCGTTTCGTCGTTAATTCCTCATCCATAGAAATAGTAAGTTATTTACCCATTAGATGGAGGTGTGTGTAAGTGTAGTTTTAATAATTCTCAGAAAAAAAACCTCGTATATTCTTTATACTAGTTTTTTTATAATATAAAAAAATATAAAAATTTGGGGTTGGAGAAGAAAAATAAAAGAAAATAATTTAAGAGACGACGTTACCTTTAATTCAGGTAACTCCCTTTGGTTTGAACCAAAAGAATTTCTTGAAGTGTGTTATACGTAAGATAAGACTACTTGGTGGAAGAGAGGGATATATGGATATTAATTTGGTAGATTTTGGTTGATACAAGGGTCTTGAGAGGTGTATTAAATGGGTTTGAGGTTAAGTCTTTTAATAAAGGGGAGGCAGAGCTTTTTAGAATAGTTTGAAAATATTATTTTATTATATAATGATTATCAGTTTCTAAATGTGAAAAACTTATTAATGTCATAGATAATTAGAATATTCTTTGAAATAAAATAATCCAATAAAAATTTGACAGGTTTTGGATATTTTATTAATCTTTATAATCTTATTTCATTAAATCATTCATTAATGAGGTAATCACTACATCATTATTGTTTCAAAAATAATTGTATTTATTTGATATTTAAAAAATATAAAAAATTACGGTGATGTAGAAAATATTAATTGATTTTAAATTAATATTTATAGTTGAAGATATAACTTATAAAACCCTACGTAAATATTTATTTACTAAAAGATATATGTTTATGTAATTTGTGTCTTTACATTAAATTAATAAATATAAAGTGTCATTGTCACTTTTAAGTAGCCCTATGGGGTCCCAACATTGACCCAAGGATGTCCATGATAAAAAATGTATCAACCAATAGGATTAGGACACATTTTAGGGTAATTTATATTTTTATAATAAAATTTTGTTACCCCTATTTACCAGATTTACCCTTTAACCGTGGTAAATAAAATATTTACTATAGTAAATATTCATAATGTCTAAAAGTAAAAGTTACCTATTTACACAATTTTGAATTCCTGATTCCAAATATTGAATCCATTTTTGAAATTTAAAACAAATAAGTGGCATATATTAATTTAAAATTTATTCCCTATGTCTAAAAAAACGTGTTTTTATGAAATAATAACTATCAAAATATTGACTCTTTTTTATGTCCAATTTTAAAGTGAAGTTCCATACAATGACAAAAATATGATTAAATGGTAAAATTAAAAGATAATTACACTTTAAAACCAATTTTAAAGATAATATATCCATATAAATAAATTATATTAAAAAGTAACTTTTAAATAAAATACAATATTTTTCACTATTCATAAAAAAAATGAATTTTATCCAAAAAATACGAAACATTTACCCAAAGTAAATTTTTATGTCCTGAATCTGAAGAAAAATTTTATTTAGTCACATAAAACATATAAAAGTGAAGAAACCTATATTTAAAACAGTTTTCTAACAAAAGGTGGTAAATCGACACTTTAAAGAATATTGGAGTATTTATGCTGAAAATTGGATTAATTATTATTTTAAGCCTCTCAAATTTATTGGATAAATGTAAAAACATATAAAAAAATGTATAATAATATATTAGTCAGTTCTTTTCTTTCTCTCTAATACAATGGCTAAGCATTAACTACAATTTAAAATAATATTATATTATTATTTTTTAGTATGACTCAGCATTGTGTGAATCATAAGATTTCAAAGAAACTCATTTGTTGCGTATTGGGTAATCCATTGAACATGGAATCCCATTAAAAATAAAATAAATATTTATTTCAAAAATATAAAAATTTATTATTCTTTATTTACCTGGGATGTTACGAGATGTGGGAGAGATATTTGTTTATGAGGTAGTAGTGGCCTTCACTTTTTTTAGATCTTCAATCTTGAATAATTTATGGGGACATAAATCTTTGATGGTGGGGATATTATAACACCTCATTATTCCATTATGTTACTAAATTACTCGTTTTTATATTTTAATTGTTGGTTTTGAGTTTATTGAAGAAACTATGATGCTTTCTATAGGTTTGGAGTTTTCATGTTGTGTAATGGGATGACAACCTATGTATTTTTGGCCAGGAAGATTCCCTGATAATTTACATGGTGTAGAAGTTTTACATGACGTGTACTTATTATTCATTCCATGTAATGTCTAAAATTTGGTTTAAAAAAAATGATATCTTTTCGATGTTTATGATGCTCAAAGATTGCACGGTGTGTACTCTGGTTAAATGCCATGTAAATTTGGAAAGATGTGGTTTTAGGGGTTGTGTATGATTTTATTAATTTCATCCAACCATTCATCCCTCTGTACCTCAACCTTGAGATAACCCTTGGTGATTATGGAGATCTTCGTTCGTAAAAGTTCATTTATTCAGTGATCAGTAATGGAAGTTTTTGTAGTGTGCCTCTCCAGGTAATTGTTCCTTATAGATCTTCATTCCTTTGGTATCGGTGACATAATTGGTTGAATTTATGGATTTTATTCGTGATTTGAAAGTTTTCTATATTGACCCTATTCATTTTCATATCATTCATTAGATTTTAAAGGCTTATCTCTTAGTTTTCAATCACTATTATCGAAGGATCCTAGGTTTATAACATTTTGAGGAAGTTATTTATATTTAATGGGTTAATGTTTTTAATTGATTATAATTTTTGATAAATTCATATGATTCTTCATTTAATTGAGATGATTTATGGTTTCATGGGATTTCAGAGAAATAAAATGGGTTTTAAATGGTTTTTTCTCAAGAAATGGGTTTTTCCCACCAACTATTTGATTTAATTTATGGGTTGTGATTTTAATTTGGAAATTGGTTTTTGAACAATGATTTGATTGGAATGGTTTGAAAATTTTTTTATTGAATTTTTAGAATGGTTGTCAATTGAGTTTTTTTGACAATTATCACATTGGGTATTGGGTGCATCGGGAAATAGACATGGGTAGCCTTGGTGTCTGTGGAGCCACTAATAGATAGACTTTAGTATAACTATGGACTATTGTAGCACATTATATTGGTTTGATCCAATAATATTCTTATTTATGATCTTTAATGTATAATATTTGTTGGCATTTCCTAGTTTCCAATATGATGTTCTTTTTCATTTGTGATTTATTTATCACAGGATGTGTTTTTATGATGGATTTTTTATCACATGATTTTATATGAGGTTGTTTGAAATTAAATCACATGATGGTATTTAAAAGATATGTGTTTAGTTTCACACCTTCTGATGCATGAATATTATTTCTTAATTTATCACTTTTACATTTCATATTTCATGTTTGATTATATGAGTGGATTTTATGAAAATCAATCAGTTAATATTTGAAAAATAGTTTTGATTTATTAAAATTCTTGTAAAACATTTTTTTATTTAAATTTAATAACTATTTAATTTATGGTATTGAGCTTTGTATAGACTATCTGCTGGTATCTGGCATGGATTTGTTCTCACGCCCTTTTTTCAATTCTACTATTCTAGATGTTGTATTTTAGGATACAGATAAAGGGAAGGGAATCTTGTAACATGTTCTCTTATTCATTGATATTTATTAAATTATTATGTTTTGGAGTTGGTGGTTGGTCACATGGAATCTTTTAATCTTTTTAATGTTATACTTTATAGTTTATCTATTTTTCTTTGTATTATATATACTTTGGTGGTATCTATTTTCTTTCTATTGTACTATGGTTATATATCTTATTTTGGTTAATAATTCTTTCTGTTGTCTTTTTTTTTTTGCACCTCACTATGTGAAAGATGAATTGGGTGTTTGGTTTGGTTAACCAATGTTGGTCTATGAAATGTTATATAAGGATCATTATTTTGATAATATCATGATTCATAAATTTTAAAACATCTTTTTTTTTCTTATTAGATCATTAGTGAGATGGAATTAACAATGGAATATTAATGAATAAAACGTGTTTCATTTAATGATTTAAAATTATTATGGATTGATGAGTAACAAAATATCAGAATGTAAAATAAAAAAATAAAGTGGATAATGTAGATTATAATTATTATATATTATTTCACTCAAAAACCTTCTAAAATGCAATGTTAAAGTGTATAGGTACAATTCAATTGGAATTTTTTATTCCTTGGATGATAATATTTTTTCTAATAAATTTCTCTGGGAATGTTCTTTTTGAGTTGGTGGATGACCGTACAAAAAGATTATTCATGGGGAATAATAACAAAATGTTCAATGATCCCAACTGAATAAATTTCTTTAAAGGTAAAGTTAAGGTTCTGACATCATAAAAAAAGTAACTTTTTATTAAAAATGGTATGACTTATTTTGTGATAACAAAAATCAGATTGGTGAAAATACTATAAATGTTCATGGTGGTGATAATTTTTCATAGCAATATAAACACCCTAATAAATCATTAAGTAAATAATATAATTGTATATATTATGATAATGAATAAGATATGGTGAATGATTATGACTTTTTAAAAGAGATAATTTAATGAATAAATAATATTTTTAAACTTGAAAAGGTTAACATGTTAATAAATTAGACAATTACTTCAAAATATATCAAGGAAGATTCTATGTACGAAGGTGACTTCTTATATAATATTAAAATATTAATGAAATTAAGGTTAATGAAATGAAATTATTGATAAAAATATCACTCTACTTGATATGATACAAGAATAATATCAATTAATTGATACAAATTTAATAAAAATAAAAAATTATTTGATAAAATTATATCATTCTGTTGAAAAATATATTAAAATATTGAGGGGTTTTTATATGATAATAGTTAATGGTCTCAATTATACTAAGAAACATGGTGATTTTAGAATTTAGGTATAATAAAATTATTAAAGTACTCTGTATGTTATATTTAGTTAATTAAGTAATTACATGAAGTAGATGGTGGAGTATTTCCATATATATAATAACATTAATCATGTTGTTTCATCAAGTGATATACTTGAAATAGAAATTAAATGGTGTGTGCATGAATTTGTTATTGTATCCCTATCCTAAAAAAATAATAGATATGAATGGGAATTTATAAAATATATATTTAAAAATAGTAGATATTATATTTTTTTAAATTGAAAAAATAAATCTTCCTTAGAAACCGTTTCAGCATATATATATATATATATTCTTTTAATGTTTAATACTATTTTTGTATTGTATATGGTCACAATTTATTCTATATTAAGAATAATATATATGTCATTAAATAATAAAGGGGTATTATATCAAACAAAATACATCCCTAAATAAATATGACAAAATTAACAACCAAGGTAATATGTTAAAGAAAAAAATAATATATTACATACCCTAGAAGATACATGTTAATGATAAGTAAATCTATGTGTTTTTCCCAAGTATGTATTTATTTTTTATCAATGGTTTAATAAGTGTTTTTGATGTGTTTTTAATGAAAATTAGATTATTATTATGTATTAATTAGGGAATTAGATGTCATGTCTAATAATACATCCATGTTAGTCTATAAGACGATTAAGCTACATCCATATTCAATAGAAAAGTAACCGTGAAGATATAGGTTGAATAACTTGAATGGATAATTTCAAGATACTGTGTAACTGTATATGTGATGATTCATGAGATGGTGTATTAAAATAAACCATAATATTATTGAGCCACTAAAATGTTCGATTGAGTATGATCATTTAAACTATATTCAGAAGAACTTGAATATATAAGTTCACTACAATGTGTCAAAGTGTGAAGATTGATGAGATATACATCAAAAGAAGTGAAGAAAAATTGTTTTTGGATAAAGAAGAATTTTATTAAACATGTTTTGATGAATTTTTCGGTGATTATAAAGTGTTGGATGTTTTCTGAAGAAGTTTTTAATTTATTTTGGTTATATATAGAATTTTAAAGATTCATATATCCAATAACATATCCCATTCGATCATATAAATAATTCACATACGTTATTATACCACATATCTTATTCATGTTAATTATTCATTTGTGTATATTATTTTTCTAGATAGTTTATTCACGTAGTTAATTCAATAATCTAGGAAATTTATTTATCTTATTTACACACATAAACAATTCATGTTGTTGATTTAGTGATTTAGGCAATTCATATTGCTAATTCAACCATGTTTCTTATTCATGTAGCTAATTATGTGATATAGAAAATTCATGAATAAGATTAATCTAGGTAGATGATTCTCATTGTTTTTTAGCAGTATATTATATTGAGAATCAAAAATCCAATTTCAATGTGGCAGATTCTTATTTTGATGATTCATGTGATGTAGTTGATTGCATAATGATGTGAAAAACATGCATGTTATTAATGAACTAATATTTTAGGGAAAACTATAAATATATGATATCGAATATTGATTTTGGAGTAATTTTGAAATATATATAAATATATGAGTATGAATTCAAATGTATATAAATAGGAGATGTTAATTAGGATTACATCATGACTGAACTAATTTTAATAACTTATCTTTCAGTATATAGATTTATGATGTTGCAATTATGAAGAAAATGTGGATTTTCAATTGTTGATACTTGTGGGAACATAGTTAATTATAAGTGTTCAAAAATCTTCATTATTTATATAAGATAATTTTCAAATCTAGGAGTCAGAGAAGTTGGTAGACATGAGAATTTGTGGATGATGAGGATAATCCAGATCACACCATATCTGGATAAAGATTTGTGATTAGAATAGATGAAATACACTATTCAATATCTGGAACATTTAAATAGAGAGATATTTACAGCCATATGTTTATGGATAAAAATTTTATAACAATGTTCTTCTAAAGTAATGAAGAATAATAGAAAAAAACTTTTCTATATAAAAAATCATTAAAGATAAGAATTTTTTCATCCTATTGGTGATGGATGTGGTGTGTATCTTCCAGGTGGTGTTGGATATGGAGGACCAATGTGTGACTCTCTGTTCATCAGTCTAGTATAGTCTATTACTGTATTCATTTGATTGAGAGGGAAGAATATGATTGCAAGTTAATTAATCTGTTGTAGCAAGAATTATGAATTTATAAAAAAACCATGTTAATACTTTGTGTAGATATCTTAAAGTTTATTATTACGCATGACTCGATACTATGAGAAATATTCATGAGTGGATTTTGAACTATGACATGTTCCATAGGTTGGATTTATAAGAATAATTATTCATCAACAAAGACCACTAATTCACCCCCCCTCTTAGTAGTCAATTCACCCTAGGCCACATCAAATGGTATCAAAGAAAAGTTTATGTCTAGTGATCTAGGAAAAATTATAGGATATAGTGAATATTAATTTAGTGAATAGATAAGGTGTTACAATATTCAATGGGAAGAGTTATCATAAGTATATGAATATAATGTTAGCACATCTCCAATCACTCAACGTGGAAGTAAGATATGATGATACTATTAGTTTTCCACCCATTATTATAGTGCATTCTATGAAACAACCTAATTATATAAAATTTTATTTATATTGAAATGATCAAAACATCATGTTGATGTCCTTATTAGAGAAGGTTGACATATTCTTCAGGGGTCTCAAAACTAATAGGGAAATTATGGAAATATTTAGAAGTAACTATGAATTTAATATCTAATTCAGTTAATACATACATTATATTTTGATGAGATAATTTAAAAATATAAGTATTCCTCCTAACTAGGCAATTGATAACTAGTTCACCTGGGTAAATTAAATTTTGAGAAACATCTAGGGTTCCATTCCCATGTCGGTTCTACCTAGTATTCCATCCCCAAGTCTGTTACTTCCTTGTTCCTTATTCGGGGTTGGGTTTTAGTTCTTACATGGCCTCCTCACCTTTCTTTCACCTTATATTCCAATTCTCATATCCAGGTCGGTCCTGGAGCGATGGAATCTCTATAGTTTTGGGATTTCGGGTTCTACAACTGTAGGGATTTCTGACCGCTTTCCTTTTCTCCCTGAATTTCTCATTATTGATTCCATTCTCATTTTTCTCTATTTTAGTGTTCATCATAGTGGTCTCTGTTCTCCAATAAATTTTTAAAAATGGTGACTTTTGTTGAGGTTGTGGGTGCCTGCTGGGATTTTTCCTACATTGGTAGTCTCTCCCCTCATAACAACTTTGGCCTCCAGGTCATCCTCTCTCTTCCTGGCCAGTCATATTATTGGGGATATAAGGCCCTCTAGGTTGTGTGGTGTGATGTGGAGGGATCACCAGGTAGCTCGATCAGTGCAACATTGTTTTTCATTATTTCTCTAGGCTCCTGCTCATTGGGTGGTGTTGTAGTTCTCTTTGGAGATTTGGTGTCGAATCCTTCCAGGTGTTTTTGGTGGCCTGAAAACAATGTCTTTTGTGATGGTTCATTGGGTGTCATAATGGTTTTATGAGTATCATGTTCTTCCTAATTGGGAGAGTAGATTCATGCTGGTTTTGTTGTTTATATTGGTCATCATCAGTTTCAATGGAATTTATTGGTTTGGGGATTAAACGATTAGAGATCCAGTGCTTGATACACATTGATGTTCATTTTCTATCTTCTGTTATTATTCTCTTTGGTGGTATGAAGAATTTTATTTTCTATGAAGATGATATTTCCTAGTGGTGACGTTGCTGGTTTTCTCGATGGGGATGGATATTTGGATCTCACCGATGATGATGATCTTTTCTATGATAATGATGGTGACAATGCTGAAGCAACAATGGTGTTGAGGGTGATAGGTCGACACTGTTTTTTTGGATTCTAAGTGACGTGGATAGCTCGGTATGATGGTCTTTTGAAATTAATTTTTTTTAAATTCTAATAGTAACTCTTTTGGTTTGGGATGTTAGTGGGTTTTGGTGGTTTATATTCATTATGGTTTTTATCATGTGGCTGATATGTTAGGGTTCACACTTTCCGCTTAACTGTGTTATGTGAAAATTCAAAAAAATGGATTATTCCCTTATTATTGTTAAACTAATTAGGAACATTAAATATTTAATTAATTCAAAAATATCATGCCCAAAGATATAGGGGACATGAAAGATAATGATCTATACAATATAATCAAATATTATGAGATGATAAAAACAATTTTTTTCAAGTAGAAGGTAGATGGAGTGTATTTTAAAGACATGAGAAATGGAAGAATAAGAAATGATCTGTCTAAATAATCTAAAGTCATGGATGATGAAGACATCAATCAAAATTCTACTCTAATTTCAAATGGACTAAAAAGGGAAAAATAGAATGGAATGAGTAATCTAGAACTAAACTACATGAACTATGGTATGTCTTTTCATTTTACCACATATTGTACAAGTATGAGTTTTGAATAATCTGAAGTAGAATCAGATGATGAGAGACCTCATAAAAAGAAATTGGGGATGAATATAAATAAGAAATATAAATAAATGAATAGATATAAAATTATAAAAAATAAAGTTTCATCATCAATATTTTCTTAGGATGATGAATTTGGTTTCATTGACCATGTAAACAAAGACTAATTTTCATCAAGTACTAGTGATGGTAGAGGAAAAATATCAAATCTTATGTGGTAGCTTAAAGGAAAATTTGAATTCTATGTTGGAACAATTTGATATGTCCTGAAATAAAGAATTATTATTAGGAAAAAAAATATAATAGTGGTTACTGATATATAAGATCAATAAAAGAATCTATCCACCTATATTTATGAGATCAAGAAGTTCAATATAATATAATTGGTAAATGGAATCGTGATAAAATATCATAAGATAGAACTATATGAAAAGGAAGAAGAAGTAGCAGACATGTAATCCATAAATCTTATAGTAAAACATGAATTGAACAATCTAATAGAGGACAATACTATGGTTGGATAGGTAAATATTGAATCTCCAATGGAAAATGAGAAGAGGGTATCACATGATAAAGAAAAATAATCAAAAAAATCATGCTCAAAATATTTGTGTTTTATTTAACAATGTAGATATGGAAAAAAATCAAAGAGTATCCTGGCTAATAAATTTATGAGAAATTTTTTTATGTAAAATGAATGTAAAAATATTCTCTGTAGGTCCCATAACCTAATAAATGTGAGGATCAGTTATTGAAAGAATAGAAATTACACACATTTGAAAAGATCTATAAATTGTTTAGAAGATAAATCTATCTTCTGTTATATTGGTGTCGTGGTAAGAATAGACAAAATTAACATAATTACATGTTTAACAAGTTTTTACTAGGAAAATATTAATATCTAATTTAGATATTCAATGACTAGAAGGGGAAAAAATTCTATGAATACTACCTATGAAATGATCATCACCACACACACACACACATAATATTTTGGATGAATTTTATACTAGATGTAGTTTCAACGTTCACAAGGCTCTAGTATGAATCACAATAATGGCAGGTTAAAATCCTAATTCAGTCAATGGGGAGAAGTTTCAAATTGAATCTAATGGAACATCTAATGGAAATTCCATGAATAGTAAGAATGCTGGGAAATGGTTCCTAGAGGTTGGTCCAAATCAATTAAAATGGGATAACCAATTAGAGGAATCTGATAATCTTAGTGATGATACATGAAAGAAACTTTTTCTATAAGTTGAAGAGATAATTGTTGCTATTTTATTTAGAAATAGAATGTGGAATACTGCAAACACTTTAGTGGGAAAAGACAGTCTATGTAAAGAATAAGTTCATGAGAAGAAATAATATAATAAAATATATTGGACATAAAAATAGAAAGAATTTTTTAATTTAAATTTATCATTTTGAGATTTAATGAAATGAATGGGACACATAAAGCTGAATCTCCCATTATATATTTCATTTTGAGAAACATAATGGTCCCTCCTTATAACATATTATTTGATTCATTTTAATCTAACGTGGAATAAATTGATAGATATTTTTGAGGTTTTAATTGATGGACATAAATAATATATTTTTCATTTTAGATTCTACTAAAATCTATGAAATAGAAGAAGAGGAGTTCATCACATTGTAGGGAGGTAGGTTGAGAAGAATCTATCAATATATTAAATTCTAGTGAGTTTGAAAATTATGGGATGATTTCAAACATGTAATATAGATGTATGTTTATTACACTATCATATATTATTATTGATTATATTACCTAAGGGGAAATGATGATTATCAAATCATTATAAAAAGTTTTAGTTAAATGACTTCTACATGAATTGTTATTACATTGTTTTGAGGTGTTTGTATCTTACATGTTTCATTTAAAATAAATCAATTTTCCCTTAGAATAACCATGTTTGAGAAATATGGAATTTTGAGTATGATATCACATTAAATGTTATAAATTGATTTTATTTTTAATATTTTTTGTTTATATCTTGTTTCATACACCTATTTTACCCACATATACGTTTAATAGACCAACTAAAGTATCTTTTCTAAGAGATTCGTGTGGTATCATCCTTGTCCCAAAAAATGGGAAAATAATATCATGTCCCTGAATGGTAGAATAAGAGAGGAGAATACCCTCACATTGACCATTTCAATTTCTAAATAAGGGGGAAAGAGACAAACCATCCAATCACATATATTAATATTGGTGATAGGTATTACAAAAAATATAAAGGGGGATATTTTTATTCCAATGTTAGTGTTGTATTTTTTTCAATGGTCTTATATATGATCATAATGATGATTGGACGAATATTTTGGACTCATGAAGGAATATAATGTAATGTGTGATAATGTATCCATCTATGTTTACAAGGTTATTGAGTTACTACCATGTTTCAAGGAAAATTAACTATGACATTATAGTTTCTAACAAATATGTTGAAGAAAATGTGGAAAAGTATGTGTGATAATTAATGAGATGATACATCCATGTAAGTCCATATGGTTATAGTGTTACATCCATGTTTTAATGAATTGGAACTATGAGGTTTAAGTTGGAATAAATAAAATGGAAATGATTATAATAATTTAGAGGAGTATGTGTTATGATGGATGATATGATCTGTAATGGATGTGATGAAAATTGTTGGTGTATGAAGGTGAAATTTTTATAACATTTTTTAGAAAATTTTAAATGATTAAGAATGGATAAAATTTGTATTGATAATATTAAAATATCATTGAGATATGTATTGAATTTTCTAGATCCATTTATCTAATTCAAATAGACAATTTATCCATATTCAGTATTCATACAGGTGATTTAGTCATATATTTTAATCTTGTTGCTAATTCAGAGATGTGTAAAATTCATGTATCTGATTAATCCATATATATGATACTTGTAGTTGATTTAGTGATATAGTAAATTCATTTATCCAATTTATCCATGTCTTGAAATCTCATTATTGAGTTAGTAATATAGGAAATTAAAATTTTTTATTCCGAAATGTATTCGATTTAGGTGGATGTATGAGGTATGTAGTCAATTGAGAACCATGTATCCAATTTCTATATTGATAATTTCAGTGGAATAGAAATTTCCATGAAGATTTCAAAATCACATATGTTATTAAATAACAGAGATTGAGGGTGTGGATATTTATATATCACATGTAAGAATGAATATTTATACTATAGTGAATTTATATGATGATTTTAATTGTAATTTAAAAGAATTTCAATATAGTTATTTACTTTGGATTATATCATGATAGACATAAAATTAATAACTTATCTATAGTTATTTGAATTTATAATTGATAAATAATTGGAAAAAATGCAGATGATCAATTCTAGACACCTGAGAGAACTCTGATAATTCTTATAGTTCCCTAATTTTTACAATCAAAGTAAGAGAAGAGAAAACACTTGGAGTCCCTAAATGTGATAAACATGTCTATTGAAAGAAGTAGTAGGGAAACCAGATCACACCTTACTTTTATAGAGTTTAAATATGAGTAGATCTATAATACACTGACGAATATTCAGAAGACGTACATGGGTTGACTAGTTTATCCATCATCTCATGTAGAATTATTTTATTTTCAAGTTGTTATAAAGAACCATGGAGAGGATATTGATCATTGTACATGAGATCATAATTAAACAATATAATGTTTTCTTATACATGGTCCTAGAAGTTGATTGTTTCTTATTGTTGGATCTAGAAGTGTTGAATAATAGTGCTACTCTATTTTGATAATTTAGTGATGGTGTGTGTTTGTAGTCACTTGATTAAAAGTGATGACTCTATAAATAAGGAAAATAACTAGTTTCAGTAAAGATAAGGAATTTGTTCAAATCATTTTATGTATTGTGTTAATTTCTCTAGAAGTTCATTAATACACACACACTGAGGATGATAGAAATTTCTTGAGTTTATATATATCATTAACCTATCCGTGAGGCTGAATTTATAAGGATAATAATTAATTAAAAAATACCACTGCTTCACCTCCAACCCTATATTAGTGTTATTCCTATACTAGGTCACTTCACCCTGATATATCATTAATTATTATATCAATTCACTACTTGAGAAACAAGATAAATTAATTAAAAAATCTCACAGGAAAAAGTGTTATCAATATCAAGAAATAATATTTATGGTTTCTTATAATTCATCATCACATGAAGATCCTTGGGAATTAGTTTGTATATCATAATCACATATGGATAGAAAAAATATTAAAATTAATTTAGAATTATTGAGGTAATGTAATTATCAATAATGGTATCTCATTGAATAAAATTATTATATGATACACAAAAATGTTTTTGGAGAAGTTCACATTAAAATAAATTATCTTTTTAAAGGATTGAGCTTTAACTTATTTAGTTTATTGAACATGACAGGTCACTTGGGAATCCTCTATGATGGTATATTCATTATTTATGATACTCCCATCTTGGTAATATCCATTGTACTTTGTGATAATTAGTTATAAAAAACTTTCAATTTTTTATAAAATGTTTTTGTAGAGTATACTGAGATGTGAAGAAGTGATCATTATCATTTGGGGTATATTAAAGGTATGATACAAGATTAATGTAGGTGTGGTTCATAGAGAATAATTTCCCACCATAATCTAAGTATATAAATGATAAAAAATGGACCTTTATAATAATTTTAAAATTTTCAGACAGTTTAAACACAATTCAACTAAGTATTCTAATTATAATGCATGTGGATATGTTGTTTATTAGATAACAATGTGTTCAAATTGTTAAGGGTGTGTACTATCTAATGGATGACTAATTATTGTATTTATTATGGGTTTTGAAAAGATATATACGAGATGAATCATATTCTAATTATGACGAATGTTCACTAGTTAAAAGTTTTCACCCAAGAATTATGGTTTTAATAATTATATGTATGTCCAATGGTGACTAAACTAGTATCTTGATTATGGTGAGTCTGTATAGGTTGGAGACTTTCTAATATTGTATCACGATTGTGGTCAGTATATATAGATTGGTTTTAGAGAAAAATATTATTTCAATTAAGGTTACCATATATGGGTTGGATATAGGTCGACAACATAACTCAATTGTGATGCATGTAAATTTTTCATATCTAATTCAGTGGACCAACCAACCCATTACTAAATTGTATTGGTATAATTGGAATAATATAAGAATATCACCAAATATGTCAGAGGCTTCTCAATAATAAAGAGGGAAAACATTTCATAGATGAACTATGACTTTGATTACAAAACACAAGGGTCATTCTTTATTATTCTCATAATTCAGAATGTAAAATATTTTTAACATACATTACAAACACTTTAGATAGGTAAAAAGAAGCCAAGAGGTAATCATGTGATCAAGTATAAAAAAGAAAATAAAAAACATGATGCAAAAACACCAATAATGAAGAAAAATTATATAAAAATAATAGAAATCAATTGAAATATATAGTATGGAGGATACTCTAAATGATTCATAAATAGTAAATTAATACAAAATTAAAGATAGAATTTCCTCCTTTATAACATGTTAGACCAATATTTTTTTTGATTTTATTTTTTCATAATAGATATTTATATGTAAAAATGGTGATGAAAGTGAGTAAAGATTGTAAAAAAAGTATTTGGTTAGAAGGTTATAGAAATCCAGATAATTTAATGGTGTTTTCAATGTTTCTAATAGGAATGACCTGTGAGACACAGTCTACTTTCTAGAGTCATGGAATATGATTCATCATAATTGAATTTTTGATAAAAATCCATAAGATTCTGAAAATAATAACGAGTCTAGAAATAAACTTCTCATCATAATGAGAAAGTTAATAAGAGTATTCTTGGATCTGATATATATATGATGATTCATTAATGGTCAATTAGTTAGCTATTTCATAACTAGTTTGATATTCTTATTCTTTAAACTGTGTGATATATAGGGGGAAATATATACAATTGTATGGAGAGACCAAATCTAATATATTGTATTTATTCTTCGATAGAAATATAGGAACCACTAGAAGGATGGTAAGTTACATCACTTCTCAATATAAGTCAAAGGATACTAGGTTTATCGTAATCGTTCACAAAGTAATGAGAAATTCTTGATACAATATAATGTTTGTGGTAGTTGAGAGAATGAGATGATAATTATTCTAGATGATGATCCTCAGTGTGAGAAACAGTGGACATAGAAGGATGAAGATCATCAGTATGATAATCATCAGTGTTAAAATATCACAAGGCTGGAAGACTAATCTTGCTGAAGTAAACAAGTCACTATCGAAATTGATCGGTTGTAATGGATTATGACACAAATTCATTAATAATAGTTTTTTATTTTTTTAATCATATTTTGAGTTATATCAGATTTATAATTTTTGAGAATGTTTTGATTTTTTGAAATAATTAATCCTCATTACAATAAATGTGAGGCAAATCAACCATATGATAATCATCAATGTAGTTAACCATGTTCATTAGTATAAATTATATTTAGATTTGGTTAAGAGTAAAAGAATAAAATTATGAATTGTTTATCCAGAATATGGGGAGATTCATCGAACTAGAGAAGATAAAATTTGTCCTAATGAATCATAGAATGATCCATCAGAAACATGATAGAACCAATAAGGTCATTGAAATCAAAATCATCATTATGATGAATTGAATGAAAAGATAAATATATTGAAGATATTGATGATGTGTTTTTACCATCAAATTATTGAATAAGAATGCTACAGAATTCTCTCATTCATTTAAAATGTGTTTTTCAGTGGATATGGTTCATCTTTATGAGAATACTTTTAGTGTATACAAGTGGTCATCATATGGGGTCGTATTTAGTTTATTATATGTGTTCTTTATAAAGAAGAATTGTAAAAGATAATCAAACTGGATAATCATAATGAAGAAAAATTTTTAAACATATAAATTTTATATATTTTAGTAAATTAGAAATTATTTAATAATATAACTTAAGAATTGAGAATTGTTGAATAATTAACTGTTCATGCACACCAGAGCTCTTCCAATTGCGGAATATGTATTTTGATTCAGATCTTTTTTTTTGATGTTGATGTTGAGTATGTTCTGTCAGAAGGAGATCAATCATAGTGAGATTAAATATAATCATTTTATATGTTCTAATATATTATATTACATCATAATAAGTCAATCAAAGTGATAAAATAAATGTAATATCCTTAAGAGTAAGGTTCATCAGACCGAGTTCCATTAGATGGATGAATTGTGAGCTGAAAAGTTAGTTTTTATAAAATTGAAGAAGGAAGACTTTATTGATAATTAGACTGAGGATAATCGGATGGACACCATCTGATAGAGGTTACTAAACTAAGGAAGATTGGTCTAAAAATTTAAAGCATGTTTTATGAACATAGTTTCTATAGAATGTTTCAAGGAAAAAGAGTTCCTTAATTAATTATTGATTTTATGGAAGATTTTAAACACGTAAAGTTTAATTCGGCTCAATTGTGGAAGATGTAAAATATTTTTGAAGTTGATTAGAAATGAAGAATGAAAGTGAATCTCGTAACATTGGATACTTACCATTTTCATAAAACTCTTGTCTTTCTGGGAAGTATAACTAGTTATGGGGAAGTGGATATGACAATGAATGTTTGAGTTATCACCAACAATATATGGAATGATTCTAATGTGTTTATAAAACCATTCACTTCTTATGTCATTGTAATCCAAAAATAATTTATTTAAAGAACCCATGTGGGTGGGACTGTCCAACATGGCATGGAGTGGGTATTTATACCAAACCTTGTAAATATCATGTGATGCCTTCTCTTTATATTTGTTTTATACGAAAGGTGAGGTCTTGAAGTTATAGTTAATTGGATCATAATCTTAACAGGTTTTATAGGTTAATAATATTTTACTAAATATTTTAAGAGACATCCTAATAAAACAAAATGAATCACTGATTCACCCCCAGGCGTCTTGATCCTGTTAGGTAACAATAACTAGTAATAAAGGGGTTTCCCAATGATTGATCCATCTTTGAGAATTTAGAATTTCAATTCAATGAAAAAAAAGTGTTCTTCTAGTTTTTAGTTGCAATAACAATCATAGATGAAGTAATATTATGGTACCATATCTTCATTCCATTGTACTTGGTGTTAAACATGTATAAATAGTGGGATTTCTTCCCATCAGTGAATATTCTTTGATATTTTATGACAATATATGTCTTGAAGTTGACGGAAAAGATATGAAATATTTGTTTATGGATCTTAGTGATGATGTTTATGAAAATATTATATGGTTGATAATTGATAATAAAATGTGGGATAAGTTTGGAAGCATATATGAAGGTAATTAAAAGGTTAATGAGTCCATGTTATAAATTTTGAGAGGTGTATTTGAGGATTTGAAAATGGATGTTGATGAAGTAATTAATAGTTACATAACAAGGTTAAATGATATTATGAGTAACATCAACTGTTTGGTGGGGATCTAGAATATTCTAAAATTTCAAGGAAACTATGGATAAGCATTCCATATTTTTATGATTCCAATTTATAAATCATAGATGATCATTCATATTTATCCATTTGTGAACTTAAGAATATCCTTGTCGAATATGAAATTTCAAAATAACTACCTTGTATAAAAAATGAGGATAGATAAATGTTTTTAAAATATTTTTTTTAAAGATAAAACCAAAAATAAAGAAGGTGAAGAAGAATCAAGTGATTTAGAGATAGTGTAAGAAGCTTAAGATTTCAATAAAATTCTTTCAATCCTATCTGGGAAATGGAATAAGGGGAAATGGAATAGAAAATATCTCAAATGTGGAATTGTGAAGGGAAAGAAATTTTTGTACATAATTATCTAATAATGAAACTTGAATAGTCTGAGTCCATTAAGGGTGATAAGAAACCTCAAAAACAAAAGTTTAATAAATATAAGGAAATATTTCCTTATGACCCAAAAAAGAAAGGTTATGTGAGAAGAAGAAAGAATAATTATTCCTTATCTTATTATGAATCTAATCATCAACTAAAAATTATTTATTATGTTTGAAATGTATGTCATTCTTCATATAGTTATCTTGATTAATAGAATACTAAAATGGTTTGTATTCTAATGAAAATCAGTAAAAATAAATTGACCAGAATACTCAACTCAAGAATGAAAGAATAATGTTTTAGAAAGATGTTAAATATATATCTATCGATAATGATAATAGAGTGAGTAATGGTGTGACAAATCTCAATTTTATTATTTCTTAGAATATAAATATTTTTGAGAGTGAAATGAAATTGATAATCTACAAAAACAATATCAACTGTCATTAAGGACCTCAATATGAAACAATACACAATTGATGAAGAACATAAGTAGAACAAGGTGATGATAACACAATTCTAAAATATGATAGATGTTTTGAAATTTAATATGGATGATAGAGAGGAGGATTTTATTGAAACATAATAGATTCTTCTTGATGAATAATGTTAGATAATAAATATGAGAGAAAACTTCACCATGTGGATTGGTGTTAAATGTGAAACATATCTAGAATTTGAAAAAAATGATTACAATAGAAGGTTTCTTAGAAAAAATATTTCAACAAGAATGATAAGAATTCTTCAAGAAAGCATCCTCCTCAGTAATGTGTCCCATGATTTGTGAAGAAACAACAACAAAACTGTTCTAAACAAATTCACTCTCAGTTTGACAAATCATGATTCAAATGTCACTATTTGTGTTGTGTAATTTTTTGACACAAATATTATTCATGTTTTTATAACCTATATCTTATAGGGAAAGGGTTTCAATCTAAGGGAATATTGTAGGGAAAATAATATCTATTCTTTTTAAATATTATATTTAATCCAAAATAGAAACACAGAAGATGAATAAATATGATCATTTTAAGAATGTGGATAAAACTAATAAAGTATGTCCAAAAATAATGAATGCTTTGTTATGTATCCATAAAAATTGGACATTGTAATAATGTTAGATGATGAAACAAAAATCATCTGAATAAAAGGAGAAGAACAAGGCCTCTGATGATATTGGAAAAGTGTATAATAATATATCAACATATTGTAGTTTGAAAATTCAGAAAATATGCAAGAGTTCTGGGTAAGAAGGCAATGTTACTAAAATTTGTTTGACTATCCTTATAGACTAAGAGGAATGAATGAATGAGTTATTACAAGTTCACTCCAATAATAATGTAAGTAAAGTAGAAAAGATATTGGCATCCTTATCCAATGAATATACATATGAAAAGAAACTTGTCACAAAATTTGAGAACGATGAATAGAAAGAAGAAAATGCATCCAACACATAATCGTTGAAAAAATATAAAGAGTCAAGACTCAAAGATGACTCTCCGTCAGAAAGATGTTTCTAATGAACAACTGAGGTTCCTTCTTATTCCCCAATCATTTTTTTATTTTTACTAACTTATATTGAATTAATGTAATTTAAATATGGAAGATGATATTTATGATTATCATACTATTCATAAAAAATAATGTAACATAGTTACAAAATATGATCTTTTTGAAATTTGTGTTTATATACTTAAATATTATGAAATTATTGTTGAGATGGGTGTATGTCATTCTTATCATAAAAAATATTGTAAATAATTTTCCCATTAATATAATTTTGAAAAAAAAATTGTATTACATTAAAGATGTGTTATGAACAACATTGATAAAGTTGATTACACATTATTAATTCTACAATGATGCATCTGACACATCATGACCTATATAAGGCATCAGACTCAAAATAATCGATATGAGCAATTGAAGAAAAGGTTAAATACATGGATGATATTTTTAATGTGTGCTTGGTTTCAATGTATTGATGTAGAATGATTTAAAATTATCTGAATCTTTTCACAAGCGATTTTGACTTCATATGGAGCATCTATATGAGAAGACTTTCAATGTTTATATGTGTTCATCTTATGGGTCATATTAATTTTTTCATATGTGTTCATTGTAGTATAGAATTATTGTGATGAATTGGAATTAATAATTAGACAGAATAAATGTTTGTAAACATGAAGAAGTCGGAATATTTGATAAGATTCAAGAAGATTAGTGAATCACCAAGAATTATTAGGCAGGGTCGAGGAAGTCAAATAAGAAGACCTAAAAGAAGGAAAAGTCTAGATATTGTGAATTTCATTAAGTGTGAAAATGAATTTTTATGACATTTTATATTATAGGGTGCCTGTAAAAGAGAGCTTAGTATATTTATACTTAGCCAATTGAACTATTCACATACACTAGGGCCCTAATAATTGTGGAACACCAATTGAGATTATAATGAAACTATTTGTTTTTCAATTTGATACTGAGGAAGTTCCATTATAATGAGTTAAATCATTGTGATGTTCAATCTTGTCATTAGAGAATGTTCTAGTTGATGATGTTCCATGAGAACAATTTCATTAGAGTGAAACAATCAGAGTTACATCCATTATATCATGGTTTATCAGATAGAGTTCCATTGGATGGATAAATTGTGATCAAACAGGTGAGTATCTAATAAATTGAAGAAACAAGAGAAGAAGAAAAATTGTACCAAGACCAATCAGATGAAGAGCGTTAGATAAAAGATACTAGACTATGGTTGAACAGATTGACTTTTACCAATGAATTTTTCTGGAGAGTGTTTTTGTAGAGTGTTTCCGGACCAAAATGCTCCTTAATGACCTTTTAATGTTGTTGATGACTATATGTAGTTAAATATTATTCATCTTACTTATTGATAAAGTTAAAAAAAACTATTTGGATCATAAAATAACAAATGAAAGGGAATCTTGTAACTTTCGATAATTACTAGTTTCTAAAAAATATTGAATTAATAGTGTGTATAACCAACTATGGGGAAGAAGATATAAATAGGACGGTAGGGGGTATGATCAAATATAATAATAAAGAATTAATTTGGTATTATAATCTTTCACCTCTTGTCCCTTTCCATTTCATAAAGAATGTAGTGAAAGAATACATGTTGGTGGGACTGTTAAATATGGCAAGGAGTGGGTTTTTTTTTGAACCTTTTAAAAATTGTTTTCAACCTTATTGTTTTACTTATATCATATGAACGGTGTGGTTTATAAGTTACACTTGAGTGGATCCTAACCGTAAAAAGGTTAATTAATAAAAATGGTTTACAAAATAATTTATGAAACATTCATATAAAAGAAAATGAACCACTAATTCACCACCCCCCAGTGGCCTTGAATGTAGAGACCCAAAGCTTGACGTACAAGGACAATACATTAATTTTGAGAAAAAACTTAATACATGAAAAAAATAGATGCCCAAAGACCGTATTATTTTATTGTCTTCGGAAACTCCTAACAAAATCTTCTAATCATGTTGAAATATCTTCAACATCTCCCATAATGTTCTTCCCTATTTTTATCAAAAACCATTATTTATATCTTGGGGAAAATAAAACAAAAAAAAGTTTGATCTCAAATTCTCCGTAAGGCTAAACATAAAACATTCCATAAACATTTGAACGTAAAAACATGAGCATAAAATCTAAACATCAAAATCCTGAGCAATGACATAAAATATGGAAGTACATAAGATATAGATCATAAAGGAACATTAATCATGATAAAATATAATGGGAATAAAGCATGTAATTGTAGCATCCATTAATAACATGATATGATTTCCATAGTGTCCAAGGAAATGCTTCCAATACCATTATAGTGGACAAAGTCCATTACTAAACCTGGTTTACTTGTCGTTCATGCCTTGTATTACTGAACCAGATTTACTTGTTATTCCAGACATGTCTATCTCATGAGATATAAATCTTTACCCAATGCATTAGAGGGAGATATATGTCCCAACCATCTCATAATTAAATCATTCTTTCGTGTGCCACAAAATAAACATACATCATTCATAATAACCCAACGGATAAAATGGGTCTCATAAACATCATCCCATTATAACATAACCCATATAAAACAAATGGATATCATCTCATTGTAATCAAAATAAAAGAATGTAAATAATGGAGACATTATACTCGAAGCTTAAACATTCTAAATAATGTCATCTTAGATGGAAAATAGTTTAGATAAAACACATGAAATGAATTTTTGAGAAAAATATCATTTCTTCTTCAAAATAATTTCTTTTCACAAAATTCCATGCAATTTTAAAAGAAAAGGATTGTATTGAAAATAATCATGAAATAATCAAGAGTAAACTTCATGAAGAAAAGGCATTTTGAAACTGTAAAAATCCATTCATTCCATATAAGTATTAAAAAACATTCTCCTTGTACTTTTACCGAAAAAGTCAAAAAGTACCTTGTATGGTAAAAAAAAAAGATTCCCTGCATACCATGTAGTAAAAGTCAAAAAAGGGTAAAAATGACTTTAAACATACATGGAATAATACCAAACATTTTATGAAATAATTTTTGGAAATCATGGGCATGGATGATAAACATAAACCTAGTAAATACTTATTAATAAACAATCTCGGATAAGAACGAGATTGGGAAAATTATACATTACCATTTATAATCGCTGGATCATACGTGTCATAAAATAATGAAAATTACATGCATATGTAAATATCAAATTCTTCATAATAAAAATCATAAAATATTAATGGGAATAATAAACACCATACAAAAGAAATAGGTGGTGATTAAGGAAAATGTCTCAGAGAAATAAAAGTGAGACGAAATAATCCCTTACCTTAGATTTGATATGCTTCGGACGTATCTAAACCTCATATATAATGTTTTAAATAATTTCATTGACTTATTCCAGAATCATATTCGTGGTTATGATATCATATATGGTCATATTCGTATATTCTTATTAGTAATATTTCATTGCTATTTGGTATTCGAGTCTTTATTGCTATATGTTCTTATGCGTGTTTTGTCGAATAAATTCTTATTATTATTTTTAGGTTATAGATACATCATTTATAGAATGGTATTAGTGTAATATATATCCTATTTATTTATTAAATTTATTTATATAATCATTAATCAATGAAGATCACGTAGAACGAGTCGCATCACATCGTGGAGACGGTAGGCTGTACGTACTTATGAGCGATGATATCATTCTCATGATTATGGAATTGTATTGAAGTGTATGGTATATAATATTTCATAATAAATATCACTTTAAAATAATTATATATAGTTATTTATTCCATCCTTATACCCATTCATTTATGTTAGTGATGAAATACAATATTACACCACTGCGTCGAGATGGTAAGTCGTACGTACGCATGCGTGGTGATTTCATTATTTCATAGGATGGATAGAAGATATAATATGGTTGTTTAGTATTCAAAATTACATATTAGTATAGAAGTGATACTGTATTTATTAGTTAATAATTAAACAACTCATATGGAGGAATTACAATAAGAAATAAGTTTGAAAGAATCGGTAAAGGATATTTCATCTTCTTCGATGCGCCTCCTCTTAACCTCTTCTTAGGGCACTAATGTTGGTCTTTCAAGAAAACCAAGACCTATAGTTGGTTTCTAGGGATGTGTAGAAGTGAAATGTTTAGGTTTTTGACAAATTTTAAAGCTCAAAAGTATTTTGAAGTGGAGAGGGAAGAGGTGCCCTTTTATAAGGGAAGAGAGGGGAACCTTTTGAAACCTAAAAATATTAATTTATAATAAATTAAAACACCACTTAAAAACATCCAAAAATTACTCAATTCGAAGATGAAATGAGATAGGGTTGTAATATCTTCAACCAATAACATTTAGACACATATAATGTTTATTTTAAACCTAATCATTTTGATTTATCATTGTTTAATCTATTTAATTTTATTTGTGGTAATAAAATTCTATATTTTAATTTTTTTTAAATGCATACCTATATGTTGTGAATATACCATAATTTTATACTTTATATCATTGGAGACCATATAATTTTAAATTTGTAAATTTTTACTATTTTGATGATTTTTAAATAATTTAATAATATGTTCTTTTTAAAAATATCAATACTGAAAATTTTGACACTATTCATTTATTTGAATTTAAATAAAATACACACAAAATATTTATCCAAACCAAAATATTTAATAGGTTCCTTCACATGTCATTTTATTGTAGAAATTTTGTGTAGCATATTAATTTTTTCATATAATATTTACTTTAATATTTTTAAAACCATTTATCTGATATTTCTCTTAATAAAATAATTACTACAACATTTTTTTATAATTAATTAATAAACATATTTGTTTCAAAAAAATTATAAATGAAATACTATGATGAATATAAATCTAATATATTTCATAATAATACTTTTAGTCGAATTTAACTTCTAATACACCATACTTTTAAAATGTTATGTTTATAATATTATGAAGGTGACAACATTGACATCATTTAAAATAAAATAATATAAGTGTCATTATCACTTTTATAAGGATCCAAATAGTAAAAAATTTGACCTTTGGATGCATATGGTTTATCTGTTCAAGACCAATAAGCATTGGTCAGGTTTTAGAGTCTTTAATGGGTATTATTAGTTTAGTAAAAACTATATTATTGATTTTTCAAAAAATAAATAATTTCTGCATCATTAATGTATCAGATATTAAGGTAATTATTTATTTTTTAAAAATTAAAATTTAATTACCATGATAATTAAAATAATTTTAGATTTAAAATTATTATTTATAACCAAATTTATATTAAGTATAACCTTATATTAAAAATATTTTAATTCGTAATGTTTGAGTGAGGCATATTTCACTTTCATTTAAGTAAAATAAATTTAAGGTCTTAATTAAATACAAGTGGGTTGTAATAGATACTATTTCGACCCAAGTATATTTTAGGAGGAAATATAATCATCCAATTATATTAAGGAAGGTTTTAGGATAATTTTATAATGTTATTTTTACCCTTAATTACCTAATTTACCTTTAACTGTGGTAATTAAAATTTACCGTAGTTACTATTCATAATGCCCAAAAATAAAAAAGTATCCTATTAACATAACGTGGACCTAATTATTCCAAATTGGTAATCCATATTCCCAAATTCAAATCATAGAAGTTTCAGTAATTAATTTAAAATTAATCTCTTTGTCGAATAAATTGGTTTTTGTTTAAACCATTGCAAAAGATTGAATTGATTTTACCAACAAATTCAATGTAAAATTAATGATATTGAACAAAATTATATCAAATGGTAAAAATATTTTTTATTGATACTTTAAAAAAATCTATTAAAATTATAACCATAAAATGTTTCTCGATGAAAAAAGTTGTTTTTATTTAATATTTAGCGTGTTTTTACTAATCATCTAAATAATGAACATTGTCAGAAAAATATAGAAACTTTACCCAATGTAAAATTATATATCCTAATTCAAAATAAAATGTTTTTTTATGTAAAATTTAACTTATAAACTTCTAAAAAATTATAATTAAAATGGGTGCGCCATCAAAAGGTGGCAAAACTGCATTTTTTTGAAAAATAATTTTTTTATACGAAAAATTGATATTGTTCTCGTACCTAATTCCAAAAAAATTTTAAGATGAATTATAAAGTTATAAAATTAAAAATGTGGTTAGTAATATTCATAACATCATGTTCATAATAATAATATATCATTGTTTAGTGAAACTCAGTATTGCGTACGACACATGCTATTGAGGAAGGTCGCTCTTGCGTGTAATGCAAGCCAAGTCGGGGTTGCGTGTAGGGAATTATTCATTTGGTGTTGTGTATAACATAATCAAAATATAGTTCAGTTATACATTTTTCAAAATCTATACTTGGTGTTGTGTAGAATTAATTTTATTCAAAAGAACGTGAAATTGTGTGCATCACAAGCCAGGAACAGTGTGTGTATATTACAAGCTTATACGGTATTGCGTATAGTGCAAGATAATCTTGGTGAAGCGTACAAAAAAAGGCATGAAATAAATTAAAAATAATAATTCGCATGAAATCTCAGGGTGTTACATTCTACAACCCTTTAAAATTAATTTCACCCTCTAAATTTATCAGGGTTATAAATGGTTTTCTACTTCAAAGTTTCTTTCATAGAAAACCACATCGTAAAAAGGAATAATAAAACTAAATTTTTAAAAAGAATGTTTTAAACATAACAGTCACCCAAAGTAACTCATCATTAGGTTCCACATAGGAGAATATATGTAAAAATATGGATATGTAAGAGAAATGTGTTCATCATGTTCTGTTGGAGAGTGGTAGAGAATATGGCTATAAAAAGGCAACAATCACAAAGCCATAAATTGGTGATGATCTAATGTACCATCTGATTCCTCGAATATGAGGGTACTAGGACAAAATATTTGGTTTTCGAGATCATTTCCCTAAGTTTTAATAATTTATTGAATTAAAATAAATACTTATTTTATTTTGGTACAATCACACCGTTGTCCGTGCCTTAAACAACTTCCACTTCATCTATTAAAGAAATGAAGTTGAATTTGTGATACCTGAAGTGTTAGAAGATCATGTGATATAATGAAAGGTCATTCCATCTATCTTAGATATATGGTTAGAAAAAGTAATTAAATATACATAAGTCCATCGATGGTGAGATTAATCGTATATGGTTCCAAAAATGGACTTATACTTCATCTATCATACTTCTTAATAAAATAAAACTAGTTTGTACTAACCAGGGACTTCCTATAGGCCATTGGTAGGTGGTAAAGTCTTATCACACTTCGGTTGTGGGTTAGATTCTCGCAGCCTTGTCCAACGCGATGGGTTGTCGCACGTCCTACGGGTTGTCCTTTTTTCTAAAACTATACTATTATAACATTTTATAAATAATATCAAAAAGATATAGCCTTAGACAATAATATATGATGTCTAAATTAATCCATTACAACCATTAGGATTATTGAAAATACTTCTGTCCAATATCATAGTATAAAGAAAATGAATACTAGAAATTTCATCTACCAAGCATGTGAAAACCATCATTTATCCCCCATATATCATAAGATATATCTTAGTGATCACATTCCAAACATGTGAATACCTTAATCATTTAATCTCTTGAAACATGAATTACCATATAACCGTTGTAAAAACATGAATTCTGTCAAAATTTAACTCTTTCCACATACCAAAATCCCAAAATTTCTATATACTCAAACAATGATGTCACTTTTTTTTAAATAATTCTTTAGCTCATTAATACTTTAAAACACATTATTTTATCATTATCCCTTCATTATGTGCATATAATATGATTTCCAAAAATAATTCAATCACTTTTCATGGATACTGATACCATATAATTATTGAAAACCATAACAAACCAATACATAG
Source organism: Viscum album (assembly GCA_963277665.1). Classification (NCBI taxonomy): domain Eukaryota; kingdom Viridiplantae; phylum Streptophyta; class Magnoliopsida; order Santalales; family Viscaceae; genus Viscum; species Viscum album. The sequence goes on from OY728155.1 coordinate 388,109,918, forward strand.
ATATTCCAATATACCACGATAATATAAATGCGATTCCACAACATTATTTTGCAATCCTGTTACATAAACACTTAATCAATCCATTACATCACTGCCATACTCAACATTGCCAATTGTGATTGCATGTGACTTCCCTTTTTTCGTTTTACTTAAGAGGTTGTTGATTTTAATCATCATTAACCGTTGGATTAGGGAAATTGTTAACATAATTCCCCATTTCCTTTTACTTTTAGCATTGATGTGTTGGTGGTACATTCTCTATAGTATTTTCTCTATTCAAATCATTAGTTACTATTTTTCCATTACTTCGACACTCATCTGATTGATTACCTTCTGTTCCACACTTAAAACATTTTCTAGTCCCTTTAGGACAATCTTCACCATGCCTCATTCCAAACTTTGAGCATAAAGAAACATTTGTCTTGTTTTCACCATTATTTTGAGAGTTTTACTTCAACTCCTTCTTTTGTTTCTTGTCAAAACCAAGAGACGTATATGTAACACCGACTTCCAATTCTACCTTGATAGAACAATGCACAATTTCTTCATAGCTATAGATGTCTCCTATAGCTAATTCCCTTCAAAGATTTTGTTTCAGGCCATTAAAGAATCGATCAACTTTATTTTTTAGGTTGGATGATAAAGGCATATACATACATTGAAATACTTGTAAACGTCACCTGGTATATACCAGAAAATTCATCATCCTTTTTATTAAGCACAAGGAACACTGTTTCCATCATTATTTGATGAATACGAGGGAATTACTTGTTGAAAAAAAAAGTTCTTGAACTCATCCCATTCCACAGATTCAATTTCATATTGGGGCCTTGTATTGTTAATTAGAGTCTAGAACTGGTCAGCTTCACCTTCTAACCAGTAAACAACAAAAATGACTTTTTTAAGTTCTAAACAACAAAGTATGGAAAATATCTTTTCAATGGTACTGATATATTTTTCAGCAACAAGTGGATCAGAAGACCCACTGAAAGAATGTGGATGTTGCCTCATGAAGGACTCAACAAAATATTGTTCCCTTCTCTGCTTATTTGGAAGTCCAGAATCATTCATAACTTGTGTAAGTATTGTAAAAATATTTTTCACTTCATTTCCCAAAACATTGGTTTTGTTCAGAAGGAAAATAATTGCATTGTCCATTATATTGATCAACAGGGTTCGTTCAGGTTCCTGACATCGTCTAAAACCCAAAAAAACATAGTGTGAGTGGAAAAAATCATGATAGGAAGACAACATAATAAATAGGGAGTACCTTAAATATATAACATATTAGGTTTAATTATATGATCGTTATCGTAATTCGAGGACTATAACCTATACATATAATTAACCTTAGGGACATCTATAGACATACCTTAGAAATATCTCTAGGGATCTCACTAATGTTTTTACATCCTATTTTTCAAAGGATGTCCAAACCTTTGCTCTGATACCAACTACAGACACACAAAGCATGACGAACATGGAAATTACATTACTTTTGCGAAAAAATTAATACATGACAAGAACATAAGCCCAAAGATAGTATTAGTTTAGTGTATTTGGAAACTCGGAATAAAATCTTTTAATCATTGAGAAATACCTTCAACATCTCCCATAAATTTATTCCCCTTTTTTCCCTAAAACATTTATTTATATCCTGGGGAAAAACATAAAAAGGGTGAGCTAAAATGCTCAGTAAGGGTAAACATAAAACAATCCATAACCATTTGAATGTAAAAACATGAGCATAAACTCTAAACATCAAAACCATGAGCAATGACGTAAAATATGGATGAACATAAGGCATAAATCATAAAAGAACGTTAATTATGATAAAATATCATAGTAATAAAACATGTAATTTTGGAAACCATTAAAAACATGATATGATTTCCATAGTTGCCAAGGAATTGATTCAAAGACCATCATAGTGGAAAAAGTCCATTACTAAACCAAGTTTACTTTTCATTCCAGCCCTATATTACTGAACTGGATTTACCTGCCATTCCATCCATGTCTGTCTCATTAGATATAAATATTTATACAATGAATTCGTGGGATATATAGGTCCCAACCATTTCAAAATTAAATCATTATTTTGTGTGCCAAAAAATAAACATTCATCATTCATAATAACCCAACGAATAAAATGGTTTTCCGAAACATCATCCCAACATAACATAATCCATATAAAATAATTGAAAATAATTTCATCGTAATAAAAATCAAAATATGTAAATAATAGAGACATTATACTTGAAACATAAACATTCTAAATAATTTCAACATAGATGGAAAATATTTTTTATAAAACACTTGAAATGAATTCTTGTGAGAAATATCCTTTCTTCTTCAAAATCATTTTCTATTCACAAAATGCCATTCAATTTTAAAAGAAAAGGATTTCATTGAAAATGATCATGAAATATTGTAGAGTATGCTTTATGAATAAATGGTGTTATGAAACTGTAAAAATATGTTCATGCCATATATGTTAAGAAAATATTCTCCTCGTACTTTTACCGAAAAAGTCAAAAAAAAGTACCTCACATGGAAATCAAAAGAAAGATTCCCTACAAACCATGTAGTAAAAGTCAAGAAAGGGTAAAAATGACTTTAAAAATACATGGAAGAATAGAAAACATTTTATGAAAGCATTTTTAGAAATCATAGGCATGGATAATAAACATAACCCTAGTAAATACTTACGAATAAACAATCTAAGATAAGAATGAGATTTGAAAAATTATCTGTTACCATTCATAATCGGTGGAACATATGTGTCATAAAATAAAGAAAATAACAAGAATATTTAAATATAATATCCTTCATAATAAAAATAATAAAACATTCATGGGAAGCATAAACACCATACAAAAGAAATAGGTGGTAATTAAGTCATATGTCTCAGAGAAATAAAAGTGAGATGAAATAATCCCTTACCTTAGGTCTGTTATGTATTGTACATATCTGAACCACCTCTATAATGATTTAAATAATTTCATTTAATTATTCCAAAATCATATTCTTTATTATTATATCATATATGGTCATATTATTATCTTCTTATTAGTAATATTTCATTTCTACTTGTTATGCGGGTGTTCATTTCTTTATGTTCTTATGCGTGTTTTGTCGAATAAATTATTATTACTCTTTTCAGGTTATAGATAAGTCATTTAAAGAATGGTATTAGTGTAATATATATCATATTTATTAATTAAATTCATTTATATAATCATTATTCAATGAATATCATGTAGAAAGAGTAACATCACATCGTAGAGACGATAGGCCGTACATACGCACGAGTGATGATACCATTCCCATGATTGGGGAATTTTATTGAAGTGTATCGAGTATAATATTTCAGAATCAATATCACATTACCATAATCATATATAGTTATTTCATCTATCCTTATACCCATCCAATTATGGTAGTTATTAAATAAAAGATTACCCCACGGTGTGGAGACAGTAAGTCATACGTACGCACGCGTGGTGATTTCATTTTTGCAGAGGATGGATAGACGATAGAATATGGTTGTATCATATTCATAATAACATATTGATATAAAAGTGATATTGGAGATATTATGTAATAATGAAACAACTCATATAGATGATGTAGGAGAAGAATTATGTTTGAAAGAATCGGTAAAGGATATGACCTCTTCTTCGACACGCCTCCTCTTAACCTCCTCTTAGGGAACTGAAGTTGGTCTTTGAAGAATAAAAGAACCTCTAGTAGGTTTATAGAGAAGTGAATAAGTGAAATGGATAGGGTTTGGATGAATTTTAATTCACAAAAAATTTTGAGAAGTGGAGAGGGAAGAGGTGCCCTTTTATAAGGGAGGAGAGGGGCACATTTGGAAACCTAATAAATATTGATTTATAATAAATTCAAACCCCACTTAAAAACCTAAAAAAATGACTCCATTCGAATATGAGATGATATAGGGTTTTAATATCATAAACCAATAACATTTAGAAAATTTTTATGTTTATTTTAAAACATATCATATTGATTTATCCTTATTTAATCTATTTAATTTTATTTGTGGTAATAATATTCTAAATTTTAAATTGTTATAAATACATAATTATATGTTGTAAATTTTCCATAATTGGATACTTTTTTAACATTGGTGACCAAATATTTTTCAATTTATAATTTTTAAATATTTGGGTATTTTTAAATATTTTAATAATATGTTATTTTTTTAAAATACCAATATTAAAAATTTTAGCACTATTCATTTGTTTGAATTTATATAAAATACACACCAAGAATATATTCAAACAAAAATATTTAATAGGTTCCTTAACATGACATAGTTTTATAGAAAATTCATGGATCATATTAATTAGATCATATAATATTTATTTCAATATTTTTAAAACCCTTTATTGGATATTTCTCTTAATAAAATAATTATTGCAACATTTTTGTATAAATATTTAATATACTTATTTATTGAATAATAATTAAAAATAAAATACTATGATGAATATAAATCTAATAACTTTAATAATAAAACTTTTTGTCGAATTTATCTTCAAAAAACATTAATTTTAAAATTTTATGTTTATTAAATTATGAAGGTGAAAACTTTGTCAACATTTAAAATAAAATAATATAAGTGTCATAATAGATTTTATAAGGCACCAAATGGTCAAACATTCTTCCTTTGGATGCTTATGGTGTCTATATACACGACCAATAAGTTTTGGCTATGTTTGTGGGACTTTAATATGTATCATTAATTTAGTAAATACTATATTATTGATATTTCATGAAATAAATAATTTCTACATCATTAATGTATATGCTATTAAGGTAATTATATATTTGTTAAAAATTAAAAATAAATTACCATGATAAATAAAAACATTTTATACTTCAAATGAGTACTTATAACCGAATTTATATTTTGTATAACATTATATTAAAAATAATTTAATTATTAAAATTTGAGTGAGACATATTTCACTTTCATTTAAATAAAATAATTTAAAGGCCTTAATCACATAAAAGAGGGTTATAATAGATATAATTTCGACCCATGTATATTTTAGGACGAAATATAATCATCCAATTATTTTAAGACAAGTGTTAGGATAATTTTATTATATTATTTTTACCCTTAAATACCTAATTTACCTTTAACTGTGGTAAATAAAATTTACCGTAGTTACTATTCATAATGCCCAAAAATAAAATATAGCCAATTAAAATAATTTTTACCTACTGATTCCAAATATGGAATCCATTTTTCCAAATTCAAAACAAATATGTTGCTGTAATTAATTTAAAATTAGTCTCATTGTCGGAAAAAATGGGTTTTTGTTTAAAACATTGCAAACATTGAATTGATTTTATACCTACAAATTCAATGTAAAATTAATTCTAATGACAAAGATTATATTAAATGGTAAAAATATATTCTATTTATACTTTTAAACAATTTACTTGTATAATTTAACAATAAAAATTATCTTGATGAAAAATTTCTTTTTTAAGTAAAATTTACCGTGTCTTTACTATTCATCAAATTAAGAACGTTTAGAGAAAAATATCAAAACTTTATCCACTATAAATTTTAATATCTTGATTCAAAATAAGAAGTTTATTTTGTAAAATTTAACTTATAATCTTGTAAAAAATATATTTAAAATGGGTGAGCCATCATGTAGAGACCCGAGGCTTTACGTACATTGACATTACATTACATTTGCGGAATACTTAGTACATAACAAAAACACACACACAAGGATCGTAATAGTTTAGTGTCTTTGGAAACTCAGAATATAATCTTCTAATCCGAGTGAAATATCTTCAACATCTCATATAAAGATCATCCTTTTTTTATACCTAAAACCTTTCTTTATATCCTGGGGAAAAGAAAACATAAAAGGGTGAGCTCAAATGCTCCGTAAGGGTAAACAAAAGAAATATCAATCACATCATATACCTAAGCACATAACTTTGGAAATCTTAACCTATAAAAGAGATCATAATTTCATAACCTGGGATAACTCATGATAGTGAAATGTAATCACAATAATCATAATGTAAAAAATGAAACTTTGTGGCATACACACATAATCATAGAGAATAATTTCTTGTTAGTCAAGACTCATTGCCAATACTATCTTAGTGGACAAAGTCCATTTCTGAACCGAGTCACCCTCATTTAAGTCCTGTTTCACTAAACCGGTATAACCTACCATTCCAGCCATGTCTATCTCATGAGATATAAAATCTTTACCCAATGCATTGGAGGGAGATGTAGGTCTCACCCATCTCATAATGATACCATTCTTATGTGTGCCACAAAATCATAAACCATACATCATTGCATAACCCATGTAAAAAAAAATGGGAATCTTAAACATCATGAAATCATAAAACAATTCATATACGATAAAGGAATTCATAAAAATAATTCCATCACAACATAATAAAATCAATGTAATAATAGGGATAAAAACAGAACCCTTTATTATCTTAGATGGAAAATAATTTTGATAAAACACTTGAACTCCATTCTTGAGGAAAATATCCTTTCTACTTCAAAAACATTTTCATTTCTTAACATGTCTTAAAATTTTATACTAAAAGAAGTTGATTAAAAATAAACATTAAATCTTTAAAAGGAAGATTCTTGGAAATAATGTTTTAAAAATCCATTCATTCCGTATAAGTTAAAAAATATTCTTCGTACTTTTGTCGGAAAAGTCAAAAAGAACCTCGTACGAAAAATGACAAAAGATTCATTTCATATCTTTTAAAAAAAACATACCGAAGGGTAAAATTGGATATAAACTATTTTAGAAGGATGGAAATAATATTAAATATTGAGGTAACATGGATGTGGATGATAAAATACACCCCAGTAATTACCAAAGTAAAAACAATCTCGGATAAAAGTGAGATTGTGATATTTCCCTTACCTTAGGTCCGATTTGCTTCATAAGTGTCCAAACCTCCTGTATAATGATTTAAATAATGTCATTGACTTATTACAGAATCATATTCATTGTTATGATATCATATATGGTTCATTTATGACTTTATATTACCCGTTATTTTGTAAATTCCATGTTAAAGACCGTTTTCGGTAAAATTGTTTCATTTGTCGTCCGTGTTTTGACTTGTAATTATTAATATGATTACTTAGATCATGATTACTTAATTCCAGAATATAAAACATGATTTATATATATATATATTCAGAATATACATATATATAATAAATTAGTAAATGGAATGAAATACACCGTTCAGGGAGACGGTAGGCCGTACGTACGCATGAACGCTATTTTCGTTTCCTTATTGAGTTGAACGGAATTAAGTAGATGACATACATATATATACAAATAAATCCAGTATCATTATTATGTCATATATTTCATGATTACTTATTATATATACTTTATAATTATTCATGAATGGTTAAAGTGGAGAATGAATTTCATCGCGTCGTGGAGACGGTAGTCCGTACGTACGCACGAGCGATGATATCGTTCTCAGGATCGTGGAACTGTATTGGAGTGTATGTATACTATTTCAGAATCAATATCACTTTAAAATAATAATATATAGTTATTATTTACACCATAATACCCATCCATGTAAGGTGGTGGTGGAAAATAGATTTCACCACGGCGTGGAGACGGTATTCCGTACGTACGCACGCGCGGTGATATCGTTTTCCGTAGGATGGATAGATGGTGAAATAGGATTATTTCATACATATAATAACATAGCAGTATATGAGTGATACTGATGTTATTACTTCATAATGAAACAACCTAAGAAGAAGAAGTGGAAGAAGAAATAAAGGTGGAAGAATCGGTAACGAAAATTAGCTTTTCTTTGAAGCGCCTCTTTGAGACCTCCTCTTAGGGTACTAAAATTGGTATTTGAGGAAGACCAGAACCTCTAGGATGTTTCTAGGGAAGTGGAGAAGAGAATTTGGCAGGTTTTGGCCGAGCTTGAAGGCTCAATGTTGTGTGAGGAAGAGAGGGAGGAGGTTCCCTTTTATAAGGGAGGAGAGGGGCACCTTTGGAATAACTAAAAACATTATTTTATTATAAAGTCATGTTCGGTTTTAAATAGATCCAAATTGATTTATTTCGAGGATAAGGTGGGGATGGGTCGAAACCCTCTCATCCGATAGGATTTAGACAAGTGTAGGTTATTATTTTAACCATATCAATTAGATTTAACTCTAAGTTAAATAATTTAACTTTTACCGTGTCTTTTTGTTTTCTTACACTATATAGTTAATAAACTTACTATATCAAGCCAAAAGAACCCCAAGTTGTTTATTATTAATATATATAATCGTATCTATGTCATTTGGCCGAACATTATATTTTTAGGAATAAAATAACAATTAATAATATAATATTTGTTTTAAAAACTATTTTATGTAAATTTTGACACTATTTGGTACATGATTTTTATGAAATTTGTAACAGAATGATAAGTTCTAAAAAAGCAACTTATATCAACAATAACATGTCATATTAACCTATAAAATTACTGTAAGTCATAAAAAGTCTCAAATTACATTTATTTGGGCATTTATAACATCCATTATGTCAATATTTCATTAAAAAGACAATTACTGCATCATCTTTGTGTCATAATAAATGATAATTATTTAATCCCTAAAAATACTAAATAAATTCCTATTATCTAGATAATTGTATTAGAGTTCTGGAGACTATTCATGTCTGAAGTTTCATGAAGTTTATCACTATATTAAAATTATTATACTTATAAGATTTAAGAAAGTGACATGTTGTCACATTCTTTGGTTTTAATAATAATTAAATTATTTTCATTGAACAAATTTAATTAAATGAATCTAATCCGACCCATAGGTGATATGGGTTGACTTGTAGTTATCCAATAGTATTTTGACATTTGTTATGTTAATATTAAAATATTATATTTACCCTTAATTACCTGATTTACCTTTAACTATTGTAAATAAAATTTACCGTAGTTACTATTCATAAAGCCCAAAAATAAAAAGTATCTTATTAACATAATTTGGACCCACTTATTCCAAATATGGAATCCATATTTTCAAATTCAATACAAAAAAGATGCATAAATTAAATTAAAATTAATCCCGTTGTCGAATAAAAACAGGTTTTTCTTTAAAATATTGCAAAAGATTGAATTGATTTAACCTACGAATTCAAGGTAAAATCAATTCTAATGACATACATTATATTAAATGGTAAAAATATATTCTATTAATACTTTAAAACCATTAAATATTAAAATTTAAACACATAAGATATTACGATGAAAAAAGTTGTTTTTAATTAAAATATAGCATGTTTTTACTATTCATTAAAATATTAAAGTTATCAGAAAAATATCAAAACTTTATCTAAAGTAAATTTTTATATCCTGATTCAAAAGAAGAATTTTATTTTTTCATATTTAACTTATAAACATGTCAAAAAATATATTTAAAGTGGGTGCGCCATCAAAAGGCGAAAAAACAGCATTTTTTGAAAAATACTTATTTTACCCGAAAATTTTATTTTGTTCTTATACCATGTTCTAGAAATGTGTATGATGAATAATAATGTTATAAAATTCAAAATTTAGTTAACACTATTCATAATGGCTAGTTCATGACAATATTATAATAATATATCGTTGTTTATTAAAACCCAGTATTGCGTACAACACACGCTATCGAGGAAGGTCGTGATTGCGTGTAATGAAAGCCAAGGCAGTGTTGCGTGTTGTGAAAGAATCCTTCATTGTTTCATATAACAGAATCCAACCATATTTCATTTATACATTGGAATTATATATATTTATATACACTCAATGTTGCGTAGAATAACTATTATCAAAATTGTGTGTAACACGATCCAAGAATAGTGTTGCGTATACTGCAAGCTAATACGGTGTTGTGTATAGCGCAAGGTAATCTTGGTGTAGAATACAACACAAGACATTAAAAGAACATTTTTCATAAAATCTCGGGGTGTTACATTCTACCCCCCTTAAAATGAATTTCGCCCTCGAAATTCGTTGGGGTTATAAATGGTTTACTATTCGAAAGTTTCATTAATAGAAACCCACATCATAAAAAGGAATACCAAAACCAATCATTAAAAACAAAAGTATGAAACGTAACGGTTACCCAAATAAACTAATCACTGGGTTTCCACATAGGTTAAAATATGGATATGGGAGAGAAATCTAACCATCATGTTCTGATGGAGAGTGGTAGAGAACATGGCTATGGAAAAGCTAACAATCAAAAATCCATTAATTTGTGACGATCTAAGGTACCATCTAATTAATCAGATATAGGAGCACTAGGACAACATTTTTGGTTGTCAAGATCGTTTCCCTAGAGTTGAAGAATTTGAATTAGAATATATTCTTACTTTATTTTTGTACAATCTCACTGTTGTTTGTGCCTTGAACAATTTCCACATCATCTCTTAAATAAATGAAGTTGAATTTGTTATTTGTGAAGTGTTAGAAAATCATGTGATAGAATGACGGTTCATTCCATCTGTCTCAAAAAGGTTAGAAAAAGTTATTAAATACACATAAGTCATTCTATAGTGAGATTAATCATATATGTTTCCTAAAATGGACTTATACTTCATATATCATACTGCTTAAGATAATAAAACTAGTTTCTACTAAACAGGGACTTCCTGTAGGCCAGTGGTAGGCGATAAAGACCAGTAGCACTTCGGTTGTGGGTTCCATTCCCACAGCCTTGTCCGACGCGATGGGTTGTCGCCCGTCTACCAGGTTGTCCTTTTTATAAATCTATATTACTATAATATCCCATCAATAATATCGAAAAATATTTTATCCTAACTTATGTCCAACATAATCCATTATAATCTTTAGGCTTATATAAAATACTTCGGTCCAATCTCATAGTATAAAGAAAATGATTACTTGAAATGTCACAGAACAATCACGTGAATGCCATCATTTATCCCCCATATATCATATGATATATCTTGTTGGTCAAATTTCAAACATGTGAATACCTTAATCATGTATTCTCTTGAAGAATGAATACCCATTGAACCTTAGTGGAAACATGAATGCAGTTAAAAGTTAACACTTTCCACATACCAAAATCCTCAAAATTCTATATACTCAAACCATGATATCACTTAGTCCTTATATCAATCATGAGCTCATGAATACTGTTAAACATTTCGTTTTCTCGTTTTCCCTTCATTATGCGCATATCATCTTATTTCCAAAAATATCTCAATCACTTTGAATACCACATTAGACCAATACATAAATATTCCCATACTTTATGATACAACATTATTTTTGAATCCCATTACATAAACACTTAATCATTCCACCACATCGTTGTCATATTCAACATCGCCAATAGTGATCGCATGTGACTTCACTTTGTCCATTTCCTTAAGCGGTTTCTCATGTCGATCATCACTAACCCTTGGATTAGGGCATTTATTAGTATAATGCCCCATTTCCTTGCACTTAAAGAATTGAAGTGTTGGTGGTGCGTTCTCTGTAGTGTTTTCTTTATTCACATCATTAGAAACCCTTTTTCCATTACTTCGACACTCAACTGCTCGATAAACTTCTTTTCCACACATAAAACATTTTCTAGTCCCTTTAAGACAATCTTCATCATGATTCTTTCCACACTTTGAGCATAAGGAAACATTCATCTTCTTTTCACCATTATTCTGAGATTTCTCCTTGAACTCCATCTTTTATTTCTTGTCAAAACCATGAGATGGATATGTAACACCAACTTCCATTTCTACCTTGATAGCACAATCCACAATTTCTTCATAGCTACTGAAGTCTCTTATAGCTAATGCCCTTCGAAGACTTGGTTTTAAGCCACTAAAAAATCGATCAACTTTACATTCAGGTTTGATGATAATTCCAGATGCATACCTTGCAAGTCTTGTAAAATTCGCTTCGTATATACAAACAGATTCATTATCCTTCTGCTTCAGCTCAAGAAACTCCTTTTCCATATTTGTTCAAAGAATACGAGGGAAGTACTTACTAAAAAACAAGTTCTTGAACTCATCCCATTCCATGGACTCAATTTCATCTCTTGGCCTCGTATTCTTGATAAGATTCCACCATTGATCAGCTTCACCTTCCAAACGATATACTGCTAAGATGACTTTATCATGTTCAGAACATTGATAACTGAAAATATCTTTTCAGTGGTTCTGATCCATTGTTCATCAACAAGTTGATCGGAAGACCCACTAAAAGAAGGTGGACGTTGCCTCATGAAGGACTCAATAGAATATTGTTCCCTTCTCTGCTCATTTGGAAGTCCAGAATGATTCATAGCTTGTGTAATTATAGCAATAAGATTTTTCACTCCATCTTCCATAACATTTGTTTGTTCAGGAGGTAAATCATTGCATTGTCCATTGCATTGATCAACACGGTTCCTTCGGGTTCCAGCCATCGTCTAAAACCCAAAAAGAATAGTGTGAGAAGAAAAAATCATGCTAGGGAAAACAACCTAATAAAGGGGGATTACCTTCAATATCTAACATCTTAGGTTTAATTCTATGATCGTTAGCGTAATTCTAGTACTATAACCTATACGTATACTTAACCTTAGGGATATCCCTAGACATAACTTAGAAATATCTCTAGGGATATCACTAACGTTTTCACATCCTAGTTTCCAAAGGTTGACTAAACTTTCCTCTGATACCAACTATAGAGACCCGAGGCTTGACGTACATTGACATTACATTACATTTTCGGAATACTTAGTACATAACAAAAACACACACATAAGGATCGTAATAGTTTAGTGTCTTTGGAAACTCAGAATATAATCTTCTAATCCTGGTGAAATATCTTCAACATCTCCCATAAAGATCTTACTTTTTTTATACCTAAAACCTTTCTTTATATCCTGGGGAAAAGAAAAAATAAAAGGGTTAGCTCAAATGCTCAGTAAGGGTAAACAAAAGAAATATCAATCACATCATATACATAAGCACATAAATTTTGGAAATATTAACCTGTAAAAGAGATCACAATTTCATAACCTGGGATAACTCAAGAAAGTGAAATGTAATCACAATAATCATAACATAAAACATGAAACTTTGTGGAATACACACATAATCATAAAGAATAATTTCTTGTTAGTCAAGACTCATTGCCAAGACTATCTTAGTGGACAAAGTCCATTTCTGAACCGAGTCACCCTCGTTTCAGTCCTGTTTCACTGAACCGGTATAACCTACCATTCCAGCCTTGTCTATCTCATGAGATATAAAATCTTTACCCAATGCATTGGAGGGAGATATAGGTCCCACCCATCTCATAATTATACCATTCTTATGTGTGCCACAAAATCATAAACCATACATCATTGCATAACCCATGTAATAAAAATGGGAATCTTAAACATCATGACATCATAAAACAATTCATATACGATAAAGGAATTCATAAAAATAATTCCATCACAACATAATCAAATCAATGTAATAATTGGGATAGAAACAAAACCCTTTATTATCTTAGATGGAAAATTATTTTGATAAAACACTTGAACTCCATTCTTGAGGAAAATACCCTTTCTACTTCAAAAACATTTTCCTTTCTTAACATGTCTTAAAATTTTAAACTAAAAGAAGTTGATTAAAAATAAACTGTAAATCTTTTAAAGGAAGATTCTTGGAAATAATGTTTTAAAAATCCATTCATGCTGTATAATTTAAAAAAAAAATTCTTCGTACTTTTTTCGGAAAAGTCAAAAAGTACCACGTACGAAAAACGACAAAAGATTCCTTTCACATCGTTTACAAAAAACATACCGAAGGGTAAAATTGGATATAAACTATTATAGAAGGATGGAAATAATATTCCATATTGAGGGAACATGGATGTGGATGATAAAATACACCCTAGAAATTACCAAAGTAAAAACAATCTCGGATAAAAGTGAGATTGTGATATTTCCCTTACCTTAGGTCCGATTTGCTTCGTAAGTGTCCGAACCTCCTGTATAATGATTTAAATAATTTCATTTACTTATTACAGAATCATATTCATTTTTATGATATCATATATGGTTCAATTATGACTTTATATTACCCGTTCTTTTGTAAATTCCATGTTAAAGAGCGTTTTGGGTAAAATTGTTTCATTTGTCGTCCGTGTTTTGACTTGTAATTATTCATATGATTACTTAGATCATGATTAATTAATTTCATAATATAAAACATGATTTATATATATATATATTCAGAATATACATATATATATTAAATCAGTAAATGGAAAGAAATACACCGTTCATGGAGACGGTAGGTCGTACGTACGCATGAACGCTGTTTTAGTTTCCTTATTGAGTTGAACAGAATTAAGTAGATGACATTCATATATATACACATAAATACAGTATCATTATTATGTCATATATTTCATGATTACTTATTATATATAATTTATAATCATTCATGAATGGTTAAAGTGGAGAATGAATTTCATCGCGTCGTGGAGACAGTAGTCCATAAGTACGCACGAGCGATGATATCGTTCTCCTGATCGTGGAACTGTATTGGAGTGTATATATACCATTTCAGAATCAATATCACTTTAAAATAATAATATATAGTTATTATTTACACCATTATAACCATCCATGTAACGTGGTGGTGGAAAATAGATTTCACCATGGCGTGGAGACGGTATTCCGTACGTACGCACGCGCGGTGATTTCGTTTTCCGTAGGATGGATAAATGGTGAAATAGGATTGTTTCATACATATAATAAAATATCAGTAAATGAGTGATACTTATTTTATTACTTCATAATGAAACAACCTAAGAAGAAGAAGTGGAAGAAGAAATAAAGGTGAAAGAATCGGTAACGGAAATTACCTCTTCTTTGAAGCGCCTCTTTGAGACCTCCTCTTAGGGCACTAAAATTGGACTTTGAGGAAGACCAGAACCTATAGGATGTTTCTAGGGAAGTGGAGAAGAGAATTTGGCAGGGTTTGGCCGAGAATTAAGGCACAAAGTTGTGTGAGGATGAGAGGGAGGAGGTTCCCTTTTATAAGGGAGGAGAGGGGCACCTTTGGAATAACTAAAAATTTTATTTTATTATAAAGTCAATTTCTGTTTTAAATAGCTCCAAATTGATTTATTTAGAGGATAAGGTTGGGATGGGTCGAAATACTTTCATCCAATAGGATTTAGACATGTTTTGGTTATATTTTAACCTTATCAATTAGATTTAACTCTAAGTTAAATAATTTGACTTTTACCGTGTCTTTTTGTTTTCTTACACTATATGGTTAATAAACTTACTATATCAAGCCAAAAGAACCCCACGTTGTTTATTATTAATATATACAATCATATATAATTCATTTGGAAAAACCTTATATTTTTAGGAATAAAATAACAATTAATAATATAATATTTGTTTTAAAAACTATTTTATGTAAATTTTGACACTATTTGGTACATGATTTTTATGAAATTTATAAAAGAATGATAAGTTCGAACCAAGGTACTTATATCAACAATAACATGTCATATTAACCTAGAAAATTATTTTAAGTCTTGAAAAGTCTCAAATTACATTTATTTGGGCATTTATAACATCAATTATGTCAATATTTCATTAATAAGACAATTACTGCATCATCTTTGTGTCATAATAAATGATAATTATTTAATCCCTAAAAATACTAAATAAATTCCTATTATGTATATAGTTGTATTAGCGTTCTGGAGACTATTCATGTTCGAAGTTTCATGAAGTTTATCACTAGATTAAAATTATTATACTTATAAGATTTAAGAAAGTGACATGTTGTCACATTCTTTGGTTTTAATAATAATTAAATTATTTTCATTGAAAAAATTTAATTAAATGAATCAAATCCGACCCTTAGGTGATATGGGTCTACTTTTAGTCATCCAATAGGATTTTGACATTTTTTAGGGTAATTTTAAAATATTATATTTACCCTTAATTACCCGATTTACCTTTAACTATGGTAAATAAAATTTACCGTAGTTACTATTCATAATGCCCAAAAATAAAAAGTAGCTTATTAACATAATTTGGACCCAATTATTCCAAATATGGAATCCATTTTTCCAAATTCAATACACAAAATATGCAGAAATTAAATTAAAATTAATCTCGTTGTCGAACGAAAATGGGGTTTTCTTTAAAACATTACAAATGATTGAATTGATTTAACCTACGAATTCAAGGTAAAATCAATGCTAATGACATAAATTATATTAAATGGTAAAAATATATTATATTTATAATTTAAAACCATTCAATATTATTATTTAACCACATAAGATATTATGATGAAAAAAGTTGTTTTTAATTAAAATATGGCGTGTTTTTACTATTCATTAAAATATGAAAGTTATCGGAAAAATATCAAAACTTTATCTAATGTAAATTTTTATATCCTGATTCAAAATAAGAATTTTATTTTGTCATATTTAACTTATAAACATGTCAAAAACTAGATTTAAAGTGGGTGCGCCATCAAAAGGCGGCAAAACTGCATTTTTTGAAAAATACTTATTTTACCCGAAAAATTTATTTTGTTCTTATACCATGTTCTAGAAATGTGTATGATCAATAATAATGTTATAAAATTCAAAATTTAGTTAGTACTATTCATAATGGCAAGTTCATGACAATATTATAATAATATATCGTTGTTTATTAAAACCCAGTATTGCGTACAACACACGCTATCGAGGATGGTCGCGATTGTGTGTAATTGAAGCCAAGTCAGGGTTGCGTGATGTGAAAGAATCCTTTGTTGTTTCGTATAATAGAATCCAACCATATTTCATTTATACATTTAATATATATATATATATATTCAATGTTGCGTAGAATAACTATTATCAAAATTCTGTGTGTAACACGATCCAAGAATAGTGTTGCGTATACTGCAAGCTAATATGGTGTTGCGTATAGCGCAAGGTAATATTGGTGTAGAATACAACACAAGACATTAAAAGAATATTTTTCATAAAATCTGGGGGTGTTACACATCAAAAGGCGGAAAAACTGCATTTTTTTGAAAAATAATTCTTTTATCTGAAAAATTTATTGTGTTCTCATCACTCATTCCAGAAAATGTGTAAGATGAATAATAATGTTAAAAAATTATATATGTGGTTAATAGTATTAATAAAGACTATTTTATAATAACAATATATCGTGGTTTAGTGAAACTCAGTATTACATACAACACACACTATTGATGAAGGTCGCTCTTGCGTATAATGCAAGCCGAGTCGGGGTTTCATGTAGGGAAAGCATCCTTTGGAGTTGTGTATAACATACTCAAAATATAGTTTAGTTATACATTGATCAAAATATTTAATTTGTGATGTGTAAAATTAATTTTATTCGAAAGAACATGAAAATGTGTGCATTACAAGCCAAAAATGTGGTTGCGTATAATAAAAGCTAATACGATGTTGTGTATATCGCAAGATAATCATGGTAATTCATAAAACAAAATACATCAGAGAAATTAAAAAGAATAATTCTCATAAAATCTCGCTGTGTTACATTGATCATATTTAAGGAAAAAAATAGAACATCATATAAAAACCTCAAACAAAATTGCAATTTATTTTCAAATCCATGAGTCTAGCTCCAAGATGATAGATGTTCCTAGAATGGAACCCAAATACCAATCCATGTACCATACAACCCATTTCCTATAATTTTCTATCGGGAAATTTAAATTATACTCTATGATTACCCCTACATGATTTGATATATTTAATACTTGTGTTCATGTGGATTCTCAGGAAAAATGTTAACAGAGCCAAAGTCAATGAAAAATGAGAATCACCTACTGAGAAATAAAACACTAGACTCACATACAAGATATAACTATACCAACATGGATGGAATACACATACACTAAGAAGACACAAATTTCTACTATCTAACTCAGATAATGTACCTTTTAAATTTGATCAATAAATCTTATACTTCCACGTCTTAATGAGACATACAGTGCCTCTCTCATCTAGTTATCGATAGTCTATGAAAATTTTCACTAGTTCTATAAGAGTGAAATTTCAAAGTGTAACCTGATAATTCATTCATATCATGCCACATAAAAAAACAAAAAAAACAAAAATAATTATAATTATTGAGAGAATGAATAATCCTACTAATGGAATAACATAGTATAAATTATAACAAATATCAAAGCATTTTTTATAATGGAAAACTATATTTGAAGCCATTGTGTTTAAATACCAACCCTGACCCCAATAGCCTAAAGATAATGTAATATTTTCTGCATTATAATAATATAAAAGGAATCTCATACTGAAGGACCGAATAGTTCATTAGTCTTGATATAATATACAAACACATCAGTCTTTCCTTGAATTTTAAAACAAAAATTACAACATATTTTTCAATATTACCATTATTCCTTGTATAATATCCTTGAATGTCAAACATAGTATTCTTTATTTTTTTCATTAGAAAGGAAAAAAATAATTGTGACCTCAAATGATCAGTACAGGTTAAGTACAGTAGACAAAATAATGATAAATAAACAACATGGGAAGTTAAATAGTTGAACACACAATCCATGTAAAACTTAATTTGGGAAGACAGTGAATCCATTGATAATATCTATATAGAAATGTCAAGGATAATATATAGTATGGAAATTTGAAGAGTCAAAAATCACATTTCATTAAAATGATAAAATTGGAAGGAAGTACATCAAGATATGATGTTAATCAAAAAAATCTCATGGATAATAATACATATGTAAAGGTAAATAATAGAACTCACATTAAATGTAAACAATAAACCAAGGGGAAATGATTCTTGAGATAAAATCACTGTGAAAATGTCATTGATAATAATAAAAATGTAACGGTAAATAACTGAAAACACATAATATTTAATCAATACCTGACTATCATCACTGGAGAATTAATAATCAATATAAAAAATGTAAATAATGGGAAACACATTCCTTTTGATCAGTAAACTATAAATGAAATATATCCACAAATAATATCATTGTGAAAATATTTTCGATGATAATAATTTAACTCTTAATGAATCAATGCTTAAATATCAAATTTCATATATCACCAAAATAATATCTACACTATTAAGACATTTCATTAGAAGAATTAAACCAATGGTAGAAACATTTTTCATGTTATATTACTTATACACCTCATGAGACTATGGATGCATTAACGATATATATAGTAACATGCATCAACCATCGTGGAAGGTCCTATGTATCCACGTATATTGAATAATCAACTAAATTATAGAATAATGTGTTTTATCATCTTATATTCTTATTGAAGACATAATATGGATTTATCAATATTTCTTTAGTTAAACAAATAACATCCAATGTATACCACCTTATGTATAAATGAAATATGGTTTAAGTAATAACAATATCAATGATAAATGATATGGTTAATTAGGGTAAATTTAATGTAAAATGTTCATAGGAAAGAAAATATTTCAATGGGAAGTTAAAGATTACAAAAAATAATCAAGGAAGCGAATGTTAGTACCATCCTTGATCAAAATAATGATAAAACACCCCAATGAAGAATAAGGTTGGTGTTAATATAACATATTTTAATTGATTAAAAATAATTGGTTTTTATAATTGAGGAATATAAATACCATAAAAATCATTAAAAATCATTTTTATTGAAAATATACTTTTCAATTTGAAAATTAATTTTTTAATTAAAAATGAAAAAAAAAAATTTAAAAATAGTTTTTTTGGAAAATAATCTTTGAAAAATATAAATTAATATTTATAAAACAATTTTAATGATGGTTGGAAATTTTGTACATGCATAGTATACTAAAAAAATTCCTTTTACATTTTTTGTAAAATCCAATGAGTAATTATTTTGAATATTTAATTTAAATTACATTTAACATAATAATTAAAATGTAAAAAAGGATAATTTTTTTACTAAATATTTTTAAAAAATATAAAACATTTTGGAAATGTTTTTTTGAAAACATTGATTTTGAAGATAACTGATTTCTGACAGATGAGAAAAATATTATCGGACTGTCAAAAAAGAATTTTTAGAACTATTTTATGTGTCAAAGAGTATAAATTGGTTTATTAATAGATAATATCACTAATTTTCAAATGATAAAAAATTAAAAAGTTTTATTTACACAATTAAACAATAATTTACTCCAACCGAAATTTTAGATTAAATAATATTGATTAGAATGACATTATGAAATAAACCCTTATAATTAACATAGCAATGGAGTGAAAATTATTCAATGAATTAACAATATGTATCAAATGTGAATCCAAATTAAAATAGTTTAAATACAAAATAACATAATGAAATTACTTTATAAATGTAATTTTTGAATATAAAATACAATGAAGAAGTAATATAACAGAATGGAAAAAATTGAATTATGAAATTATTTTCCACATTATATGTTTAGAGTAAAATGCCCATAGATGAAATCATTCAAATTAAAACTAAAAATATCATTTAGTATGAAGGATTAATGATTTTACATATAATATGGTATGTGTATAAACCATATCAATGTAATTTTCTTCATAAAATTATAATATTTCTCAATGAATGGAAATTGAGATGAAGTATGTTACCACACATATCATTTTAGGAGAAAATGATTATATCTCATGTATATTGGTTTTGGGAATGGTGTTAACTTATTTCATAATGATATTAATTTTTATAATATCATATATTATCCTTTTATAACATCTTACCCATCATTCGTTAATTATCATCCATTATTTTCATTATTTCAAATGTTTTCTGGATTGTTTTCTCTTGTATGTTATATTATGAATGATTCAGATCTTGAACATATAATATAATTAATTTATCTTCAGAGTAAAAATAAGGGAATTATTATCATATTAATACATAAAATATACTTTTAAAACCAATCACTAATGATATTAATGAAAAACTAAGTTTTTTACAATGATGGAGATAATATTTTTTATGTACACAGACGTAATGTATCCATTATTCAACAATCATTATGGAAAGGTGGTTAGTAATTTTATATATTACAATATTGATAATAATATCATAAATATAATATTATTTCTTTAACTAAACAGATATATGTAATCCAAATTGTTTGGTGATGAAAATATATACACATCTCTTCGTGAAGGTGGTAGTCTACACTTACACGAATGATGTTTTCATCATTAAGTATAAAAAATAATATGTTATATTATCATTTAATAATGATAACAATTCAATAAATATAATTATTATTTAATTCATCTTAAATTTATTTATAAAAATTATTCTTATTCAATTCCATTTAAATCATTTTTGAAAGGAGAATCGCATTTTTCGCAAGGCAGTAGTTTTCCTTACACACGAGGGACAATATCATATCCCCTACGGAATGCAATGTAATATATATATGTGTATGTGTGTGTGTGTGATATAATGACTAAAATGATACTATTATGTTATAAATATCATATATATACTTTATATTAATCATTATACCCAATTAGTGAAAGGTGGTAATGGAAAACAAATGTCATCGATTCGTGTGGGGGTTGTATGACATAAACATGAATGATGATTTTATAAACCATTTTATGGATATAGAGATGGTTTCAAGTAATTAATGTTTTATAAAAACTTAATATTATATGGAAGAAACTCATATTATTAAATAATCATGTTTTAATAATAATTTAATGATGTGAAGGAAAAAATATATAAAATGTTCAATGAAGAATGATACATTTTCTTCTAGAATCCTCCCGAGGTTTGATCCAAAGACTTCCTAGGTTGTATTTATACCAATAAAAAGGATTAAATGATTATAGTAAGTAATTTTGGAATTAATTTTGAAATATCATGGTATAAAAAATAGGTTTTCAACTTTAAAAAATAGATGATATGGGGTGGCCTTTTATAAATGGGATGAGTCCAAAAATTTTAATTTTTTAAAATATTCAGTCATAAACATGTTTATATAATGAAAGAAGAATTTAAAATAGTATATTATAAATAATAGAATATATAAATTAAAAATATAGACAAAATATTATTTTTAAAAAAATTGGTAGATCATTTTTAACCATTATCTTCTTTAGTTTAAACACTTGGAAAATCAATTTTACCTAAACTGTGGTAATTAATTTTTATCATTTTAACTATACATTTTTGTCATAAATTATGATGAAATTATTAAAAAATTTCAATTATTCTAATAGAAACCATGGAATGTATTTTTCCATAAGAAATTCAAAAAGGAATAAATATTTAATTTAAAATTATTCCCATGGACATGAAGTGAAAGCGTGTTTTTAAACTGAAAATGTTTAACTATTTATAATGTTTTTATATAAACATTCAATATGAAAATGATTCCAGTGACCAAACATGGAGGAATAGATATATAATTGATCAAAATTTAATTTAAAACTATATCAAAATATAATTTTAAAATATAAAAAATTTAAATTAAAAGGTGGTCTTTAATTAAAATGATGCATGTTCTACTATTCTTTAAAAATGAAACATTTATAAAATATCCAAAAAATTTACATTAGAATAATTTTGGTATCTGAATTTCATAAATGATGTTTATTTTCAAAGTTAAAATTTTCTAAATGTGCAAGAATTTTGATTCTAATTTATGTGGTAAAAGAGTGAGTAACACATATTTCAGAAAAAAACAAAAACATTCAGAAAATATTTCATCTTCTTTTATATGAATATTATTTTAGTATTTATCAACAGATAAATAATATATGTTTTTCAAATGCATATTTTTATAGTTTATTTAATCCTACTCATACGAAACATTCCAATAGATATGTGAAATATATCTTGTTAAATAATAAAATTGATAGTATATTGTTGTTTGGTAAAATGTTTTCTTTTATGTAACAGAAGATATCAAAGAAAATCATTGTTGTATGTAATATATGATAATACTAGTGATTCATTAATGTTTATATTGAATAGATTTAATTTATTTAAAATTAAATAAATCATATATACTTTTGGTATTATATTTTAGTCTATTAGTTGTGTTATGTGTCATACACGCTAGTGAATACAATTTTTTCATTTTATAAATTTTGGGTGTCACATTAACACTGCCTTAAAGAAATAATTTTATAATAATTTAAACATGATCTTGATAATCATGGGGTGATATTTTCATATTCCATCATTACAAAATTAACATCATAAAATGTTTAATAAAATATCCTCCTACTATGATAGTAGGGAAGTACAAAGTATATCTGGAATAACACATATCGAGGATTCAATGTATGACAATATTTTTGGAAAGTGAATATATGGAATTGTAAGAAAACAATAAATAATTATAAAGAGTGATTTTGGTTATTGAACATAAGGATTAGGATGATTAATGTAATTTTAAGTGCCTGAAAACTATAAATTCATAAAATTTTAAAAGACCATTTGATTCATCTTATATAAATGTAATAGGATATCATTTTAGTTTCAAGATCATTATGCTAAAGTTAATGAAATTTTTAACTATCTAATAATATAAGGAAATATACTTACATGATACATTTCGGGTTCATAATAATAATTTCATAATTTTTTATGCTTCAATTAATTTCTAATTAATTATCTAATCCATGAAATGATTTTCTAAAAATGTTTTTTAATCCCTGAATTACTAAAATTCACCATTAATGAATTGTACGAGCCATAAAAGATTGAAAAGTATTTCTATCTCTATCAAATTATTTTCGAGGGTCCATATGGTCAAAACATGTTATCTAGTATAATAAATTAATCTCTAAAACTAAAAAAAACACCAATTATTTATCCTGAAAAGATATTTTTTAAAATATTTAAACTAAAAACAATGCCATAAAAACTAAGACATCATACAAGTTATTGGTCAGTGTTAAACCATTATTATCATTTAATCACTGTTTCAATACCCTTGGTCTACCCAGATAGGATGTGTCATCATCTAATATGCGGTTTCCCTTTTTAAACTACATTAATTCAATTCTTATAAGGTTTCCACAAAAAAACAGTTGATATCCTTGAAATAAAATTAATCATTAACTAAATTTTTACCAAGGTTTTCATCACAAACATTTTATATAATGTTGAATAATCATATTTTATTATTATTACAATTTCATAAATAATCATATTAAACTTAAATTTTAATAATAAATTTAAACTTATGTTAATAAAATGTAAAGTAATTATACCTAATATTATATCATGGCTTATCAAACTTTCATAGTTTGCTCATACCATGGCTCGAGAGATGAGGGCCCAAAAATAATGTCCTACACAATGGTGCAACATGCTGGATGTTGGTGCCTCTAGTTGCAAAGGAACAAAAAGCGACATAATGGGGTACACTCATATGTAATATATGTCATTATATGGAAAAAAATAAATTTACATGGCCAGAATTTTGTGCCACTGGAGGGATGCCCCATCTCTACAATGGTTTAAAAAGCATGGTTCCATGGTGCCCAACCTAGCAGTGGTAGTTCAAGTAACAACTCGGTCTGATGGATCCTTTCACTTGATGGGATTAAAGTTCAACACCAATGTTTCATGTATTAAGGTATTTATACATATAAGGGGGTCATTCATTGAACCAATGGTTCGGTCATCATATCATTTACTACCCGGGTGGGCCAGGGATCTTCCCTCCAAACAGAGGCTACGAAGATTATCATGGGCCTTAGGTTGTGCAACCAGAGGAGTTATGATATTACAGAGGCTGAAATAGATTCACTTTTGTTGCACAACTCCTTGCTTTTAATTGGAGTTACTCCTTGTTCAATGTCTAATTTCATCAATAAATGTTGTGGTATTATTAGAAATTGCATCAAAGTTATCAACACTCTATGGGAGGAAATGAAGTTGTGAATTACTTTTCCATACTTGATATCATTGGTCTTGAAAACTTATGTCTACATGGATTGAAAAACATGAAGTTTGATGGGTTTCAAATTGATTATAGGAGTCTCCCTTAGCCTACATTACTCTAGGCCTCCTTAGTCTCATGTTCCTTTGGACTTCAATGACTAGTCATGTTTTTATTTTAACTTAATTTTCATTTAATATAAATATCAATGATGATGATGATGATTCCTCTAATTTCTTATCCACCAAACCATAATCATTATGTAAATTTCTCACAAAATATCCTTAATCCTGGAAACCTCCCATCACATAAAACCCAAAAAGAGTTCTTTAAGACATTTAACTTATGATAAATCCTAAACTAATAACCCACAATGGTATCCATAATTCTTAAGTTAATTAATACACATATTCTTCTAAAATATAACATAATCTATATATGTTTCATTATTCATAGATCCCAAATATCATTGGTAATATAATTCAATATATAAATTCTCAAATCATAATAAACACTTAAGTCATTTTATTAATCAATAGGTCATACATTTTCGAATAGATTATCCTTTTTATTAAGACACTAACTTAGATAATTCCTAGGTTCTCCAAATTATATACAAACTTCTATAAATGGATCCAAAATATATGATTTATTTACATCTATTGTACTCTTCATTTTTTCCCAATAATTATTTTCATTATGCCCTTGTTTTCAAAACTCATATCATTTTATAGTTCCTTTGAAACAAATTATTTTCAACCATTGAAATATTTGGTTTAACTTATGTCATTATTTCAATGAAACTATTTTATAAAGGTTAGTAAAAAATGTGAATTATCCTATTCATATCCCCATGGAGTGTCAAACGAGGTGCACAATATGGTCTGTTATTATAAACCAGATGATGATTGAGTAAATATAAATATTCCATTGTTTATATTAATTACCCTTAAGAACCTATGTTCCATAACCACGTACACAAATAGTATATATATAGGGATATATTTATAGGTAAAACCACATAATCTCTACCTTTCCAAAACAATATGATGTTTTTCTATACTTTTCCTCAATGTCTAAAATAAGGTTATGATCTCTAAACTATGGTTTAATAAATCTTCTTCCTAAAGATTCTATTAAACTATCTCTAAAATAATCATTTTCGACCACATCCCCATTAGTCTAATAATTATGTCTACTTTATTACATTGGCATAACATATATGGAATCACATCCTAATGGACTTAATAGTTTTGTATTCATGGTTTACAATATATAGACTTATCTATTTAAATACATTTGAAAACACAAAATAAAACATATTATTTTCTTGAACAACATTATTTACCCTAGAATATCCTTTCATATCAATATAGTACCATTCATCGATTCTTGAGAAAAGAAAATAAATAATGTTGTTCTCAAATTCTCAGTATGGTTTAAGTATAGTGGAAGTAATCATGAATCAATAAACATAATAAATATGGAATGATAAATAAATAAACTCACATTCCATGTAAAATATAAAATAATAAAAAGTGCTTCCTGATATAATATCATTGTGAAAATGTCATGGATAATAATCAATATGAAATGTTATGTAATTGAATGCACATCCCATTTAAATAATAAACTAGTAAGTAAGTAAATCCATATATAATATCAACGCATAAAATATCACGGATTATAGTCATTATTTAGTGGTAAATAAATGAAAATACATTTCATATAAAAACTAGATTGGGATTGACGTACATCCAGATATGGAAAATAATTTAAAATATCATGGATTATAATCAATATGAAAATTTAAATAAAATAAAACACTTTCCATTTATTCAATACATTAATTGCATAACTAGATAATTAATAATAAATATCGAAAGGTACATACCTAGAACACATTCCATTTAATCAATAAAAATGGAATGATGTATTTACAAAGATAATATCATTGTGAAAATATCATGGATAATAATAAATTAATTCTAAATTATGTTCATGATTAATTTTATGAAAAAATGTCTCAGCAACATGATACCTCCACCGTCAGGACCTTTCAGTAGACGGTTTAAAACCATAAGTGGAACTCCATTTAATTATAGAATATTTATTATATTCATGAGACTAATGATGCATTTAAAAGGATATATAATGTTATGCCCCACCTATTAATTCATGTCCAAAATATTTATTATATATCATATAATCAATTTAATTCATTAACAGTATGCCTTCTCATTAAATTTCTGTATTGACTAAATACAAAATATTTTTCAGTATTTCCCTAATTAAAAAAATAACTCTTAGTGTAGACCAAAATATGTTGAAATTATATGAATTTTAGGAGATATATATTACAATGAAAATTTTATTTATAATTGTTGAATTTTTGAGGTTCTATGATAACAAGAAAGTGAATAATTCAAGAGAAAGATAATGAATACTAAAATGAATATCGGCATTGAATTCAAATAATATATTTGGTAAAAATAATCATAAAATAAAAAGAAAATGAAAATATGTGTAGAGACCTGAAGCTTGATGTACATTGACATTACAATACATTTTCGGAATACTTAGTACATAACAAAAAAACACACACAAGGACCGTAATAGTTTAGTGTCATTGGAAACTCGGAATACAATCCTCTAATCCTGGTGAAAGATCTTCAACATCTCCCATAAATATATTACTTTTTATTATACCTAAAACCTTTCTTTATATCTTGGGGAAAAGAAAACCTAAAGGGGTGAGCTCAAATGCTCAGTAAGGGTAAACAAAAGAAATATCAATCACATCATATACATAAGCACATAACTTTTGGAAATCGTAACCTGTAAAAGAGATCATAATTTCCTAACCTGGGATAACTCATGGCAGTGAAATGTAATCACAATAATCATAACTTAAAACATTAAACTTTGTGGAATACACACATAATCATAGAGAATCATTTCTTATTAGTCAAGACTCATTGCCAAGACTATCTTAGTGGAAAAAGTCTCTTTCTGAACCGAGTCACCCTCATTCCAGTCCTGTTTCACTGAACCGGTATAACCTACCATTCCAGTCATGTCTATTTCATGAGATATAAAATCTTTACCCAATGCATTTGAGGGAGATATAGGTCCCACCCATCTCATAATGATACCATTCTTATGTGTTCCAGAAAATCATAAATCATACATCATTGCATAACTCATGTAATAAAAATGGTATTCTTAAACATCATGCCATCATAACATAAACCATATAAGATAAAAGAACATCATAAAAATAACTAAATCATAACATAATAAAAACAATGTAAAAATAGGGATAGAAACAGAACCCTATATTATCTTATATGGAAAATAATTTTGATAAAACACTTGAACTCCATTCTTGAGGAAAATATCCTTTCTACTTCAAAAACACGTTTCCTTTCTTAACATGTCGTACAATTATAAACTAAAAGAAGTTGATTAAAAATAAACTTGAAAACTTATAAGGGAAGCTTCTTGGAAATAATGTTTTAAAAATAAATTCATGTCTTATAAGTTAAAAAAAACATTCTTCTTGTACTTTTGTCGGAAAAGTCAAAAAGTACCTCGTACGAAAAAATGACAAAAGATTACTTTCATATCTTTTACTAAAAACTCACCGAAGGGTAAAATTGGATTTAAACAATTGTACATGGATGGATATAATATTACTTATTGAGGAAACATGGATGTGGATGATAAAATACACCCCAGTAAATACCAAAGTATAAACAATCTCGGATAAAATGAGATTGTGATATATTCCCTTACATTAAGTCCGATTTTCTTCGAAAGTGTCCGAACCTCCTGTATAATGATTTAAATAATGTCATTAACTTATTAAAGATTCATATTCATTATTATGATATCATATATGGTTCACTTATGTCTTTATATTACCCGTTCTTTTGTGAATTCCATGTTAAAGAAGCATTTTGGGTAAAATGATTTCATTTATCGTAGGTGTTTGGACTTGTTGTTCCTGACATTATTATTACTTATATCATGATTTAAATACTTAAATAATATAAAACATGATTTATATATCATATATATTCAGTATATATATATATAATTGATAGATAAATGAAATGAAACACACCGTTCATGGAGACGGTAGTCCGTACGTACGCATGATCCCTGTTTTCCTTTGCTTATTGTCTTGAATGGAAGTAAGTAGATGAAATACATATATACATAAATCCAGTAGCTTTATAATGTCATATATTTCATTATTATTTCTTATATATACTTTATAATCATTCTTAAATGGTTAACATGGAGAATGAATCTCATCGCGTCGTGGAGACGATAGTCCGTACGTACGCACGAGTAATTATATCGTTTCCATAATTATTGAATTGAATTGGAGTGAATGATACAATATATCAGAATCAATATGATGTTCTAATAACTATTTATAGTTATTCTTTACACCATTATACCCATCCATGTAAGGTGGTGGTGGAAAATAGATTACACCACGGCGTGGAGACGGTATTCCGTACGTACGCACGCACGGTGATTTCTTTTTCCGTAGGATGGATAGATGGTGAAATAGGGTTGTTTTATACTTATAATAACATATCAGTATATGAGTGATACTTATGTTATTACTTCATAATGAAACAACCTATGAAGAAAAAGTGGAAGAATAAATAAAGATGAAAGAATCGGTAACAGACATTACCTCTTCTTTGAAGTGCTTCTTTGAGACCTCCTTTTAGGGCACTAAAATGGGTCATTGAAGAAGACCAGAACCTCTAGGATGTTTCTAGGGATGTGGAGAAGAGAATTTGGCCGGGTTTGGACGAGCATGAAGGCTCAATTTTGTGTGAGGAAGAGAGGGAGGAGGTGCCCTTTTATAAGGGAGGAGAGGGACACCTTAGGAATATCTCAAAATATTATTTTATATTAAAGTCAAATTCGGTTTATAATGGTTAAAAATGGTCTTATTTCGAAGATAAAGTGGGGATGTGTCTAAATACTCTCATCCAATAGGATTTAGACAAATTTAGGTTATTATTTTAACCTTATCAATTAGATTTAACTCTATGTTAAATAATTTAACTTTTACCGTGTCTTTTTGTTTTCTTACACTATATGGTTAATAAACATACTATATCAAGCCAAAAGAACCCCAAGTTTTTTATAATTAATATATCTATCCTTATCTAAGTCATTTGGTCGAACCTTAGATTTTTAGGAATTAAATAACAATTAATAATATAATATTTGTTTCAAAAACTAATTTATGTCAATTTTGACACTATTTGGTACATGATTTTTATGATATTTTTAACAGAATGATAAGTTAGAACCAAGTTACTTAAATCAATAATAACCTGTCATATTAACCTAGAAAATTAGTTTAAGTCATAAAAAGTATCAAATTACATTTATTTTGGCATTTATAACATCAATTATGTTAATATTTTCTTAAAAAGGTAATTACTGCATCATCGTTGTGTCATAAATAAATTAAATTATTTAAAGTATAAAAATTACAAATAAAATACCATTATGTAGGAAATAGTTTTATATTTCTAATGAATATTTATAGTCGAAATTATATTATGTATAACCCTATATTAAAAATGTTTTAGTAAATAAACATTGATTTTAACTCTTTTAACTCTTCTTTTAATTAAATAATAATAAGTGTCCTAATCTAATCCAAGTGGGCCTAAATGATAATCTTTTACACTTAAGGTTGTTTTTTGTCGAGATACACTTGTGCAATAGGATTATGACATGTTTTAGGGTAATATTAATATCATTTTTACCCTTAATTACCCAATTTACTTTTAACCGTGGTAAATAAAAGTAAAAAGTTACTATTCACCAAAAATTATTTTCATCTCATTGAACCACATTTTACTTACTGACATCAACCATGTCTCTCGGATTTTTGAAATTCCATTAACAGAAGCGGTAAAATTAAGATTTATGAAAAAAAATAATTTTTTTAACTACCACTTAGTAGTTTCACTATTCATAAAAAAATTGAAGTTTTTCAGAAAAATGCAAAAATTTCACCCTAAGATATAATTGATATCCCGAATTCAAAAATGATTTCTATTTTACAAAATTACCAACATATAATTTTCATTAATTAATTTTATAATTAATTTCCGCTGTCACAACAAATACCGTGTTTTTAAGAGATAATAACTATCAAAAGATTAACACTTGTTTATGTCTGGTGTAAATGTGAAATTACATCCAATGACCAACATTGTATTGAATTTTAAAAATATATTCTAAATATAATTTAAAACCACTCAAATTAATAATTTATCACTATTAATTATTTCGATTAAAAAAGTTTTTTTAAATTAAAATTTAGAAATTTTCACTATTTATCAGAATATGAATGTTATCTGAAAAGTACCAAAATTTCACCTTGTGCTAAATTTGATACTCCGAATCCAAAAATGAATTCCATTTTGGGAGATGAAATTTCTAAAATTTTAAAATGTGGTTATTACTATTCATAATGGCTAGTTTTAATAATATTTTAATAGCATATCGTTGTTTAGAGAAACTCGGTATTGCGTACTACACATGCTATTGAGGAAGGTCGCGATTGCGTGTAATACAAGGCATGTCAAGGATGCATGTTGTGAAAGCTCCTTTTGGTGTAGCATACAACACAAGACATTAGTGAAATTAAAAATAATATTTTTCATAAAAATTTGGGGTGTTACATTCTACCCCCCTTAAAATGAATTTCGCCCTCGAAATTTATCGGGGTTATAACTGGTTTACTATTCGAAAGATTCTTTAATAGAAACCCACATCGTAAAAAGGAATACCAAAACCAATATTTAAAAAAAAGGTATGAAACGTAACGGTTACCCAAAAAAACTAATCACAGGGTTCCACATAGGTGAAAATATGGATATGGAAGAGAAATCTAACCATCATGTTCTGATGGAGAGTGGTAGAGAACATGGCTATGGAAAAGCCAGTAATTACAAATCCATAGATTTGTGATGATATAAGGTACCATCTGGTTCATCAGGTATAAGATCACAAGGAAAACATTTTTGGTTTTCAAGATTATTTCCTTAAAGTTGAAAATTTGAATTAGAATAAATACTTACTTTATTTTGGTACAATCTCACTGTTGTTCATTCCTTAAACAATTTCCACTTCATCTCTTAAATAAATGAAGTTGAATTTGTTATTCGTGAAGTGTTAGCATATCATTTGATAGAATTACGGTTCATTCCATCTGTCTCAAACAAAAGGTTAGCAAAAATTATATACATAAGTTGATCTATAGTGAGATTAATCATATATGGTTCCTAAAATATACTTATACTTCATATATCACACTTCTTAATATAATAAAACTAGTTTCTACTAAACAGGGACTTCCTGTAGGCCAGTGGTAGGCAATAAAGGCCAGTCGCACTTCGGTTGTGGGTTCGATTCCCACAGCCTTGTCTGAAGCGATGGGTTGTCGCTCGTCCTGCAGGTTGTCCTTTTTCTAAAACTACATTACTATAACATCCCATCAATAATATCAAAAATCTTCTATCCATAAACAATACTAACTTATGTCCAACATAATCCATTATAATCTTTAGTCTTATCCATAATACTGCAGTCCACTCTCATAATATAGTGAAAACGATTACCAGAGATTTAATACTGTCGTTAATCCCCATATATCATAAGATATGTCTTGTTGGTCACATTCCAAACATTCAAATGCCTTAATCATGTATTCTCTTGAATACCCATTGAACCTTAGTGAAAACATGAATGCAGTTAAAAGTTAACTCTTTCCACATACCAAAATCCAAAAATTCTATATACTCAAACCATGATATAACCTTCTCCTTATTTCAGTCATGAGTTCATGAATACAATCAAACACCTCATTATCTTATTATTCCTTCATTATGCTCATATCATCTACTTTCCAAAAAATATCTGAATAACATTTCATGGTTACTAGTACTATTAATAATACACTTTAAAAACTTAGGAAATACAATAGTGTAACAATCCTTAGATGTCTCTTTATTCCAAAGTACCATGAGATTACTTATACAACATTACACATGATAAACATGTAATCATTCCACTACCTTCTTAAACCATTGACCGAGATTCAACAATTCTTTCATCTCACATATCATTTGTAGTCTCTTCATCATCATCAACAAAAACACTACCCATACGACCATACCGATTCTCTTCATGAGACATTCCCTTAGGGAATTGGTTTGCATAATGCCCGTACATTCCACATTTTAAACATTTAACCATTATTGATGTCGTAGCAATACCATTATCCTCAACCATGTTGTTAACTGAACCTTTTCCTTTGCACTTAATTGCTTTGTGTCCTTCTTTTCCACACCCAAATCATCTTCCAGTTCCTTTGAAACATTATCCTTGATGCCTCTTCCCACATTATTTACATAGGGGAAATTGAACTTTCTTTCCTCTAGGATCTTCATGAAACTCTATCTTTCTCTTATTAGCTGAGTCAGGAAATTTACCAAATTTTACTATATTGATCATATTATGAGATTGCTGATTCGGCATAATAATGATTTTTGGACTTCCAAGTCCCATTTCATTATGAAGATTATCATTCCATTGTCCTTCATATCCTCCATTATCGTGAATCATCTTGTTTCCAGCCATTTTCTAAAACCCAAAAAAAGAATAGTGTGAGAGGCAAAATCAAGCTAGGGAAAACAACATAATAAAGGTGGAGTATCCTCAATATCAAACATATTAGGTTAAATTATATGATTGTTACCATAGTTCTAGGACTGTATCCTATACGTATACTTATCCTTAGGGACATCCCTAGACATACCTTATAAATATCTCTAGGGATCTCACTAAAGTTATCGCATCTTAGTTTCCAAAGGTTGACTAAACCATTCCTCTGATACCAACTGTAGAGACCCAAAGCTTGACGTACATTGACATTACATTACATTTGTGGAATACTTAGTACATAACAAAAACACACACACAAGGACCGTAATAGTTTAGTGTTTTTGGAAACTCAGAATATAATCCTCTAATCCTGGGGAAAGATCTTCAATATCTCCCATATAGATCTTCTTTTTTATTATACCTAAAACCTTTCTTTATATCCTGGGGAAAAGAAAACATAAAGGGGTGAGCTCAAATTCTCAGTAAGGGTAAACAAAATAAATATCAATCACATCATATACATAAGCACATAAATTTTGGAAATCTGAACCTGTAAAAGAGATCATAATTTCATAACTTGGGATAACTCATGGAAGTGAAATGTAATCAAAATAATCATAACATAAAAAATTAAACTTTTTGGCATACACACATAATCATACAGAATCATTTCTTATTAGTCAAGACTCATTTCCAAGACTATCTTAGTGGACAAAGTCCCTTTCTGAACCGAGTCACCCTCGTTCCAGTCCTGTTTCACTGAACTGGTATAACCTACCATTCCATCCATGTCTATCTCATGAGATATAAAATCTTTACCCAATGCATTGAAAGGAGATATAGGTCCCACCCATCTCATAATGATACCATTCTTATGTGTTCCACAAAATCATAAATCATACATCATTGCATAACCCATGTAATAATAATGGGATTCTTAAACATGATGCCATCATAACATAATCCATATAAGATAAAAGGACATCATAAAAATAATTAAATCATAAAATAATCAAAACAATGTAAAAATAGGGATAGTAACAGAACCCTATATTATCTTAGATGGAAAATAATTTTGATAAAACACTTGAACTCCATTCTTGAGGAAAATATCATTTCTACTTCAAAAACACTTTTCCTTTCTTAACATGTCGTACAATTATAAACTAAAAGAAGTTGATTAAAAATAATCTTGAAATCTTATAAGGTAAGCTTCTCGGAAATAATGTTTTAAAAATCCATTCATGTCGTATAAGTTAAAAAAAACATTCTTCTCATACTTTTGTCAGAAAAGTCAAAAAATACCTCGTACGAAAAAACGACAAAAGATTACTTTCATATCTTTTACTAAAAACTCACCGAAGGGTAAAATTGGATTTAAAAAATTGTAAATGGATGGAAATAATATTACTTATTGAGGAAACATGGATGTGGATGATAAAATACACCCCAGTAAATACCAAAGTATAAACAATCTCGGATAAAATGAGATTGTGATATATTCCCTTACCTTAATTCCGATTTGCTTCGTAAGTGTCCGAACCTCTTGTATAATGATTTAAATAATGTCATTAACTTATTAAAGAATCATATTCATTATTATGATATCATATATGGTTCACTTATGTCTTTATATTACCTGTTCTTTTGTAAATTCCATGTTAAAGAAGCGTTTTGGGTAAAATGATTTCATTTATCGTAGGTGTTTGGACTTGTTGTTCTTGACATTATTATTACTTATATCTTGATTTACATACTTCCAGAATATAAAACATGATTTATATATCATATATATTCAGTATATATATATATATATATATATAATAGATAGATAAATGAAATTAAACACACCGTTCATGGAGACGGTAGTCCGTACGTACACATGAACGCAGTTTTCCTTTCCTTATTGTCTTGAATGGAAGTAAGTAGATGACATACATATATACATAAATCCAGTAGCTTTATAATGTCATATATTTCATTATTATTTCTTATATATACTTTATAATCATTCTTAAATGGTTAACATGGAGAATGAATATCATCACGTCGTGGAGACGGTAGTCCGTACGTATGCACAAGCGATGATATCATTTCCATAATTTTTGAATTGAATTGGAGTGGGTGATACAATATATCAGAATCAATATGATGTTCTAATAACTATGTATAGTTATTCATTACACCATTATACCCATCCATGTAAGGTGGTGGTGGAAAATAGATTACACCACGGCGTGGAGACGGTATTCCGTACGTACGCACGCACGATGATTTATTTTTCCGTAGGATGGATAGATGGTGAAATAGCATTGTTTCATACTTATAATAACATATCGGTATATGAGTGATACTGATGTTATTACTTCAGAATGAAAAAACCTAAGAAGAAGAAGTGGAAGAAGAAATAAAGATGAAAGAATCGGTAACGGACATTACCTCATCTTTGAAGTGCTTCATTGAGACCTCCTTTTAGGGCACTAAAATGGGTCTTTGAGGAATAACAGAACCTATAGGATGTTTCTAGGGAAGTGGAGAAGTGAATTTGGCAGGGGTTGGCCGAGCTTGAAGGCTCAATGTTGTGTGAGGAAGAGAGGGAGGAGGTGCCCTTTTATAAAGGAGAAGAGGGGCACCTTAGGAATATCTCAAAATATTATTTTATATTAAGGTCAAATTCGGTTTATAATGGTTACAAATGGTCTTATTTCGAAGATAAAGTGGGGATGGGTCGAAATACTCTCATACAATAGGATTTAGACAAGTTTAGATTATTATTTTAACCTTATCAATTAGATTTAACTCTAAGTTAAATAATTTAACTTTTACCGTGTCTTTTTGTTTTCTTACACTATATGGCTAATAAACTTACTATATCAAGCCAAACGAACACCAAGTTGTTTATTATTAATATATATATATCCTTATCTAAGTCATTTGGAAGAACCTTATTTTTTTAGGAATTAAATAACAATTAATAATATAATATTTGTTTTAAAAACTAATTTATGTCAATTTTGACACTATTTGGTACATGATTTTTATGATATTTTTAACAGAATGATAAGTTCGAACCAAGTTACTTAAATCAACAATACCATGTCATATTAACCTATAAAATTAGTTTAAGTCATAAAAAGTCTCAAATTACATTTATTTGTGCATTTATAACATCAATTATGTTAATATTTTCTTAAAAGGTAATTACTATATCATCGTTGTGTCATAAATAAATTAACTTATTTAAAGTATAAAAATTACAAATAAAATACCATTATGTAGGAAATCTGTTTAGCTTTCTAATGAATATTTATAGTCGAAATTATATTATGTATAACCCTATATTAAAAATGTTTTAGTAAATAAACTTTGATTTTAACTCTGTTAACTCTTCTTTGAATTAAATAATAATAAATGTCCTAATCTAATCCAAGTGGGCCTAAATGATAATATTTTACACTTATGGTTGTTTTTGGTCGAGATACACTTGTCCAATAGGATTAGGACATGTGTTAGGATAATATTAATATCATTTTTACCCTTAATTACCCTATTTACTTTTAACCGTTGTAAATAAAAGTAAAAAGTTACTATTCACCAAAAATTATTTTAATCTCATTGAACCACATTTTACTTATTGACATCAACCGTGTCTCTCGGATTTTTGAAATTCCATTCACAAAAGCGGTAAAATTAAGATTTATGAAAAGAAATAATTTTTTTAACTACCACTTAGTAGTTTCACTATTCATCAAAAATTGAAGTTTTTCAGAAAAATGCCAAAATTTTACCCTAAGCTATAATTGATATTCCGAATCCAAAAATGATTTCTATTTTACAAAATTCCCAACATATAAGTTTCAATAATTAATTTTATAATTAATATCCGCTGTCACAACAAATAGCGTGTTTTTAAGAGATAATAACTATCAAAAGATTAACACTTTTTTATGTCTGGTGTAAATGTGAAATTACATCCAATGACCAACATTGTATTGAATTGTAAAAATATATTCTAAATATACTTTAAAACCACTCAAATTAATAATTTATCACTATTAATTATTTCGATTAAAAAAGTTGTTTTTAATTAAAATTTAGTAATTTTCACTATTCATCAGAATATGAAAGTTATCCGAAAAGTACCAAAATTTCACCTTAGGCTAAATTCGATACTACGAATCCAAAAATGAAGTCCATTTTGAGAGATAAAGTTTCTAAAATTTTAAAAGGTGGTTATTACTATTCATAACGGCTGGTTTTAATAATATTTTAATAGCATATCGTTGTTTTGTGAAACTCGGTATTGCGTACTACACACGCTATCGAGGAAGGACGTGATTGCGTGTAATACAAGGCAAGTAAAGGATGCATGTTGTGAAAGCTCCTTTTGGTGTATCGTACAACACAAGACATTAGTGAAATTAAAAAGAATATTTTTCATAAAATCTCGGGGTGTTACAAAATGGATTGTATAAAAACATCATATACCTATTTGAGTAATAATAAATGGTTTTTTCATGGATGAATAGAAATATAATAATAATATCATTAAAAACCTTATTGAAGAAAATGTATTTTTCATTTTTAAAATTAATGTTAAAAAAAGATTAATATGTTTCTTTGAATGTAATATTTGATTCCTATATTGGAATATTTAAAAACTTTACATTGTCATGGACTCTAGAAATTATATATATGTTGAGTACATTAAAATAATGATT
Source organism: Viscum album (assembly GCA_963277665.1). Lineage (NCBI taxonomy): Eukaryota > Viridiplantae > Streptophyta > Magnoliopsida > Santalales > Viscaceae > Viscum > Viscum album. Next base: position 388,148,396 of record OY728155.1, read on the forward strand.
CCTTTCACGTTTTTATTAAAATCAAAATGGCCGTTGTTTTTAAAATGACATGAATATTAATTTCAGAATTTTCAATTAAAAGTCTAAAATGGTATTGATTTTTGTAATAAATAATTTTCAAAATGATTAAAAAATGAAATCATTTTTAGAAAAAAAATATTAAAGATAAATGATCTTCATCAAAAGTGATAAATGAAGTTATATAGTCATAAAATAATTTTCCCAATTATTTTACATAATATAGTGTGTGTAAATGGTACTTTTACATGAAAATATTATTAATAATCAATGAAAAATAATATGAAATGTTTTTATCTAAAAAATATATAATAATTACCTTAAAATAAAATTCATGAATAAATAATTTCAATTAGAATGAGATTTTGAAATAAACCCTTACAATGTTCATAATGTGGAAATGAGAGTTAATAAATTAATTGATTGTGTTTATCAAATTTTAATCAAAATAACATAACTATAAATATAATATTATATAATAAAAATTCATTATATACATAATCTCAAAATAAAAATGATATAAAATAAGTAAAAAACCCAGTGAAAATAAATTTTGGTATAAAATTATTTACCACTAAGTAATTTTCTTGTAAAATCACCTTAGATGATATAATACCAATTGAAACTAAAATTACAATTAAGTATTAAGGATACATTATATTAAAAAATTAGTTTTATATACACATTATAAAAAAAGTTAAGGTCATAACATTATAATATGTCTCAATGAGGGGAAATTGAGATGAAGTACCTTACCTCCCACTTCTTTTGGTTAAATATGATTTAAACACATTTATAGTGGTTTTAATGTAGAAACCCTAAGCTTAACGTACATAGATATTATATTACTTTTTTGGAATACATAAAACATAACAAAAAAAGACACACAAGGATCGTAATAGTTTAGTGTCTTTCGAAACTTGGAACATAATCTTCTAATCATGGTGAATGATCTTCAACATCTCCCATAAAGATCTTCCACTTTTTGTTTCCTTACCTAAAACCTTTCTTTTAATCCTGGGTGAAAATAAAACATAAATAGGGTGAGCTCAAATGCTCAGTAATGGTAATAATGGATAACATAAAACAAACCATATACATTTGAACTTAAAAAAACATGAACATAATCTTTAAACATCAAAATCTTGAGAAACGACTTAAAATATGGAATTACATAAGGCATAGATCATAATGGAACATAAATCATGATAACATAGAATGGGAATAAAACATGTAATTGTGGAATCCATTAAGAACATGTAATGACTTCCATAGTAGCCAAGGCATTGCTCCCAAGACCATCTTAGTGGACAAAGTCCCTTTCTGAATCGAGTTCACTCCTCGTTCCAGTCCTGTAATACTGAACCGGATTAACTTACCATTCCATTCATGTCTATCTCATGAGATATAAATCATTACCCAATGTATTGGAGGGAGATATAGGTCCCACCCATCTCATAATGAAATCATTCTTACTTGTTCCACAAAATAAATATACATCATTCATAATAACTCAACGAATAAAATGGGATACATAAACATCATCCCATCATCACAAAATCCATATAAAAGAAATGTATATTTCATCATAAGAAAAGTGAATACATGTAAATCATAGAAACATTATACTTGAAACATACACATATGAAATAATGTAATCTTAGATGTAAAATGATTTTGATAAAACACTTGAAATGAATCCTTGCGGAAAATATCCTTTCTTTTTCAAAATCAATCTATTTTCACAAAACGTCATGAAATTTTAAAATAAAAATATTTGTTTAAAATATTCATGAAATATTTTGGAGGAAGCTTCATGAAAATATTTCTTTATAAAACCGTAAAAATACTTTCATTCCGTATATGTTAAAAAAACATTCTTCTCGTACTTTTGCCAGAAAGGTCAAAAAGTACCTCATAACGTAAAAAAAAGAAAGATTCCTTACATAACATGTAGTAAAAGTAAAAAATGGGTAAAAAGGACATTAAACATACATGAAAGAATTTTTAGAAAACATGGTCTTGGATGATAAAGATAACCCCAGTAAATACTTATGAATAACAAATCTTGGATAAAAATGATATTGATAAATTATCCCTTACCTTAGGTCTGATATGCTTCGTACGTATCCAAACCTCCTGTATATTGATTTAAATAATGTCATTTACTTATTACATAATCATATTAATTGTTATTATATCATTTATGGTTCACTTATGACTTTATATTACCCGTTCTTTTGTAAATTCATGTTAAAGTAGCGTTTTGGGTTAAATTGTTTCATTTGTCATTCATGTTTTAACTTTTAATTATTCATATGATTACATAGATCATGATTAATTACATCCAGAATGTAACACATGATTTATATATAATATATATTCAGAATATATATATATAATGGATCGATAAATGGAATGAAATACACCGTTCATGGAGACGGTAGGCTGTACGTGCACATAAATGCTGTTTTCGTTTCCTTATTGAATTGAATGGAATTAAGTAGATGACATAAATATATATATATACATAAATCCAGTAGAATTATTATGTCATATATTTCATTATTACTTATTATATATACTTTATAATAATTCTTGAATGGTTATCATGGAGAGTGAATCTCATCGCGTCGTGGAGACGGTATTCCGTACGTACGCACGAGCGATGATATCATTACCATGATCATGGAATTGTATTTAAGTGTATGTATAATATTACAGAATCAATATAACTTTACAATAATCATATATATTCATTACTTTCACCATTATACCCATCCATGTAAGGTGGTGGTGGAAACTAGATTACACCACGACGTGGAGACGGTATTCCGTACGTACGCACGCGCGGTGATTTCGTTTTCTGTAGGATGGATAGATGGTGAAATAGGGTTATTTCATACTTATAAAAACATATCAGTATATGAGTGATACTGATGTTATTACTTAATAATGAAACAACTAAATAAGAAGAAGTGTAAGATGAAATAATGTTGAAAGAATTGGTAACGGACATTACCTCTTCTTTGAAGCGCCTCTTTGAAACCTACTCTTGGGGCACTAAAATTGGTCTTTGAAGACTAACAGGACCTATAGAATGTTTCTAGGGAAGTGGATAAGAGATTTTTTCAGGGGTTGTCCGAGCTTGAAGGCTCAAAGTGGTGTGAGGAATAGAGGGAGGAGGTTCCATTTTATAAGGGAGGAGAGGGGCACCTTTGGAAATATAATAAATATTAGTTTATATTAAATCCCAACCCCACTTAAAAAATTCCAAAATGACTCATATCCAAAAATTAGATGTGATAGGGATGTAATCTCATCAACCAATAAAATTTATACATGTTAGGAATTTATTTTAAACATTATCAACTTGATTTATCCTTAATTAATCAATTTAATTTTATTTGTGGTAATAACATTCTAAATTTTAAATTATAATAAATAATTACTTATTTGTTTTGAATCGTTCATAATGGATACTTTATAAATTTTTAGACCATATAAATTTAAATTTATAATTTTTAAATATTTTTTTTGGATTTTTAAACAATTTTATAATATGTTATTTTTATAAAATTACAATAGTGTCAAAATTGACACTATTCATTTATTTGAATTTAAATAAAATATATACAGAAAATATGTTCAAAATAAAAGATTTAATTGATTAATAAAAGGTCATATGTATCTAGAAAATTAGTGGAGCACATTAAATAGTTCATATAATAATTTATTTATAATTTTTAAAACCATTTATTTGGTTTATCTCTTAATAAAATATTTACTACAACATTTTTGTATAATTATTTAATATACTTATTTGTTTCATAAAAATTAAAAATAAAATCCTATGATGAATATAAATCTACTAACGTTCACAATAATACTTTTACTCTAATTTATAATCTTAAAATTACAATATTTAAATTATTATGTTTATTAAATTATAAAGGTGACAACTTTGGCATCATTTAAAATAAAATAATATAAGTGTCATAATCGCCTTAATAAGGATCCAAATGGTCATGAATTAGGCCAGTGGATGACTAGGGATTATATATACACTAAAAATTAGTTTTTTACAGATTTTTGGGCCTTTTGATATGTATTACTATTTCAATAAAAACTATATTATTGATTTTTCACTAAATAAATCATTTCTGCATCCTTAATGTATAAGATAATAGGTAATTAAATAACTCTAAAAAATTACAAATATATTACCAGGACAATGAAAAAAATTTTATCTTTCAAATGAGTATTTATAACCTAATTTATATTCTGTATACACTTATATTAAAAATACTTTAATTATTAAAGTTGAGTGAGACATATTTCACTTTCCTTTAAATAAAATAAACTAAAGTTCTTAATCACCTCCATGTAGGTTCTAATGGATTCCATTTCGACCCAAATATGGATTAGAACAAATTATAATCATCCAATTGTATTAATACAAGTATTAGGATAATTGTATAATATTATATTTACCCTTAATTATCCAATTTACCTTTTACAATGGTAAATAAAATTTACCGTTTTTACTATTCATAAAGCCCAAAAATAAAAAGTAGTCTATTAATATAATTTGGACCCACTGATTCCAAATATGGAATCAATTTTTCAAAATTCAATACACAGAAGTTGCAGAAATTAAATTAAAATTAATCCCGTTGTCGAAAGAAAATGGGTTTTTGTTTAAAACATTGCAAAAGATTTATTTTATTTAACCTACGAATTCAATGTAAAATCGAGGATAATGACATAAATTATATTAAATGGTAAAAATATATTCTATTTATACTTTAAAACCATTCAATATTATAATTTAACTATATAAATTATTACGATGAAAAAAGTTGTTTTTAATTAAAATATACAGTGTTTTTACTACTCATTAAAATATTATAGTTATCAGAAAAATATCAAAACTTTATACAATGTAAATTTTTATATCCTGATTCAAAATTATAATTTTATTTTGTAAAATTGATGTTATAAACATGTCAAAACTAGATTTAAAGTGGGTGCGTCATCAAAAGGTGGAAAACTGCATTTTTTTAAAAATACTTATTTTACCCGAAAAAAATTTATTTTTTTCTTATACCATGTTCTAGAAAATGAGTAAGATGAAATAATAATTTTATAACATTCAAAATTTAGTTAATAATATTCATAACGGATATTTCATAATAATATTATAATAATATATCGTTGTTTAGTAAAACCTGGCATTGCGTACAACACACGCTATCGATGAAGGTCGTGATTGCGTGTAATGCAAGCCAAGTCAGGGTTGCGTGTTGTGCAAGACTCCTTTGTTGTTGCGTTTAACAAAATCCAACCATATTTCATTTATACATTGAATATATATATATATATTTATATATATATATATACACACTCAATGTTGCGTAGAATAAATATTATAAAACAAACTTGAAATTGTGTGTAACACAATCTAAGAATAGTGTTGCATATACTGCAAGATAATACAGTGTTACGTAAAGAGCAGGATAATCTTAGTGTAGCGTACAACATAAGATATGAAATAAATTAAAAAGAATATATCTTATAAAATCTCAGGGTTTTACATTTAAACTTGTTTTTAAATTATTATAGAAAAATATTAGTATTCACAATTTCATATATTATCCTTATAATACATCTCATCACCCATTAGTTAATTATCATTCATTATTTTCATTTTTTTTGAGTGTTAAATATCTTTTTCCCATGAATGTTGTTTTATGAATGATCTATACATTACACATATTATATAGCTAAATGGCCTATAGAATAAAAATAATGACATAATTAATATATTTTTAACAAAAAAATATACTTTTAAAATTAATTATGAAATACGGTTATGAAAAATTAATCTTGTCATGATCATGGAGATGGTAGGACGTACCTTTGCATGTGTAACATTTCTATTTTTCAATGAATATTATGGAACAGAAGTAAGTAATGTTTTATCTTTATAGAATAATTGTAATATAATAATGAACATATCATTTCATTAAATATACTTATATATACCGTTCATGTTGTGTGGGGAAGAAAAGAGAATCATAACACTTTATGAAGGTGGTAGTCCACACTTACACAAATGATGTCATCCTATTTATATATAAAAAACTAGTATGATATGCTTTCTATTATGAATGATAAATATTTACTAAACATAATATATTTTTCATTTATATTACATATATTTATATAATTTAACTATATTATATTCCATGTAATGTTTAAGTGAAAGTTGAATGACATCACTTCTCGAGGCGGTAGTCCACCATACACACGAGTGACATTATCACATCAACTTATAAATGCATTGTCAATATATATATATATATATATATTAAAATATAGGTATTATCATGTTATAATTATCATATATTTATATATATATAATCCATCGTAATACCCAACCTTGGAAGGTTTTTATGAAGAAAAAAAAATCACAACGATTCATGGGTGGTAGTTCTCCATATATATGAACAATGATTTCATAACCCATTTAGTGGAATTAGATAGGGTTGTTGGTCATTAATTACAAAGAAAAATATCCCATTATATTCAGGATTGTAAGTTTATTATATCATCATGTTTTAATAAAAATTTATGGATTTTGATAAATAACTAATACGAAAATGCTCATTGTTGAACAATACTTTTTCTTAGGCTATTTCTCCCTAGGTTCTCACCAAAGACTTATTAGGATGAGTTTCTACCAAAAAAAAGGATTCATCAATGAGTGTATGTATTTTGGGATGTTATTTGGTCGAGATTTTTGGGTGAACAAAAGAGGTTTTATAGTGTAAATAATATAGGATAGGGGCGGGATTTTATAAGTAAGATGTGTGTCACCCTTGTAATTTTTTTTGAAAATATTCAAACATACCCACGATTTATCATGAAAAATGATTCAAAAATGGACCATTCCAGAACCTACAAGATACAAGGTTGAAATATTTCCATTCAATCAGTGTTGGAAAATTCTTTAGGTCATTTTTAACCATTATCTTCTTAGTTTGACTCAATATAACATTGTTTTTACCATTACCATGGTTGTTAAAATTATTTTTCTCATTATTTAATTAAAATAATTTTGTTGAACATATTAGAAATTATAAATATTTTTTATTACAATAATGGAATAAATTTTTTCATTTTAAATTGATTTATGTCTAAAATGTTAATTTGAAATTAATATTGAAGATGTGATAAGAGTGAATGTTTTAAAAGAGAAATTATTCAAAAGATTGCAATGTTATCATGTATAAATTAAACATTAAAATGGTTACATTAACCTAAATTTTATTGATATATATATATATATATATAATTTCTTATTTTACTTTAAAACGAATTCAAATGTAATTTATAATTACAAATTATTTACATGAAAATGATATTTTCATTTAAAAACTGGTATTTTCTTCTATTCTTAAAAAAACGATTAGTTTCAAAAATAGCTACAAAATTAATCCTAAGTTAATTATGGTTTTAAAAATTCAAAATTTATGTATTTTTATTTAAAAAAAATTCTTAAATGTTTTAAAATTCCAATTTTTACTTATGTGTGCAAAGCGCGACTCAACTGTCTTTTAGAAAATCACAGTTTTTCTAAAAATGTTTCTATTTCATTTTAATGATTCATATTTTAATAGGAATAAAAAGATAACTAATAAATGTGTGTGAAATATAGATTTTAGCATGTTAGTTAATCATATTTATAGCCTCCATTCTAATGTATATGTTATAAATACCATATTAAATAATAATTTTCGTAGAATATTTTTGTTTAGAAAAACTGAGTTTTTCATGTAACACACACCATCGAAGAATGTAATTTCTGTGTATAATAAAAGCTAAACTCGATAGCTTCCATTATAGGTTAATGTCTTGGGTTTTTATATTTTCTTCTAATCTTGGTGTTACTTGTGATACACACTATTGAACTCAATGTTCTTATTTTTTAAATTTTGTGGTTTTACACCTAATGATAAATATATAACAAAATATAAATCACATAATAAAACAAATTGGAAAACAAATGCATGGGTACTAATAATATGAAATATCAATATTTGTGTTAATATCTATCCATATATCATCTCTATGGTCCGCAAAAGTGTTATCTACCAAACTACCAATATATCACTTTTATATATATCCAATATACTTATTATCCTAACTGGGGCTGACTACCTACATTATGCTAGTCTTCCCTCCAGTTGTACCTTGATCACTCAAATCATTAATCAGAATCATAATCAATATAAAAAAATAAGATTTCTCATGGACTTTTTTTTACCTCAAGTGAATAATTTTAAGGATATTGGTTATATATTTTAAATTAAATGCATTCTCACATCCAAAAAGATAGCCACCATTTCACATAGTTCCTCAACAGTCATATATTCATGTTAGGATTCCCATGGTGAAGGTACAATCCTTATCAATCAATGTATTAATTAATAATATTAATCAAATAATCAACCTATAAATAAAAAAACAAATATCCTTTATGAAAACATAAATCTTAATGGTTATCGTAAACATCACCTTCCATGGGTGTTTGTACTCTATCTTAATTTATTTCGCATATGTTTCACAACCTCTTAATATACAAGCTTAGATACACTATCTAATATATTTTATGATAAAAATATTGTAGGACACTGTCACTATACACTTATAAATATCATATAAGAGGCACCTCGAATCTACATAACTAAACCATAGACCCATACAGTGGACCTTCATTTCCATATGACCACATCACATGAATTCAGAATAAGTTTCTTGTCAAAGAACATATGAACAAACTCATATATCAATCAATTATAATTTTCCTTTGGTAATTCTGTAGGAATGAAGGATTATAACCACCCATCATGAATTTAATAAAATTCACAAATTAAAACCGTTAATATCCTACCCATGGAGTAGTTAGTTGAAAGGTATGTTGTTCATTCAAAAATAATCACAAGGTTCTTATAAACATATTCCAATATAAAACCTAACCAACATATCAATCTATTCAGACCAACCGATCAACCCATTAAGCATTTCACTTAGTTTTAATCTTCTATAAAATATAATCATATGGAATTAGATAACATAAAAATATACTATAAATAAGAATAACATTTATATGTATACATTCTTGGAATACAGGGTGTCATTGTAGTGTGGTCAATATAACAAAAATATTTTTCAAAACAAGGTCATGTTGTCATTCATCATAACCAGTCATAAAAATACATCACTAAAAAACGTCGAATGTGTACTATATTCCATATTGAAAATAATAACATCTTGACCAAAATTGTATAAAATACTCTTAGAAGTCAATTATTTTATTTGAAATCACATTTCAATGTCAGCTGCTTAAATCCCTACTTCCCATTGAAAATTACATCACAAATCCCTTTTATTTAGAAAATAATTATTTGAATATTAAATCCATAAAATTAAATATTTAGGTTAAAATAATTTCTCATCAAAATTACATTAATAAAACGTATTTTTAAAATATTTTTAATAAAAGGTGAGGATTGCATTAAAAAAAACCAACCCTTTCCACCCAAAAACCTATAAATTAGTCCACTAAAACCCATTCGACCAAGGTGATACCAATGAACATTAATGTAAGTTCTTTATTGGCTGTTGTACTGAAATAATTATATCCTAATTTAATGAATAATTCCACACCCTATCACTGAAACATAAAAAAATAACTATATTAATTACATGTGAACATAATATCACTAAATTAATAAGTGTCTCATGAATGTAAATGAAACTTCCAATAATCAATGATATATTAATTAAACCCAAGAAAATAATAACCAATAAATAGCACAAAAGAAACTATAAAAATAAAATATACCCAAACATCAACCCTTAAAACAATTAAAACCAAATTCCCATATAGGTATAATAGACATCATAATCACTAAGAAATATTATATTGCTAAAACCACAAGAAAAGTGGTGTGATCTACACATGAAATTCCCCTGATCCTATGAAATATATAATCCCTAATTATGATACCTTGAATCATAAAAAATATTTAATTTCTTAAAATTATTTATAAATATTCACTGGGATACATACCTCAAGATGAAAAAATAGGGTCCAAGTTTCAATATCCTACTCAAGCCTCCTCTCTGAACAGAACACCAAATCCCAATGTTTCTGATAAGATTCCACCATGATTTAATGGAATAACACATCCAAAACCTTCATGATGAATTTAAAAAACAATAGATATGGAGAATAAAGTTGAAAAGAGAATGATATGGGATAGATTACCTCAAATAGGTAGACCAAGATACTCCAAATCACATTTGAAAAAATATAGAATGAATAGAGTATGGTGATGTTTATCAACATATAATTAGAAACTATTGACTAGCCCACCCAAAAAAATTGGGATAAAAATAAAATAATATTTTTTCCCTAAATAATATCATTACCATATTAGGAACCTGATATGCCTATAACTAGTAACTATTAAACCAGCATGTACCTATCATAATGTCACTAACCAAAAAATGGCATGACATATGGTAACTCACTAGTGATCACACAGAAGGAACCCTATAGATACAAACTACTAATCAATGTCAACATCATCCCCCCGTATCTTCAATTTTCATCCACTGAACTTCTATGTACCTCTTCTAGGCCTTTTTCCACAAAAATCAAAATTAAAAAATATAATGACCACCAATTTGATCATTAATCATCCCTTATAATTTTTTATTGATAAAAGAAGAAATGGGACACTAAATTAGACCTATAATTGATGAAATTTTAACTAATCTCTTCAGAATATAGGAAAAACCATCACAATATACTATTATAGGCTAAAGAATGTGACATCGCTCATCAGGTAAGCTAATATATTACTCAATAAAAAAACATGTTATTTTCGGTTTATTTTACTCTTTCGACTCATCTTGTACATGCATTATATATATAATTATTGATGGGGAATTTTTATTTTTTTCTTAATAAATATATTATTCACACTCGACATGACCAAATTATATGGACTATAAAATTAGACTTCATGATAAAAGAAAGTAAAAGTTTTTGATATTTTATGTGTTGAATGTATTTATAATAAATAGATAAAATACCATATTATGTGAGGTGACAAACATAATTTTTAGGGTGACTTTATTATTCTATATTTTTGTACTATACTATGAATATTTTCAACACATTGGGAAATATTTCTTTTGTTGAATGACTTGTATGAAATTAATGGGTTGAATTTTATATTGTTACATAGTGATATGTTTTTTATGGATAAAATTCCATTTGAATCCTTATATCATGATATAATGATGTGTATAATCATTGACAAAAAATTTATCTTTATTTATAGTTATTTGATTTAGGTAATAGTTTATCACTAGTTTATGTAGATAGTTAATACATGTCAAAATTTTCAATCATTAGGTGAGGCATATCTAAGGTACTTGATACACTAATATATTCTATATAGTATGGATCAAGGCCATGGATGATAAATAATTCATACTATTACGGGTGCTTCACTCTTTTCATGTCCTAATGATCTTGTATGTTTATTATTTATATCTTTACTATATTATATAAATTATTACCCATTTCTCTAAATATTTTAAATTTTACTCTTATCTATCTAAGAATAAAATAGTATTCTGGTAGATTTAGAAACTTTTATCAGATAATCATCAATTTTATAATAATTTTTATTAAATCGATGAATCTATTTCTACATAATATATATTTTCCTTTACATAGAATTTTATTTCATATTTCATAAGTAATTTTTTTCTATTAAATATTATTAACTTATACAACAAATTGACAAACCCTCTCTGATGTTTACAAACTATCTTCTTGTAATGTCGTTATACATCAAATAATAATGACCACAATTATTATAAATAATATAACCAAATTGGATAAATGCATTTTAAGTTGTGGATAAAAATATGAATTTTTAATATATATATATATATATATATATCTTCAAATATATATCACATAATGACCATCATATAATTATAATAAAAACTAAATGTATATCCATGTATTTAAAAATAGTATCATGTAACATCATATATTTTTATTTAATCCCATATTATGTATTAAAGTAGACATTTTTCACAAATTTTTAACATGCATTAAAATATACACCACTAATATGATAATGATTCACTTTTAAATTATTTTATTTTATCAATCATAAATATCCTATGATGTGAACAATGGGTGTGTGGTTGACTTTTATAGATGTTATAGAATGAACAATTTCATTTTTTATCTGTATTTTATGGATTTTTGACTTTAATTCATTCCTTAGGATTCCTAGAAAACTATGTAATCATTAAATAGATATTATTTTTAGTATAAAATAGTTTATCCTCTTTAGATTAATATTTAAAATATTGTTCAATAAATTTACCATTTAAATGATTATTTTATTCATTTACATAATTTAATTTTTTAATTTTCGCTTACCCAACAACATATTATATTTAAAAGCAGTCTATAACCATGTTAATTTCATATTCATTTCGTTTTTTATATCACAACAATTTAATTTCTTAGAATTTGTTTTTCTTAAATATAATCATAATACATATTATCCCTCTTTATCCAGACATTTTTTCCTTTCATAAAAAATATCAAAATCTTTAATCATAAATCATAGTAAAACAATTTAATGTAAATTTGAATAATAAAAAATATTATTTATTTATGTGAAATAATTTGTGAAGAAAATTATTTAAAATATCAATACTTGAAGTAAAATAAATAAAATTATAAACACTAAATTAATCTCCACTCTAAAATTACAATTAATTGACAAAAATATATAAAAAATTCCAGTCATCATCTTAAACTCGGACCACATAAACCATTCATATATTCATATTAATAAAGTATTAAATTAAATAATAAATAAATCATGTAAATTATTTATATAATATTAATTGATATTGTTAATGGGATTTCCCAAGAAGAATCCTAAAAGAGGGTAGTCAAAAAATTTATACAAAAAGTTCTTTCTCAATCACATAGCTATTTATTTTTGAATATGAATCTTAATTAAAAAGTTATCATGATCCAAAGAGAAATCTTAAAAATATTTAGCTTCAATTTATAATTCATTTATTTCAATTCATATTTTTTTGTTCATGAATTGCACACAAACACACTAATAACAAAGAAATACTTAATATAAGATTAACAAAGTAAAAATAGAATTGCCCTGTATAATCATAGTGATAATACACTAATACAAAACCAAATTCACATATAGATTAATGTTTTATTATAATATTAATATTTTAATATATATCAAAGGACATTTCCTACATGATATATGAATTATAACTTCTATAGGTCACTCCCATTACACAGGTAGAGTTCACTAACTATTAATAAAATACAAATCAAAGATGAAAAATACCTTTTTGCTATTACTATGGTTCTAATCTAATGAAATTCTTATTTCCTTACAAAAAACATCTACTTCATCACCTTCAACCTTAACCATATAAAAATAATTAACATAGTACATTTTTTCTTTGATAATCAATCACATTTAATGTGAGTACATATTATTTTTTAGGACATGTCTTCTAATTTATCCGCCTTATTCCTGGAGTCATATCTAGATATCCAATATATTTATTACCATTTATTTATAATATATGTCATATAATTAGGGAATATCAAACATTAAAATATTATAATGTTATCATTACTGAGATATTATTCCCTGTGAATTCTTATTAAAATATTTATCCTTCATATATTCTTTGGGGAAGTGGTTTTCTATATTCCATCAATCCAAAAAAACTGGAAAAAATAACTCAACCACTCAATCAAGAAATAATAAAAAATAGGCTATTTTAGATTTTTTCCCTTCCCAATTAATTGAAACTTGTAACTATATATTAAATATAAAATATATAACTGAAAATAATATAAATATATATACTTTTTAAAAAAATATATTTTCCACATAGAGAAAAACTTCCATGGAGAACACATAACCCATATTTCAATGATTCTATATCTATGAAGGGAGATTCATCAAAGAGAACTCCCAATTTTACCATGTCAAATGGATTATATTAAATCAATACTATAAATACTAATAAAAAATATATGTATTTATCCTGGGACCACCATATGAATTGAATTACAATTCTTCAACTAAATCAGAGTCAATACTAAGCCTTGGTGGTTTTTTGTTCTAGAATTATATGTATTTTAAACATTAATAGAAACAAATATTCACTTGTTTTTTTATTAATTTTATTTAAAACTCATAACACCCAATTATTTTATGATATAATTCACATCAAAATAAATTTTATTTCCCAAATATATCACTTTACATGAAAATACAAATTAAAATAAATTGTGGTATTCTATTGAAATATTATTATTTGACATGATAGATATCACCTAGAAATTGTATTGGTTAGAATTGATAGGAAAAAATAAATTATGAAAAACTATTTAGTACAAATTTATAAAATGCATTTATTTGATATCAATGGGTTATTAATGAAAGTAAAAGCATGTTATGGTCAGAAGAGATATTCTATAACAAACTATTATTATGAATATAATTTATTTTATCCAAATAAATAAAAATAATATCTATTAATGAATAATTTCCATTGAAAATTTAGATAATATATTTATTCATGTATTTTTTTCACTCATCATATGTTTTTTACTATGAAATAATTAGAATTATTTTTTTTGTGCTTAAAAAAAAATTTCAAAAAATAATTTTTGACAGATTTTGCATATCTTTTATTAGATAAATATATACCAATTACAGGAATTTAATCTTATAAAATATAATATATTTTTATAATCAAAATATTTATTTTACTATAGTAAGTTCAAATTAATTTTTTCCACTGTGAATAGTTACTATGGTAAAAATAATTTTACCACGGTAAATTTTCAATGGATAAAAAAAGATATTAACCTAAGAGATAAGGTATTAGATATCCCCAAAAAATAATTTATTTTATTGGTTTGTTTTATTTCAACATTATCTTTCTTGTCATAGATTATTTTAAATTATTGGTCCACTTTCCTTGAGTATAAAATATATTATTTAATAAAGATTCATGTATTTAAAAATTTTCCACCCTACTCATTTATAAAAGGAATCCTCAGGCTTTCTCTTATCCATACCACTTGATCCCTTAATCTCAACCAATATCTTCCCAAATACTCTTATGAAATATGAATCCATGACATTTATTTAATATTACTTCCAAAATATCCTTCCAAGAATACATATTATTCTCATCAAATGATATTCCAAAAGAAAGAATTTTCAAGGACATCATCACCCAAAATCAAATTGGATTTTCCATGGTAGAATCATTCAGAATTATTTTTTAATATCCTTATAAAAAATTTAACAAATTAAAATAAATTTAATTAATGGAACTTTTTCCTAAAAATTGATATATCCATGTCATTTGAAACTCTAAAATTGAGATTTAACTTTTAGGTTCTTACGAAATTTCTATATTGAAAGTATTTCATCAAATTAATTAGAAGCAGTTTTATCTCTAAAAGTTTTTCTTCCACCATCATAGATCCTCTACATATTTTTTCAGTACATCAGGGGTTTTACTCAAGTGGAACCATTCTCATGAATTTTATTTTACATGGATGAGGACTGAATTCAAAAATGTATCAATGACATTTGTTATGGTGGAATATTTTAAGAAATCAAGTTTAGTATAAGGTTATTTACTCCACCACATCTTATATACATTTATGAAATAATCCTCTTTGGAAAATCCACCATGAAAATATTTATACAATTATGTATCTTTTTTCTCACAATAAGTAGTTTTATTAAATACTAATTAATTAGAACAAATTATTCATGGTTTTGGGGGGATAGAGTTCATGTTACAAAATATAATAAGGGTCAGGGATTTCTTGTGGTGGAAAGGGGGCCCTCCCTTTTACCTATTATAGAGTCACCGTATTTTTGGGTGAGGTGTGAAGTATATATCCTTAAAAAACATTATTTGGAACCATTAATGATCTGGATAAAGGGAAAGGGAAGTCCATATCTCGTGATAGAAGATTGTTTTTGGTAAATTTAGTGATCACCTCTAAAATTGTATACTCCTTATCTAATTAAATATAGTTTAGATGTCTCATTAGTGATCTTTATAGAATTATCAATAATTTCTTCTAGACTATATCCCTCTATGAAAGAACATTAATAATTTTTTCATGTTTTTAATGAATTTATCTTGTTGATATGGGGGGCCTTGGCCTCAACTACATTATGTTTTTTAATTATGCACTACATAATTTGTTAACTTGTAATATATTTATAAATAATGACTCTTCCATTTATTTCCTTTTAAGTATTCTCAATACATGGTTTATTGTTGGACATCCTAATTTCCTAACATCATTGGGTTGGAAAAAAATTAGATCCTTCATTAATTATATCATGAGAAACTAAAAATGGTTAGTATGTAGACATTTCAGTCATAACCACTATAACTCAACATGGCTTGATTGACCCCTCAAGGACACCATGGATGTTAGTTCTAATATGTATATTTTGTTTTTTACTATAATTATAAACTCTTTTATTGAATATAATGCTAATTTCTCTTCACATACCATCCTGGATATATAGAGGTATTCCTTTATGAAAAAAGATACTCATATTTGGAATTAAAATAGGAATTGAAAATTCACTTCTATAAAATGCTAAAAGTTGAGATTTTGTGGGTCCATTATGGCACAAACATTTTTTATGTCTAATAACTAAATTTATTCATACTTCAAGGGTCATATATATTTGGAGAATATATAAAAATCGTAGGTCTACTCATGATAAATTAAAAATATATTTTTAGAAAATTGTTTCAGAATGCCATATGTGTTTAACATTTGAAGAAAATTTATAGTATATATTTATGGGATTCACAATTTTTCAAAATATATTTAATTTTTTTGGAATCTAATTTGGAAGTATAATTTTTAAACAAAATTATGTTTATTAACACATGGAGTCCATCAATATGGATGGAATGAATTTCCAGGTACATATCCTTCTTTTTTGGGATTCAACATCTATCACTGCATCCATATAGACTGCATTGAATGCAATGATGTGATCCAATAAACTTCTATGACTATGTGATGGTGTCTTATCTATTCACATTGAGTCATATTCCACATCAAAGGTTTATAAAAGATACATAAAAAAATCATCTTGATCTCAACATCTTTAGGATTTTGGGTGTTCAAGGTAGGTATAAAAACCATTAGTGCTCAAATGAGATAATTGGATCATGATGATATAACTATGGATAAAGGTCAATGTGGATGGTGAGGCCTCTAGTACCCCAAGAACCTTGGGTTGTGTATGTGTTTTCTATAATCATCTTGGATTTATCAAATCCCAATTTGGTCACTACTTAAAATTTAAATCAACTATGAATCTAATGTTTGGGAAATGATGTGTGCCATAAAAAATGATGTTCATCATAACTAGTATTTCTGCATATCGAATTTTATTCCAATCATGTTCTTGTATCACCCAGGAATAGAATGAGGAAATTCCATAGATAATGCTAAATCTTTGGATTATATTTCCTCAAAATGTCAACAGTCTCAATTTTATTATTTCACATGTTTGTAGGGTGGATAATATTGTTTTGGATTATTTTTCAGAAATAGATATAAAAGAAATGTGTATGATTTTTTCCTTTTGGAACCCATAATATTTTTCATTAATGGTTGATGTATACTTGTAGGGATAAATTCACTCCCACCTTTCCCAAATTCTTTTCAAGGTTTAAATTTTTTTTCTATATTTATTTAAAAAATTGGATAAGCCTTTTATGGATCTTAAATCTTATTTGTCTCATATCTTCATATAATATCAACAAATTTAATGTATACCTTTAATTATTCTCACATTTCTACATAATATTACAGTGAAAATTTATTTCAGAAAAGTTGAATATATTTATTCGTTGGTTAATAATCATTTTTATGCATGTCCACATTATTGAAATTGTTTTTGAGAATGTACATTTTTTTGATTAAATTATTATTTATATTAATTTCAACTATATTTTATTTTCATTTTAATTTTTCAAAATGAATCTTATTATAATTTTTTATGTATTTTCTTTTAATTTTTTCACAAAAATTATAAAAGACAAATTGGTTCTTTCATTTACCGCAGAAAATCATTTTCCGACTATCATTAGCATTATTTTCATTGAATATTCATATACATGTTTCAATGGTTATTTCCAATTAAAATAATTTTTAAAGTATTTAAAAAAATAAATAATTGTACTAATGGAAAATGATATTATCCTTTTTTTCAAAGTAATATTAAAAAACATTACTACTATAATTTTTCTTATCTATCAATATCTAATAATGTTTAGAAAATCATTTGGGATATTATCTAAAAATACATTAAATGTCTTTTCTATAGGTGAATTATGATTAAGTAATGATTAAATGTTTGTGAAACCCATTTATTTTTCCATAGGTTATGATATGATTAAAACATTTTTTTTATGATCTTTTGGAACATATTTGTATGGAGTAAATTTTTTCATGGGTGGTTCCAAAAAATCCATCTAATTAATTGGGTAATGTGAGGAAGATTTCTAAAGAGAACGTGATTATAAGTATGAAAATTATCTTGAACATTTATGTTCAAATTTTGATGTGTAATATGATTTCTTCTAACAATTATATAATGATTTAATATTTAACATTAAAATATTATGATTACGTATTCTAAATATTCCAAATAAATATTCCATAACGTGAATGATGATTTTGTAGTGGACATCATTATTGTCCATGATTCTAGATATAAAAATATTTTTCAATTTATGATCATTGATTCTATGGGTAATGAAACATTTAAATTGAAAAAAAACACTTTATTATGTAATTATACCCTAATGATCATACTATGCTTAATTATGATTGATATTCACCATGTTTACCCTTACTGGGCATCTATGATGATTATTTGTTTTGTTTTCCTTTATTAGGTTTTGATGTAAGGTTTTAAGAGTCATATGTCTATTTACATAATAATATTCAGAATATTTTTAGAGATTTTGAAGATCATTTATGAAATATAATTATTATGTATCTACTATCTGAAGACAATAAAAATTTATAGTCCTCATGATTTTATATTTTTGATATGTAATGAATATTAATCATAAATGTTGTAATATTTATATATGTTATACATAGGTTTTCGTAGTTGGAATCAGATAATGGATTTTTTTTTTGGAGACTAGGATTAAGAAAAATTATTTAAAACCCTTACGGTAAGCCTATGTATAGAAGAACATCATAATTTATACTCAATAAATGAGTTTGTTTTTTCTAGTATATATATCCCTCTTAAGATTCAATAAGATGTATGTAGTTATATAAAAAAATTTTCAAAGGTTAATAATATTAAAAGGAGAGGCTTGTGTAATAACATAATCATCACTATTTAATAATAAATTGTCATAAGACTGCACCATTAGCTTGAAAAATTTGAAATAGATTATTTGGTTAATTATCAATCTCTTTTTTAGTCATTGTAAGTATTTTATAGAAGGAATCTATGAAAACTAAAGAAAATCTATAGTTATGTGTGATAAAAAATTTTCATGTTTTGAATGAAGGTTTCATAATTCAAGATGTCAGAGCAATGATTTTATTTGTCATATGATTTCATTCTCTAAATATTCATGTTTAATACTAATGATATGTTTTTATGGTATTATCATATGGTTGGAACCCATAATAATCAATGATAAATGAATGTCATAGCTAATAACATGATAATCAAGATGATGAACCAAAATAAATGGGTGCTAAAATGTGAATTATTCTTATTATTCCAAAACTATTATCTTGATATATAGTTAAACATTGCACAAGGATGAGTCTCCTAACCCATATAATATGAGAAAACTTATTTTAGTGGGAGTTGAACAGATTAATTGAATGTTGGAAAGAATATTCAATTTCTTATATTCCATGAATATGGTAAAAATCTCCCATGGATATTTCATAATGGAATATAATGATTTTTTTATTTCTATATAAAATTGAATAAATTAATTAATGAAGAATGAAAAATAAATATATGCATGTAAACAAATATGTATTATGGATCCATGTACAGTTAAATGTATTATATATAGGTAATATGGAAATTATTGGAGTGAAACTCTAATCTAAAGGATAACTCCTAGACCAAGGATGGAACAATTACATGTTTATAGCTAAATTAAATCATAATAATTATGTTATAATTATCCTCGAATATAGATTTAGTGATTTCATTGTGACTCTTATAATACATTTTCATAAAAATATCATAATATTCATCATTTTGTTGAATTTTATGTGATTTAGAGAATTGATAAGATCTCATTACACAGATCTCATTTAAATATTCAAAATAAGGAAATAAAATATGTCATTTTGAATCAACATGTGATTATATTTTAGTCCGGGGTGGAATATGAAATTCTAAGGGAAAATACATTCACTCTGTGGGTGTTAGTACATATTTATATGGGATATTTACCTCTTATGTTTTCGGATAATCTCAAAACTGATGATATTCCAATTTTTTTATAATATGTGGATGTATTTCAAAAATAATTTCCCTAAATTCCCTTAAATCATTAACATTAATTTTTAATTGAACTCTTATGTTTCTCAATTCCAATTTAAATGACTCATTGGAGAATAGAACATATTAATTATAAAGAAATAAAAAATAAATTCTATTAGAATCTTAAAAATGGATTCATCCACCTAAGCGCAATTCCATAGGTGTACATAATCATTTTTTAAGATGAAATAAATATAAATGTATAATTTCATTTATTTTCGATAACTTAAAAAGATCACTAGAAAGAAAATGTATCATTTACCCAGTACTGATGAATTTTTGATCAATTTTTAATATCTAAAAATGTTTCAAATATTTACACCTATTATGGATATCATCAATTAAGGGTCATGAATGAGGCTATATCATCAGTAACCTTCCATATGAGGTATGATCATTATAAAATTATAGTAATTCCATTTCAAAATTTTAATTCCCCTACTATCTTAATGGATCTAATGAATATAGTCTTTAGAGATTACCATGATTAGTTTATGGTAATATTTATATATTATATTCGTAAATATAAAATGATAAAGGAAGAACATAAAGATAATTCGAAAACTATGTTGAAGAACCTAAGGAGGTGATGTATTCTTAATTTAAAAAGGGTGAATATTTTTATAAAGAATGTTTCGTTCATTGGTCATATATTCTCAAACAATGGTAAATCTATGGTGTATTGAAATATGGTAGTCATAGTGCAATTGCCAAGACAGATCATGGTAATTGTGATCCGTAGTTTTATTATGTTGGATAGATATTTTCTGTGATTTGTGATGGATTTATAATTAATATCTAACATACTAACCAAGTTAAAAGTGAATGGATACAAGTTCTTATGGACATATAAATGTGAGAACACATTCAAGGATTTGAAATGAAGGTTATCCAATATAAATATGCTCACACTACCCTATATTGGAGAAGAGTGTTTTATCTTTTTTTAATAATCATATATGTTTCAAGTATGAGTTCTTATATAGAATTATATTATGATTTATTATGCATCATACCAACAAAAAATTAATTAAAAAAATTATCCAACCCATGATTTGTAGTAGATAGAAGTAATTTTTACATTGAAAATATAGAGGTATTGTCTTTATAGTGAATGTTGTGGAATATATAAAAATCATAAAATCATGATGTTTATATTCACATGGAATTAATTTAATCTACATTAAAATATATTATTGGAATTGATTAATAATTTTTACTACTAAATAAAATACCACCCTATGAAGTATGAAATGCATTTGAGGCTCAGAGTTAGAAATCCATACTAGATTGTCTATAGTGAGGAATAAAATAGGTCTAATACTTTTAGTTTTATTGAATATGGATCTTGATATCATTACTAAATTTTCAATATAATATATATCTATTATATATTTTATTTCATTCATACAAGTAAGGATTTAAGGAGAACATGTTCAGGATGTTTAACTATGGAAGAAGGTGAGGGAAATTATTTAGTTCCATCATAATTGTGAATGAATGATAAGGTTTAGGAACTATGTATGTTTCCCATAAATTCTATACTTAAATAATGATCTGTTTAAATAATCTTATAGTTCATCATTATCTTTTCATCATAGAAGTATGAATATGTGTAGAGATATGAATGAGTATTTATTGCAAGAAAAAATGAAATTGGTTATTATAATGTATGAATCATAGTGCAAGTTGTTATATTATTTTACGGATGATAGATATAATTCAATGGGGATGCTCCAACTTTTACCCATAACATAATGGAAAATGGAAAACAACACCATTGAATTCATCCTCAGACACCCTAAACATTATAAGGATGTAATAGTATTTGGGATCTTGTTGACCACATTATGAAATATGTAAATTTAATTGTAATAAAGGTATATTTTAGTCATGATTATACTTCCAAGATATACATTAAGAATTTTGAAAGGTTTTATAAAGTGTAATGTAATATTATATCTAATTAGGTATGAGGACTACCTAAATGTTTTAAATAAGTCTTAAACGTGATTTAAATAATTTGTTAATCATTAGCATTCCATGTCATCCTTGAATAGATGATTAGTCTAAGAGGACCCATAAAATACTATAATATATTTTGAGATCATATTATATATATTTCAAAACAATTTTGGATCAAAAAAATTCTATGGTTGAGTTTCTATTCAATAATATCTTTCCCTTACGAATATATATGGATTCTTAAAAATCACTATATGGTATTAAGTACAAAAAAATGTTTTTGTTAGTTAGAGTAGGACACCCAATAGTGGGTAAATTAAGTTACTATAAAATTTGTACCTAAAATTTATTATTTAAAAATCCTTTAATGTTCCCCAATTTAAAATTAAATATCCTAGTTAACCAAAGTAGCTTATTTAAAGACGATTTGATTGTTCCAATGATTTCTCAAAGATTTATTAGATCTGAGATAAAAAAATATACATAATTATCTCAACATTTGAAATTGGTTTACTAATAATATTCTGATATAATGACTATCTTAAATAAACAATCAAATTTGAGTAACATTTTCGGAAATAATAATAAAATAGAGAAAAAAAAACATAAAATCACATCGTAGAAGTAAACAAGAGGTTGAATCTGAAGCTGACACCTAATCCTCCCCACATGGTGATCACCTTGTATTAAGACATTTAAATTATTAAACAAGATCCACAACCATGATCAGGGTAAAAATAGTATATAAACTATTTATGTCACTATAACTCTTCCACAATTTACATGGGAGAGTAAAAAAGAAAGTACATGAAAAAAAGGGAATACTTAAACTCTTATCTATGGGTGTGTAAATTTGAATGTTTATGAAGATATCAAACCATATTATAGTTTATAATTGGAGTCGGTGTGTGTTTAAAACTAGATACACATACTACTCGACATGTAAAATAATATAAATAGGTAGATAAAAAAAGATAAGAAGAGATTTGAATGCTCTGTGTGATGTTAAATGAGTCTGTAGGACTCATTTATGATGGTAAAAGTGAAGCTTGAGTCACCTCACATAAATAGATAGAAAAATATAGAGTCTTGGTTTCTTCTGTGTTCATTTCCTAGTGAGGTAAAATTTACCCCGAAGTGAACTTGTCCTCAATGTTATCACTGTAGAAATTAATTACTTTTGGTTTGTAGTAGTGTCTTTGGGTATGAACAGTAGGGAGCTCTTGTATTTTTCTCTATGGAAAATTAACATCTCTATATATTTCTTCTAGGTCACCTCTTTTTATTAATATTTCTTATTGATCTATATATTCCCACTATACAAACAAGCTGTATGTTCTCTGGTACATTATAGCTCGTACCGATCTTTAACATCATTAAATGTTATCTAGAAAAGATAGATATGCTCATTAATATAATAAGTGGTACTAAATTATATAAATATGAATCTCAATGGTATGTTTTAATTTAAGAGATGGATCATCAGAAACTCAATGTATTGGTAGCTCAATCTATCAGTCTCTCATGTTGTCGGTAGATAATTTCTATGAGTTTCTCATTTTATTGTTAGATCATCTCTAGCAGTATATATTTTTTCATTAGCTCGGATGTCAGTCGATGAAGTGTAGGTAGCTTAGATATCGATAACATATACAAATGGAAAATTTTGAGTGTTGGTCAGTCACTCTATTGGTAGGTCAGATGTTGTTTGGGTTGGATTTCGGTAGGTCAGAAAATTGGTAACTCAGGTTATTGGTAGGTCAGAGTGTTGGTCAGTATGACTATCGGTAGATCATACTTAACAAAAATTATTAGTAGCTCTGTCGGGGACTCATCTTATTAGTTGCTTATGTCATCATTAGCACATGTATCAGTGACATTTCTATCGGTAGTACAACTACCACTAGATCATACTTAAACAAAATATATAATATTTTATTATTATGTAAACACTAACAGTAGAGGTTATGATTATAATTCATCATGATTAAACACAATGTATCTTAATAAATAATAATTAGCATTGTTAAGCATGGTTTGTGGGCACAAAAACTATAGGTGGAAAAACATATCTACCTTTTGATGATCACAAATCATGCATTGTATTAATCAATAATTGAAATGATTTATGATGATTAGTGAAAAAATATGCTTAACACAGTATATAGATTATTGACATGAAATTTAGAAAGAAACATAAGTACGGATTACTTATTAAATTATCTGTTTCAATTTTATGTTACCTTTTAATCTTAAGCATAACCTTAAACTCCCTCTTAGGGAGATTCCATATTATTTATCCCCGTTTTGTGATTATTAAAAAGGATACATGACAAAAAAATGAAATAACTGATAAGTAAATAATAATGATATTAAAACATATAGAGTATTTTATTAATCAAGTAGTACAAAGGATATCACTAATAGTACAATGAAAATGGAGTACATCAAATACCTTTAAAAAAGTGATCCAACTACTTATTGGGTTCAATATAGTTCATCACATAATTTCCATTATGAGATGTAGAGTAGGGAGGAGATGAATTTTCTACAATTTTAGTAGTTAGAGGATTAGTGCAGATAGTGAGGGAAGGAAGAAGAACTCTTGTGAAGACTGAAGGAGCATGGTTAGGTCTTGAAGAGGAAGCAGGTCATGAGAGTTCATGTTTGATGAATTTGATACCCTAATGAACTTATTGAGAAGGTTTCATGGTCATAGGTATCAAGGGTGAATATGAAGAGGTAGAAGAAGGCATGACTGATCAATAGGAGCAGTAGGAGGAGCAACAATAGTTGTGTTCTAATGGTACATGTACATTTTGAGAAAATTTATGACATCCCTAATAACATCACAAAAATAAGTCATGACTTTCTCAAAATCTTATTTAGTTTCCATGAACTACTCAAGTGTAGTATTAAACTCTCATAACTACATAAATTTCTCTTTGAAATCCTGAGTCACTGGTGGAAACCTTAAATTCTAATCCAAATACTTGAAGTGACTGATCAACTGGTTTTGGTATAGATTCTTTTGAAATAAACATCTACTTTCTTGGTTATTTCATCATGAGTAGTAGTATAAATAGTGGAATAAAACTAAAACATGTCATAAATATGATCAAAATTCAGCGTGATTTTTGAAATACTCTATTGGTCAGTGATACCCATCATAGTCTAATGTTCCTAGCTAATTGAATTTCTAACCATCTCAACATCAATATGGTGAGAAACATGAGCAGTTGAGTTGGAGGCATGTTGTACAATATCTTTAATATCATATCTCAAATGAGATAGATAAAGATGTGATTTTTGAGAGGGATTATCTTCCTTAGAGTATTCAGAAGTGGTCTCTCCAAGAGATTTTAGAACTCAATATAAAGAAGTTTTATATTCATGTTTTAGACCGTTAATGGGTGAATCCATAGCAGTAAGCTCATTTCTCATCTTCTAATTGTATGAAAATACAGTTTTAGTAAGAACTATCAACCTTTGATAAACCTGAGATACAACTCTCTTAGTAATAAACTCAGTGACTCTATCACTAATTCTAGAAATATGTGTATGTTACTATGAAGGTATTGATCGAACAGAAGCGAACAGTTATTCCTTAAAAGCATTAAAATCTGCATTGGTGACATATTCAACATGTAATGAACCAACCACATGAGTGGGAGAAGTCCTCTCCTATACATTAGTATAATCCAATACAATATTTACATTCCTTAGGTCCATCCCCTATATAGGTACCACAATATCATCCATGGTAGAAAGAACATCAACATTTTCTCTTTTAGCTTCTCACTCCCCCTCGGTAGATGGACTTTTTCTTGAATAAAATAACTACCACACTGGATTTATAGAAACATCTTTTACAACTTATACTTCCTCCTATACATTTATAATAGGTGTTCTATCTTCAACCACAGTTTTCTGAATATGAGCATCTAGAGTCCTTTCCTCAATTACAACAATTTAAGTAGCCTCATGAGATTCCACTATATGTTCCAGTTCTGGTTCAAATAAATGGGAATCAGTAGGACTCTTATGTTCAAAATGATCTAGGTTTATATCCACAATATCTCCACTAGGACCTTTTTAATCATCACCCTGCTCTGATCCACAATTTGAATAATCACTTTCTGTATATTTCCTTTCATTTTCATCTTCTCCATCATCCTCCATTGATTCTCCATAACTTTCCTCAGTTTTGATTCTAATTTATTTTTCTACTTCTCCACATTCTTTGACATCTTCACTATATTCATCCTCATACTACTATATTTTCTCACATACTCAACAATCTCATAATCTTCGGTCTCATCACATTCATTCTCATGAAAAGGTGGTTCTATAGAAATTAAATGTCTTAGAGGACTTACTGGACCATAAGACATCCTTGTTAGACTATCAACAATGTCAAGATCACTCCTATAATCTATAATATAATCATTTTTTTGACCTTCCTCAGCCACAACCTCATCATAATACTCACCAGATTCATCTATTACTAGACAAGGACCCAGCATGCTCCTCGGCCTTAAGGGATTCTCAACCGAATCAAAATAATTATACATCTTATAATAATCCTAATCCCATATATTTTTCCATAGATTCCAAATAATTATCATCCCCTTATTAATTACCTTCTTTAGAGGAATTAATCATAAGTAGTGACTTCCACTTCACCTTCATTTAAAAAGCATTTCTCCTTCAATATGGAAGAGAAAATTATAGTATAAAATAACGGGTTTTTTCTAGAAATAGGGCCTGATCATTTCTCTGATATAAAATATCAGATATTTCCAAAAATTTATCTTATCACCTCTCTTCAAGATATACAGAATGTAAACTTCATAAAACATAAGAGAATAAAATTCCCTTTTCATGTGACATAACTAATGTTGAATGAATTTAACAGAATCATGCACTCACTATCATGTTCTATAGTTATAGGACACATATTCACTAAATTTCCTATCAACTCAACCAAATCTGACTCATAACTGAAGTGGTCACCTGTTGGAGGATCACTTCCCTACTGGTCATCATAAACACCCACATTGGCTACTTTCGAGTATTATGCCCAATGATTAAAATAAAAGGGAACTTTCCTTCTATTTGCTGTTTAATTTATCCGAAACAGTGTATATCCTTCTAGTATAAAGTCATCATTCAGAAAAAAACTCATGCATCACCCTTAGATAATATGTCCTTTGATTATTGGAGAACCACTCCAACCACCCTTGAGATTGAAAATTATTCCATAGAAGGGACTTACTGGACAACAACCATTATGAATACACTTCCTTCTCAGGGGTTAAAATATGGTTCATTAGTTTTGGATGAATAGCTTTATGCTTAGGCTTAGGCCGACTAGATTTTCCTCTTTCCATCAAGGATGGATGCGACTCTTACTCATATCCTTGAATTACGTACTTAACAAAATCCATTGAGAAAGGTTTGATGGGATTGGTTCAAGAGAAAGGTGATATTGGGAGAGAAATGTTTAAGGGTTAGAGTCTAAGAGTAGGAGAGTGGGGGTAAAAAGTATTTAAATCAACCGTTAATTTTATATAATAGGAATTTGAAAACATAAATTACAAAATGCTTGTTTAAAAATTAAAAAAAAATCAAAGATAGGGGTTTCAAATTTTAAATAGATAAGTAAAATATTAGCAGATGAGACACATAGATTAGATCCATTGACAAGTCACCATCATTGAGACATATCGGTGAGACATCATTGTTAAGTCGCGTTAGTGACACATCATCAGATATCCATGTCTATGAGACATCATTGGTGAGTCACGTTGGTGAGAAATCATCGGTGAGTCCAAAAAAATTGATCATTCATAACCCATGTATGATGGTACTCATCCTCTCGCAATTGAAAGGATTAGTAAAAACATTAGTCTGCTGATGTTATGTTTTAATTAATTCATGATTTATATCACCTTTTTTATAATTACCTCTCAAAATGTGATTTCATATATTAATATTTTTTGTTCTAGAGTGAGAA
This sequence comes from Viscum album, assembly GCA_963277665.1. Lineage (NCBI taxonomy): Eukaryota > Viridiplantae > Streptophyta > Magnoliopsida > Santalales > Viscaceae > Viscum > Viscum album. Next base: position 388,177,181 of record OY728155.1, read on the forward strand.
ACTGGATTTCCATGAATTTCTATAACACTTTTATTTTCATATTTTATAAGGAGATGTTCAAACTGATATCCATAATCCAGTAATATGTGTTTCATCAACAAAATCTGAGCACAATAATTACCAGTATCTATGTATTCAGATTCTATAGTATATAATGCAATGAAATTGTTATATGTACTATACCATGATATTGGAGACTTGACTAAAAATAGACAAGTTCCAAAGGTTCTTTTTCTACCTATCTTGAAACCCAAAAAATCTGCATTATAATAGCTAACTAAATAAAAACAAATTCCCTCTAGGATAGAAAAATACTATGTTTATAGTATACTTGAGGTATTTGAAAATTCATTTAATAGCTGTTAAATGAGATTATTTACGGTTTTCTTGAAAATGTGCACACACACACACACTAAACATAATATCATGTCGGCTAGAAGTCAAGTAGAGTAGACTTCCAATCATACCTCTATAATAGGTCTGATCCACAGATTTTCCATTTTTCTGAAGTTACAATTTATATGTGGTACTCCTTAGAGTATCACTGGTATTTATACTATCTATGCCAAATAGTTTTAAATTATCATTAGTGTACTTACATTTATTTAAATTAATATATTATTTTTTTGAAAGAAATTAAATCTTTGGAAAAATTTGAGTTCATCCATTTAACTAATTTCAAATTTACATTTAAAAAATCATGGAAAATAAATACATAAATAATTTGTAGATAATCCCTAAATAATTTAATAAACATATATTTTAATATCTAAAACATCATTATAAATTATTTTTAAAAAAAGTTCAGGATCATCAATGCCTTTTGTAAAACTTTTTTAAATTAGAAAAGTGTTGATACTATCATACCAAGATCTTGGAGCCGATTTTAAACCATAGAATGATTTTTTTACCTTGAAAACCTAATTTGGAAAATTAATGTTTTAAATATGGGGGTTTGTTCAAAAAAACATCCTCATCTATATACCCATTTAGGAATGAATTTTTAACATCCATTTGATAATTTTTGAAACTAATATGTACTACATATGCTAGAAGAATTCTAATGGATCCATGTCTATCAACTGGTGTAAAATTTTCTCCAGAGTCAATTCCTTCTTCTTGACGATATCCTTTTGTAACTAGTCTGGCCTTATTTTTCACAATGATACCATCATCATGAAATTTATTTCTGAAAACCCATTTAGTTCCTATAGTAAAGATGTCTTTAGGAATATCAATATATTTCTAGAATTTATTTCATTCAAACTGAATCAATTAATCTTTAATATCCATTAACCCAAATCCATAATTGATATCATCATTGATATTTTGACGTAATAACTATGACAAAAACGATTTATGTTAATCATGGTTCTTAAGAGAATATCTAGTTCGGGTTCCCTTATCTAAGTCTCCAACTATAACTTCCAAGGAATGGTTATTTAGAGTTCTAACGTATCTAGGAAAATAAGGGATAGTAATTTTAAGTTCTTCTATAGGTTAAGGTTCAGTATGATTAGACTTTGGAGATTTTCCAAAACAGGAGGATATTTTTTCTTTCTTAATAACAGAGTTAGAAGGTTTACCATTTATGTTCAGATTGTACAAATCAACCTCAATATTTTCAAGGGGTATTTGACGTTCATGTGGATCTATTTCATCAAATTTTATATGTACATATTCTTCCACACTCATGGTTCTTTTATTTAAGACCCATTAGGATTTTCAAGAGGTTGAAAAAACATGGAAAAATCCTTCATCCCTTTTGGAGGAAAACATGTCAAGATTATCCTTTGTATTAAAGATAATTACTTTACCACCAAAAACTTTAAATTAGTTAACCATATGCTTCTTATTGTTACAAATCTCATAGGGATTTTTCATAAGAATTGTTCTAATTAAAAAATTATAAATAATATAATAAGTTTTATTCAAAGATTCAATCAAAGAGTAAATAGGTATATCATATTCACTAAGAATATTTTGGGAAATTTGTTGTAAGTTTTTATTCTGAGTATCTAAAATTCCATTCTGCTGGGGTATCCTACAAGTAGATAAGTTGGGACTATATCCATTTTTTGAGAAAAATATATTCAACCTCTCAGTTTTCAAACTCACAGCCATGGTCGCATCTTTTTATTTAAATTCTATGGCCACTTGTGTTCTCTAAAAATCTAGAATAATTAGTGAAGTAGGAAGAAGATTCACTCTTGTCAGCTAAAATTAAAGTCAAACTATATCTATAAAAGAAATCTAATAGAAAATTGACATAATTCTTCCCATTTAAACTAAAAATATATATGGTCTAAATAAGTCAATGTGAAGTAACTCAAGAGGTTGAGATGTTGAGACTTCTTTCTATGGATTGAACGATATTTTATGATATTTAACTTTTTGATAAGGTTTGCAGACATTTTCAATTAGAAACTCATGATTAGGTAAATCCTTAACTAGATATTTCCTAGTAATATATCTTGTGAGACTTAATTTTTCATTGGCCTAATCTTTTATTACAAGTCCAAAACACTTTAGGATAAAAACTCAAGAAAGAGATATTTTGAGAAACAAAAGAATCTAAATTCACAGTATACACATTTTCATTTCTTAATGTAGTAAATAATAAATTATCATTATAATTAGAAATATTAAAATCATCATTCTAAAATTTAACATTAAATCAATCTTCACATAATGTTAAAATCATAGGAATATTATTTTTAATACCACCATAAAAAATAACTTTATAAATTAAAATTGAGTTAGTGGTATCGATTTGGATAGGGATAATTATTTTCCCTATTTCATTATCACCAAAGGTGAAATTCCCACAATAAATATTGATAAGGTTCTTGAATATTTGATAGTACCATGTTATATGTCTTGATAATCAACTATCCATGTACCATAATCTCTTATAGGTGATCTTCAAATAGGTTTCCTACAAGAATAGATCAAACCAGGAATGGTTTTTGTACCTAGACTTATATAGGGCCATTAATATTAGTAATTAATTATTTTGGAACACGCATTTTATTCATGGGTTTCCTATAAAATTAAATTAGATTTTTAGAAAAATTAACTCTATTTGGTCTATGAAAATTATATGAAATAAATGCATTTCAATTTTACAAACATCTAGAATATTTTCCAATTTTGTGCATAAAAAAACATTCCCAGATTTAGATACAAATTTGATTTTAACAAAATTTCTTTTTCTAGGTTGACAACCAATACTAGTATTATATTTCAGAGAAACGTGTCTTCCAGGAATTTGGACTAAAGTATCTTTATCATTTATGTAATTATCTAAATAATTATTTAATTTCACATTATAAAATTTATGTTCATTATTATCTTGAAGAATTTAACAATTCTTTTTTCTTTTTAATAGTAATTTCATATTAAAATGAAATCATCAGAGAATGTTATTTAATTAGAGATTTATACTTATCCTTCAGTTCATTTCATGTTTCCTCAATCATTTTACAAAATTAAAAAAAATCTTCATTTGTCATAAATTTATATTTTGATTCATCTCCAAAATAATAAGAAATCTTTACATAAGATTCCATGGTTACCTCAAATGTTTTGTTCATGAAACTTATTTTAGATGTATTATAATTAACATCATGTAAAGCTTCTCAGTCACTGGAGTTGCCCTCAAAATTACTCAAGGTGGCCTTCATTACCTTTTTCTATGTTCTGTCATTATTATCATATTTCCTTTTAAACATTAATTTAGGACCATCATCTTTTATATGACCTCTTCTCTTATAGTCATAGTAGACTATTTCATTTGTATTTTTCTTCAAATCCTTTTTCCAATTACCCTTTTTCTTATTTTTATTTTTTATTTGGATTCATAAAAAATTATTTCTTTTATAAAAATTCTTATATTTCCTAGACAATTAAGCCATATCCTCATCACTTGCACTTGGTTATTCTTAATTACTTCAATATTCAACATAAGCTTGAAAATTCTCCTTTTATAGAGGAAGTGGTTCTAAAAGCCGCTGAATTTTTCTCTAGATCATCACTTCTTTTATATTTCCAATCAATTCTACCTCATACATCATCAATTTACCCATTAGATCTTTTAATGGTTTAGTTTTGACATCATGAGATTCTCTAATTTATACTGAGGTTCATTTTCACATTTCTGGTAAACATCTGTGAATTTCCATTACCTTTTCCTTCGATGTAATTTTCTTTCCCAGGGAGACCATCATATATAAAATTTCAATGATCTTGAAATTCATGTCAGAAATAGGTTCATAAGTATTCTTTTTAACATTATCATATTTAATATAATATGGGTTAATCCTCGTTTGATTGACATTAGTGGTTCCTTCATGTGGAAAATCGAGTGTATCCCATATTTCATGTGCTATTTTACATATAGAAATCCTACTAAATTATTCATCCCCTAAATTGTAGTATACAACATTCATAGCTTTATAGTTATTATTTTAGGATACATTAGTGGAATCATCCCAAGTGTAACTATCAGTAACAGTATTCTTATATTCATCTTCAATTGAATATCATATTTCAATGCCCATAATTTCTAAATATATTTTCATTTTATTTTTCCACTCAGCATAATTTGTTCCATTATAATAGGGAGGTCTCTTGGTAGAATCACCTTCCTTTAAATTATCCATTTAACAAATATTTTATACATAAATAAATTTTGAATTGATTGAAATTTATAGATCTTAAAAACAAAAAAATTATAGTTCAAAAAGATTTTTGAAAAAGCTTTTAAAAAACCTCTAATTCTAAATTTTGGTCAGAGTATGACACTCAAGAGGGGGTCAGTTGATTTCCAATAAAACCTTCACTCTAAAAATTATTATTTATACATAATTTAAAGTTATCCAATTTAAAACAAAACAACTCAGTTAACGAAAGTATCAAATTTATAAACATGTTCTTTGTTCATCTGATTTCTAAAAGATTGATTAGTTCTCAGTTAAAACAACATAATTTATTATCTCAAATTTTAATATCATATTGTTAAAAAAAATTCTAATATAAAAACTATATAAGATTAAATATAAATGATTAGTTATGTTTTCTGAAATAGTAATAAGAACATAGAAAACAAAACATGAAATCACAGACCAGAAGTAAACAAGAGTTTTAGTCTCAAGCTAAGACCTAGTCCTCGCCTCTTAGTGATCACATACCACCAAGAAGTTTATATTGAATAAAAATGATCCAAACGTTGTATTTGGGTAAAAACAGTATTAAAATTGTTTAGGTTAATATACTTATTCAATAGTTTTTGTGGGAGTGTAAAACAAAATGATAGGCCACACAGGGAACTCATACACTGTTATCTTTAGGTGGGTGAATGTGAATGTTTGTGAAGTGATCAAATTATCTTCCAATTAAGCATATGAGTCATTGTGTCTTTAAAAATAAGGGCACAAACTAATCGACATGTAAAATAATGTACATAGGAAGAGAAAAAAGATAAGAATATGTTATAAATCTCTGTGTTATGTTCTATGAGGCTATTAGACTCCTTTAAGATGGTAGAAGTGATGTTAGAGTCATCTTCCAGAAACAGAGAGCAAAATAGAGAGTAATGTTTCTCATTTGGGTTTTGTTACCAATGAGGTATAAGATTCTTCAAAGTTATCATTTCCTCTAAGGTGTCTTTATAGATATTTTTTGACAATTGGTTATTATAAGTGTCTTCAGGTATGAACAGTAGGGATCTCTTGTATTTTTCACTAATTCACATGAAAATATATGTGTATTTATTCGAGGTTGCCTCTTTTTCTCACTATTTATTACTAATAAATAAATTCCATTAATAAAGATATGTATAACGTTATCTAGTACCTCCTACCTCATACAGGTACCTGACATCATTTAATGTATTCTACAAAAGATATGAATTCTTGTTAATATAATAAGAAAATCTAAATTTCATAAATATGATCATTAGATGTACGTTCGAAATTAATAGATATATCATCAGTAACTCAGGTTCTCGGTAGCTTAGAGAATCAATGTCTGCTGATGTTGGTAGATCATTTCTATCAGAAGATCATTATATAGGTAGATCATTTCTGTCAGTATATGATGTGTTAGTTGCTTGGTTGTCAGTAGGGGATGCTTCAGTAGCTCAAATGTCTGTAAATCATAAATAAGAAAATACAAGTTTCGGTAAGTCACTCTATCTGTAGGTTAGATGTTGGTAGGTCAGGATACTGGTAGGTTAGACTGTCTGTAGGTTATGCTATATTTAGTCAAACTTTTGGTTGGTCAAACTGTTGGTAGTTCAGGCTATCGGTGGGTCAGACTATCAGTGGGTCACACTATCAGTAGTTCAATCATAGTGAAATTTAGAGTCACTCTGTCAGTGACTCAACTTATCTGTAGCATATTTCATTGGTATCCCATATATTAGTGACATGTCTATCGAAACCAAAAGTACATGTAACTCATACTTAAGAAAAATTATTAATGCTATTTTATAATATAAATACTAACATTTGAAGTTAATATTATAACTGAACATGATTAAAAACAATGTATCTTAATAAATGATAATTAGAATAGTTAAGCATATTTTGTGAGCATTAAAACTAGAGGAGCCCGATAGTTATATTTAGATGAATTTATTGCCCAGTTCTATTTGGTTTTTAAATATTCAAGAATAATTTAGATTTTGAATTCATGAGAAGGTCACGTTTTTATTATAGGTCCAAAATGTGATTATGAAATCAATAATTTCATAATGTGATGATTTTAGATATGGAATCATTATTTTAAGATAGATCTAGTGTTACATGGATGAATTATTCTATGTATTGGATGTTGAGGAGGTTTTTTATTGGGGATAATGTTTTGTTGAACTTGATTTAGGATAAATATTGTAGTATATTGAACATTAGGTTTTAATTTGGTTTTTTATGGAGCATTATATTCTACTATGGTTAGGTCACATTTTTTGTAAAAACAATAAAAAATTATATGGGAACCCTTGTAGTTATTTCTGAAAGGTACATATCTTTTCTTCATAGTTTAGTGCCCTGTTAGGTAATTGTGAATTTAAATCTTGTGATGTGGATGTCTTAAATGAATAGTTGTCAATATTTTTTTTATTATAATGTATAAAAACTGTGTTACCTATTAAATAAAGTACCCCCCTCTAATTCTGTGAGGGGTATACCTATTCAACCGATATTTTCTCTCGCATTCCCATGTGTCCCTCCACTTATCCTCCAATTTTATCCTCTTTATAGGGCTATTATAAAAGTATTTGTTCATTGATTGAAGGAATTTATAATACCTTTTTATCCTCTATCTTTCATATATTCCCAATATTTAATTGCCTCCTTATCTAACATAGTATTATTTTTTTGATTACCATGTAGAATTATGGAATCAATAAGTTAGATTTGGTATTTTTTTGAACCTTGTTAGTGTGAATCCAGATATTTCATTTTCACAAGGTTTATCATTGATTAGACAAGGTATGTCACTATTATGAATTTGCAATGTTCTTACCAAAAAATAATTTTTAAATTATTTATTGTTTTTGGATCAAAGACTGGGGTCTGGAAATATATTGGCCTTATGGTTGTGTAAGGGGTGGAAGACAATACCATGATTGAGGTTTCGATGGATGAAAAAGGCATGATGATATATCTAGAATTATTTCAAGATTATTTCTTCTAATTAATTAATTAAAATTTTAAAATATATAATATTTGATGTTTGTACATTGTTAAGAGATTGTGTCATTGATATGAGCTTGGTGATTATGGGTACGGTTGTACGGTCTTGTATGGGCATTGAATTTTTTTCCCACCATTATGACGAAATGGGAGAAATTTTTTTTTATGTAGGTATTTGTTGTTCTAGGCCTATCACATTATGTTTTCCATTATGTAAAATGTTTTGTCGGTTCACTGCCTTAGGTGATGCGCCTTAGGATAAATGATCAATTTAATTTAAAATTACATTTTAAATTAAATTAAATTATTTAATTAATAATGTCATTCAAAAAAATTAATAAGTTCCTAGTCGAGGTTTCTCCTAGGAACTGACAGGATACCTCATTCCATGATGGTAAAATAGATTACCTAAGACCTCACTAAGACAATTATACACCCACCAAGGGTGTCCTTATGAGTAATTGCATGCTCATGGACTAGTGTCTCAATCTTGTACATCTTGTAAACCCGTATAGGGGTGAGTGTTGACCAATACAACCATGGCTTGAATAATACATGTTAGGACCCTTGCTATGTGATTAGGCTCGATGGATAGAATATAGGCCATGGTGGTGGGTTTTGTGAGTGGATCAGTCAAGAGTGACACTGATGAGTGAGGTGGGTCATGGTAAATCGTATTTCTTGTTACCAATGTGGAATTACCCATGTAACTATATATATCATGCTACTCAATTTATGTTGTTGTGGGATGTAATTTCCTTACATATTTTGGTTTTTACCCAAGACCTATTCACATATGAGGACCCATGTGAGGGTGCCTCCACTATGTTATGACCAAGGGGATCCATGGGGTTTACTTATTGACCAAACAACCATAAGAAGGCATGTATGACAAGGGTAGATATTGTTTAATTTGTAACCCTATAACATAAAAAGATTTGAATCCCGACTGGGCTAATTTTTTAAATATTCGAATTGGAATTTTACCATCCCTTTTTCCTTGTTTTACCTTTTTTGAAAAAAATGGGCATTGGGAAGTGACTTATTATTGGACACATGGTTGGTATTCAATGATTTGGTGCTAGATTCATGGTTAGTATATCCACAAAGTTGGAGCTAAATTTTGGAGCTTCGATAGATTTGGATCTTGAATGTTTGGACTATCATGGTATGAGTCCCCACAGTTTTTGATGATATTTATTGGTGTTTTTATTGATATGATGCTTGATATTTTTTGTTTCTATTGTATTTGTCATCATTATTAGAGACAAAATTGGTTTTAAGCTTGATTTTTTAGATTCCATGGATTTTAATCATAGATTTTTTAACTATCAGGGGATGAGTCCCCCGAGTAATAAGGATATAGTTGGGGATTTTAGGTAATTTGAGATCATATGTTGATAGGAGGGATGCTCATCATGACTTTCTCAAAGATAAATCAGCAATAGATGAAGCATTAATGCTCGATCGGGGTTAAAAAATTATGTATAAATGATTTTTCATTGTTTATTTATTTATTTTAGTATATTTATTTTATCCTCGTAAGAATTCCACATGAATATTTTATAGTATATATGGTCTAGTAAAAGAGCATGTTGTTTTTTCCCTACTAATTTTTATTCTCACACCCTACTTGGTTTTACATAACACATGGGGACTTTAGAAGCTATCACATGTGTCTTTCATGCACAATTTTGTCTATGGACCATTGTATATATGTAGTAAATTTAGGAAGATATCATAGATAACCTTGGGGTTGGTGTGATATGGATTAGGGATATAATGGATCTAGGGTAATTATTTCATTTTATCCTAGTCTATACATGACTCTCCCATTGGGTGGTATGGTTTTCTTTCAATTTGTAATTATTTTATATTTTTCATTTTTCATTTTATTTACCTTTAATTCATAATCTAATATAATGTGTATGTTTGATATTTAGTTGTTTTTTCTATTAATGTGAACTCTAATAATGGGGTATAGTCTCCTAATGGTATTATCATAGAGCCTCTTTACTAGTAAAAATCAGTTAGTATACATGAATTTTGGCTTGAGGCCACGTGGTGGTATGATATGGATACAATTTAGGGAGACCTAAAATAGGTTGGTATAAAATTTATCAGAGAACGTTTTATTTATTTCATAGAGTTTTGGTATTTAATAGACTGGATACATAGAAATGTGTTTGAGCTTGAGATGGAACCCATCCTAGTGCATCATGAACACCATTCGTAGTATAATTCATGTTTTATATGGGTATTAAATTAATGTTCATGGATTATACTCTTGTAGATATAGAAATATTCTCCTAGTTTTATACACCTGGGGTATCATTTTTATTGCATTTTAATAATTTAATTTAGGACATTATCCCATTACAGAGAGACCATATAATTATTTTACCCTCTTCCTATTGTGGAATATGTTTCCTATTCATAATTCACATGATGTATGGATTGGCATTACATTTATGGACTTCATAGTTTTTTAATTATATCACTGATGACTAAGGATTGATTGTTTAATGTTTTAACAACTGTCCATATGATATATCCTTATATAAGTACTTTCTGGAATTCTAATAACATAATTTCACATGTACATATGATTCCATATAATTGAAGATCTTGTGAATGAAATGGAAATTACGGTGATGCTCTCCCATCAGTAGTTGATAAAAAGTCCTAATGGGGTCACTAAAGGGGTATTTATTGACGTAGAGATAAACCATTAATGGTTGAATATTTTATAGTTTTTGTTATATGAAGTGTTATTAATAACCTATATTATTTTCCCATAAAGCATGGAATGTTATACTACATAACTAAGTCATGTGACTGTAATTGTTTAGACATATATCATCCAGGACTGATCAATTAGACGAGGCAATGATGATCGATGATAACCTAATTCTCGAGGTGTAGTCTCATTTTATAATACTCGACCCTTGTGGGAGAGTGATAATATAATGTGGTGTTAGAGAATGTTGTATATGTACCATGAGTGGGTATATGTTTTTCCATGGGTTTAACTGAGATCATGGATGGCACCCTATTAACTAGATCCTTTTGTGAGTTTTGGCCTTGGGCTAGGGGGTCAGAACTTATGTCCTTGATATATGACCTCACTGGTAGGGATAGGTGGAAGTCTTACTAAACCTTATTTGGGACTCTAACCCTTGGGGTTTTATTTGATAATGATGTTAGAGGGTAACCAATGAGAGTGGATATCTAGTTTGTAGTGGTTCCATTGATGGAGAAATCACGGTTATGTTCTTGTGTTTGATATTGATACACGGACGGTTATATAAACATTATGGTAAATATTGTGTTATTATGTGGGGTTATATGATAAAATTAAAAATAACTGTTATAAATAAGGTATAGATGATGTTTTTGAAGGTAAATAACATTCGTGTTCCATGCCTTATTGATCATAGATGAATTTTTAAAATATAAGGGCCATAGGTATAAGATCATGGCATAGAATGGTTCCATGTGCGGGAAAATGGGTTGTCGGAATGATGAACTAGCATATATTGGATAACGATCAGTCATGTTTGGTGACTTAAAAATCATAAATTAATAATTTTTTCTACATCAATGGTTGAAACATGGTGTGTTACCCTTGGTTTTCAATGAGATGAAGTCATTGTGATGTTGTATATTATGACCTTATTGAAACAGGGATTGAATGCATAACATGTGCGAGAAAAGGGCTAATGAGTTTTGATGAATCCCTTATAAGAATATTGGAATGAGGCTCAAAGAAGGATTCTGAAATACCCCACTATGACAGTGGATTCATTGGAGATAGATCATCTGTGGTGTCTTGGCCATCCTAGGTGAAATCATACTATAATATTTGTAAGATAAGGTGATCGCAGCCCTGGAGGATAAACATGAGTTTGATAGAGGAACAAATTGAGGTGGTGATCAATGATATTTTTAAAGTCATAACTTTTGCATGTATTTCACCACTTGTATATAATGAATATATTTTAATGAAATATTTATGTTTAAATAAAATCATTTAATTGATGGCTTCTGCGACACAAAACAACCAGTTTAAATGAACTACATTACATTTTTAAAATATTAAGTGTTTGTTATTTAATAGCCATTATATTAGAGGGGAAAAAGTAATAATAAATTATAAAATATATACAGTCTAAAAAATTATAAAATTAATTCATTAGTTATCAAATGGTTATAATTAAAAACAAAAATTACATTGAAATTAATGTGACCTTTTACGGAAACATTATTTATGTGTGAAATGATATTTATACCAATATATTAAAATAATTAATTTTATTTAATGATTTTAATTAAAATTTTATATTTATCTACATGATCAAAAGTTTTAAAAATCAAAGAGAAATATTTTTCAAAGAATATGATAATAATAAATTCATTTTTTTTCGTAAAAATTGTAATTTACTAAAAATAACTTTTTGTCAGTTGTTGTTCACTTAGTATAAATTTAATTTTTTCAATTTTTTTAATTAATTAAACTGAATGAATTTTTTTTGTATTAGTAGGCTCAAATTGTTTAATTATTTTTCTTTAATTTTTTTTAAATATAAATAATAATCAAGGGTAAAAAAGTAACACCTCAGAAATGGTTAAATTAGCTAAATCTCGATTAAAATAAGTTATAAGGAAATAAATTTTCATCCAAATTCTTATTAGATAGAATTAAATCAAATTTAAACCCAAATATTTGGGAATTAATTTATTTAATGTACAATTTTCTATGAAAATGTCTTATATATTATTAAAATCAATTAATGTTTTAAAATGTGGCACTCTTATTTTTAATAAGTATAATATATTTAATTTTGGGTTTAACAAAAATATATATTAGACTATATATATTAACTTCAATGGAAAATAATTTATCATCCTAATTATAATTTATTTTAATTTTTTTTAAAGTAATATTTACCTTAAATAATAACATGAGGCTGAAGCAATAAATATTCAATTAATGGAAAAATAAAATAAATGAAATTTATAAAGTTGAATTATTATAATATGATATAATTTATATAATAAAACATTTATATATGAACGCGACATGTTTGGGATGTGTGAAAATATTTTTTTTGAATTTTATGTATTTTTTGGATTCTATTAATGTTAATGTAATTAATAGAGTAAAAATTGAAAATAATAATAATTCATGAAAATAATATTTTTGTAAATTATTGGAAAATAATTAAAATCGGAAATTAAGGACAAAGGGGATAAGATATAGTCTTAAATTTCATAAAATATTTATTAATGAGTGCCTTTTTATATTAAATGTAAAATCATATCCTTTAAAGAGTAAAAATTATTTTACCATAATAAATTTTAAAATAGTTTTATTAAGTAGTGAAAACAAAATATAAGATTTAAAATTACACATACAGTTGTCCAAAATATATTGTTTTTGTCATATTTAAACCATATAATGTCTTATTATTGAATTCATGACCATTTATAAGTATTGGGTTCTAGAATCGTTGTATTATATTGCATTTTTAATTAAATTCCAGAAGTGGTCCTCGCCTCAATTATAAAAGGACACCTCTTCTCCCACTTCATTACACCACATTGGTCATTCTATATTGACATTACTCTAATAATTTCTCTTATTAACTTCCATAAACACACTATTGAGGTGCTTTTGTATGTAATAGACCAACACTAGATCCCTCTTGAGTAGATCTAAAGGATTGGTTTCGAATAATAGGTTAACACCTTAACCGATCACATTATTTTTATTGTCTTCATTAACTACTCTAAATTGAATATATTTATCATAAAAGAATAAATATAGTATCATAAATCATCTAAAATTTTATCTTGATTATTAAAACACCATTATACACTGTATTTTTCATCAAAAAAGATGTGAATGTATTACTCGTGCGTACGTACGACTTACTGTCACCACGTAGTGATATAATTAATTTTTCACCCCAATAATTTGTGGATTGGTATTATGATTCATTTAGTTTTTATAAATTATATTTATCATATTATTATACTTATATAGAGATAATATTATGTACCATCTAATATCATGGGATATGCTAACATCGCCCATGTGTACATATGGACTACCATCCCCATGATGTGATGTGATTTGTTTTTTTTTATGGATTATAATAAAGATTAATTTTGTGAATATGTATGATATATGTGATTAATTAATAATTTTGAAAATTTCAATTATTATTTACCATTGTTTTTCTATCAGTTGAAAAATGGAAACAACTTTTATGTGTACGTATGATCTACCATCTCATTGAATGGTGTAATTCATTTTTCTATCTCTAATTTTTTATAATGATCATAAATATATGTATAATGAATTTATATGATACATATAACATTATTAACCTTCATTAAACAATGAGATCATTATCAATGTATAATGACCTAGTCTTCCAAAGTGGGTTACGAGAATGATGTGGTGAAAGCTAAACTTATAATCCACTCAAGAATAGAAAATGTCTTATTTGATTATGGATCCAAAAACTCTCTTAAAAAACATTTCTTTACTCACCAGTATTATATTTATTTATATTACTATTCAATTCATAATAATAAAATCCATAGAAAAATATTGAAGCTTTAGAGTCATTGGATATTAGATATACAATATTCTTATTTTATGAAATAAATTTAAATATCCCATAAATATCATCCCAAATATTAATCTATACAAGTTTAACCGACTAAGAAAAATCCTAAAATCATGGGGAAAGGAAATATAAGAAAATGGTGATCTCATATTCCTAGTTAGGGTAAAATTTATACATATCATTTTAGGATATTATGAAAGAATACGATAAGAATTGGGGCATGATATCATGAAAATTAATCAAAATATTCATAAAAAATATGACATAGATCATAAACATGATTTATGGGATAAAATATTAAAATTTCAAAACACATGAATCATAATAATGATAATTAATGATAGTTTTAATGGCTCGAACCTCTCCAGTCCATTTATTTGTGAAAATACTATTTCTGAGGTTTTCTGTGGAGTCTTGGTGACTCATTTCGAGATTTTTCCAAAATAAACAAGTTTTCCAACAGCAGGTGAGGGTATCGGTAGGTCAGGACATTGGTAGGTTGGGGAAATAGAAGGTCAGGGCGTTGGTAGGTCAAGAATCAGTATTTCAGGGCATCAATAGGTTTGGTCTCAATAGGTCAGGTGTCGGTTGGTTGGGGTTGGTGCGTCAGGTGTTGGTATGTTGCGTCGGTGGCTCAGTGTCAGTAGATAATGTCGGTAGGTTGCATCGGTGAATAGCTATCAGTGACTCATTTTCAGGGGCTCAGCATTAGTAGCTAATATTGGTAGGTTATGTCAGTGACCCGTTGTCTATGACTCATTGTCAGTGACTCACCCATCAGTGAATCATTTCTAGATTTTCCTATTTTTTCTATATTATGTTTTATTCTATGTAAATTGATTCTAAAACCATCCTTTACCATTTTTATATCCATTTCAACAATCTATATAGATAATAATTTTATCATTAACATCATAACACTCCGATAGACTTTAAAGTGGTTAAGGCATGTGATCAACCCATGATATGAGTTTTAAGTACACTAAATTGTCTACTTTCCGTCGATACGGGATTTGACTCTTCTAATATAAATTATTCTCTTCCCTGTGAGTTTCTATATTATCTTGGGACACATAGAACCTTTCTTCCTAGTGGTGTCACATATATGCCATAGTCATCGATTTAGTTCTCCCTTGGAGTCTTTCCTACTTCTCACACAACCCCTGTTTTGGTGCAAGGAGGAGTTGTTGATCATCTATTGTTCTAAATAGGGATCCCGTAGACTTTTTATATTATTTATCATGTGGGGTGGGTCATCTGATATTTTTTTTGTTTAAGGTTGAATCCTATTGTTACAAATATAATCTAACCTGTCATAAATATAATCTCACTTGTTACGATAATGGGTTTTGTTAGCTAGTAATAAATGAGGGGTGTGGAAGATGAAGTTGATATTTGTGTTGGCCTATCTGTTATCAATAATCCATTCTATATATTGTGTTGGTCATATGCCTTCTCAAAAGAAAGGTCATCAGTGGTCTCTGTTTGTGCTCCCAACTCATGAATACATATTTATATAATAATATTGGATTGATATAAACTTAAAAACATGATTAATAATGTAAATATGGTTAATTAAATTGATTCCACATAATTGAACTTGTTCATTAATCTCCCTAGAGTAATGAAATTGTAAATATAGAATGGGTGTTACTAAATCTGAATACACATTTACTGTTTGGTGTGGTTGAGTGTTATGTGCGGTTTTGTTCATCCTTTTGTGTTTTGTTGATCATGTGTTATTGTTTTTGGGGGGTGTGTATATGTGTATGGGGTTGTATGGGTGTTGTAATAGAATATTAGGATGAGATATTGGTTGATTGTGGAATGAATGAAACTTTTATGTAGTGGGACTGCATTTTGGTATTGGGGACACAGTTTTAGGTTGTGCTATGTTTATGTTACTGGGTGTTGTGTTGTTATGTATCAGGGTTGCTGAGTGTGGTTTTCATGAGGTGTGTTGGGGGTTTAATTTTTTAGGGGAATTATTGGGTGACATTACATTGAATAATTTTTGTGGTATTGGTTGGATGACTGCTTTGAAAAGGGGAGTGTGTAGTGGGTTGTTTTACCTTGGTCCCTCTTCCTAGTGTGTTATTGTTGACTATGTGCCTATTTCTAGTGTTGTTTTTGGTGGTTTCTTAGGTAGGGCTGTAATGAACATATGGTTTTTTAAACAAATAATTAATATTAGTTAAATGAATCATCTAGGAGTTATGAATTTTGTTTTCGGTTGTTTGTGTGGTTGTGTATTTAGAGGGGGCATCAAAGGTAGTTTTGTGTGGGATAGTTTTTTGTTTTGAAAACCCATAGGTTGGGATGTGTACATGGTATATATATATATATACTTTTATTTCCTTATGATTTCAATGTGCACCCCACCTGTTTTTAGAATTACATTCTGACCACCATTATTGTTATGGGGAACAGTGTCTTTCCCAACATCTTGGGGGGAGGATGGGTAGTTTCTTATTGGTTTTTATCTTCTCACTCTTCTAGGAATTGGTACCCTAACACTCATCAAGATGGTGGTGGAGTGGTTGTGAGGACCAGGTGTTTCTGGGTGACGTGTTTTTTCCATGTGTCTTCGAGATGAGGCATAGGTGTCGGTGGGTGGGATGTGATATGGTTAGTGGACCAATTTTTTGTGGTAGGGTTTTTTTATGGGTATTTGGAAGTTCATGGTAGCGTTATGATGTTCTTGATTAGGGATGAGTAGTTAACTAGTGGGAAGTGGGGAGGGTAACCCATATATCAGTGTGATTATTATATTACATTACATGACTTGCATTATTTGGTGTGTGTGCCTTTGTGAGATTGGGGTAGTTAGAATTCCTTGATATGTGATATTGGATTCTACTATTTTCTCACATGGGATATAGTTTTCCCTTCCCACTTGTGCATAAGAGACATTGTTTTTTTCATAATGATATAATTATATTCTCACCCTATGTATAAAAATAGTTTTTAAATATCCAGGAGGCTTACGGTGACAGTGATGGACCATACTAGCTCAGACCTTTGAGATAGTATTCATGCCACTTCTTAGATTTGTTTTTGGTACATAGTTTGGAGTTTTATTATTAATGTAATAGTTTAATTTTTGAACCTGCATGTGCGGGGAATTTTGGTTATATCTTATATATATATATATAGTTCTATAAGTTTTTTAAGATTATCCATATTATCTTGTGATCTTGTTTCTATAAAAATGGTCACGCCTTCAATTTTTTGTTAGATTTTATACCCTTGGTGCTTGTTGCCACCACAGCGCCTACTAGAGGCTGGACATATGGGGTTTATTATCTCTGTTTCTTTATTTCCATCCAAGGAAAGATATTTTTGGAAGTAGGGGGTCATGATAGAATGGTATAAGAGGTGATGGTTGAGAGATAGAGTGGATATTGAATTTAGGAACAGTAATGATTTTATGGGTTGGTAGGCCAACTGTATTAGGTGTTCTTGGTGTGTGACATAGGGAATAGAATTCTAACTATGACGTGATATTTTAGGTCCACTCTTGATCTAATTCAATTAATCTAATCTCACAGAACAACCAAGTGAAACTACACCATTTGCATGGTAGTGACCCTAAGAAATGTACATGCATCATATTGACTTGTGTGACTACTTTATTGTGTTTGTTGTTGGTAAATTAATATTAAAAAGATAAAATGAATCTTAAATAAAATTCAATACAACTCGGGATTAGGAATTCATTATTTAACTTTTTAGATTTGGCTTTTGGACATCATCTATGAGTGGCTCGGGCAGTTTATGGTCAGTAAGCTGATATGGATGATCAGTAGAGATCGGATACAGAGGAGGTTAAAACTAGTGGTATAGAATGTTACGTGCTTTCTAGCAGCATACTCTAAGAAAGTACGATGGAATCCTTTCATATATAGAGATGGAGAGTAGGCTTGAGGATCATGAAATAACCTTCATCCTGATCGGGGCTCTCACGGAGTACTGGTTTCCATTTGTGGTTAACTAGATTATGGGAGTTTCATGTCAATAGGGGACTCTGTACTAGGGGGAGAGAAAGGGGGCCAATGTTCTATGGGTCGACATTGAGAAGGAGTTTCGGGCAGAATTCCTTTCTTTGATGATGATGGAAGAGAAGAGGCGGGATTTAATCTCCCTTTAGTAAGGGGGATTATCATTATAGACATAGGGGATCAAGGCCAAGGTTCTACTCTATTTTCTCCCTATCTCTTTCCAAACGAGGAGTCTCAAGCGAGACTCGTAGAGGAGTCACTTCATCGTTCTCTCCATTATGCATTTACACCCATCACAATACAAACATACATAGATATTCAGAAGAAGTTTTAGGTAGTTGATATGATGATCTTGAAAGGAGATCTACCATGAAAGGGGAGTGAGAGGAGTTCTTAAAAAGGGAAGGATATCAATAGAAATTATTAGGCATTATGTCCTTCCGCGTTTTGACTAGTGGGGAGTCTACCTTACCAGTTTTAGTTTGGGATTTCTAGTCCTCATTCATTTCCCATAGAATTGGGAATGTGGTGTTCTTCTTATTGAGGTTGTGGTAACCATCATAGTTAGTTCCAAATTTGAGCTTGGCATAGTGGAGTTGGGCATGTTCAGTTCCATCATCAGTAGTATTTTTCATTGAGACTATTTTAGTAGCAGGGGTAGTAGACCCTTTCACTACTGAGAAGTTGCAAAATAGGTGAAGACTGACATTAGAGTGTTCCTTAGGGATATGTACCGAGGTCTGATCAGGGAGGCAGTCATCAGTTGAGGGGTAGAGGATCTGGGTGTATTTAGTTACACAACGATGAGGCAGAACTTCATGTAGATCCATTGATCATTCGATGTGTGATTAGCTTGTTCAATACTCTAGTTTGTTCCTTATTTGATTCGGGGTCTCTCACTCATTCATTGAACCCACTCTTTCTCATTATTTTGTACTATACATAATGAGACTTTCCATGCCCCTGGTGTTGAGTATGTTAGTCATAGGTTAGACCATCTTGTTTGATATTTTTTTTGATGTATACTACTATTAGGGCCACCTCAGTCATGTTGGGATCTCATTCTGTAATAGATGCTACCATATGATGTCATACTTTACATCTACTGGTTGTTTTCCATTCATTTTTTCATTGACTGCTTCTATAGGGGATTCAGGTTTTCAAACATGGATGGCCAACATGTAGCTTTTCTTGGTGAGATGATTTGTTAGTTGGGAAGTTAGTGCATAGAGCCTCTTATTTCTTTGTTGGAAAATTTGTCAGTGGAATCTATGGATATTGAGATGGTGGATGTTTTGAATTTTTTTTGAGATTTCATAGATGTTTTCCTTAATTTTTTTTTGACTCTACCCCCTCCACCTAATATTGAGTTTAGGATTGTCTTACAACCCGCTGCGAGTCTTATTTTGATTGGTCCTTATCAGATGATACCTTACAAAATGTTTCATTTGAAGATACAGAATGATTATCTAATTAAAAAAATATTTATCCAGCCTAGTGTGTCATGGTGGGGTTCTTCAGTATTATTTGATAAGAAGGATAATGGTTGTCTGAGGTTCTGCATAGTCTACGAGAGGTTGAATCAGGTGACTGTTGACAACCGTTACCACCTCCCAAGTAAAGATGATAATTTCAACCAGTTGAGGGGAAAAAAATTGTTTTCTACGATCGATATGTGGTCTGGGTATCACCAGTTGAGGGTGAAAGAAGGTGACACCCTAAATAATACTTTCAAGTTTAGGTATGGGCACATTGATTTTTTGGCTATGACATTCGGTGTTATAAACACATCGGACATGTTCATGGGACTTATGAACTCTGTCTTTTGTGGTTTCTTGGACCTGTTCATCATCGTATTAATCAATAAAATTATGAACTTCCTGAAGTCATATTAGAAGCATAATGAGCATATTAAGACTATCTTGGGGGTTCTTCAATGACACGATCTCTACAGAAAGTTATCCAAAATAATGTTTTGGATAGGGGGAGGTAAATTATATGGACACATGGTGTCTTAATAGGGTGTATTAGTGTACCCATCAAAGGTGAAAGAAATTATTTCATGGGACAGACCAAAGAACATTGGGGGTTCATAGATTCATTGGTATATTAGGATTTTATTAGTGATTAGTAACTGATTTTTCATGATTTGTAGCTATGTTGATAGCTCTGACCATAAAGGACCAGGACATTGAATGGATTAATTAGTGTCAGTCTTCTCTTAGCTTCCTAAAGGGGATGTTTTTTATTGCTCTATTACACATGTTTCTAGAATAAGGGGTGATGTTCGAGGTGTTTTGTGATACTTTCCATTTAGTACTAAGATATGTGTTGATGAAGCAATGAAGAGTGATCCGTTTTGGTTCTAGGTAGTTACTTCCCCACAAATGTAACTATTCCACCCATGATCTAGATCTAGAAGCGGTCATGTTTTCACAAATTTTTTGGTGGAATTACCTCATTGGGGAGTGATTTGTGGTCCTCACAGATCACAAGAGCCTATGTTATATATTTTCCCAATGTGATTTAAACTTGAACCGAAAAAGGTCGATACATTTTCAATAGGACAATGATTTTAAGATCTCTTACACCTTAAGGAAGGGAATTTTTTTTGATGATGCCCTGAATAAGAAGTCACAAAAGGAGGTATTTTTGGAATCTACAGATGCATGGAAGGTGATAAAGGATTTAACTTCCTTTCACCATGATGTATGGGTGGATGGAAGCAGAGGATGTCTACCCTAAATGATAGTGAATTTTCCTCTGATGAGGAAATTGGAGGAATCTTAGTGCGGAGATTTAGAAGAATATGTTATGTGTGTTCAGTTTGACTATGGTGATTCTGCCGAGAGATGGTCGGAGGATTGTCAAAATTGGATGTTGTTTCACAGGAGTCTATTCGTTCTAGTAAAAATGTGTGATGAACTTCTTTGTATGTTTCACGGATCTTCCTTAGTGTTACACCCATGAGTTTATAAGATTTATTGTGGCTTGAAAGAATTGTTTTGGTGGCCTGGGATGAAGCAGAATGTGGCAGAGCTTGTGGTGAAGTGCTTAGTGTTCCATCATGTGAAGGATGAGCATTGTATTCCCAATGGTTTATTGAATCCCTTAAATTTCCCCGATTGGATGTGGGATGACATCTCAATGGATTTTATCATAGGGATACGTAGGTATTAGAGAGATAGTAATACTATCTATGTTGTAGTGGTTTAGTTGATGAAATCAGCTTACTTCTTAGTGATCAAGAAGTCGAGTGTGGTTGATTCCTTGGAAGAAACTTGCGTCGATGAGGTGGTGTAGTTTCATGGAGTTATGAGATCAATTGTCTCGGATCGCGATACGTGTTTTATATCAAGAGTACAGAGGTGATTGTAACATACTTTTGGAAATCATTTACACCTCAGAACTTCTTTCCACCCTTATATATATGGGTAGACAGAGCGGACCATCAAGACGTTGGGGGACAAGCTGCAAGCATACATCTAAAATTTTGGTGGGTATGGGGTATGAAACATTCTCTTGGTTTACTTTTCTTAAAATAATAACTATCACTCGTTCATTAGAATGGATCCATTTGAATCCTTTTATGGGAGGTCATGACGTTCAACCTTGTACTCGATAGGGGTTTGGGAGGTATAAATTATTGTTCTATAGGTAGTGTAGAGAAAAACCAAGATGTTTAAGTTACTATGTGAGATGATGAAGGCAGATCAAGACAGGACGAAGTCATATGTCGATTGTAGGAGGAGACCTTTGGAGTTTGAGGTTGGAGACCACATGTTTTTAATGGTTCCCCCTCAACATGGGCATCAGAGGATCAGTTTAGGGAGTATGATTTCTCCTTGGTTCATCGGGCCTTTAGAGTTGTTGGTACAAGTAGGTGAGGTGGCATGTCAGCTGAAATTTCCACCCCATTTATAGATGATCCATGATGTCTTTCACATCTCCTAGATTTTTTAGTATCTTCATGATGACTCCCTTTTCATTGATTACAGAGATTTGGATATTGAGGATGAAGAAATGTTCATTGAATGGAAATTGGATATCCATGATCATCAGGAGAAGTTGATTTGTAGATAGGCCATTCCTTTTGTTAGTGTGTTGTGGAGGCATGGTGGCATATAAAAATGTACTTTTATGTGAGATTCATAGATTTGTGCC
This sequence comes from Viscum album, assembly GCA_963277665.1. Lineage (NCBI taxonomy): Eukaryota > Viridiplantae > Streptophyta > Magnoliopsida > Santalales > Viscaceae > Viscum > Viscum album. Next base: position 388,199,687 of record OY728155.1, read on the forward strand.
TAGTACCCAAAGATATTTTGGGTTTTTACTATGTGTTTTTCTTTATGATGTAATGCTTAAAACATGTTTTCAATTAGATGATATGTTTCTTTATTACATGATGTGTGGTGGAATCCTGTCATATAGAGAAGGGAGGACATGATCCCTAATCAATATTCAATAATTTGGATGAGATTAACCCCGTACAGGTGAGTCTGTGCTTCACAATGTGATCGTATCTTTACATGGATGAAGGAATTAACAAAATTCATGTGTTCGAATTGTGTGTATTTTGGTGTTGTGTGGTGTGTCTTGTGGTTGGTTGGGGTAGTAGATGTCGGGGAGGTGTTCTTGGGTGTTGAGGTTTCATTTCCGCTTTCGAACAACATAGATTTGTTTATCCTTGAGAGGTATCTTACAAGGTGGTTTCTCGGACCCCTCTTTCTTTTGGTATTGGTTTAAAATTATTGAGTTCAATGATATATTGAGTGGTATTATATGTAATGACCCAAACCTCACTTGTCCATGACTGTGTGAAAATCACATGTTTGAGGTGTTCTAGGGAGTCCCGGTTACTCATTTCAAGAGTTTTCTAAAATTCCAATTTTCAAATAGTATTTAATGGCATCCGTAGGTCAGGGTGTCCGAAAGTCAGGGTGTTGGTAGGTTTGGACATTGATAGATGAAGGCACTGGTAGGTTAGGGATTCCGTAGGTCAGTGAATTAGTAGATCAATGTGTCGGTTGGTCAGGAATAAGTAGGATGGCATCGGTAGGGTGGCATCGGTGAGTCAGGTGTCGGTAGGTCACTTCAGTGGCACAATGTTGGTATCTCATGTCGGTTGGACCCAACAATGACTCGTTTTAGTTAGCTCATCATTGGTAGATCATTTCGGTTGGTCGTGTCGGTGACTCACTTTCGGTGACTCACACATTAGTGACCCATTTTCAGTTTTTTCATTTTCTCCCCATTTATAATTTATTAGAAATAAATTGATTATAAATCATTGATGACCATTTATGAAGATGTTTTCACTATCTTCAAGGACAATAATTATAAAATTAGTATCCTAACATGACCTTAGACTTCGAAATGGCCAAGAAGATTTGTCAAACCACAATATTAACTTTAAATACATTGAAAATATATCCCTTTAATCAATATAGGATCCAACACTTCTATAACATTATATTCTCCTCCCCATGTGTTTCTATTTTATATTTTTACACATAGAACATTTCTTCCCTAATTATTCAAATTGTTCTTTATCCATCGATCTGGTTCTCCCTTAGATCATTTCCTACTGCTCGTGCTCCCCCTTTTTTTGGTGTAATTAGGGGTTGCTAATCATCTATTGGTCCAATTTGGGATCCCTTAGTCTTTTAGTATTGTATATCATGATGGGTGTTTAATCTTATTTCTCTTTGTGATTATTGTTTAATTGAATTGTTACTATGATAATATAACATATTAAAAATATAATCATACTTATTACGATAATTGTTTTTCTTAACATAGTAATAAATGAGGGGAGAGGAAGATGATGTTGATACTTGTTATTTTTTATCTATTATATTTTATATGTGCTATGAATTGTATTTTATTTATGTCATCTCAAAATCATGGTCTTTTTTTGTCTCTGTTTTTTCACCCAACTTGTGAATACCAGTTGATAACCATATATTGTATGGTTGAGAAAATAATAACTTGATTAATCACATATATCCAATTAATTAAATTGATTCCCTAGGATTGAACATATTATGTGGTCAGCCCGGAATAATTAAATTGGAATTAAAGAATGGGTGTTGCTAAATATGAATAAAATATGAGTGTATAGTGTCATTGTGTGTTGTGTGTAGTTCTATTCGGCCTTTTGTCCCATGCTGATCATGTGGTGTGGTTGTTGGGGGTGTGGTTGTGTGTATGGGGTGGTACGGGTGGTGTAATGGAATCTCGAAATGATATATTGGTTGATTTTGGAATGAATGAACTTGTAATATAGTGGGAATTCATCTGAGCAGTCGTTGGGTAGTAGGGCTTCAGTTTTTGGTTGGTCAATGTTTATCTTATTGGGTGGAGTGTTGTTATAAATCTAGGTTTACTAGTGTGGTTATGATGATTTGTGTTAGGGGATCTCTTGTTAATAAGAAGTAAAAATCAACATTACTTTGAAGAATATTGGTGGTTGTGGTTGGACATGTGTTTAAAAAAGGGGAGTTTTTAGTGGGTTGTTTTACTTTGGTCCTTCTTCCTAGTGTTTCATAGTTGACTATGTGGATGTTGCATGTGCAATGTTTAGTAGTTTTCTAGGTAAGGATGGAATTAAAAAATTGGTTGTTAAATAAATAATTTTAGTTGGTTAAATCAATATTTTGGAGGTTATAAATTGGGCCTAGAGATGTTTGTGTGGTTAGGAATTTTGAGGTATCATTAAAGGTTGTTTTGTGTGGGCTGATTGTTTGTTTTGAAAACCTATAAGTTTGGTTGAGTGTTTGGTACCTATTTATATATACTTATAGTTACTTTTGATTTTTATGTGTAGAGACCCATAATTAACATACATGGACATTACGTTACTTTTTCGGAATACTTAATATATAACAAAAACAGACACCAATGGAACGTAATTGTTTAGTGTCTTCGGAAACATGGAACATAATCTTTTAATCCTGGTGAAAGATCTTCAACATCTCCCATAAAGATCTTCCCATTTTTGTTTTCTTACCCAAAACCTCTATTTATATCCTGGGGAAAATAAAACATAAAAATGGTGATCTAAAATGATCAATAAGGTTAAACATAGAGAACATAAAACAATCCATAAACATTTGAATGCAAAAACATGAACATTAAATCTAAACATAAAAATCATGAGCAAAGAGATAAATCATGGAAGTACATAATTCATATAACAAAATGGTATATCAATCATGATAAAATATAATAGGAATAAAACATATAATTGTGTAAAACAATTAATCACATGATATGATTTCCATAGTATCCAAGGAATTACTGCCAAGACCATCTTAGTTGAAAATTTCCCTTACAAAATCGAGTTCACTCCTCATTCCATTCCTGTATCACTAAACCAGATTAACATTCCATTCCATACATGTCTATCTCATGAGATATAAATATTTAACAAATTCATTAGAGGGATATATAGGTCCCACCCATCTTGTAATGAAATCTTTCTTACTTGTGCCACAAAATAAACATAAATCATTCATCATAACACAAAGAATAAAATGGGTTTCATAAACATCATCGCATCATAACATAATCTATATAAAACAAATGGATATGATTTCATCATAATAATAATCAAACCATTTAAGTAATAGAGACATTATACTTTAAACATAAACATACTGAAGAATTTCATCTTAGATAGAAAATAGTTTTGATAAAACACTTGAAATGAATTCTTGAGGAAAATATCCTTTCTTCTTCGAAGTCATTTTATTTTCACAAATTGCCATGAAATTTTAAAAGAAAATTATTTTGTTGAAAATTTTCATGAAATCTTGTAGAGTAAGCTTTATTAAGAAAAGGCTTTATGAAACCGTAAAAATCCATTCATGCCTTATAAGTTAAAATAATATTCACCTTGTACTTTTGTCGAAAAAGTCAAAAAGTTCCTCGTATGGTAAACAGAAGAATGATTCCTTCCATAACATAGGGTAAAAGTCAAAAATGGGTAAATAAGACTTAAAAAAATGAAACCATTTTTAGAAAACAAGGAAATGGATGATAAATATAACACCAGTAAATACTTACAAATAAATAATCATGGATATAAACAAGATTGGAAAAGTTATCCCTTACCTAGTGTCTGATATGCTTTTTATGTATCTGAACCTACTGTATAATGATTTAAATAATGTCATTAAATTATTAAAGAATCATATTCATTTTTATTATATCCTATATGGTTCATTTATTACTTTATATTACCCGTTCTTTTGTAATTTCCATGTTAAAGGAGCGTTTTGGGTAAAATCATTTCATTTATCGTAAGTGTTTCGACTTGTTGTTCTAGATATTATTACTTTTATCCTGATTTAAAAAATTCCAGAATGTAAAACATGATATATATATATAATATATATTTAGCATATAAATATATATAATAGATCGATAAATGGAATGAAATACACCGTTCATGGAGACTGTAGGTCGTATGTACACATGGACGCTATTTTCATTTTCTTATTGAAATAAATGGAATTAAGTAAATGAAACATATATTTACATAAATATAGTATCATTATTATGTAATATATTTCATGATTATTTATTATATATACTTTATAATCATACTTGAATGGTTAATCATGGAAAATGAATCTCATCGCGTTCGTGGAGACAGTAGTCCATACACACGCACGAGCGATGATATCGTTACCATAATTATTTAATAAAATTGGAGTGAATTATATAATATATCAGAATATGTATGATGTTATAATAACCATATATAGTTATTCTTTACACCATTATACCCATCCAAGTAAGGTGGTGGTGGAAAAACTCAATACACCACGCCGTGGAGATGGTATTCCGTACGTACGCACACGCGGTGATATCATTTTCTGTAGGATGGATATAAAGTGAAATGGGGTTGTTTCAAATTTATAATAACATATCAGAATATTAGTGACACTAATGTTATTACTTTATAATGAAAAAACTAAATAAGAATAATTTGAAGAAGAAATAAATTTGAAAGAATCGGTAGAAGAGATTACCTCTACCTCCATTAAGCTTCCACTTATGGAACTATAGTTGGTCTTTTGAGAAAGACCAAAACCTCCAGAATGTTTCTAGGTATGTGTATAAGAGAAATGGTCAGGGTGTGGCCGAGAATGAAGGCTCAATGTGTTGTGAGAAGGAGAGGGAGAAGGTTCTCTTTTATAAGGGATGATAGGGGAACCTTTGGAAATATCAAAAATATTAATTTATAATAAATTAAAAACCCCACATAAAAACATAAAAAATGACTCAAATAATAATATTAGATGATATAGGGTTGTAATTGAATCAAAAAATAAAATTTATACTTGGTTGTAATTTATTTTAAACATTATCAACTTGATTTATACTTATTTAATCTATTTAATTTTATTTGTGGTAATAAGATTCTAAATTTTAAATTGTTATAAATAATTACTTATGTGTTGTGAATTTTCCGAAATTGGATAATTTATGACATTATAGACCGTATAAATTTTAATTTAAAATTTTCAAATATTTTTGTGATTTTTAAACTATTTTATATTATTTTATTTTTATAAAATAACAACTGTGTCAATCTTGACACTCTTCATTTATTTGAATTTAAATAAAATCCAAACAAAATATATGTTCGAAATAAAAGATTTAATAGATCCATAACATTTCATATTTATCTAGAAAATTAGTGTATAACATTAAATAGTTCATATAATATTTATTTTATTATTTTTAAAACCATTTATTTGATATTTCAATCAATAAAATAATTTCAACATCACTATTGTGTCACATTTAATGATAATTATTTAATACCTAAAAATTATAAATAAATTTACATGATTTAGATAATGTTATTATCTTTCTGGAGACTTTTCATGTTCCAAGTTTCATGATTTTTACCACTAAATGAAAATTATTATACTTATAATAATTAAGAGAGTGACATGTTGTCACTTTCTTTGGTTTTAATAATAATTAAATCATTTTCAGGGTCAAAAGCCCATAAAATTAATTTATTCCGACCATAAGGTGATATTGGTCGGATTTTATTCATCCGATAGAATTTTTTCCGGTGTTTGGAAAATTTTATAATCTTATTTTTACCCTTAATTACCTGATTTATCTTTAACTGCAGTAAATAAAAATTATCGTGGTTACTATTCATAATATCAAAAAAATAAAAGTAATCTATTAACATAATTTAGACCCACATAATTAAAATATGGAATCCATTTTTCAAAATTCAAAACACAGAAGTTGCAGTAATTAATTTAAAATTATTCTCATTGTTAAGAAAACAGGTTTTAAAAGTTAAAACATTGCCAAAGATTGAAATGTTTTTACCAAGGAATTCAATGTAAAATTACTGGTAATGACATACATTATATTAAATGGTAAAAATATATTCTATTTATACTTTAAAACCATTAAATATTATAATTTAACCATATAAATTATTGCAATGAAAAAAGTAATTTTTAATTAAAATATAGCATGTTTTTACTATTCATTAAAATATGAAAGTTATCAGAATAATGTGAAAAATTTATCCAAATTCAATATTTATATCCTGATTCCAAATAAGAATTTTATTATGTCAAATTGAACTTATAAACCTATCAAAAATTAGATTTAATGTGGGTGTGCCATCAAAAGTCGGAAAAACTGCATTTTTTGAAAAATAGTTATTTTACCCGAAAAATATATTTATTTCACATAACAAGTTTTATAAAATTTGTAATCTGAATAATAATGTTATAAAATTAAAAATTTATTTATTACTATTAATAATGGCTAGTCCATAATAATATTATAACAATATATCGTTGTTTAGTGAAACCTGGTATTGTGTACTACACACGCTATCGAGGAAGGTCATGATTGCGTGTAACGCAAGTAAAGAATAGTGTATGCATATAATATAAGCTAATATGGTATTGCTTATAGCACAAGATAATTTTGGTGTAACGAACAACACAAGACATCAATAAAATTAAATGAATATTTTTCACAAAATCTCAGGGTGTTACATTCTACCCCCCTTAAAATGATTTTTTCCCTTGAAATTCGTCGGGGTTATAAATGGTTTACTACTTGAATGCTTCTTTCATAGAAAACCACATCGTAAAATTGAATACCAAAAGTGAACTTTAAAAACTAAATTATGAAATGTAATGGTTACCCAAATTAACTAATCACTATGTTTCCACATAGGAGAACATAGGTGAAAATATGTATGTGGAAGAGAAATATAACCATCATGTTCTGATGGAGAGTGGTAGAGAACATGGCTACGAGAAAGTCAACAATCACAAATCCATAAATTTGTGATGATCTAAGGTATCATCTGATTCATCAGATATAATTACATTTGGACAACATTTTTGGTTTTCAAGATCATTTCCCTAAAGTTGACGAATAATTAAAAGAAATACTTACTTGATTTTGGTACAATCTCACTGTTGTTTGTGCCTTGAAAAATTTACACATCATCTCTTAATGAAATGAAATAGAATTTGTCTTCTGTGAACTGTTATTAGATCATGTGATATAATGATGGGTCATTCCATCTGTCTCAAACATAAGGTTAGTAAAAGTTATCAAATATACATAAGTCCATCTATGGTGATGTAAATCGTATATGATTCCAAAAATGGACTTATAATTCATCTATCATACCGCTTAATATAATAAAACTAGTTTCTACTAACCAAGGACTTCTTGTAGGCTGGTGGCAGGTGATAAAGGTCTGTCACACTTCGGTTGTGGGTTCGATTCCCACAGCCTTGTCCGACGCGACGGGTTGTCGCACATCTTGCAGGTTTTCTTTTTTCTAAAACTACATTATTATAACATTTCATAAATAATATCGAAAAAAGTACTATCCATAAAAAATACTAACTTATATCCAACATAATCCATTCTAATCTTTAGGCTTATCCAAAATACTTCTGTCCAAGCTCAAAGTTTTAAGAAAACAATTACTAGAAATTCCATCTGTCGAGCATGTGAATACCATCATTTATCCCCCATATATCATACGATATATCTTTTTGGTCACATTACAAACATGTGAATAACTTAATCATGTATTATATTGATATACCCATTGAACCTTAGTGAAAACATGAATGCTGTCAAAATTTAACCCTTTCCACATACCAAAATCCCAAAATTTCTATATACTTTAACCATGATATATATTTTTCCTTATATCAGTCATGAGTTAATTTCATTGTTTATTTTTCCCTTCATTATGTGCATATCATCTTCTTTACAAAAATATTTCAATCACTTTTCATGGTTTCTGGTACCATATAAATATTGAAAACCAATGCACAGATATTCTAAAACTCCACGATACCATAAATGATATTCCATGATACTATTTTGAAATCCCATTACATAAACACTTAATCATTACACAACATCATTGTCATACTCAAAAATTCAAATATTGATCTCATGTGACTTCCCTTTATCATTTTCCTTAAGAGGATTCTCACGTTGATCATCATTAACCCTTGGATTAGGGAATTTATTAGCATAATGCCCCATTTTCGTGAACTTGAAGAATTGAAGTGTTGGTGGTGAGTTATCTACAATATTTTCTTTATTCACATCATTAGAAACACTTTTTCCATTACTTCGATACTCATCTTCTTGATAACCTTATTTTCCACACTTAAAATATTTTCTAATCCCATTAAGACAATCTCCACCATGATTCATTCCACACTTTGAGCATAAAGAAACATTCATATTCATTTTACCATTATTCTGAAATTTCTCCTTGAACTCCATCATTCCTTTCATTTCAAAATTCATGAGATGGATATGTAACACCAACTTCCATTTCTACCTTGATAGAACAATGCACAATTTATTCATATATACTGAAGACTCTTATAGCTAATGCCCTTTGAAGACATGGTTTTAATCCAATGAAGAATCGATTAACTTTACATTCAGGTTGGATGAAAAAGCCAGATGCATACCTTGCAAGCCTTGTAAAATTCTCTTCGTATATTCCAACAGATTCATCATCCTTTTGCTTAAACTCAAGGAAGTACTTTTCCATATTTTTTTGAATAATACAAGGGAAGTACTTATTGAAAAATAATCTCTCGAACTCATCCCATTCCATGGATTCAATTTCATCTCGGGGCCTCGTATTCATAATTAGAGTCCACCATTGATCTGCTTCACCTTCTAAGCGGTAAACATCCATAATAACTTTTTCATGTTCCAAACATCGATGTGTGTAAAATATCTTTTCAATGGTACTGATCCATTGTTTAGAAACAAGTGGATCAGAAGACCCACTGAAGAAGGTGGACGTTGCCTCATGAAGGACTAAATAGAATATTGTTCCCTTCTCTGCACAATCAGATGTCCAGAATGATTCATATCTTTTGTAAGTATAGAAATATTATTTTTCACTCCATCTCCCCTAACATTGGTTTGTTCAGGAGGAAAATCATTGCATTTCCCATTGCATTGATCAACACGGTTTCTTCGGGTTCCAGCCATTTTCTAAAACCCAAAAAGAATAGTGTAAGAGGAAAAAATCATTCTAGGAAAACCACATAATAATGGGGGATTACCTTCAATATATAACATCTTAGGTTTACTTCTAATATCATTACCTTAATTATAGGACTATAACCTATACTTATACTTAACTTTGGGACAACCCTAGACATATCATAGAAATATCTCTAGGGATCTCTCTAAAGTTTTCGCTCCCTATCTTCCAAAGGTTAATTAAACCTTTCCTCTGACACCAACTGTAGAGACCCATACTTGATGTACATGGAAATTACATAACTTTTTCGAAATACTTAATACATAACAAAAACAGACACCAAGAACCCTAATAGTTTAGTGTGTTTGTAAACATGGAACATAATCTTCTAATCTTGGTGAAAGATCTTCAACATCTCCTATAAAAATCTTCCCCTTTTGTTTTCTTACCTAAAACCTTTCTTTATATTATGGGGAAAAGAAAACATAAAAAGGGTGAGCTCAAATTCTCAATTAGGGTAAACATAGAGAACATAAAACAATCCATAAACATTTGAATGCAAAAACATGAACATAAAATATATAATAAAAATTTTGAGCAAAGACATAAATATTGGATGTACGTAAGGAATATATCATAATGGAACATAAATCATGATAAAATAGCATGGAAAGAAAACATGTAATTATGGAAAACCAGTAATCTCTTGATATGATTTCCATAGTAGCCAATGCATTGCTTCCAAGACCATCTTAGTGGACAATGTCCCTTACTAAATCGAGTTCCCTCCTCTTTCAATTCTTATATCACTGAACCAAATTAACTCTCCATTCCAGCCATGTTTATATCATGAGATATAAATCATTAACCAATTCATTAGAGGTAGAAATAGGTCCCACCCATCCCTTAATAAAATCATTCTTACTTGTGCCAAAAAATAAACATAAATCATTCATCATAACCCAAAGAATAAAATGGGTTTCATAAACATCATCCCATCATAACATAATCCATATAAAACAAATGGATATAATTTAATAATTATTATAATCAAATCATTTAAATAATAGAGTAATTATACTTGAAACATAAACATACTGAATAATTTCATCGTAGATGGAAAATAGTTTTGATAAAACACTTGAAATGAATTCATGAGGAAAATATCCTTTCTTCTTCAAAATCATTTTCTTTTCAAAAAATGACATGAAGTTTTAAAAGAAAAGGTTTTTTAAAAAAATAGTCATGAAATATTGTAGAGTAATCTTTATTAATAAAAGTCCTTATGAAACTGTAAAATTTTTTCATGTCGTATAAGTTAAAAAAACATTCTCCTCGTACTTTTTTCGGAAAAGGCAAAATGTTCCTCGTATGGTAAATAGAAGAATGATTCCTTCCATAACATATTGTAAAAGTAAAAAAATGGGTAAAGGGGACTTTAAACATAAATGAAAACATTTTTTTAAAATAGGTACATGGATGATAAATATAACCCCAGTAAATACTTACAAATAAACAATCTCAGATAAAAACAATATTGGAAAAGTTATCCCTTACCTTATGTCTGATATGCTTCGTATATATCCGAACCTCCTGTATAATGATTTACACAATGTAATTTACTTATTTAAGAATCATATTCATTGTTATATTATCATATATGGTTCACTTATGACTTTATATTACCCGTTATTTTGTATATTCAACGATAAAGCAGCGTTTTGTGTAAAATTGTTTCATTTATCGTAAGTGTTTCGACTTGTTGTTCATGACATTATTACATATATCCTGATTTACATAATTCCATAATCTAAAACATGATTCATATTTAATATATATTCATAATATAAATATATATATACTATAGATCGATAAATGGAATGAAATACATCGTTCATGAAGATGGTAGGTCGTACGTATGCATGAATGCTGTTTTCGTTTCCTTATTTAATTAAATGGAATTAAGTAAATGAAACATATATGTACATAAATACAGTATCATTATTATGTAATATATTTCATGATTATTTATTATATATAATTTATAATCATACTTTAATGGTTAATCATTGAAAATGATTCTCATCGTGTTCATGGAGACAGTTGTCCTTACGTACGCACGAGCGATGATATCGTTCCCATAATTATTTAATAGAATTGGGGTGAATGATATAATATATCTGAATCATTATGATGTTATAATAACCATATATAGTTATTCTTTACACCATTATACGCATCCAAGTAAGGTGGTGGTGGGAAAATTGATCGCACCACGACATGAAGATGGTATTCCGTACGTACGCACGCGCGGTGATTTCATTTTCCATAGGATGGATAGAATGTGAAATGGGGTTGTTTCATATTTATAATATCATATAATTATATTAGTTATAATGATGTTATTACATTATAATGAAACAACTAAAGAAGAATAATTTGAAGAAGAAAGAAACTTGAATGAATCGGTAAAGAGATTACCTCTACCTCCTTTAAGCTTCCTCTTAAGGAACTAGAGTTTGTTTTTGAGAAGACCAGAAACTCCTGAATGTTTCTAGGAAAGTGTAGAAGCGAAATGGGCAGAGGTTGGATAATATTGAAGGCTCAATGTGTTGCGAGGAAGAGAGGGAAGAGATGCCATTTTATAAATGAGCAGAGGGGCACCTTTGGAATCCTCAAAAATATTAATTTATAATAAATTCAAACCCCACATAATAACTTCCAAAATGACTCATATCAGAAGATTAGATGATATAGGGTTCTAATAGCACCAGACAATAAAATTTATACATGTTTGGAATTTATTTTAATCATTATCAAATTGATTTATCCTTATTTAATCTATTTAATTTTATTTGAGGTAATAAGATTCTAAATTTTAAATTGTTATAAATAATTACTTATGTGTTGTGAATTTTCCATAATTGGATACTTTATAATCTTTTAGACCAGATAAATTTTAATTTATAATTTTTAAATATTTTGGTGATTTTGAAACTATTTTATATTATGGTATTTTTATAAAATAACAATAGTGTCAATTTTGACACTATTAATTTATTTGAATTTAAATAAAATCCACACAGAAGATATGTTCGAAATAAAATCCTTGATAGATTCATAAAATGTCATATTTATCTATAAAATTATCATAGCACATTAAATAGTTCATATGATATTTATTTTATTTTTTTTAATACCATTTATTTGATATTTCAATCAGTAAAATAATTTCATCATCACTATTATGTCACCTTTAATGATAATTATTTAATCCCTAAAAATTATAAATAAATTCACATGATATAGATAATTATATTATATTTTTGGATACTATTCATGTTCGAAGTTTCATGAAGTTTATCACTAAATTAAAATTATTATACTTATAAGATTCAAGAGAGCGATATGTTGTCACTTTCTTTGGTTTTAATAATAATTAAATCATCTTCGTAGTCAAAATTCCCTAAAATTAAACTATTCCAAACCTTAGGTGATATGGTTCTACTTTTAGTCATCCAATAGAATTTTGGCAGGTGTTATGATAATTTTATAATCATATTTTTACCCTTAATTATTCGATTTACCTTTAACTGCAGTAAATAAAAATTACCATAGTTACTATTCATAATATCAAAAAAATGAAAGTAACAGTTTAAAATAATTTGGACCCACTAAATTTAAATTTGGAATCCATTTTTCATAATTCAAAACATAGAAGTTGCAGTAATTAATTTAAAATTAATCCCGTTGTTAATAATACATGTTTTAAAAGTTAAAACATTGCCAAAGATTAAAATGTTTTTACCTATGAATTCAATGTAAAATAATTGGTAATGACTTAAATTATTTTAAATGGTAAAAATATATTCTATTTATACTTTAAAACCATTCAATATTATAATTCATCCATATAAATTATAGTAATGAAAAAGTTGTTTTTAATTATAATATAGCATGTTTTTACTATTCATTAAAATAAGAAACTTATCAGAATAATATGAAAATTTTATCCAATTTTTTTTTATCATGATTCCAAAGAAGAATTTTATTTTGTCAAATTGAACTTATAAACCTATCAAAAATTAATTTAAAGTGGGTGCGCCATCTAAAGTTGGAAAAACTGCATTTTTTGGAAAAATATTTATTTTACCCGAATTTTTTTTTTCACATACCAGGTTTTAAAAAATGTGTAAGATGAATAATAATGTTATAAAATTCATAATTTAGTTAATAATATTAATAACGACTAGTTTATGATAATATTATAACAATATATTGTTGTTTAGTGAAACCCGGTATTGTGTACTACAAATGCTATCGAGGAAGGTCGTGATTTCATGTAACGCAAGCGAGGAATAGTGTTCGAGTATAATATAATCTAATAAAGTATTGTTTATAGCATAAAATAATTTTTTTGTAACGTACAACACAAGACATCAATGAAATTAAAAGAATATTTTTCATAAAATCTCGGGGTGTTACACTATGCATACCCCACCCATGGGGAGTATAATGTTCCAAAACACGTCCATTTTTACAGGGGATAGTGACTTTCCCAACATCCTAGTGGAAGTATGGCTAGTGGGTTATTGGTTCTTCTCGGCTCCCTCTTCTACGAATTGGTATCCCAATACCTTTTAGGTAGGTTGTGTTGTGTTTGTGAGTCCTATGTCTTTTCATGCAAGGAATTTTTTCCTTGGGATCTTTGGAATGAGGTCCATGCATTTGTATGTGAGATGTGATATGGTTAGTAGCCTAGGTGTGTGTGGTTGGGTTGGTGTTATGGGGCTTGTGGAAGATCAAGGTAGTGTTGGGACGTTTCCCGTAAGGGCTGATAAGTTAACCAGTGGGATGTAGAGTGTGGTACCCAAATATCGATGTGGTTATTATATTAAGTTACTTTACTTTTATTATTTGGGTAGTTTGTCTTGGTGAGGATAGGGTGGTCAGTATTCCTTGATAGGTTTGGTTGGTTTCTATTATTTTCTCATAGGATTTTTTTGTATTCACTTCCAACTTGTGCGTGAGAGACTTTGGATTTTTCCTACTGGGTATATGTGTTTGATCACCCTATGTATATAAACTATTTTGAGGTTTCCATGAGGATTACATGGAATAAGATGTACCATAATATCTTGGACTGTAGGTATAGTTTTCATGTTTCTTCTTAGCTTGTATTTTGTTTATTACATTTGAGTTTTACTATTCTTGTAAGAGTTTAATATTTGAACATGCATGTGGGGTGGATTTTGGATTTATCGTTTATATATTGTTCTTGAATTTTTTTTTGTATTTACCATCTTATCTCTAAATATTATTTCTATAAAAAGTTTAATTCCTTCTAATTTTGTGATATTTTATATCCATGGTGTTTTTCTCCACCCCAGGACCTACTGAAGGCAGGACTCGGTGAGTGATTATCTCCCTTTATTCATTGCCATCCTAGGAGGGGTATCATTGGAGGGAGGAGGTCATGAAAATTATTAAATCATGAATCATAATTTCGTGCCATCATCATAAGTATATAATCCATTTAATATTTCAATGTTATATACCGAGATCATCATATCTTGCATCAACGCCTTTTTTCCTACTATATCAATCACATCGACATGCTTCCAATAATGGATCAAGCACATCAACTTGTATCCCATACAGTTCACGAACATCGACTTGTGTCCCATAACTATATCATGAGATATCATATTATACCCAAAGAACTAGGGGAAATATAGGTTCCTCACATCAAATAACAAAAACTATACATATTTGTGCTATATGATCATAAAGCATTTATCATAAGAGTAAACATTAAAAAAATTGGATTCATAACCATTTTTTCATAGTATAACCCATGAAAAGAAATGGTTTTCATAAACATTTTATCTTTTTGTTATACTCATAGTTTATATAGAGATCTAATATGGATGTTACCCTTCTATATTACCCCATGTAAGTATTTGGTATCATTAAATAATGTAATATTAGATGTAAAATGATTTCGATGAATCTTATAGAATATTTATTGAGGAAAATAACTTTTCTATTTTAAAATTACATCTCTTTATAAAATTTTGTGAAATTTTGAATAAAAAATTGATTTGAAAATAAATTTTTAAACATGTAATGAAATCTTAAAAGAATTAATGTGTCAGGATACATAAAAATCAGAACATGTTGTATAATTTTTACCACATTTTCTTCTATATTATTGTGGGCAAATTCCAAAATTACGTCATTTGGAAATGATAATATGATTAATTTCAAGCTATGTTTTACTCAAAATGGGTAAACAACAATTAAAAACAAATTTTAAAGTAAGAACATTTAAGGAAACAATTTTAGAAAACTATGATATGGAAGAGAAATATTCCCCATCATATCATTAAATATAAACTGTTCATCAAGTATCATCATTCCTCATTCATGTTAAAATATCTTGTATAATAAATATGGATTTGTTATACATGTATTACATTACCTTATATACATCATACCTTTTTTGATTTATTTAAAAAATATTACACCGCATTTATTAACTGAAAATTATTTTTTTGTTTCAAAAGAACTTTTGAGGATAATGTGGGAAACCATAGTGACATCAAAGACATAAACAAAACCATACCATTATAGGCCATGTTTATAAATAAATAATACAATCTAATTAAATAGTAATAAAATTCCCCACCCTAGAAATAAATCACCCCCAATTTATTAATAAATTGTTATTAAAATAATTGTTTTGTATGGTAACTGCTTCATTTTCCTATCATATTTCTTTTTAGTATTCTAGGTTCTTATAGAATGATCATGGTCCCATTATTTACATAATTTTAGTCATGGTATGAAAGTAATATAAATTAAATTTATACTTATTGATAATCCCTAAAAATATTTATAGAAAAAAAATAAAGTACATCATTCATGGAGATGGTAGGTCGTACGTACGTGTAAACGTTTTTCTTGTTTTTGACTGATGGAACAAAAAAATGTAAATAAATTTTCAACTTTATAATATTATTTATATATCATATATACCATATATACTAATTAAATTCATCCTAATTATCATCCTATTTCAATATATTTAAAAAAACTAATCGCATCGCATGTTAGAGATAATAGTCTATATGTACGCATGAGAAATGTTATCATTTATAAAAAATATAGTATTGTACGTGATATTATCATTAAAGAAGTATAAGTATGAAATAAATATAATATATAAACATTTAATCCATGATAATTCATATCTATAAGTTATGGTGGTGAAAATGAATGGTATCACTATGTGGATATAGAAATCCATACATATACATGAGTGATACTTTCACATATTATTTGATATAAAAGAAGGTGTATAGTGGTGTTTTCATAACAATAATAAAAATTAAGAATATTTATGATAATATATTTATTTATTTTTTTGATAAATATCATATATTTGTAGGAGTTTAATAAGAATAGGGAAAAAGTGTTCGGTTAAGATGATTACCACTTCTCCTGATGGACTCATTTAGATCTCCTCTAAAGGGCTCTAGAGTTGGAATTTTCGGGGATAAATTAACCCCTGTAATGTGTCCAGAAAATTTTATAACATAAATATTTATATTATGTTCTATATATATGTTTAAATTTAGTTTAATAAAAAGAGGGAGGAGGTTTCCTTTTATAAATGAGTTGAGGAGAATTTTGGAATTTTTTGAAAAAGTAAATATAAGTAGACTATTCTTGTTCCAATTACATCAAAATGGTCATGAATATGAACCTATATTATTAAATTGTGGAAATATCATAAAAACAATTGGCCCAGATTATGAGCTATTTTAAACCATATTATTTGTGTTAACCACTAAATTTCATTATTTTAACATTAATCGTGGTAACTTATTTTTCACTCACAAATGGTTAAAATTTTAAATATAAGCTAACTCTTTACTCCTGAAAGAATATGTTATGAAATATTCAACCAATATTGTCCCCTTCTAAATATTTAATATTTTATTATTTTAAAATATTTTAATAAAACATTCTTTTAATAAAATATCATTATTGTCAGTTTAGACATTATTCAGTACTTTAAGTTTAATAATATCAAGAAAAATGAATAGAATTTTAACTAATTATTTTAACACAACTCAAAAAAATTATGGTAATATATAAATGAATTTATCACCATAATTAGTTTATATTATAATACTTTTATTTTTTTAATATCATTTATATTATTTTTTCTGTTAATTAAATATGTATAGCATCAACGTTGTGTAAAAAATAATGTAAATATTTATTCACTAAAAATTATAAATAAATTATCATGAACTACATAAATATTTTATATTTAAAAATGTTATGTATAATAAAAAATATCCCCTAGTTTACTCCATATAAAAAATGTTATACTTATTAAAAATAAGAGTGTGAAATTTTAAAAAATTATTTTATTTTAATAATATATACGTCATTATTATAGAAAAGTGTCCATTATGCGGAAGGTCCGAGATCCGAGAAAATATTGTCTAAAAATTTATTAACTTAAAGTAAACAACTAAGATCAGATGTTATAGTGGATTTAAAAAATATGGGGGTGGACCACCCCAAAATTTTTTGAATCCACTAATAATGTACAATAATCGAGAGATATATACAGACAATTCATCCTCGTTTCCAAGATTGTCTACTTTGAAAAAGAATCTTCCACATGGTTTTCTTCCCTATAATCATGTGAAACAGTCATATTTAAATGATTATCATGACTAAGACAGCTAATCCAATAGGGGATATGTTTCCATGGGACATTCCTAGATCTCATCTTCAATGATTTGATAACAATTTCATAGTCAAATTTAATCCACATGGCAGTTTATTTATGTTGAATAATATTTTTGATTGAAAAAATAATCTCCCATAACTCAATGTCATTGGAAATTCTAATTATTATAAAATGATGAAACCAGCCTTTGAAAATCATTATTGAGTTGGAAAATACCACCACAACCTAAGGGTCCTGGCATGTTGGAGGCCACACCATCAACATTTTTATTTTATCCATGAATTTATTAAAGTAATATGTTATATATATTTGAGAACTAGTGGCTTATTGGGTTTACATATAACTCCCAATATCCTCATGATTTTCATATTAGTGGTGCTATTATTCAATGATCCAAGATTCACCTTTGCAGTAGCATCCACTTCCCTAAATAAATACAATGTGTCTAATTGAATGGATGAAATTTTATTGTCAAAGATATTCTCATTATTTTCCCTCAATATCAAAGAAAATATAGATTCAACTACTTCTAGAAAAAGGTACTACACTTGATCACTCTTTCCATTGTTGCTGATGAAGACCATGACCTACTTCAATGATGTAATTTCATTTATCACAAATCCATATAGATCAAATACATATATTCATACCCACTATAAAAATTCATATCTAATGAAGAGGTGTTTTAAATTTTATTCAATATTTAAACATAAATACCAAGAAAAGATATTTTAAAATCCTTCTATCTTCAGTTGATCACTTGTATAAAACCTATTTTAAAAAAATCTCTAAATATGAATAAATCTATATGGTTATATGATGTGTTCCTTAAATTTAGAAAATCATGATGGTACTACTATGGAGAACTCACTTTCCATATTATATTTTCATTGAAATTAATTTTCCCATTATTTATAGGATTTTATACCAGTGTATCAATATCCATGAAAGAAAATTCTCTATCTCCAACATAGGATACTCAGTAAGAAAATCAATCTGGTTGTATTTTTTCTTCTCTAATGTCTTGAAGGCCTTCATTTTATATTGATTTTGATAACCCACCTTTCAAGGGGCGAGCAATAACCCTTACAAGGCTCGTAGGTGTATGTATTATATTGCTTGTAGGCCATAGATAAATTCGTTGCCCATATGTTTCAACAATTACTTACAACAGAGACTAACTACTTGGGACTACTCCTCCATAACATCTTTATTGGGAAATCATCTCTCCACAATTGCATGGTGTTTTGGCTGGTCTTTCCCATGTATTCATAATCTTTTCCCAATGGTAGGTGTCATACCCTTTCATTCTTGCAATCTGTTTAGCTTCTACAACTGTGAAAGCTCATTGCTCATTCTGCATTAAAAACTTGTTCTTTATAGGTTGTCTGGTTTTCTTCTTCACTTAAGGTGTCCTGAAGGCCTTGAGGTGGTCTGAAGGCCTTACTGACATGAAGGCATGGGTGGACCGAAGGCCATAAAGGACTAGGGGACCAAATCGGTGGCCCTAATTCCCAAATGGGAGAATATTCTCAGCTTCTACAGTGAAAAACATTGTCTTGTACAATACCTACAATAGTTCTACTATAGTGCCCAGAAATTAGCCATACCTTGGATTTGATCTCGGGTCATTTGGATGAAATGAAGGAGTCCTCACTGACTGGGTTGAGGCTGATGCTCTTGGTGTATTCTTTCATGAGATTAGAATTGGTCATCTTATGTTTGTATGATGAAATGGTCATGTTTTCATTAATAGGCCTATCCAGCCACATGGAGTCCCAACAACTGATAATATATTATCTGGTAACCAACCAGTTGGTATTATGCTTGATATCATTGATGGAGTGTTTGATTAATTGAAAAAATAATGACACAAGGTAATATAGATACCCATATTGAATACTTCATTTGAACCTACCAGATTAAAAATCACAAGAAGAATCACTAATGGTTAGTAGGTTCTATGAACACATAATAACAAGTCTATCATTAATGATCACGAGACATTTCACTCTAATCCTCCTATTTCCATTAGTATGATGCAATCTTTCTATTAGATAGTAATTAGTATCCTTTCATGCACTGACCTAGTGAAAATAAAATTTAAGTTCATATATTGAATCTATTTTATGAAAATTCTTTTCCATGAATAGAGATAGAACTAGTAGAAAAATTTGATGTGATCACTAAATTGACAAGGCACAGTATCCCATATTTGGACATGGATTTCACTTTCCACAAAACTATTTGATTGATGATCCCCTCACTTATTCATATCAGAAGGTGGATCTTCACTATTTCCCAAATTAAGGGAACATCAATGAAATTAAATAGAGGGGATTCCGTTTTAACTCCAAGACTTATAGTGATCCGACTGTTTTTTCAAATATAAATTACATCACCAAACACAAAAAAAATATTTTCCCTCTCTAATATCTTTTCTATCTGCATCCCCATAGTGTGTGAAAAATTTCATGATATAGGATATGGTTTTCTTTGTGGATTTCCAAAATAATATAATTTCATCTTCATACAACATATGTGATTGACTGAAGGACCCCCTCCAAAGATAATTTATTTTGTAAATACCAACTTGAGCATGATTATTAACGTACCTTCTTATAAATTTTTTACCAATTTCAATGAGAATCCCTGATTGTGGATCTCCTTGACTAACACCCCATTTTCAACGAAAAAATCCTCCAAGGGGCCCATTGATGATGTTATACAGCCTTGTCGTTGAGACAATGGTATTAATTAATCTAATTAAGGTATTTATAAATCCATATATCCTAAATATTCTGAATTGAAATATCCATTTTAGAGTTTAACAAGCCTTGTAAATATCAATTTAAATAGAAAGGTTACATAATTTTGACTTCCTCATAATTATATTAATTATTTCTGAGGATGTGAATAAATAGTTTTGAATGCATCTACTGGGAAAAAAATACGAATTGATTTGAGGTGATGTGATCCTTAATTATTCATCCCATCCTATTCAACACAATTTCAAAAATTACATTAGCAATCAAATATTTATAAGAAATTAGTCAGAATTATATAATATCAATTTCATTTTTTTAATTGGGGTTAAGGAAATAAAATTTCTGTTAATTCAGTAGGTCATGAAAGATTGTGTCAAAGATTCCCTTAACATAATCTCCAAATCATATTGATGAATATTAAAATAAAACAACAAAGAATTATTCATGAATCAATATTTTCCAACTACACTATCCATTTTGAGAGTGAAAATATATTGTTTTACATATAAAATATTAGGTTCCATGATGAGAACATGAATATGATTCTATTCAATATAGGGAGAAATATTATCAATCATCTTTAAAGCATCTTCCATCTTATAATCGACATATAGTCCATTAATGTAATCAACCTCTGCCATCAATATGTCACTCGTAGAGATGTGTAAATGTCCATTAATACACATGGAATTATTTCCTTCTTTTACCCACTTCTCTTTTTGTAGTGTATGTAAAATTATTTAATTCATATCCCCTTCATTAATCAATTTCACATTCATATGATTCATATCCAATCCTTATATGACACTTATAAGATCAACCAACTTATAATAGCCTTGAATTTCCTCTTTTGATGGGGTGCTCTGAATCTGTATTTTGGATTGGTTATATTTCATGTGATGTTTAGAAGCCTTAATGTAAAGATCAATCCATTAAAAATAGTTCTTTATTCATTCCCTTAGTATCACCATGGTGTATTTTAATTTTCTATCCAGTCTATATAGAGGGCTTATCATTTATTCTTGCTTCCAAACATCCCAAATAGTCTCTGTGCATCCAAAAATAAAAACCCATCCATTGATGAAACAAAAATAATTTGGGTGACCTTTTTGTAATAGATAGATCCACAGTTATGGGATTATGGTCTTAATGGTACTTGGGAAGGGTGTAACCAGATTCTGCATTTTCAACACTACTATTCACCATTTGTAAAAAACATATGCCAATATTTCTTTCTTATTTCCAACATAATGTGTACCTAGTCCATGTAAAATCATCCCCGACTATTGGTACTTCATTAACAATTCACTAATCAATGAAAGATGAGTATTCAAGAGAAGTTGTCCAATTTATGTCACAAATAATATTTTCAACATGTGTCAAAAAATATTTGAAATCCACCATAATCACCCACTCGTGAGCTACATTCTCAAAGATTCATATAGGATCCCTTCATAACTATGTTCTCCTGATATATTTTGTATATTCATACATGAAATTGACAAGAACAATGTGACATGATATGTTAAAATATATAGTAAAGCTCTGGGAATTCTAGGTGCATGAAATTATTTACATGCTTTCATGCTTAACAATCCAAAAGTGATCCATGTTGATATAATGTAGGTTATGAGAAACAAAATTGTAACCAATAGAGGCCCATTTTAAGGTATTCCAACTCCCAAATAGATTTTCAGTTCTTTAATTCCAATAATCAGCGGGTTTTTCATATTAATGCCTAATGGATTTGTCCATTAGGGGATTCCCTAGACCTTGGACATAAAAATAGTAGAGATTCATTATTGAAGGAATTTTCCCCTTGTCACAGGTACTCCAAATTATACCGAATTCATAAGGCCTTTCCTAGATATCATTTTAACCTTTTTTTATTGTATCCTTATGATTCAATTACATTTGGTCTTCCTACATGTTCTCATGTTATTTTTTTAATTTTATTGTCATCAATAATATGACATTCATCATCCTTTTCCTCATTGATCCAAATTTGCACTGGGGGATGTTAATTCTCAGCCTCATCATCCCAACAGCTACCACTCTTAGGAGTGAACATATTTTTGAGTGAATGGGTTCAAGAGAATGAAATATAGGTTTACGTTTTATGAAGGCCTTAGAAGAAGGTACATGTGAGAAGTACCCCCCAAAGTAGTCATTATCAATATGGTGGGAAGGTTGGTTCCCATTCTTCCTTGAATTGATGGATTCATCCTTTGAATACATATATAAATTTATAGCATTACATGGTGTTCGTAGTCCAAAAACCATATCTGTATTCTCTGGAGTTCTTTCTTCAATCAAAATCCTATAATTTCTAGTATGAGATAATACTCCATCTATATCCCCATGAGGGTTCATTATCATAGGGATATCTTATGAATTCCCATTAGAATAAGGCCTTGTATCTCCATCATTACTGTCATGTAGATCATAGGGGTCCCAATTCAGGTCATTATTTGGTAAATAACTCATTTTGAATTCCAATGTGTTACCATATGGTGTGACCATTGATCCACTATCATCCACATATTATTCTTGTGAAGCCTCCCATTTCAAGGCCCAACGAGTTACTTCGTGAGGTATTTCACAAGCATGCCTCCCATTATCTTCGAATCATTGTGAGTTCCCCTTTGAGGTACCTCACTTATTGACCACTATAGTTTTTCTAATCATAATAGATCCATTAATAGTGCTCGTATAAAAGGGATTTATCAGCTCTATAGAAGCAATGATAATGTAATCGATGTTAAAGATTTATCTTTAAAACTTCTAAAACGAATTGAAAAAGGATCTGCTAATAAAGGGTATATTTTTTTCATCCCCCACCACTGCACCCCCACCATCTCTTTATCATTTCTTCCCCCCACACCTACTTAATCATTTATTCCCCGACCACTTTTTCATCACTTTATAATGTTTCCCTGCCTCTAATGTGTTTAAAACATCAGACCTCCATGTCATACACAAGTTCCATTTCCACTCCCCAGTACCATTTTATTTTACAATTTATGATATATCTATATTTTTTCATATATTTTTTAACCACATATTTTTTGACATATATTTATATATGTGTTTATATATGTGTGTGTGTGTGTGTTTATATATAATTTTTTTATATGTAACAATATTTATTTATAAATTTTTTGATATATATTTTAAATAAATATTTATTTATATATATGATAATTAAAATTTAGCTCTAAAAACCCTTAAAACACAAAAGAACATCAAGAATGTTTGAAAACCCTAAAACCCATAAAAACATGAAAACAACCATAACTTCTAATCTGGGATTCCACATAATCTATATAACTAGTTAAATTAGATATCATGAAATAATAATTGATCAGATATGTTGTACTAGACAAAAATACACACATATCAGAAGTTATAGCCATTTAAATTTTATGAAACCTTGGTCAGTGACAAAACATTGAATTTTAAAGGTCGTATGGGCCTTTCTGTTAGTTAAATAATCCTAAAGAGTTAGAACCTCAGTCCTAGATCTTCTTTGGGGTATATTTTGTTATAGGAATCGATTTGATATGTGGTAGAGCCGAAATGGACACCCAAATCAAAAGTTATGTTCATTTGAGGTTCGAGTTAAATTTGTGACTTTTTTTAAACTGTAATATATTATATGACTTTATTCATCACATTATTTCAATCTTTTTTTGTTTTATCCTATTTTATATGCATTTATTTTACTGGTTGTGGATATCAAATGGACTCATGGATCAAAATTTATGATCTTTTTAGGGTTTTTAGTTTTTTTAGAGATATAAATACTTTTTCACATTTGATGGCCTTTCAAATGGACATAAATTATAAAAAAAGTGTTTGTTTTTCTTCTACCACATATAAAATCTAATCTTGAGATGATTTATACACCTTAGTGAACCATAAGAACCCTTTATCACATTCGTTGAGTCAAAAAAGGCCCAAAATTCCGCTAAATGGCCATAACTTCTTCTCTGGGTGTCCATTATAAAATATAATTTCTTTTTTAAAATATAACCTTGATCAGTGATAGTATAAAATCACTATTAATGGGGGTGTATTTATCACTTCACCTCAAAACCCGTTGATAAATACCACTCTTTTATTAATGTTTTTTAGAAGCACTGGAAAATGATTGTTTTATTTGTGATTTTTTTCTAGAGCTGATAAAGGAGGGAATTTTTCAGTGCTTTATTTACAATCACTCTTAAAAGAAACCCTTTAAAAGAGATTTTTTTAGAATATTTAATGACCCCCTTTATTGGTACTCAATAAATCATTGTTAGAGATCTCCTTTAATAGTTCTTTTTTTAGTGCTAAAAAGGTGTTTTAACAGTTCTTTTAGCGACCACTGTTAAATCCTAGCACTAGATAAACCATTTGTATAGTTGTTTTTAATCTGGAGTGTCATGTTTTCCTTAAACATTAGATTGGGTACCTACCTCTTTAGGCTACCCTATAATGTTTTTAGAGGCTACAACT
This sequence comes from Viscum album, assembly GCA_963277665.1. Lineage (NCBI taxonomy): Eukaryota > Viridiplantae > Streptophyta > Magnoliopsida > Santalales > Viscaceae > Viscum > Viscum album. Next base: position 388,224,981 of record OY728155.1, read on the forward strand.
GTTAGGCCTCCATAGTCTCCATGACCATAATGATGCGAATATTGGGTCATTTGAGGAATATTAGAGCTTACCAATCTATCCACTACCCTCTACAGATTGTTTCAAAATTATCTTAGTAAACTACTTGTCTACATAGGGGGAATAATAGGTGTTACCATTTGATTCCATATGTAGGATTTCATCCATTCCATTACTCCTTATACAATAAGTAGCATCATGCCAGTTATTGTTACAGAAAGTGCATTTTTTATCCATGATTCATTCATATATGAGAGGTCAAAAAATTACAATTCATGAATAACATATGATTCATTTGGTATTTTATTGAAAGGTAGATTCTATCATCCAATATGGTTATAACCACTTCCTCTACCATGGAATAAACATATCAATTTCCACTAGGATCCTATAATAGAGACCATACCTAATGTTTTTAGTTTCCTTTTCCATCCTAATAGGATACCCCTCAACCAAATAAATGTCCCAAATATTTTTAGGGTATCAATATATCCAATTAATCTTGAAAATATTAATCATAACTTGTGAGAGGGTGTTTCGTACATTATCTAGGTCAAAGATCTTGTCCCACTAGTGTATTTTTTGGAAACCAAGCCTTTAGACTAACAAATGAATATTTTTATTAAAAATGCATCAATTACTAAAACAGGAAAGTGATGAGAAAAGTCATGGAGGCTGCAAGTGGTGGAGAATGGGGGTATCCCCTCATACAACAAAACCATAATCAATAGAAACAGAACTAATTTTGGAAATAACCATAAATCTATTATTAGATATACCTTTAAAAGTGTTATAATATACCAATATATTTTCCTCCAACAATGTCTGAGAAATAATCACACTTGGATGGAGGTTTGTAATGTAGTTCATGATGAGATAAATAATATTCCATGTATATTCATATATCCCTTTTCAAGGAATTGAAACAATGGTGTAATCATGATTTAATTCTATTTGAGAGAAGGAATGTTCCATTCATATGTTTTTTCTATGAAGTAATACCAGGGCCACAACAACAAAATAATATCCCTCAACAAAAAAATTGAAGAGAAATCCTGGAGGACTAAGTCGTAAAAGTCAAGAAAAAAACCAACTTCACACATGATTAGTTGGAGAAAATAACTATATATGTTAAACATAATAACATCATTATGAGGATTCTATAAAACCCACACACAAGAATCCGTCTACCCACAGGAGACCTCCCCTTTTGAACTACTAGTAGAAGCAAGAGGAAGAAGCACCCAAGTAAAATTGGTGTCTTTGCATTGTCGAATGGAAAAAATCGGAATATCTAGAAACATGATTCTTTTTTACTGAAGTGAAGGAAGTGATCCCCAATAGAAAACAATGTTCTGTAATTCACATAAAAACCATATAGTCACACTTAATATGATAATTAAACCCTTACACTGTGCACAATCAAAAATGAGTTTATATGCTCTTTAAAATAAAATAAACCAACGAATAAACCCTTCCAACAGTAACTGGTAAACATGATACCTGAAACCACAAATTCACAGCCCATTCACTATGAAAAAACAAATGATAAGTAGTTTCTTGATGGGCATTAAGATAGTAGTTGCACTGTTAATCCATAGGAATACTGATATGTAGGATATTTTCTATCAGTAGGGATAACACTATTATGGATTATCCCAAGAATAAAACGTTTTTTAAGATATATTTCTTTGCACCATATTTTATAAGTCAAACTAACCACAATTTAATAATAATTATTCATATTATAGAAAGAAGAATTGGTATGATTCCCAGAAGATGGAGAAGTGATCAAACAATGATCTAAGCCCTAAGAAAAACATAAATATTGTGTATAACCTTCTTCATATACTCATTGATCACAACATCTATGAACTATGGATTGGAACTAGCCTACTAGAGACTGATGTCTAGGATAGGACAACCATTGAAGAATAAAATGGCACTAGCCTAGTCATATTTCCAAAATGTGTGGTCACCATGCCCAAAACAAATAATCATAAATTCTCTATAATAGGTGGCACAAGACACTTCAAAATTTTGAAGATATAATATCCATTAGATATGTTGTCCCAATACGATGGAAAATACTGACAATTTTATTTATAAATGAATACCATAGATAGAACCCATTGATAACCTCCGAAAATAGTTTTTCTTGAAAACAAATCATGTTATCTTTAATACTGTTGATATTTATACACCCTCAAGAAGTGGTATTTCAAGATGATTCCAACTTTCCTAGTGGAGATAACCTTCTTTATGGGAATCCCAAATGAATCTATTTTGAAGGCCTTTAATTTTCATTATCACTACTTTTTGGGGGAGTACAGACAGATAAATATGCTTTGTAATTTTCCAAAAAAAAATTCTTTTGAGATAGACCCAATTTTATGGGTTGAGGGGGAACCCATCATGACATCCAATACATAAGAAATAAACGGGAACAATGGACCAAAATATCACCACCAAGAAGAACCCACACTATAAGATAGAAACTCCTCCCATCAACAAAAAACATGATGTCCTACTTCTATTTTATCATCATTACTTGGATAGCAATCTAGTGGAAAATAGCACGGGCCTCGTACTGATGGAATAAGCCATACCCTCTCAAACATCCAATTCCAATTAACCATGATACAATGAAAAATCATTTCCATAAACCGCATATAGAGAAGATTCTTATAGAAAACCTGTTGTAGAATCACTTGAGTCTTGGACCATTGAGGTTAATACCCAAATCACATCCCAAAACCCACAAATTCCTTCACTTTTACCATCAAATATATTTAACAATTACCAATTTTTAAATGAATGAATCCATTCAAAAAACCAACATTGTTATCCTTCCCATTAAACATCTGAAAGTACTTCAATGAAAATTGGAAATTCTCATGAGACATAGACAAATTATCAACTAAAACCAAGTCATCATGATCAAATGGACTTTATTTTGAATATAATTTTATCTAGAATGGCCTCTCTACAAGTCATCCTTAATTTCATGAACAATATAAATACATCCAAAACCCTAAATGACTACAAAAATACAAATAAAAAACCACCAACAGATATCCAGAACGTAGTCCTACCACAAACTAGATCTCGTCACCGCCAACCCAGTCATCTGTAGAGACCATGAAGAACCACCCAACACACACACGAGAGATGAGGGGAACACCATGTGGTATCTTCCACACCCTATTTCTTTCATCTTCCAATCACTAAATCCCCAAATCTCAACAATACTTTGTGTGGGATAATTAAACAATCATAGAATCTTTCCCTTAGGAACCATAACCCTCATGATAATGGTGTACCTATAAAGATTCACCTTCTTCTATGACCAATTTAATTTTTGATTCATGATATTTCTTATCTTTTTTTATAATCCTTCCAATAGTAGGTGGATCAATGTTCGAGAAAGAATGATTGGTAGCACATTTAACTAACTCTGCAATGTCTTTCAACAATCCAGTGGAATCTATAGGGAAACATCCATATACCATTTAAATTATTGTTATTATATAAAACGTTTATTAATTCCCAAAATGACCAACTTATGATAAACATTTTGTATTTTCAATTTTATTTGTCTTCTCGGGACCATCGATATGTTTAGGGTTTTCCCCATTCCCCCTTTTCTCCTTCATCCTCTAAAAAGTATTCATTAAATAAAAAATTCTATCTATAAGGGTTAAAGGTCATATTCAATTCATCCAGGATGATTTATGATGAAAAATCATGGCATTATCAATTATTTTTAATCCAAATATTCCTGATTTACTCATTATAGAGATGATATACTTTACCATAATTATTAATCCTATTGAAAAAATGGGACATAATTACAATATATTATCCTCATGATTACAAATATTTAATTCGTTTTATATAATACAATTCCAATATATTTATGAAATTATTTTTAATTTATGTGATCAATATGTGACAATAAATACTTTTTAGAGAAAATACATTTTTAATCGCATAACACAATTTACTCTTATCTTATGCTTACAAATATTATTATTGAATGTCTTAAAAATTCTAAAAATTATAAAATTTATACATTTCATTAAAATAATTCACCAAAAAGAATTAATTTTATATATTTTTGTAATATTAATTATATGAATAAATAAACTTTTTTAGAAAAATAGAACTTTTATTTCAAAATAACATTTGACTTTTATTATATTTGTTTGATAAATAATGATTTAATTTTATAAATATATAGACCATATTATTTTCAAAATTTTGTTTTTACTGTGCCTACGTTCTATTCTAATGTCTTAGTGACGATAGAAACATTATATTTTAATAATGTAATGTTGTTTGTTTTAACTTCTTCTTTCATAAGACACATGCTATTGGAGAAATAAAATTATTTAAAGTGAAAATTTTCATTAAAGTATTAGGATGTTATAACTAGAAAAATATGGTTGGTGAACCTCATTTTGAAACAAAAATCAATGGGGGTTATGGATGGTATTTCCATTATCCAAGGATGGGAAAGAGTTTGATGTTTGTTGTTAATGATTTAGAATGAGTGGGTTTTTCACATACATTTATAGTATTAATTAATGGACACCGTTTAGACTATGGTTTTCATGTTTTTAGAAAGTTAATTAGTAATAATAGAACTCTTTTATTGGGGATAGTGAGGCCAGTCATTGTTGACATGACAATTTTGTAAATAGATAATTTTTTTATAGTATTATTCATTGTATGATAATTTTGGAATTTAGGTGACACTGAATAAATATACCAGTGTGAATCTAGATTCATGTATGAATTATTATTATAAATTCATAAGTTTATCAATCGAATTCTAAAAGTGGGATTTATGATTATAATTTCTTATGATGATCCAAATGGGTTCAATTGGGAATACATTAGTTCTCATGGAAATCAGGATGTGCATATATTTTAATGAATATGCATTCAAGGATATTACACTAGGTGGAATTTAATGATGTCATTTTGTGTATTTTGATGATAAAGGAAAGACTTTGGGCATAAAGATATCGTGATTGGGTAAACATAGATTTGATTGGTGGATGTAGACTAGTGTTTTTGTAATGGGTCAATTGAGGGTGGTCTAACCTGTGGTTTTATGGTTATTTTGATGTTATGATCTTAAAACCACATCAGGTGCATCATTTTAGGAATTAGTAGTATTTATTATATATTGTCTAGTAATTTTGATGAAAAATTCAGTGCGCTTATCTAATGCATGGATAGTGTATGCATTCCCAATTTCCCTTGGAATTTAGAAATGACTGTGATTTTCATCATGAAATAGTGATATCAAATGAGATTGTTTATAGAGAGGTAAAAACCATTCTAGGATCATTTATTGATCAAGGGTATAGATTCAAATATGAAATTTCAATGGCATAAGAACCATGTATTGGAAAATTGATTTTGTAAGTTAAATATTACAGTGGGGGAACCATGGTCCTTGTGATTATTGGGAAAATATTTGATCATACATTTTGGTGTATGGTATTTTTAAAGCATAGTAAAAGTGTTTCAATAATATTAATGAGAATTGTCTCATTTTGAGGGGTTTTAGAACCATGAATTTATGTCTTTTCAGTCGATATGGATTGAGTGTTATAGAATAGATCATGGCTAGTTGATAAGGAATTAATAACCCATATAAGATGATATGTATGGTAAGGTAGACTCCAAATATTCTTGGGGATGAGAAATGTTATGGGGGGAGTATATAATTCCTTGAATTTGTATGGGATTTAAAAATTAAACAAGAAACTAAATTTTTAATTTTTTAGTGAGACGAATTTTGATTGGTTATTCAAAATGGGATTCTGTGATCTAGAACATCTGAATTTGTTGTTTTTAGATGTGGAATGTGGCGTGGCAGGAATTGAGGATACTCTAGTGGTCCTCATGAACATCAGGATAAGATTCGTATGATTATAATATTTCTTCCTATGGAGAAAAGTTTGAGGTACATAGTTTAGGCGGATCCATTCGACACCCGAAATCTCATGATATTGTTGTTGTTTTTATATAAATCATAATGTTCCTATAAAATTAGTTAATGTTTAAGTGAAAACAATATAAAATTGGAGGGGAATTTTTTTAGGGTGATTCATATGAGTATAAAGTTGTTATTCATCTTTTGTCACATGTTTTGGTACCTGTGTGACCAAATTATTATATATGGATGGATTAAGGGTATATCCAACAACATGGATAGTGCTTGTTTTTTCAATACATATTTCCAAACCCTTAAAAAATTAAAAGGGGAAATATTGTCCCCCCATCCTAAAAATATTATGCGGGGGTCCCTCTTCACTACTTGTTTTCCCTCACATATCCTGGGGTCCCTTTCAATTTCATCTCATTTTCATGGCCCATCATAGGATGAATTATAATGGGTTATAATCACCAATATAAGATATTTCTCCTACACCTTTTTCTTATTTTAATCCTATATTTTTTTATTTAATTACCTTCTTCTTTAGTTTAGGTATTATTATAGATTCCACCAGTTCATGGTCAAACCACCTAATTATTTAAGGAGTTTAGTTTTTTACTATTTAGTGTGTGTCTAGAGATTCCATCTTCACATTGTTTCTATGTGATTCGATGATATATGTCTTCATTATGTATTGTTTTAGTTTTTCCCAAATTTCAATTAAGTTATCTATTATTTTTTTGTTGCAGTTTAGGGTCTTGTCTCATCATGGACATAGTGGTGTGTCGAGGTGGATGACACTAGAAGGATTTATATTTTCATTGACAACTAATTCCTAATGAGTTATTTAGAATTATTGCATAATTAATTTGAATTAATTAAATAATTAAATATTAATAATCAGTAAATTTATGATGTTTTTATTATGTTAAGAGGTCATGTTATTTAGAATATCTTCATCATGATTGAATGTGGATGGATGATCTTAGATGATCCATGGTAGCTCATGTTGTCCCTTAGAAAGAAATGGTAGAAGAATTACTTTGATGTAGGTGGTACTGGTACAATCCCTATGGATTATTTATTTTAATTTTTTATCATGTCATATGATGGATATTAACTTTTGATGATGCCCATTTTGGATAAAAGGAATATGAAATTTAAATTAAATGATTAAATTAAATTAAATTAAATTCTATATTAGTTGAACACTTTGAGCTATAATGAATATGCACCTAGGCCTAGTTTCTATTCTACTCCGGCATGTGACTTCAAATATTGATTTTTCACTCCTTGACCTGAGACGTCCAAAAGACCATTTGACCCTAGAATTGGTGTCATTATAACTAAATTCATGAACATGGACTAGTAACTAGTGCATCGAAATCTTTTACACCCAAGTAGGGGTGAGTACTGACTGGGAAACCCTTGGCCTAAATAGGCTATTTTAGGAACCCTCAAATGTTCTTTTCCTAGGTGGACATACAACTGTCCATAGATGATGGTTTAGGTTAGAGGACCAACCGAGAGTGAAATTTAAGTGTGAGGTTAAGCAGGGGCTATTTCTTGTATTTTTTCCTATGTGGAGAGCCCCATTTAGCTTGACAACTCATTCTACTATATATATGAAGTCATGGGATGTTACATCCTATGATTTTAAAGTGTTGAAAAAATATGTATCAATGATACATGTCCAATGTGAGGGTTTCTCTACCATAAAATTACCTACCAGGTTGTGCCACATCAACAGGCTGGCCCAGAATGGGTACGTTAGTCCATTCATAGAGATGGTTGTGGTTTTCATCCTAGAAGAAGAAATGATGTGGAAGCCTGCTGAGGTAGATATATTGATGATGTGAATGTGTGTTAATACTTTCCTTATTCCTTATTTTTATTTGGTATCAAAAATAACCAATGGGTAGTGATTTATTTTTATGAACATTGTTCTGATTATATGATTTGGAGCATGATTTATTGTTGGAGTTTCCTTAGAGTTGTTTCTCGATATTGGACCTATCATGGATTTGGAGATAAGATGTTAGGACTATCATAGGATTAGTCCTCATAGTTTTTATGAGATATATACGATATTCTATAGACATTAATATTGATTTTTGTATCTACCATGGAGGTTTAACTCATAGTTTGAGATACCATGGGTTTGGATTATGATATTGTATGTGTCATGGATTTGGAGCTATGATTCATTTGTACTACCATGGGATGGGTCTCTAGAGTTGTGAAAATATTTTTGGGGATTCCATGGATTTTGAACCTTCAATTTATTTGGAGTAATAAATATCATGGTGTTCCTAGAGACACCCCAACACTGGTTGATGTAGGTATGTTTGATCAGGGTCATGAAGCTGATGATTGATAGTTTGTTATTGATAGTTTATTTCCAATATAACATTTATTATCCCATTATAATAATATTATATTCAAATATCATAGTATATTATTGTTGGTAAGGGAATATATTGTTGGTTCCTTATCGAGTTTGGCAGTCACACCCTACTCATTACACCATTTCACATGGGTACCTGAAAATCTCTCAAAAAAGTTTTTCATACATAGTTCGGATAGAGGAATATGTCTTATATTTGGGGAGTATATTTGGATAGACTGGACAAAATAGATGGATAAAGGTGTGATATTTCTTATATATTCTTTGGAATCAATGTCTTTCCTACCAACTATTCTGTTCATTACATGATCCTCACCCAATAGGCGATATGTTTTATTTTACATTTTGTATATTTTATTTTGTACAGAATGTTTAGTTACATAATTTTTCTATGTAATTTTATGTGATATATGTGTTTGATATTTCATTTTTTCTTATTATCTTGTACTTTTATATTGGGGGTATAGTCTCCCCACGATACCATCATAGATCCCTGAAGCAAAATATCTTTATTTGGTGTTTGGGGATGTTTCCTTGGGGTCACTTGGTGTTTTGGACCTCTTAATATTGAAATTGACCTAGGATATAATGTTTTAAAAATGATCGGAAATTAAATTTAATATGTCCAAATTTATTTCTATAAATGGTATATAAAGATAGATCAATTCAATAATATATCAGGACATTTCAAACCCTATAAAAAAGTAATGCTGACAATCGTCAATGAGATCCATAATTTGGATTTGGTGAAAATTTATTCCAAAACAATTCTCATTGGAAGAGGGTAATGTTTTTATAAATAATGGTATGATATTCCTTATATATATTCTTCCCCCTCTAAACTCTTAATATTAATGTTATTGATGATTATAATTTGGTTTTTTCAGCAAATCTCTCTGAAGATCCTGGGGTGTTCAATTTATCTCTCCTATGTAAGTACATACATGATAATTCACAAAAAATAAACATAGAGTTATTACTATTGGATCATTATCTCTCATATAATAAAAAATTTTGGATATTCTGGACTGAATAATTTTTTTTCTTTATAATAGGACGATTCACTTGATCAAAGTTTTGTAGGGAATCTATAAATTTTACGAAGCTATGTGGGAACCAGATGATTTGATGATATAGATGTATCTTCAAATGTTTGTATTATAGATATATAATTTTGATCAAAACATTATTATAATTGGTATGGATACAACACCCCTAGAAATTATGATATATTAAAATTAAAATAAATTTTATTTCATTGATATATTTCTTTACATGATACATATAGTTTAAATGAACTCTAATATAATATTTAAATATTATTAATAAATTTTTGATTTATCTCCCAGACATTTTATTAGAAGGTAATATTAGGAAATATAAATTTTGTAAAATTATTTTTTACACATGTATAAAACGGTTTCATTGGTTATTATTTTATCATAAATGGAAATACAATCATATGAAGGTAAAAAGTGATGTTTATCAGAAAAACTATTTTTATAAAATAAAATTATTATATCTTAATTTGTAAAAATAATCTATGTGAATTAATGATTTCGGTTAAATGTATAAATATTATATGAAATTAAATATTAAATCATTAATATAATAGTTATTTCTATGCAATAATTAGAATAAATTCAATTTTATGCATAATAAGGAATTTGACAAAAAATAGTTTTTGTTTTATTTCTCATGAATTTTTTAAAATGAAATTATTGAACTTCTAGAAATTAATAATTTAAAATATTTTATTATGTTTTTAATCACAATAATTAATATAATTTTATAAGTTGGTGTTTATTTATTATTATATTGAATAGTTACGATGGAAAAAAATCTTGTTCCCACAGTAATGGTTAAAAGGGTTAAAATAAGGGTTAACATAAGTGATAAGGTTTAAAATATAAAAAAACAATTTCTTAAACTGTATTTTTTTATTATATTTAAACAAAATACTTATTATATTTGAAAATTGTATATTTTTTATCCACATTACTTGATTAAGATACTTATTATATAATAAATTTTTAAGCATTTAAAATGTTCCCACCAACCTCATTTATAAAATGGTATCTTTTATCCTCTATTTTACACACCACAATATCTACTAATATCAGAACATCACTTCCAAAATACTAAAAAAAATAATTTCCCTAATATTTAGGTTTTTTATTCCCCAAATACCCAACCTTGATTTATTTGGTTCTATTCAGAGGACGTACCAGAAAAGGAGGAATATGTTCTAACTTGTCTTTTTCCTGTTTTTTTCTATTTAAAAAAACCAAATATGTTTCTATATAAATAATATCCAGATAGATTAACTATATTAATTGTAACTATATAATATTTATTTATTTCTATATACATTTTCTATCTCCTTCCCATCATTTGGGAAATTATAATGTCCCTCATTAGTATGTTGGGACTACCACCTCCACAAAGTGCTTTCACTCGTTTTTCAATTGCAATTTACATGGAAGGGAATGAGGAATGATTTAATTAATATATATTATATTTACTATAAAATTATTATTCCAAAATGTTGATTAATTGTTTATATTTAATTCATTTCATCTTTAAAATAGTAGAAACTTCACTTGTGTGTATGTATGGACTACCATCTTCATGAAGTTGTACAATTCATCTTTAACCACAAATTTTTATGAATGGTTCTAAATGTTCATAAAATTATTAAATATAATATTTATTGAATTTAGGTTCTTATAAATATGATTATATAATCACTGAAGAGCAATAACCGGAACCAAAAAACTAAATCACTGATGAAAACAATACCAGTTTTTACCCAAATAATGATTTTGATGAAGAATTGTTAACAAAAAGTGATATAATAAATTAAAAGGTAATTATATATAATATTATTTATATATATAAATATTTCACTCTATGTAAGTGTCTATGTGTTTGAATATTGTTCTATTATATATTTATAATAAATCAATATTTATTATATATAAGGTTTGAATAGATTTGTAGTATGATGAGGCTTTAGGTAAGGGATTTATTAAACAATCTTATTTCATTTCCATATTATTTAGGTTAAATATCCATTGAGAGAAATTATAAAATAAATATTATTTAAACCCCATATATTTTCATATCCTCTTATTATTTATGGTGTTTTCATAAATAAATTTAATTCTCGTATCTTTTGTATATTTAATTTTTATTAAATGGGTTTTTAGAGAATTCATATTTTTTCCCACTTTTTTCAATGAAATTTTTCTTCCACACCGATGCTAGTAAAGGTATTTTCATAAACATTTGTATCAATTAATAATTGGGAAATTAGTGTCATCTTAAACCATATTTATTTTCAAAATTCTAAAATAAATATTATTGTCATTTTATGTATGATAGTTTTAGACTGTTTATAAAAATTTCGAAATAAATATTTATTACCAATTTAACCACATGAATGGTTTTTTTGACAATAATAGTTATTCCTTTAATTGATACGCCATTCACAAGTGTATATTTTTATTTTTATAATTTTTTTTAATATTATAGAATTATTTATATTTATGTTTACCAAAGGAAAAGTATATTTTCCCACATTTTCAATGAAATATAAAAAAAACGTTTAAATGTATTTTTCATCTATTTCAACATCCACTGATTTTTTATTACACTTTACCATGGAAATTTAGTAATGATACCATCGATTTTGGTCTATATATATATTATGAATCATCTTTATATTTCATGGGTTATGATATTATGAAATGTTAAATGTTCTATAATCTTGTGTCACACATTTTTATGCTTTTCATAATATAGATTGGGGGTTTTCAAAATCCCTCCAATGAATTGGGTAATGTGATTAGATATCTATTGAGATGCTTATGATATGTGTGGAAATGATTATAAAAATATATTTCCACATTTTTTAGAATGAGACTAATTGTTTATAATTATGCTCATATTATTATGTGTGGCCATGATTTTAAAAATATTTTTTTATAGGAGAATAATTTCTTATTTTTATGACGCGACATACCTATGTTATAACTCAAGATTTAGGATTTCATTTTTTATAGAATTTTAATAATTCTTCTAGATATAACATATTTATGAATTTTGTGATTCGTGCTATTATAGGTCTAAAACCTTTACATTGTTAACAATAACTTGGTTCATTTTCCTACCATTATGATCATCTTATGATCACATATGATTAATATCTCCATGTTATCGCTTGTAAATAATCTATGTTAAACATTTCTTATGTTTTAATTACCATCATTTTAATAGATGGTTTTAAGTATGATATGTATAAAATGGTAGTAATATAATGAAAATTATTGTAAATATTGAAGATATTTCATGAAATATGATGATTTTGTATTTATTTTAAGAATATTCAAAAATATAATAGACTTCAAGACCATATAAATTGGATATATATATATATATATATATAAGTATTCTAAAAAATGTAATATTTAAGTATGTTATTATTGGGTCACCAAAATAATTGTATTTAATTATATGGGTAACACATGTTCATTAATTATTCAACATTATTGTAGTCAGAGATTTGCATAACCTCAATAGTGCCTCCGTTTACACTTGAATCTCTTAGCTAGTGACAAGTACATAAATTATAAATTGAAAAGACAATTCCCTTCATATTATAACCTTTAAGAAAAATAAATAAATAAATAATATCAAAAATAGTTAATCAGAGTATGTATAAATCAAAAATAACCAAATGCTACAAAATGAATAATATTTTTCATATAGTTATGTAACTCAACTCATCACCCACGAGGATGATCAAATTATTTGAATAAAATAGAAATGTAAATTATAAAATAAGATATACTAAAAGTATATATCCCCAACTCAAGCTGACCTCAAAACCCATTAAAGCTACTCTAACATGATTTAATTCATATAATATTACTTAAAAAACAAACATGAGGTCTGCACCCAAATCAAGGTGAAATTCAACGTGTCAGAATTATATTATAGTTTGATCTCCCCATGTTCCAAAAATATATTCCTTTTTATACATGTTTATGCCTGAAAACCCTGAATATAATAAATAAAATATACTGAAATGTTTCATGCTGGGTCATCATATAATAACCATGATACCATGACGCATGACCCTACTTATCTCAAATATCATCAGAAGAAGTAGTTTAATGTTTACATAAATACCAACCCATACCTAAAAAAGTAGGGTAATAATTCATACTATGTGTTGAAAACCACAATCATAGTACTTAGACTTGATCACATATCCCATATCATAAATTAAACACATCACCACACTCTCATTTAGTTTAAGTTTCATACATAATATTTTTCCACAATATTAAAACTAATCCAATGCCATATTGGGTAGGCCACATATCATATTTTTAACAAATAAATTCTCACTCTATGTTGTCCATATGAGTACAATACTAATAATGTAGAGTTTACACATCAAGTCTTATTCCACATCACATTGAACACTCACCTCTATTGAGGTGAGTCTTTCAATTTTATATTGATAAAGAACCCTATTACTCATGGTGGTACTTTCTGGAACCCTGTAACTCAAGGATAGTCTGAAACCCCAATATCATTATAAAAAAAAACACATAGATAAGGAAACATACCTAAAAATATTGAATTATTGACTGAATAACATTCACACCATGAGTAGTGTGAACCACTCTATATCTTATCTATCCGCTTATACAATTATTATGACACATACCTAGTTATCGTAGTACAATAATATCCTAAAAACAATATCATAGAAGTATAATAATTGAAACAATTCAACATTTCCAGCTTTATAATAAGAAATTCCTACGGGTTCTCTAAACCAAGCACAATCTCAACTCATTTGTAATAACCCACACTAATCACCCCATTGGGAGCCTATAACTTATAGTTCTAACATACCAATATCCTGAAGAATAATGTTTGAATACCTTTACCACTTCCTAAAAATATTCCCTAGTCCTAATCCTATCACACCATTTCTAGATCACACCCTGTTGGAATCTAGTAACCATGGTTTGAATATATAATGATAGATCCCACCACCGTTTATTATTTACAAACCCATATATCCATTATGAGATACTGAATCAAATCACCTAGATAAAACCATTCTCTTCACACTCTTTCAATCCCCAGAGATCATTTCTCACTCATAACACTCACAAATGCACCCATCCATCCATAATAGGGTTCTTCAAGACATGTGTGATATTTACAACCATATCACCCATCATCCATGGGCCAAAACCTCTAATTCGAGAATAACTATATATTTGGGGTCTATAATAGGAAATAATAAATCAATATTTAATCAAAGAAAACCCCAAGGACTATCACAAATTAAAATGATGTCTTATACCCTTTGGATATATATTCTTTTAGCATTTCCTTTTCAATAACCCTCACTAAAGAACCCACTCCCTACCTGGGAAGCTCTAATCAATCTAAATCCATCACAATGACATTCTTGATCCCTAAAAAATTACCTATATCAATTTGATCAAAAAATTATACTAAATAAAATATAAATAATTACATGGTTATGTATTCTAGGTTCCACCTACCACAATCAAAGAGTTACACCATTAATTCATGGTTCACATTTCCATAAAATATCCAACCAAGAAACATCATCCTCAGGATCTCTTATCTCAATACATGATAAAAATATATAAACAATTATATTTAATAAAAAATATTATCTAATGTGTGATAATCATCAAAGACCCACAAAATAGTAACACATTTCCTAACCTTTGAGAAAAAAACTGTAATCACATGTGGCATGCTTCTAGCATGAAATTGATAAAATCCATATCAATTAGGATTTTTCTACCATGATTTTGTGGTATCATAGACCAAACCCTATCTGGGGTAACCATAAATTAGTGTAAAACAAAATGGATGAAGAATAGAGATAGTGGAAAGGAATATAAACTTTTTAATGAGGTTACCACCTTCAATTTTTATATATTAAGGTGGTTTAAATGATAAGTTAAAGAGGACAAGATATATTCCTCCCCTATATTTTAATTTAAAAATTAATATCCCTAAAGGGAGTTTTAATTTTAAAGACCATGAATAAAATATTTCCATATGGTAATGAACTAAATAATGGGACTAATTTTCTCAAAGTATAAATTACTTATATATCTAGTAACCCTAATATATTAACCAATATTTATCAGTTGAGAACCCCTATTACTATTATGTATTACCTTTATATAACAATTTCAAATCTTTATTAACCATAATTTACCATTAAAATCAACCATTATATATTTAGGTCTCAATAAACTGATTACCTCTAATGTAGAAAGGTAACCATTACATACCATCATGACCAACCATTTTGAATCAATGATGTAACACTTAAAAGAAATATATTTATCCTATTAATACCTTAGGGTGTCATTTAGCTAATAATTTTTATTCTAGGTTAACTCTTACAAAACAAATGGATGTTTAATAACAATTAAAATTCTCAAACATCATGGTTTTCTCAACACATTTGTATCACCCTGATAAAACCAGATATATAGACCCTTATATATCATAGTGGCCATACATATCATCTGGTTACCATTATGAATCATAGAATTTAACATTATGTATTTTTAATTTATCCCATTCATATCAATAAATAAATCATTAATTATTGACCCTTAGGCATTGAGTATTTTTCTTTTTCCCCAAAACAATCATCTAAAAAATATATTATTCTTTAGACTTATCAACCTTCTCTGAATGATTTTATCCTTATAAAATCATCTAAGATTAAAATAAATGATTCTATAAAACTCTAAGGCCTTTACAAAATCTTCTCCAATGAATATCCAAATAAAGTTTTATCTTTAGTAAACTAAAATGGTAGTTCTTTCCTCTCATCCCAAAGAATCAAAAAAATATTTTAGCACCAAGAACATAACTCTAACTTGATTTCAATCTATTATATCTTCTTAATATCTATATTATAACATTTTTTTACCCTTATAATATTAATATGAGTAAATATTCTAAAAACATTCCCTACTTTGAGGAAAATATTAATATTTAGTCTAAAAGGAAAAAATTATAATTTCACTATTCATTTTAGTTTGTTCCACTCCCAATTTGAGAAGTATGTTAATGGATGAAGATAAATTTTATTTTCAAAAAAATGAGTCTTCGTTAGTCATCATCAAACAAAATTTGTTTTTCTTATATTGATTCTAATAAACACATATATAGTCAGTTGAAAAAAATCAAGGGTAAATGAATTTTCTAAATAATATTTAATAATGTAAAAAATTTACCTTCCATAAAATTGATATCTTTCTCATGTATCATGTAATATGTTTATTCTTTTATTATTTTTCTTAAGGGAATAAAATAATCAAACCCTTCCTCCCATAGACAAAGTCATGCTACTTAACCACAATATTCTTATATTATTTTCTATTTTTTATATCATGATAGGTGTGTCTGTTTTGCTACAACAAAAAATGGTATCATATCCAATAGTATCAAAACATAAATGGGAATATAATGTATTCCAATTTATATAAAAAATAAATTTCCAATAACATATTTTTGAAGTAGGAATTTTGATGATCATGACAATAATAGTCCAACAACATAAATAACATCATAAATAACTTGTAATGATCATTACTGGTATGTTCAATAAAATTTGTCAAAAAAAATATTATAACACCTTGGTAATTTGGAATATATTTTTATTTCAATAAATTTTATTTCTTTGATGTATTGTGTGACATGAAACATTGAGTTTAAATGTACCACGATATAATATTAAAATATTATTATTTAGACATGTTTGGTATAACATACCTATTAAATTAATTAGTAAAAATAGCATTAACTGATTAATTATATATATATATATATATGTCACAAACAATATAAATTTATTTACAAATGTTTAAAAAAAATCACTAAAATTTAATAATTTTATTTTATTCGATAATAAAAATACAACTCCATCAAAAATGAATTTGATTTATACTATGATAACATATTAAAACAAATTTTTTTAACATTTAAAAATTATATTTTATATAATTTATATTTATTTGAAATTTTATACCAATATTATCTTAGGGTAATATTTGGGGATTTTGTAACGACCTGAATCTGGAGCCACTCAACTGGTACCCTGTACCCAGTTCTCCACATGATCTCAAGCACATTTTCTCAAATGCCAGAGGTTTTCGACTAGTAGCGAGGGCCTTGGAGAGTCATTGGGGAAACTATGCCCTCATTTGGTAAGGTATACAAGGGAAATTAGATGACAGTCAATAGCGGAAACAGTAAACAACATACAACACTGAAACTAAACAGTGGAAGCAATGAATACATAATAATTATGATAATGATGCAGCATGTACAATTATCTAAGGAAAGAAGCAAACAAAACAACATGCTGAAATACAACAGAGAATCAAAGTACTAAAAGTAAACAGCAACTCCAGCACCATCGTAAGCCTAAGCTCGGTCCTATGCTCTCCATATCCAACTAGAAATCATGTACCTGAAGTAGAAGGCCCACAATCCGTATCCACACCTACAACCATATAACCTATTTGGGCTAAAAAGAAGGACCCAAACAAGGTGTGAGACTAATCCATGTAGTCAATGACCACAAGATTTGTGCCTTACTGTTAGTGAGAAATATTGAAAAAGTATATTAAATAATTGCAGAAGAGAAACATGAGTACACCAAAGTAAACAATCATACCAATATTCATTTAAATTAATTTATTAATTTAATTCAATCATCTTATTATCAACCATGTAATCTAGAAAACATCTCTATATTAACAAGGCATAACATGTAACACAACATGTATCTTAGCAGACTACCAAAACACGAGTAGTACAAAACCAAAGCTTGTTCTTTGGCTTGGTAGACTCACCACAACCAACCAAACAATATTCACATGGACTCTCAGGGTGGATCAAACTGGCAGACCCCTATAGTCAAGTAATCATAAAAAGGCACAGACACTCTAGGTAGCTCTCACCGTCCATTCCCCAAGGGTCTTGTAATGATAGCTATAGACTCTTTGAGGAAGAACTTATGTCTAATTACAACTGTAGTCTCGATACATAACTAAGGAAACACTTAGGAAGCACAATTTCCAATTCCCGTAGGTCCTACGAATGATACGAATTTATAATTGACTCTCTTGGGAAGCCCTTAATCGTCAATACCATCTTTAGTCTATCGCACCAGGTTCACACAGCCCTAAGCAGTCCATTCATGCATAATTGATTGTAAGCAGACCTACGTAAGTTCAACAACTAATTGGATAATATCTACAATGCATCAAAAGCATATAAACAATTTACAATACATGCAATCAATTATATCAAGGCAGACAATCAATGCAACAAGGTCTGCCTCACAGGAAACCTAAGCCAAACGGGCGATAAACATCCAAAACATGGAAAACACCCATGGGGTGATCCTAAAACCTGATAACAAGCAATAATTATTCATTTAACATCCAAAATAATACAATTGGTCTTAAGTAGATAATAATGTAGGATCAAAACTCTAACAAAAGATACCCGATACATGGGTATCTGGCACTTTTGCATAAAAACTAAAAGACATTCTATGTAAGGAAAAAAACACCTACCTCGATCCTAGGAGATCGATATACTTGAGCCTCATCCCTTGAATCGTCCAGGAACAGAGTAAATCTACAAAAATGTTTAAAATGTTCAACCACAGATATCTTTCATAAGATAAAGTATCAGGAAACATGGCCAAAGAGGAACCAAGAACTCACTGATGCAATTCTATTGCAACTGATGGTGTTCGATTCAGATATCTGTTGACAGATCGGTTTCTTGTATAAGATTTGTGGTCGTAGCCTTGCACTCGGTCAAAGAACCTGGAGAAGAAGGTGTATTGGGGGTTAAGATGAGACCCCGGTCCGTTTAACGAAAAAAATGAAAGTACATGGCGTGTAATTTTGGAGTACACAGCGTGTATTAGTCATTTCCATAATCCGCATTAAGAGGCCTCCACATCACCCCTACGTAGCCATGTGTATGGTCATGACACAACCATTAAATGGCTTCGAGAGGCATCTAAGTACACAACATGTAGAAAAATCCTTGATTCTCCTGTTTTTCCCAAAAACATCCAGAAAAGGAAAAACATACCTGAAAAGATGGTCCGGGATCTTACAAACTTCCCCCCTTAAATAAATTTGTCCCCTAATTACCCTAACAAGGTGGAGAAGAAGAAACCTCAAACAACTCTGTCCACTGTGATCACATATTTCCCTCCCTCTCCCAAGTCTCGTCCTGTACACGGTCGTGCTACCATAGCACCTGTACCAAAGGAATAGACCGGCCACAGAGTACCTTTTCACTATGATCAACAATTCTGATAGGATGTTCCTCAAATGATGTATCCTACTATAGCTCAACCTACTCGGGTTGAAAAACATGAGACAGGTCTAATAAATAGCGTGAAAGATGAGAAACATGGAAGATGTCGTGCATAGCCTGGTACATTTGAGGTATCTACAACCTATAAGCAACCATCCCACTCTCTCCATAATCTCAAACGGCCAGACGTATCCCAGTGAAAGCTTGCCCTGTCTCCTAATCCTCTTGTGTCCCAAACTCGGGGTAACACATAAGAAAACCTGATTTCCAACCATGAACTCCAAAGGCCATCTCTGCTGCTCAGCATAAGATTTCTGCAGAGATTGTGCAGTAGCCATCCTTTTCTGAATCAACTCCACTTGTTTTGTGGTCTCCTAAACAAGACGAGGTCCCAGCATAACTCCCTCTCCTACCTATAGCCAACACAAAGGTGATCGGCATGGACTAAGTACAAAGCCTCGTAAGGTTCCATCTAAATAGATTCTTGAAAACTATTATTGTAGCAAAACACCACTAGAGGTATATGTCTCTCCCAAGAACCTCTAAAATCAAGGAAACATGCTCATAGAATGTCCTCTAGCACCTGAATTTTCCACTCTGACACTCCATCTATCTGGGGATGGTGAGTTGTACTCAAAAGTACTTGTGTACCCAAAGCCCTCTGTAGCCCATTCCAGAAATGTGACGTGAAGCGGGTGTCCCTATCGAAAATGATAGTACCCGGAACCCCATGCAAGCGTACAATCTCACTGATGTACAACCATATAAGCTCATCAAAAATGAAAGTATCCTTAATCATCATAAGTGATCAACCTTCGTGAGCCAGTAAATGACAACCCATACCACTTCATCCCCTCGAGGTGATCTTGGTAACCCTATCACAAACCCCATCGTGACATCATTCCACTCCCACTCAAGAATGGGTAGTTGTTGTAAAATCCATGCTGCTCGCTGGTGCTCCGCCTTCACCTACTGATAGGTGGAGCACCTCATGACAAAACTATCAAAATCTCACTTCATACCTGGCCCCCAATACTGGTGGTGTAGATCACGATACATCTTAGTGACACCAGGATGAACTGCCCAAAATGAGGAATGAAAGTCTCGCATCAGGTCCTCACGTATATCTGTTGGCACCCATAAATGTACCTGGAAACTCAAGATCCCACTATCACCTATGGGTCCATCTGGGAAGAGGGTCCTTTCCTGACATGCTTTCTCATAATACAAGGCCTTCAAAATCTGACAGATGCCTCATTCCAACTCGGTCAAGAAGGGTATAGGTAAAAACTATAGATGAAATAAAAGTCCAAACCTATCTATCGTGCACCTCCAAATTCATTTCAGAGAACATAGCCATAAGCTTCCACTCGCTGCTGGCCTCCAGAACTACCTGTAATTGTGTCCTCCTGCTCAGTGCATCTGCCAAATCGTTGCCTTTACTAGGCATGTAAACAAGCTAGAAATCAAAGGACTGTAGGTACTCAACTCACATTTTTTGTCTCAGGTTCAAGTCACATTGTGTGAAGATGTACTTGAGACTCTTCTGGTCAGTATAAACCACAGAATTCTATCCCATAAGATAATGTCTCTAGAAATGAAAAGAATGAACAAATGATGCCAACTCTAGGTCGTGTGTAGGATACTTCCTCTCATGTGGCCTCAACTGCCGAGATCCATATGCAATAACACGATCCTCCTGCATAAGAACTGCTCCAAACCCAATACCAGATGCATCACAGAAAACTATATAACTCTTGCCCGACTCCAGCAAAACTATAATCAATGCTAAAGTCAATCTATCCATAGGCTCCTGGAAGGCTGAATCATAGGCTTCTTAACAAACATACTTCACCCCTTCTTAGTCAAGCCTGTCAGTAGCTCTGCTAAGCGTGAGAAGTCCTGTATAAACTGCATGTAGTAACCATCTAGTCCTAAGAAACTCTGTACCTCGAAGACATTCTTCAGGTTCTCCCAGGTAATTACTGCTCTCACCTTATCTGAGTCTACTGGTAATTCTATCTCTGAGATGACATGACCTAGGAAGTGAATCTCATCCATCCAAAAGTGGCACATTGAGATCTTATCATACAACTGATGCTCCCTAAGTGTTCAAAAAATGATCTCAATATGGGTAGCATGGTCGTGTTGAGTGTGAGAGTACACCAAGATGTCATCCACGAAAACCACCAAGAATGAATCCAAGTATGGATGGAAAACTATGTTCATTAGTGCCATGAAAACTGCTGGTGCATTCATGATACTGAACGACAGAACCAAATACTCATACAGACCATACCTGCTCCCGAAGTCTATAAAAGGTATATCATATGTCCTGACAGGCAACTAATGATAGCTAGATCTAAAGTAGATCTTCGAGAACACTCTGGCTACTCGAAGCTGATGAAAGAGATCATCTATCTATGGTAATGGATATCAGTTCTTAACCATCAACTGGTTTAGCTTCCGATAATCCACACGAATCCCAAGGGTGTCATCTGCCTTCTTCGCAAACAGGACAGGCGAACCCCAAGATGAAGTACCGGGTTGGATGAAACCATTTTCCTGCAACTCCTCCAATTACTTCTTGAGCTCCTGAAACTCATGTGTAGCCATCCTATAAGGAGGAATGGACATCGCTGACACTCCTGGATAATGATCAAAAGAAAAATCTACCTCACACTCTGGAGGTAAACCTGAAAAGTCCTTTGGAAATACATCCCTAAAATGATCCACCACTGGAGGAAATTATATTTTTGAAGTCCCCTGGTCATCTAGATACAGACTGTAAATCTGAGTTGTAACTTCACCTAGCCCATGATGCTCTGGTCCTACTCTACTTTATTGGACATCCCACTCACCCTTATGAAGAAATGATCTGCCCTCCGGTGATGTGAAACTTACCCAAAGGTGATAGAAATCGACAAAGGCCTATAAGGGAACTAACCAGTACATCCTGAGAAGGACATCATAGCCTGTCATCCATAAGACATATGGGTCCCATAGAAAGTGATACCCAGCGACCTCTAGAGGGCACACCTTGCACTGATGTATACTAGCTGTTCTAGTCCCCAATGGTGTGTCTAGTGCCAACATGTCCTCAGAATTATAAACAGTAAGTCTAAGTGTTTCCACAGTATACACAGAAATAAATATATGAGAAGCTCTCATATCAAAAAGTGAAGTGGACAAAACTAAGGCTACTAAAATTGTCCCACAAACTGTAGAAGTTCCAGGATCCTACTCCTGATGAATCTACTCTACCGTAAAAGTCTGGCCTACACCGTGGACCTGTGTAGCAGCCTGAGATCCCTAAGGTGACCCTTCCTGAGTCGGGCCACTATGTCCATGGCCTCTACCCTGGCCTGAATGACCTGAAGAACTCCATCCCCCAGTCTGCTGAAGAACTGTAAATCCTGCTCCTGTACGCGGAGTCGGAACTTCTCCTCCTACACTAACCACTGGAAGGAGAACCGTGCAGAAATGCTGTAGATGACCCATATTTCCGCAAGATCGGCACTACACTGGTACTCTCGGGCACTGAGGCTTATTATTCCTGCTTTTTCCTCACTAATATCACACCGCCTGGTGGCCAGAAAGAAGATCCCGTCTACCAGAAGGAATATCTAGCGTCCTCAGGTCACCTTGTATAGATTCTCAGTGGCGCTTCCTTGTGTCTATCTGAAAAGGATCTTCCCTAGACACTGGACCGCCCTAGTCCACACCTCTATTATCCCTCATATTTATCTCTGTGATAAACACCTGGTTGACTATCAGAGTTGTAGAAGTCAACTAAAAGATGTTCACCAGGGATCAGATGTCCGGTCTGAGGCCCTCCTAAAACATTATTGCTAAAAACAGCTCATCATTCCCCAGAACAGGAGTGAAACGTCGTAACTCTATGAAGTGTGAGGAATACACCATAACTGTGAGAGCACCCTGTTGTAGGTTCATGAGCTCTCAGGCTCTATCAGCCCTCAGCATCGCCAGGTAGAAGTAGTCATAGAACATATGCTGGAAATCCTCCTAAGCCATAGCCTGTTGGTGCCCTACCTGTGAAACCACATCCCACCATCTCTTGGAAGAATCTCACAGCATATAATCCGCAAGTTTCAAACTCCTCTCGGGAGGTGTCTCCAGGTGCTCGAAGATGGATAGCGTATATTCTATCCATGACTCTATAGCATGCGGTTCTCCATCCCCTATGAACATGGGAGGATGCTGCTACTGAAAAACCTGTGTCAGCTCTAACATAGATGGGTCATGATGCTGGGTTCCATGGATGGTCTTCATGAATCTCATGAAACCCTCTCTAAACTGATCATCGGCACCAGAGTCTAGAATCACTACAGGTTCCATGTCCGGAATGATAGGCGGAACTACAGGTAGTCCCTACTCTACCGTATTAGGTGTACGGTCGCTGCCTGGTTCCTGATGGACAACGGGAGGACTTCCCGATGCCATAGCTCTGAAAGGAAAATATCACACCTCAGATACAGTAATAACCAATATAGAAAAAACTTAAGGCAAAAGAAGGAACAGGGAAAATAAGGCATTCAAGTTGCATAAAACATGACAACACTACGTGTTCTTTCCCTACATTGCGTGTTCCCTTAGTTCATTTACATGGGTGTGTACTTTCACCTAAACTATTCGTGTAACACCCCACATACACGGTGTGTTGTTCTAACACACAACATGTACTTGAATTTTCTTCCCTTCGTGATTCCTTCTATATGGCTAAGCCACACGGCTCCTCTAAGACAAAACTAAACGGCATGTTCCAGGATTACGCGAAGTGTACTTAACCAGCTTCACCTGGCCCGTATTGTTAGTGGCACAACATCTGTACCCAATTCACACTACACAGCGTGTTCCGGAGAGACACAATGTGTACTACGAAGTCCAAATAGACCGTGTTAGTTAGCTACATGGCCGGATACGCAGCTGACACTACATAGTGTGTTTCAGGAGAACATGGCATGTAAGAGAAAGGATGACACCGACTTGGGTTGTTCGTGGAAATTCCAGGCACATAGATCAAACTACATAGCGTGTAAAATTAATACATTGTGTGTATGTGACAAGATAACATGCCCCGTGTCATTCGTGACATGGTCCGGGTACCTATTTCATACTACACGGTGTGCAAAACTAGTACACAGCGTCTTCCTACAGGATTTTTCAGAACCCCGTGATTTTTCTCACACGGTCAGTGACACGGCTCTAGACTAAACGATGTGTATCCATAATGTACACGCCATCTATTCTGGGTTTTTCTAGACAGTAGAATCAGAAACTGCACTAGAGCCTAGAAAACACAGAAAACCGGTATTAAGGTGCCAAAATCAGATCCGTGAGTGCCCATACTCCCCCGCGAAAGAAAGCTTGGCATCATAACATTACATCTAACAAGTAAACAGGTCAATGATCCACCAAATTCTGGTCAATAAGGGCTCATAACACCTCTAAGACCAAAGTTTGGCATCAATGATAAAGAATCTCTAAACAAACGATACCCTATCAACATAGTAGGTATTCTATCATAGTAGCTATCACAACATCATGCATAGTCTATCCCCAATTCTATCACAATGACATACAAATTCTAATGAAATTTAGATTGCATGGAAAAATGCATGACATGTGATTTTCTAATAAGTTCATATATGATGCATGAGATGGCATACCATCATCTCATCGAGTTGCAACAAAACAGAACCACAATCATATAAATACTAACAACACAAAACAAGTGCAACACCCAACGGTGAAGTCAATTAAACTCTAACATTTGAAATACTAAAATACTGAAATATTCAAGGTAACCTGGGTTTTTCCCTATACACGGGTTCTAGAACTCCCAGGCACAGCTATTTACCATTTACCTATTCTGTCCTATCCCAATCTAATATTTATAAATAGTAATACAGTAGAAAGGAAACGAATAGAACCCCCTCTGATACCACTTTGTAACGACCCGAATCTAGAGCCAGTCAATTGGTTCCCCGTACCCGATTCACCACATTACCTCAAGTACATTTCCCAAAACACCAGAGGCTTCTGACTAGTCGTGAGTTCCTTGAGGAGTCATTGGGGAAACTATGACCTAATTTGGTAAGGTAAACAAGGGAATGGAGATAATAGTCAATATCAGAAACAGAAAATAGAATACAACACTAAAACAAAATAGCAGAAGCAATGAATACTAAATAATGATGATAATGATGCAGCAGGTACATGTATCTATGAAAAGCAGCAAACACAATAATGTGCTGAAATATACCTGAGAATCAAAGTACTAAAAGCAAACACCAACTCCAATAGCATCGCAAGCCTAAGCTTGGTCTTATGCTCTCCAACTCCAACCAGCAATCATGTACCTGAAGTAGAAGTGTAACAATCCCTATCCACACCTAAAATCATATAAAATGTTTGGGCTGAAAAGAATGACCCAAATAGTGTGTGAGACTAATCCAAGTAGGCAGCCACCATAAGATATGTGCCTTACTATCAGTGATAAATATAGAAAAAGTAAAGGAAATAAATGCAGAAGAGAAACAGGAGTACACCAAAGTAAAAAAAATAATACTAATATCCATTACATTTAAATATAAATTTAATTCAATCATTTAATTATCAACCAAGGAGTCTAGAAAATAGCTCTATATTCCTAAGGCATAGCATGTAACACAACATGTATCTCAGCAGACTACCTAAACACAAGCAGTAAAAAACCCAAGCTTGTTCTTTGGCTTGGTGGACTCATCACAACCAACCAAATAATATTTATACTGACTCTTTGGGTGCCTTATATTGGCAGACCCATCTAGTCAAGTAATCATTCAAAGGCAAAGACACTCTAGGAATCTCTCACCATCAATTCCCTTGCGGTCTTGTAACGATAGCTATAGACTCTCTGAGGAAGCACTTACATCTAATTCCCCCTTTAATCTTGATATGTAACTAAGTAAATTCTGAGGAAGAGCAATTTCCAATTCCTGTAGGTCCTGTGAATGATACTAATTTATAACTGAAACTCTAGGGATGCCATTAATCATCAATTCCCCCGTTAGTAACCCGCATCATGTTCACACAGCCATGAGTAGTCCATTCGTGCATAATCGACATTCATCAGCCCTAAGTAAATTCAACAACTACTTGGCTAATTGCTATAATGCATAAAAGGAATATAAAAAGTACTCAATACATTCAATCAATTATATTAAAGTAGAAAATCAATGCAACAAGTTCTACCTCACAGGAAACCTAATACAAATGGCGATAAACATCCAAAAGAAGGAAAACACCAGTGTGGTGATCCTAAAATATGCTAACAAGAAATCATTATTCAACTAATAGCCAAAAGAATACACGCAGTCTAAGGAAGATAATAAATCATAATCAAAACCCTAACTCAAGATACCCGATACATGGGTATCTAGATCTTTTTCACAAAACCTCAAAGACGTTCAACGTTTGGCAACAAACCACCTACCTCGATCCTAAGAGATCGATATACTTGAAACTCGGCAGGTGAATCGGCCTAGAATGGAGTAAATCTACAAAAACGTGTAAACATTTCAACATCATATAACTTTCATAAGAGAAAGAATTAGGAAACGTGGCCAAAGAAGAAAAAATAACTCACCGCTACGATTCTATTACAACCGATGGTGTTTGATTCGGATAACTAGTGACAGATCAGTGGCTCGGAGAAGATCTGTGGGCGTACCCTTGCTCTCGATCGATGAAGCTAGAGAAAAAGGTGTTTTGGGGTTAAGACGCGACCCCGGTCCATTTAACAAAAAAAGAATGTACATGGTGTGTACTTTTGGAGTACACGTCATGTACTAGGATTTTCCATACCCCGCATTAAGCAGCCTCCACATCACCCATACATGGTCGTGTGTATGGTCATGACACGACCAATACACGACCTTGAGCAGTATCTAAGTACACAGCGTGTACTTATAATGTACACAATGTTCACTTATTAAATCTCAAGATTCTCCTCTTTTTCCCAAAAACGACCAGAAAAGGAAAAACATACCTGAAAAGAAGGACCAGTTTCTTAGAAACTTACCCCCTTAAATATATTCATCCCCGAATTACCCTTAAAAGGTGGAAAAGAAGAAACCTCAAGCATCTTTTCCCACTGTGATCACATATCAGTCTCCCTCTCCCAAGTCTCGTCCTGTACATGGTCGTGCAGTCATAACACCCATACAAGAGGAACAGACTGGCCACAGAGTACCTTTACACTACGATCAACAATTCTGATAAGATGCTCGTCGAATGATGCATCCTACTCCAGATCAACCTCCTTGGGTTAAAAAACCTGAGATGGGTCAGAGAAATATCGTTGAAGCTGAGAAACATGGAAGACGTCATACATAGCCTGGTACCTCTGAGGTAACTGCAACCTATAAGCAACCAGACCGACTCTCTCAAGAATCTCAAATAGCCCAAAGTATCATGGTGAAATCTTTCCCTATCTTTTGATCCTCTTGTGTCCTAACCTCAGGGAAACACATAAGAAAGCCTGATCTCTGACCTTGAACTTAAAAGGTCATCTCTGAAGATCAGCATAATATTTCATATGAGATTGTGTAGTAGCCATCCTTTTCCGAATCAACTCCACCTGTTCTGTGGTCTCCTGAATAAGACGAGGTATCAGTATAGCTACATCTCCTGCCTCCAGCCAACAAAAGGGTTATTGGTAGGGCCTACCGTACAAAGCCTCCTAAGGTACAATCTGAATAGTTTCTAGAAAACTGTTATTGTAGGAAAACTCCACTATAGGTATATGTCTCTACCAATAACCTCCAAAATGAAGGACTCATGCACATAGCATGTCCTCTAGCACCTGAATCGTGCGCTCTGACTGGCCATCTGTCTGGGGACGGTAAGATGTACTCAGAAGTACCTGTGTACCCAAATCCCTCTGTAGCCCCTTCCAAAAATGCGACATGATGCGGGCGTCCCTACCTGATATTATAGTACTCGGAACCCCATGCAAGCATACAATCTCACAAATGTACAACCATCCAAGCTCATCAACACCAAAAGTCTCCTTAATCGGCAAAAAGTGAGCAACCTTCATGATCCTTTCAATGACAACCCATACCGTGCCATTCCCTCGAGGCGATATTGGTAACCCTGTAAAAAATTCTATCGCGAAATAATTCCACTTCCACTTAGGAATGGGTAGCTTCAGTAAAAGCCTTGATGGTCACTAGTTATCCACCTTCACCTGCTGGTAGGTGGAACCCCTGATGAAAAAAACTAGAAACATCTCTCTTCATACCTGGCCACCAATACTGGCAGTGTAGATCATGATACTTCTTGTTGATGCCAGGATGAACTGCCCAAAATGAGGAATGAAAGTCTCACATCAGCTCCTCGCATATATCTACTGGCACCCATATGCATCCCTAGAAACAGAAGATCTCACTCTTACCTACGGTCCATCTAGGAAGAGGGTTCTCTCCTGACAAGCTTTCATGTAGGACTAGGCCTTCGTAATCCGATAGCTTCTTTATTCGAACTCAGTCAAGAAAGTTAGAGGTAACAGCTACATAAGAAAGAAAAGTCTGACCCTGTCTATCGTGAACCTCCAAATTCATTTTAGAGAATATAGCCATAAGCTGCCACTCACTTCTGGCTTCCAGAACTTCATGTAACTGTGTCCTCCTGCTCAGTGTGTCTTCCATAGAGTTGCCTTTCCCAGGCATGTAAGGAAGCTCGAAATCAAAGGAATTTAGGTACTCAACCAACCTTTGTTGTCTCAGATTCAATTCATGTTGCGTGAAGATGTACTTGAGGCTCTTGTGGTCAGTATAAACCACATAATGCACTCCCACAAGATAATGTCTCCAACAACACAAGGCATGAAAAACTGCAGCCAACTCCAGGTCGTGCATAGGATAGTTCCTCTCATGTGGCCTCAACAGTCGATATCCATATGCAACAATACGATCCTCCTGCATAAGCACTGCTCCTAGCCCGATGCCAGATGCATCGCAGAAAACTTTTTAACTCTTGACCGGCTCTGGAAAAACTAGAATCGGTGTTGAAGTCAATCTCCCCTTTATCTATTGGAAAGCTAAATCGTAGAGTTCTGGCCAAACATACTTCACCCATTTTTAGTCAAGCCCAATAGTGGCACTGCTAAGCATGATATGTCCTGTATAAGTAGCCTTTATTAAATAGCTAGCCCTAAGAAACTCCGTAACTTGAAGACATTCTTCGGCTGTTACCATGTAATTAATTCTCTCACCTTCTCTAGATCTATTGATACTCATGTCTCTGAGATTACATGACCCAGGAAGTGAATCTCATCCATCAAAAAGTTTCACTTTGAGAGAATAGCATACAAATGATGCTCCCTCAGTGTACTCAAAATGATCTCAAGATGGGTAGCATGGTCATGTCGAGTGTGAGAGTACACAAAGATATTATCCACAAAACCACCATGAAGGAATCCAATTATGGATGGAACACTTTGTTCATCAATTCCATGGAAACTGCTAGCGCGTTCATCAGATAGAACAGCATAACCAAAGACTCATATAGACCATACCTTCTCTGGAAGGCTATAAGAGGTATATCAGATGTCCTGACACGCAACTGATAATAACATGATCTCAAGTCGATCTTCGAGAACACTCTGGCTACTCGAAGCTGATGAAAGAGATCATCTATCTGTGGTAATAGATATCAGTTCTTAACTGTCAACTAGTTCAGCTTCCAATAATCCACACAAAGCCTAAGGGTGTCGTCTTTATTCTTCACAAA
The DNA here is from genome assembly GCA_963277665.1 of Viscum album. NCBI lineage: Eukaryota > Viridiplantae > Streptophyta > Magnoliopsida > Santalales > Viscaceae > Viscum > Viscum album. Next base: position 388,255,607 of record OY728155.1, read on the forward strand.
CAGGACATGCGAACCCCAAGATGAAGTACTGGGTCGAATGAAACTCTTTTCCTATAACTCCTCCAACTGCTTCTTGAGCTCCTGCAACTCAGGTGTAGCCATCCTAAAAGGAGGAATGGACACCAGTTCCGCTCATGGTAAAAGATCAAAAGAAAAGTCTACCTCACACTCCAGAGGCGAACCTGAAAATTCCTCTGGAAAGACAACCCTGAAATGATCCACCACTAGAGGAAGGTCTATCTATGAAGTCCCCTGGTAGTCCAGATACAGACTGGAAATCTGAGTTGTAACCCCGTCTATCCCAGGATGCTCTAGTTCTGCTATACATACCTGGACATCCCACTCTCGCTTATAAAGAAAATATCCACCCTCCGGTGATGTGAAACTCACCCTACGGTGATCGCAATTGAAAAAGTCCTAGAAGGGAACTAATTAGTCCATCCCGGAAATGACATCATAGCATGTCATATCTAGGACATATAGGTCCCATAGAAAGTGATACCCAGCCACCTCTAGAGGGCACTCCTTGCACTGACGTACACTAGTCGTTCTAGTCCCAAATGGTGTTTCTTGGGTCAAAATGACATCATAAGTATAAATAGTAAGTCTAAGGATTTCCATAGTATGCACAAAAATAACGATATGAGGCTACTAACATCGTACCTAAAAATGTAGAAGGTCTAAGATCCTGCTCCTAATGAATCATCTCTACCGCAAAATTCTATCCGGCACCGTCGCCCTGTGTAGTAGCCTGAGATCCCTAAGCTGACCCTTCCTGAGCCTAACCACTGCATCCACAGCCTCTACCCTAGCCTGAACGACCTGAAGTACTCCAACCCCCAGTCTGCAGTGGAACTAGTAATCACGCTCCTGTACAAGGAGTTGAAACCGATCCTCCTGCACTAGTCGCTAGAAGAAGAACCTTGTAGAAACACTGCTTATGACCCATCTTGCCACAAGATCAGCACTCCACTAGGTCTCTCGGTCAATGAGGCTTCTTATGCCTGCTTTTTTCACCCTGATAGCACACTACATGGATTCCATAAGGAAGATCCCATATACCAGAAGGAATACCTCTCCTTCTTCGGGTCACCTCATGTAGATTCTCGATGGCGCTTCCTGCTGTCTATTTGAAAAGGATCAGCCCTGGATGCTAAACAGACCTGGTCCACATCTCCAGCCTTGATTATATTTCTCTATATGATAAGCACCTGGTTGAAAATCAGAGTAATAAATGTCAACTGTAATATGTTCACCTGGGATCTGATGTGCGGTCTGAGGCCTTCCTCAAACTTCCTCACTAAAAATAGCTCGTCTTTCCATAGAACGGGAGTGACACATCATAACTATGTGATGCGGGAGGAATACTCCATAACTACTAGAGAACCCTGCTACATGTTCATGAACTCTCTAGCTCTGTCAGCCCTTAGTGTCGCTGGGTAGAAGTAGTCGTAGAACGTACGATGGAACTCGTCCTAAGTCATATCATGTTGGCACCCTGCCTATGAAACCACATCCCACCATCTCTTGGTGAAATATCATAGAATATAAGTCACGAGATTCACTCTCTTCTCTAGAGGCATATCTAAGTGCGTGAAGATGGATAGCATGGCTTCTATCCATGAATTCGCAACTTGATGTCCTCCATCCCCTATGAACGTGGGAGGATGTTGCTGCTGAAAAAATCGTGTCAGCTCAGCCATAGACGGGGTAGGATGCAGAGTTTCCTAGAAGGTCTACATAAATCTCATGAAACCCTCTCTGATCTATGCATCGACACAAGAATTTGGAATCAATACAGGTGCCATGTCCGAAATGATAGACGAAAATACAAGTAGTCCCTGATCTGCCGTATCAGGTGTACGGTCACTGCCTGCTTCCTGACGGTCAACAGGAGGATGTCTCGGTGCCATAGCTCTGAAAGGTCAAAATCACACCTCAGATACAGGAGTAACCAAGACAGAAAAAACTGAAGGCACAAGAAGGAACAGGGAAAAGAAGGCATTCATGTTGCATAAAACATGACTACACGATGTGTTCTTTCACTACACTGCGTTTTCCCTAGGAGATTTACATGGGAATGTACTTCCACCTAAAATGGTATTGTAAAACCCCAAATACACGATGTTTTGTCCTAATACAAGTCATGTACTTTAATCATCTTCCCTTCCCGAGTCCTTCTACACGTCCAAGCCACACAGGTCCTATAAGACAAAACTACACGGCATGTTCCAGGCTTACACGGTATTTACGTAACAAGATTCACCTATCCCATGTTGTTAGAGACATCAAATGTGTACCCAGGTCACACTACATTGCATTTTCCAGAGGGACACGGAGTGTACAAAGATATCCTACTAGACCGTGTTGGTTAGATACACGGCCAGCTGCGCGGCTGACACTACACGGCGTGTTTCAGGAGAACACAGCGTGTAAGAGAAAGGATGACACTGACCCATGTTTTTCGTGACACGGCTGGGCACATAGAACAAACTACACGGTGTGTAAAATTCAAACATGGCATGTATGTGAAAATATAACACGACCAGTGTTGTTCGTGACATAGTTGGGATACCTATTTCACACTACACGGTGTGATAAACTAGTACACGACGTGTACCTACATGATTTTCCAAAACCCTATGATTTTCCTCGCATGGTCAGTGACACGACTATAGACCAAACAGGGTTTAACCATAATGTACACGCCGCATATTCTAGGTTTTTCTAGACAGTTGACTCAGAAACTGCACCGGAGTCCAGAAAACATAGAAAACCAGCATTAAGGTGCCAAATTCAGATCTGTGAGGTCCCATGCTCCTCGCAAATCAAAGCTATGCATCATAACATTGCATATAACAATTAAACAGGTCAATGATCCACCAAATTCCAGTCAATAAGGGACCATAACACCTCTAAGACCAAATTTTTGCATCCATGATAAGGAAGCTCTAAACAAAAGAAACTCTATCAACATAGCAGGTATTCTATCACAGTATCTATCACAACAACATGCATAGTCTATCACAAATTTATGAAAATTCAAATGCAATATAGATGGCATGGAAAAATGAATGACATGTGATTTTATAATAAGTTCCTATATGATTCATGAGATGGCATAACCTCATCTCATCGGGTTGCAACAAAATAGAACCACAATCATAAAAACATTAATAGCACAAAATAAGTGCACCACCCAATGCTGAAGTAAATAAAACTGTAACATTTTCAAAACTCAAAAAATGAAATATTCGAGGTAACCTGGATTTTTCCCTATACACGGGTTCTAGAACCCTCCGGCATAGAAATTTACCTTTTACCAATTCCATCTTATCCTTGTCTAATGTCTCTAAATATTAAGTCAATAGAAAGGAAAAGAAAAGAACCCCCTTTGATACCACTTTGTAACAACCCGAATCTGGAGCCACTGAAATGGTGCCCCGTACCCGGTTCGCCACATGACCTCAAGCACATTTCCCCAAACGGCAGAGGCTTCCGACTAGCGGCGAGGGCCTTGGTGTGTCATTGGGGAAACTATGCCCTCATTTGGTAAGGTATACAAGGGAAAGGAGATAATAGTCAATAGTGGAAATAGTAAACAACATACAACACTGAAACCAATCAGCGGAAGTAATGAATACAAAATAATGATAATAATGATACAGCAGGAAAATGTATCTAAGTAAAGTATCTAACACAACAACATGATGAAATACAACTGAGATTCAAAGTACTAAAAGTAAACAACAACTCTAGTAGCATTGCATGCCTAAGCTCGGTCCAATGCTTTCCAGATACAACCAGAATTCATGTACCTGAAGTAGAAGGGCCACAATCCCTATCCACACCTATAACCATATAACCTATTTGGGCCTAAACGCAGGACCCAAACAGGGTGTGAGACTAATCCCATTAGGCAACCACCACAAGATCTGTGCCTTACTGTCAGTGAGCAATATAGCAAAAGAAAAGGAAGTAAATGCAGCATAGAAACAGGAGTACACCAAATTAAACTATGATATCAATATCCATTTACATTTATTTATTAATTTAATTCAATCATCTAATTATCAACCAAGGTATCTAGAAAATAACTCAATATTCCATAGGCATATCATGTAACACAATAGGTATCTCAGCAAACTACCTAAACACAAGTATTACAAATCCCAAGCTTGTTCTTTGGCTTTGTGGACTCGTCACAACCACCCAAACAATATTCACACTGACTCTCTGGGTGGCTCACACTGGCATACCCCTCTAGTCAAGTAATCATACAAAGGTACACACATTATGGGAAGATCTCACTATCCCTTACTTTGTGGTCTTCTAACAACAGCTATAGACTCTTTGAGGAATCACTTACGTCTAATTCCCCATGTAGCCGCAATACGTAACTACGGATACTCTGAGGAAGCACAATGTCCAATTCCCGTAGGTCCTACGAACAATACTAATTTATTACTGACTCTCTAGGGAAGCCCTTAATTGTCAATTCCCTCTTTAGTCTACCGCACCAGGTCCACATAGCCCTGAGCAGTCCAGTCGTGCGTAATCAACTGTCATCATCCCTAAGTAAGTTCAACATCTACTTGGATAATAGCTACAATGCATCAAAAACATATAAAAAGTAGGAAATACATGCAATCAATTATATCAAGATAGATAATAAATGCAACAAAGTCTGCCTCAAACGAAACCTATGCCAAACGGTGATAAACAGGAAATACAAGGGAAACACACATGGGGTGATCCTCATCCATTATAACAAGCAATCATTATTCATCTAACATCCACAAACATACAAGCAGTCTAAGTTAGATAATAAAGCCGGATGAAAACCAAAACCCGAGATACCTGATACATGGGTATCCGACAATGTTGCAAAAAACTCAAATACATTCAACGTAAGGAAACAAACCACCTACCTCGATCCTAGGATATCGATATACTTGAACCTCGGATGGTGAATCGGCCTAGAACGGAGTAAATCTGCAAAATCATGTAAAACATTCAACCTAAGATAAAATTCATAAGAGAACGAATATGGAAACATGGCCAATGAAGAACCAAGAACTCACCGCTGCGATTTTACATCAATTGATGGTGTTCGATTCGGATAACCGATGACGGATCGGTGGATCGGAGAAGATCTGCGGTCGTACCCTCACTCTTGGTTGAAGAAGTTGGAGAAGAAGGTGTTTTGGGGGTTAAGATGTTAGCCCGATCCATTTAACAAATAAAATAACGTACAAGGCATGTAATTTTGGAGTAAACGACATGTACTAGGCTTTTTCATACTCCGAATTAAGTGGCCTCCACATCACCCCTACATGGACGTGTGTATGGTCATAACACGGCCAGAACATGGCCTCTAGCGGCATCTAAGTACATGGTGTTTACTTATAAAGTACACGACGTGTACTTAGAAAATTTCCAGATTCTCCTCTTTTCCCAATAACGACTAGAAAAGGAAAAACATACCTGAAAAAAAGGTCCGAGTTCTTTCATATTTTTCAAAAAATATTTTGTTTTCATTGAGTAGAGAAAAATAATGATTCTTTTTTAAACTGTCATTTACATATAATAAATAACTAATTTAAAAGTTACATTATTCCTTGATATTATTTGTAATTTATAAAATCCCTATTTAACAATATTTAATCTATATAATTACATCTAAATAATTTTTTTATTTTATTTTAATTTTTTTTAGGCTTTAAAACAATTTTTTATGAAATCTATTTAAAAGTGAAAAATGTTTCTCTATTGTATGTTATTAATATAACCCATAATGAGGAATGATTTAAAAGAAAAATATATATTATATATCTAAAAATATGAATATAAATTTATTTCAATATTACTACATTTTATATTGTTATTACACAATCATCTTATCCTTAAAAAATATGTATCCTGAAAAGATGTTTATTCAACACAACTATGGGATAAATTTTAAATTAATTTCTTCCAATACTTGAAGTTGAATTTCATAAAAATGATTAGAAGTTTTCTATAAGAATTATTAATCTTATATAATGGTTTTAACTTAATTTTTTTAATAATTCAATGTAAAAATAGAAAAAAATAGTTATTATGGTCAAAATAATTAATTAGGTAAAAGTGGGAAAATATAGATGTAAAGACAATAGAATTCATAAAACACGTTTAATATGAATTTATAGGTTTATATCGGGAATATATATCCTAAACTACATTTTTTAAAATTTTTGAGGCACATGTCTGTGTAGTGATTTCCCATTATTGAATAGTTATGGGTATTTAAAAGAATGCCACCCCACCTCCCTTATAAAAGGGCACCCCATCTCCTCACCATTCCACATGTCCAAAAACCATTGGTTTAGAAACTATCTATCCAAATAAATCCCATATATACCTCCCATAATTATATAATCATATTTTTTTATCATAAATGTAATCTAGGAAGTCCTTAGGTATATTCCTAAAGAGGTGGTTCGAAGTAGTGGTACTAGCCTTCATTAAGATCCGTCTTTTATCTATTATTTTTCAACACGTTCAATTATTTCATAAAAATTAATGTATAATAACACAAATCTTTGTTATAAACTGAGATGATATTAATTTTATGTAATAATATTCATTAATATCCTCTTCCAGAAAATGGAGATCTAAACCACCATTCATGTGAATGGTGGAATACCTCATTAGGAACCAATGTAATTCTTTCTCCATTGTCACCTCAAATGAATATTCCTAATTTTTGATTTATTGTTTACATAAGATATTAATTCATATAAATAATTCATAAAAACTAAAAAATCATATACATTCATACCTTAGTATCCATTGAATAGTGATAACACCATTAGTCTATATAGATAACAATCTCCTCGCAAAGTGATGTAATTTAATTTTTATTATTTAATCACATGATTGTATATATAGGTGTATTTAAAGAAAAAAATACGATATTTAGAATATTATAATAATTCTACAAATATGAATTAACACATACCTTCTTTTCATCTGAATCATTTAAAAATAGAATTGTTACACATGCGTACATATGACATACCGCCTCCATGACTGTAATGCATTTCATTTTTCATAGCCTTAATTGATGTTTATTTTCTAAATTACAAATTATGAAAAAAATTAAAATAGTTTAATTGTTTTTATTTTTTATTTTACATACCAATAACCACTTTTACCATGTTCAACAGTCTGATTCCATTTTTAAATCATGAACTGAGCATCCAAAAAACACCCGATGTGGGCATAGATGATTAATTAATTAAATTAGACATTAAAATAAATGAAATAAGTAGTTTACATATGCTGTATTAAACCTAGGAAAATGACTTATTAAAAAAATATTTGATATATGTTATTTTTATACGAGATAAAATTCAAACATGAAAAGCCATGACTTATTGTAGCAGTTTCCATATCAAAACATCCTTCTTTGAGACACACATTCTTTATACACATAATTTATATTATATGTAGTATATACATACCCTTTACACATTATATTAGGACTCATTCATAAATAATTATATTTTATACTCTAATTCTATTACTTCATATATTTGGGTTATGATTAAAAAGTTACCATAGAGTTAAGGGTTTATGCTTTCATCTCATTTTTAAAAAGAATTGTTTATGATTAAATTTACCTTGAAGGAAATTATATGATTATATTTAAATAATAAAATTCATTTTTCTTCTCTTCTATTTATATATTAAATTTCTAAATAGTTTTACCATTTTACACTCTTAAGTACTTAATATGATTAATAATGATTATTTAATAAAATATGACTCAATTTCTTTCTTCGGTAAAAATTCCCTTTCCATCAAAATACATATTTTATAAAAATGTTATAAAAAATATTTTGTATATTATTGTATGATTTATTTAATAAATTTTGATCAATTTTTGACTTTAAATATTTTTTAAAATTAATGTTCCCATCTTTTTCTAAATGAGGCGCCTTATGACTTTCTTATAAAATGTGAATGGAAAGTTTCTTTAACATGACTGAAATGTATAGAACTACCTTACATAATTTTATTTGAATATTAATTTATAATTTTCCATATATTATTTATATTAAAAGAAATCCCACAATATTTTGTGAATTTTAATTTTTTAAAAGATATTTTCAAGTATGCAAGGTTTTCCCTTCAAGAATTTTTTTTTTGTATTTTAAAAATATTAATATTCTGGAATAAAAAAAACATTAATATTATCTACTTAATCTAATATATATATATATATATATATATATATACCTTTACCAATTTCTCTTAATTTGATTGGGTAATACATTTCTTATTCTTATTTCTAAAATTCCATCATTATAAAATTTCCTTTTCATATGATTAAAGGAAAGATTATGTAACCCAATTTCATTCCATTATTAACTATTGTGTTTATTCATTTTGATTGATTTTCTTATATGGATTTCATATGAATGTACATGAAATAATTTTGATGGGTGGTACAAGATATGCATATCCATCTAATGAATTGGGTAATTTATTTAGACTCATGAGATGTCATGTATTTGATTTGGGTTTGAACCTAATCTATTGTGGGACATTGTCCATCATGTGATGTTTTTAAGTCAATTATCCATGACTTATGTTTATATTATGGTTTATATTTATTCCACATTTCCTATTATTCCATGATAATATGATACAATGTTTATTTCATTATTATTTATTGTTATTACCCATGTTTCCTCTCTTTTATGATATCATGTTATACCATTGAGTCACATGTTAGGCTTCCGTATCATGTATATTTCTATACTGATATTATAAGATCTACCATTTTGTCTAATTATTACCAAAGTATCCATTTCACATTTAGGATATATAAATGAATTATTATATCATTATGGATAATAAAATAATGAATTTTAAATTAATCCTCACATTGTTGTATTATGAACCAATCCTTCTAAAGAAAAAATCTATACGATCTTTGGGATATAATTAACAATTGTTTGTGGTGAAAATAATTTAATGATATATTTCAAATACTTAAGTGACATTATTTTTTATTAGAGGAATGTTTTATATATCCACTAGAAGCTAGTATGAAAAAACATTAGTGAGAACCCTAAGGATAAGTCTAAGAATAAGACTATGTGTAGAAAAAATTATTGAATCGTGGTGAAGTACAGAATAAGTGGCTTCAAAGAAACTAAATCACTGTCTGGATACCAAAAGTGGTCGTGGTACTAAAATATATGAACATAGGGTTAATAAAACCAAAAGTATAATTTGGATGGACTCATGAATTACATATTACATGACAACAAGCCTTACTACACAATTGGTTTGTAAATCCTCTGGGATTGGTTTTATAAATTCAAGTAGTCTTTTTGAACAATTATGAAGGACTTGAAAAATTGTTTTGGTAAAATAAAATAGGAATAATTATCATTTTAGTCAGTATTAGAACTTATAAACACATAATTTAGTATATTATTTTCATTTATAATTCATTCATTTTATGATTATAATTATTCCTTTTTGTATGTTAAAGTAGTATCATATTGTTGTTTATTTCTATTAGTTAATGAAAGGAAATAAGATAAATATTTCCAATGTCCAATGTAATGTGACATTTAATGATTTATATTGATATGTGTAACACCCTAAAATTTTAAAATATATTTATCTTTAAATAATTTTAATTTATTTGATATCATCTTTCAAATTCAAGAGTGAGTGTAAACGAATATAAAAATAATAATAAAATATTATTATTTACACATATCTAATATAACCATGATGTTGAACTAATATGGGGTATAATATTAAATAATCATTTAAATATATATATATTTTATATTAAATATTAATTTATTTTAAAATTATTAATAATTAAACACTTAAAATCAATAAAGATATTTTATTCTACACAAAAATATCTCTCCTTCATAAAATTATTACTATTCCTTTCGTGAGCAAATAATTTAATAAATTATTTGAAAATATAAAAACTATATTCTATAAAGTGAATATAATTTTTAAAATTATAATAACAATATTAACATTGGGTGAGAGTTTTGTACTTTTAAAAAAATAATGTTTTTAGTAAACAAATAAAAATAACAATTTTTGGAAAACATTATCTTATATTTAATATATTATGTAATTTTAAAGTATTATTAATATATTAATATTATTTAAAAATAATATAATTTATATTTTTTATAATTATTTATATTAATTCAATTAATTCCATTTAAATAATCTTTATAATGGATATGAATATAAGTTTATTTTAGGCATTAAAATATTTTTTCTAAAAACTTTTTTAAAGTTTATCATATATATCAATTTTAACTAATTAAAATAACACCTAATGAATAATTATTTAAAATTTATTTGAATATTATATATATATAAATATTAATTTAAATTCATTTATTTATTATTACATTTAATATAGTTATTATAAGATCATCTTCTGACTGAAAATTTCTTTTCTTGAAAAAACAATTTCAACACATTGGCAGTTTCAATTCTAAATTTATTAATTCCACTTATAATTATTGAATTTGATAAAATTAATTCCGTATCTTGAATCATAATAATATATATTTTATTATAATTCTAAAATAATTTTTTCATAGTGAATTAAAAAAAATAGTAAAAATAGTTACAATGGTAAAAAAGTATATGGGTAAATGTGAATAACCGAATATGTAAACATGAAACATGATAAAAATATATTAATTTTGAGTTTTAGTGGTTTTTATTGGACTTACATCACCTCAAATCCTTTATTTTTAATTTTGTATGTCCTTGGATTGATATGACTTCTTATTAAGGAATAGTTTTGTTTATTTACCAAAATGCCACTCATCCACACTTATAAATAGCCACATCATTTCCTCTCCTCTCCAAAAGTAAAAAAACATTGGGTTATACAATACCTACCCAAATAATCATAATAATCACTTATTAATATCCTAGAATATTTTTTTGTTCAAAATACATTACAAGAACTCTTTAGTAATAATCCTAAAGAGCTTCTCTAAAGGAGAGGTAATAGTCTTCCACGAGATCATTCTTTTTTACTTCTTATTGAACCTTAATATTTTTATTAAAAATTAAAATATAATTAATAAAATAATATCATATTTATTTAGATGTTATTATTTGGATTTCCTAATATTCATTTGTCACCATTTCTATCAAATGGGAAACTAATTTATTATTCGTTTGAATTGCGGATTACCTCATCAGGAACCGTTTTAATTTTCATTCCTTTATTACCATTTTGGGATGTTTATAATGATATATTATATGTTTATATATGATATTAACGAATTAATATTCATTTAAAAAAATTAAAATATTATATAAATTATTACAATATCATCAATTAAAAAATTATAACATTATTCATATGTATGAAGGACTAATGCCTCGTAAAGTGATGTGATTCATTTTATTTATTATCTCAACAAATGGATAGTATATGTTAGATTATTTAAAAAAAATATTATATATATGATATTATTATAATTATTTAAATATAAAATAAAACCTACATTTATTCCATCTTGATCATTAAAAAATTTAAATGTGCCACATGCGTACGTACAACCTTCAGACTCTATGGTTGTACTGTACATCATTTTTAGAAACCATAATTCATGGTTATTTTTAAAAGTATAATTTATTTCTAAAAAATTAATTAATATTTCATTATTATTACTATTGATATTATGGTATAATGACTATTTATCCATTTACAACACATAGGCATCGTTTTTGAGATAATGAACTCGGCATCCTCAAAAAACTAAACATGGACATAACTAATTAGGTAACTAAATATGACATTAAAATAATAGAAATAAATTCTATATTAGTAAGGTATTGAACTAGGATATGGTTTTTGTTAAAATAAATAATTGATATATTTTCATTATAGATCACATGAAAGACATACGTGAAAATTCTGGACTTGGGGTAAGTGTTTCCATCTCAAAGCATCCTTTTTTATATTGTATATTCTTTTATACACGTGTTTTATTGCATATGATATATATACAAACACATTAATAGATATATAAACAATGATACATAATTCATGGTATTTTATATTATAATACACTTAATTATATCTTTGGAGTTATGATTTAAAATATACTAAGGCAGAAATTGTTTTTTCTTCCATGTCATTTTAATTCAGATTTATTATGCTTGATTTTTTATTAATGGAAATTATTTTATCATTATCTAATAAAACAATTATATTATCATATTCTCTATATATTTATGAAATAATCATGTAATAGAAACGTTTTCCACTTTTAGGTACTTCAAATGATTAGTAAAATGCTTTTTAAAAAATTTGACATCATTCCTCTCTTCTGTCGAAAATATTTTTTTACATTCAAATCTAGGTTTTATAAAAAAAAATTATGTAATTTTTTTCGATATTAAAATATAATTTCATAATGATATAATAACTCATGTTTTAATTTTAAATAATTGTTTTAAAATAATCTTCCTATCTCTTCCTGAGTGAATAAATGTTTTGAATTTCTTCCAAAATGCTAAAATTAATGTTTATTAACTTATATTACATGTAAATAATTACGGAAATATATTAATATATAATATTTATATTTTTAAATAAATGGATTCTCAGAATATTTTTATAATTCTTTTTTTCAAAAGTTATTTTCAATGTGGAGTGGTTATTTTCCTTAATAGTTTTTTATCTTTTTAAATTTATTTAATTTCATCATTGAAAAAAACATTTAATGTTATTGAATGATTATAATATATATGTGTGGGTGTGTCTTACATATATAAATTTCTCACTCTATCCTTTTTTGACTGGTAAAAACATCAATTTTTCTCATTTTTCCAATGCATTCATTATGAAATTTCATTTTATTATCATACGAGGTAGGATAATGTAAACCATTTTATTTATAATGGTAATTATTTTGATTATGGATTATGGTTTATTTTCATATGTGGCACATATTTAAAAGTACTTGAACTAAATTTGACTATGGGACATGAATTATATAGAATTCAAATACATTTGGTAGTTTTTTCGTTTCATGATACATCACATATGATATTAGGGAGTGAACCTAATCAATGGGACATTGTCCACCACATGATTTTGTCTTGGAAGTTAGCCTTGAAAAATGCATAACTCATATTTTATGTTTCTACCACACTTATTATAATTCCATGGTCTTATTAAATCATTTTCATTAAGTTATTATTTATTGTGAATACTCATGTTGCATCAATTTTTTGATATCATGTTATACATTTTCCTCACATGTTATGCTTCCTTATAATTTTTACATACTTATTTGGGTTTTGGGTACACCCCTTTTTTCTATGCATTCCCCATGTAATTCTGAAACAATTTTTTATTTAAAAAAGAAATTAGGATATTTTTATAGAGAATATAATTAAAGAGTATTATTATTTCCCCACATTGATATATTTTGAACATGGTCATTAAAATACACTAGGCCTCATGATCATTGGGTTTTAATTAGTAGATGTTTATGTTAAAAAACAAGTAATAATATGTGTTATGAGATATGGTCCCTATATTCCTTATTAAAGTGAATGTTTTGTTGAAAATATGAAATTGGGATTATGAAACTTTAGTGAATACCCTATAGATAAGTCTATGAATTAGAATAAGCATAGCTAAAATATTATTTGGGAATGACTCTATTATATTTTAGGTGTTGTAACATGAAAGGTATAAGATAACCATTTAAGTTAAACCTTCCATTTATGTTTATGTTATTAGGATATTTAAGATATAGTTCTACATATTTAAGGAAGGATATATGCTAATTATTTAGTTTTATTATATAATTTGTGAGATTAATATATTAATATTAATTTTTTGTATTATATTATCATGTGATAACCATTTTGGGATTAATAAAGATAAAAGGAATTATTGGAAACTTATTTAGGAATCTTATAATCTATTAATTTTAAATTTTTTTTCTTTAAGAAAAAAATCATATTGGATATAGGTGAAGTGAAAATTGATTTAAGAACAAAGAAAGGATGAAATTGTTTTTACAAAATTAAAATATGTCAAGTAAATGAATTTTCTAGTGTTCTTTACCTTGATAGAAAAATAATCCCTTAACTGTTGGAAAATGATTTGGAAACAAAAATGTTATTCTATTATCTTCTTAGTTTAAGAATAAATGATCATTTAACTCATCACAAATTTATGGTATTATGGTTGTTATATTTCTCTTGATCATTCAATTTCATTTGATCAATGATCTATACCACTCTCCATAATTATTTATTATTTTCCTAAGTGTATATATTTTTACTTCATATTGATGTTATCCTATATGGAATCAAAGTAATATTATGAACTTCATTTTTCCATTTCCCATATTTTAATTGCAAATTTTACTTTCCCCATTACTATATAGGTTTTTCACAAAGGAATTCTCAATTTTCCAAACCTTTGTCACAATGCATAGTTTCAAATTATGTGGTTGATATTAATTTAAGGGAGAATAATGTAACACTGTAAGAATTTATAATATATTTATTTTTAAATAAATTTTATTTTTCTAATTTCTTGCATTACACGCAAAAATGAGTATAAATAAACCATGATATAATATTAAAATATTATTATTTAAACGTCCCTGATATATCCTTGTTGTTAAATGGGTCGGTATAAAAAGAATTAATAAATTTATGAAAATTATATACTTCTTAATCAATATAAATTTATTTAAAAAGGGTTAACAAATTATAAATCAACTTTAATTAAGGTATTTTATTCAATAAAAAATATGTTTCATTTAAAAATCCGTTTTATTTATTTTTTAAGAAACTATTATCGTTAATTTTTAAAAAGTTAAGAAATTTTATTTTAAACAATTAAAATAAATTATTAAATAATCATATTTAAATTAACATAGGTATTAAAAATTTATGTTTTTTTGTAAAATATTAATTTTTTAGTGAAAAGTGAAAAATAATTTTTTTTGGTAAAACTGTAATTTTATTTAAATAAATTATATAAATTATATGTCTTATTTTTAATGAATATTATTTAAATTTAACAAAAATTATTATTTATAAATATTTCATCAATTTAATTAAATATAAATCATATTTTTACTAGATTTTTAAATAAATTTATTTTTAGTATTTATAGTTTTTTTAATGACATTATAAAGGACAGAATTTTTCTGGATTTTAACAATGTAAAATAAACCCTAGTAAGGAATTATATAAATTAAATGTATATTTTATATATTTATAGATGTTAATTTAAATTAATATAATTATAATCACATTTCATTTAGTTATTATGAGTTCATCTTATTATTTAAAAATGAATTTCTTGGAAAATTATTTTTCTGACACGTTTCTGGGTCTAATATTAAATTAAATTCCACCGATTATATAAATTAAATATGATAAAATGGATTCCATATTTTAAATAATAATAATTTATATTATATAATAACTTAAAATTAATGTTTTATTATAAATAATATTAAAAATGGTAAAAATATAGTCACCATAGTAAAAAATTAAAAGAGGAAAAGTAGTGACCTTATATGTAAAGATGATAAAATAAATAAAACATGTTTATTATAAATTTTATAGGTGTGGGTAATAATTATTCCTCATACACTCCTATTGTTTTTCATTTTTTCATTCACATGGATTGAGGCCAACTTCCCATAATTTTAATAGTTTTGGCTCTATGTAATAATTTCACTCATCCATTATGAAAGTTAACCCACTCTCAAACGCTTTCCAAACTTACAAAACCCATTTTTCATAAAATAAAAAACCCGAATAACATTCTTAATTCCCTACCATATTTCTATAATCAATTGTTTTATCATAAATCTAATCTAGGAATTCATTAGGTATAATCCTAAAGTGTTCGCCCGAAGAAGATGTAATAGTCTTCAAAAAGCTCCTTATTTTTTCCTCTTCTTCATTTACCATAATTAATTATGAATTAAAAATGAAAATATAACAAAACTATTATATAATATATAAAAATATTATTTTATTTTTTTAAAATAATATATCTTCATCACCTCTTTCATCAAGTGGGTATCGAAACCATCGTTCATGTGTAAGGTAGACTACTGCGACGTAAACTGGTGTATTTTTCCCATAATTACCTCAAATGGATATTCGTGATGATTGATTTAATTTTTAAATATTATATTCCGGAAACATTAATCATTATGTATGCTTAATATATCATTTTATCTCTTACTTTACCATCCATTTAAAAATGAAATCACTGTTCGTGTGTACGGTGGACCACCTCCTCCCAAAGCGATGTGATTTTTTTTTATTACCTCATCACATAGATGATATAAATAACATAAATTGAAGAAATAATAATATATTTATGAAATTATTGCAATTTTTTAATGATAAAATAACACTTAAAATCCTTCAATCATGATCATTGAATAATTGAATCGTTTCACTTGTGTATCTCTGTCAAACCTTCTGAATAATTGTAATGTAGTTCATTTTTTAACCATAATTATGGATTATTTTTTATTTTATAATTTATTTATAAGAGTTGAATTTATGTAATGATTATTATTTTTATATTTTGTACTAATGATCCCTTTTACCATGATTATCACACTTATTCCATTTTGTAATAATGAACTCACCATTCTCAAAACACCATGTGTGCACATAACTATTTAAGTGATTATATACATCTTTCAAATAATGTAAGTAAATTTTTTCATTATAGGTATTAATCCATGTATAATATCATTAATAAATCAAATAATTTGTATAATTTAATTATACATGATATAAAATACGTACTCAATAATCCCTGACTCGTAGTAAGGGTATCTGCCTTGGAAAAAATCTTTTTTTGTGACGCATATTCTTTTATACAACTAATTTATTTTATATGGTCAACATAATACCCCTTTTAATATAATAAAATTAATACTTAAAAATTGAGGGTATTTTAGGTGAAACTTTAGTTATATCATTCAAGGTAGTTATGATTCAGACGTTACCATAGAAGAAATGGTTTATTTTTAAATACCATTTTAAATTAATATTGATTTTGTATTAATTTTCATTAAAGAAAATTATATAATCATTTTATCATAATACACATTATTTTATTCTCATATGGTTATTTATAAATTTTCATTTACTATTAACATTTTTTCTCTTAGGTATATAAAATGATTGAGAAAATATTTTTATAGAAAGCTAATTCCATTTCCATGTTCGATTGAAAACACATTTCTATCCAAATCCATGTTTTCTAAAAATGAATTAAATAATTTTTTTAATATTAATACCTTATTTATTAAATTAATTTTTAACCATGTTATACAATTTTAAAAAAATAATTTTAAAGGATTATTCTCAAAATTATATAATTGAGAAACTTTTTGACTTTTTTACAAAGTTTAAAAGTAATAATTTTTACTTATAAGGTATGTACATAATTACCTACCATCATTTTATTGGATGATTAATTTATAATTTTAAATGTTAATTTTCAATGAAAATGATTCTGATATTATTTTTAAATTTTAGTTTCTCAAAAGTGATTTTCAAATTTTTTTGTTTATCTTCCTAAATAATTTTTTATATTTTTAATAGTATTTTTTTATCAGTGGAAACAACCTACAATATTATATAATTCTTATAAAATAATTTTATAGTCTCTTAAATATATAATTATGTCACTTCGTCATCCTTTTATGGTGTAATACAGACCATATCCTCATTTCTCAAATTCCTTCCTTATGAAATTTAATTTTATTATGATATAGGCCAAGATAATGTTACCCATTTCTTCCATGGGTAATTATTGGGTTTAATCTTTGTTTATTATTTAATTAGTGAAAAAATATTAATGCACGTGAAATTAATGTTATTGGTGAACCTACAATTATATATCCCTCTAATGCATTGGGAAATATTTTAGTATCGTGACATGACATATATTGGATTTAGGAGTGAACCAAGTCTAGTATGGGACTCTGTCCACCTTAAGTTGTTGTCTAGGAAGATATCCATGACTTATTTTTTAAATTATGTTTTATTTTTATTTAAAATTTACTATAATTCCATGATCTTATTATTCTATGTTTTTATGTAATACTTCCATGTGATTAATCGTGTTCTATCCCTTTTAAGATATCATGTTATACCATTGACTCACATGTTGTTATGTGTTATATTTCATTTTTCCATGATAAGATTTTTATATCGAATTTTTTTTAATATATTCCACCAATTATCCAATGCAATGTTAGGATATTGAAATTATGTAGGAACACATTATAGAGAACAAAATAAAGATGTTTTATTTTGTTCCCATATTGATGTATTGTGAAAATATTCTTCCAAAGAAAATATGCCTCATGATCTATGGATTTTAATTTCAAAATTCATATGTTTCAAATCATGTAATTATACATGTAATGTGATTGGTTTACTATAAATATAGTTTAATTCACCATTTCAGACAATGATATTCACAATAGTGATGACATTTTGTTTTCTTTTGGGTTATTGGTCCACTACAGAAATTCTGTATTGCATTAGTGAAAATTAACTGGTCCATATTATCTATAGATACTATTTATATCATGTAATAGTTAATAAGAGTCTCATTTTAGTGATTTGGGAGTTTATTTGAAATAAACTTTCACAATAAACACATCTATATTGTCAGTTCTCTAATATTTAAACTTTTTCATTAAATAATAATATCAGTAATATGATTAACTTAAATACATTTTTTATGATATCTAGAGGAAAAAATGGAATATTTTTTATTCAAGTTAAATACTTTTAAAATCCTATTATGACACCATTTATGTTATATAAACCATATATATTACCATTTGGGTAAATAGTAATTGGATAACCCTCATCAAGAACCCTCATAGTAGATTCATATTAGGATATGAAAAAAATGGGATTCCCAAATTTGGTAGTGGATAAAAAAAGAATCATATAAAATTTATCCAAAGAATATGATGCTTTTAATTTGTGGATAAAATTATAAATCTCATATAAAAATTTCAAAACCAATATACTAACATCTCAAATAGAGTTACATGGATGATAGAAATAAGTTAGGGAAAATTAATGATTTCTATGGTTTTGTATATAATTAATTTTATGAAAATAATGGATGTTTAGTAATTATGAAAATAATTGATACAGATTTTATTTCAAAATATATTGGACACATACGTTATGTTATATAGTTAATCAAATCCAGATAAAAATATTACATTAGAAATATATAAATAATGAATAATGTGCCATGAATTTTGGGGTAAGGGTGAGGGGTATTGTTGGTCGGAGTGGACACTCAAGAGGGGGGGTGAATTGAGTTCCAATTAAAATTTCTGTTAAAAACAATTTCTATTAGAATCCCCCAATTTCAAAACAAATTAAACTGTAGTGAATTTATATAGATTATAAAGATTCAATTAGTTTCTCAAAGATTGATTAATTCTCAGTTAACTTAATCTTATGATTAAATTAACTTTTGAAACTAACTTACTGATTTATAACAAACATAAACACTTGCGAATTTAATTATCAAAGTAACTTTGAAGATAGATTATATTTCAAAGTAATAGCAGCGGAATATGAAATAAATATATATAGTATAGATATAGAGTATAACTACAAGCACAGAGAATTAACCAAGAGGTTCAGTCTCAAGCCGAGACTTAGTCCTCTCAAAAGTTTATATAAAAAATGATCCACACCCTGGATCGGGGTTAACAACAGTGAACACACTGTCCAGGTCACAAGACCTCTACCACAGTTCTTCGTGGGAAAACAAACAACAGCAGCAAGCTGTCCAGGTCACAAGACCTCTACCACTATCCACAGTGGGAAATGGGGTGCAAAAAGGTTTGCTGAGGATTTACAGATCCTCCAGTGAAAGTACAGGAGTCAGTGTGTGTGTTTAATACAGCAGATAACACACACTGCTCAAAATGTAGAAAACTAAAACACAGTAGAGCAATAGATAGAATGAAGAAGGTTTAGAGTGCTCTATAGTGTTGGCAGATCAGTTCTGGACTCGTAGGAATGAGTGAGTTGAAGCTTTGGTCCTTTTTCTGTAAGTTGACACTAAAACAGAGTGTCGTGATTTCCAGACTTCCAGATACTGAAGTGATCAGCTTCTTTGAGTTTGAGTGCTTCACAACATGGCTTTTAGAAGACGGTTCTTTCAGTCGGTTCACTTGAGACTCCTTTGTTCTTCAGAATGAATGCTCGATAGTTCTTCCTTTTTGTGTATATGCGTATCTCTTTCTCAGTTGTAGATGTTAGACTCTTGTGTAACTGTTTCATTCATCACGCCTTCTTGAATGCTTCTTTCTTCTTTTTATACTCCTCCATATATTCCTTTTTGTTCACCCGAGGCCGACAAGATAAATAGTCTGGAGTTGCACGTGCAATCTTCCTCGTACATTGTATTATTTCTTGATATGTCTGCAAATATCAATAAATAATGTTAGATGTATTAATTTGTCTAGACATGACCGTTAGATTAGTATTAAACAAATTGGTAAAGAAAAAAGTAGAGATATAATAATAATAGACTGGTCGAGAATGTATGTCACTGTGGACTTCAACTGTGGTCTTCCAACTGTGGTCTTCCTTCTGACTGCTGACTTCAACAAAGGCTTGCTGTCTGTAGGCTTGCAATGGTAGCTTTTACTCCATGTAACTGTATCCTCTCTAACTGTAGACTTGTAATATCAAATTTGTTAGAACTGTATCCTTTGTCAACTGTGGACTTCGATCATCAGTAGACTTAGTCGACAGAAGCTGTCTAACTGTAACCTTGACTGTAGGCTTATGACTGTAGGCTTGTTCGACTGTGAACTTGTTCCAACTGTAGACTTGTTCGACTGTGAACTTGTTCCAACTGTAGACTTGTTCGACTGTGAACTTGATCCAACTGTAGACTTGTTCGACTGTGAACTTGAGCAGAGATAACTTTGAACAAAAGTCTTGTAACTGTGCCCTTCGTCTGTGAGCTTTGAAAATAGATAGCAGTAGACTCGTAACTGTAAGCTTGTATTAGTCTTCGACTGTAACCTTGTAACTGTGAACTTATTGAAACAGTAACTTAAGGTGACAGTTAGCTGTAACTGTGACTTTGAAAAGAAAACTCTGACTGTTGGCTAACAATACCAAACTTATGTAAATGCAACTGTAAGCTGTTACAGTAAAGTTATGAGAGTAGGAATATGAACTTTTTAGAATAAAATACGTTTAAGCATAGAATAATAAGATTAATGCAAAGGTTTAATACATCAGAATCAATGTTTAAGCATGATTTGGGATTATCAAAACAGGTGATTCCAACAATCTCCCCCTTTTTGATAATCACAAATTATGTCCGTATGAAATATAGAAGTATCAGAGAGAAGTGTGCAAAACACAGTATTAGCAATATGAGCACAAAAATTAGGTATAATCCTATTTCTCCCTATTTATTTCTCCCTATTTATTTCTCCCTATTTATTTCTCCCTATTTATTTCTCCCCCTTTGTGATTAACAAAAAGAAAGATAGAGAGAGAGAAAATAACATTGTATTAATAAGGAGTACAGTACATGACCCAAAACGTGAATACATGATCCCTATCAAAAAAATATAAAGAGACTCAATCCTCTTCATCTGGAGGGAAGGGATCTTTTCCTTTGGAGGAGGAATATGGAGCAGGATGTGAAGGATCAACAGGCTTAGGAAGTGCAGCAGGAATGTCTGGAGGGGCAACAACAGATGCTCCTGAAGGCCTGTAGTGAGTAGCTTGCCGAGGTATTAGTGGTCTAAGGCTTTTGAGGGAATCAGTAGGAGACATTACTGAAGAACCACTGGGGTTGGAGACAGGTAGGGCAGGAGGAACTATAACAGGTGTGCAGTCCACATGAAGAAAAGGTAGGAGCAGATTCATGAAATCCATGATGATGTTTCCTCCTCTGTCCATGGAAGATAAGAAGTCATCTTTGTTTTCCAAGAATTTATCCAAAGCCGGGGTCAACTCTCGTAGTTTGCCAACTTGTTCTTTGAAAGCTTGAGTTACAGGAGGCAGCTGCATAGTTTCTAGCATGAGCTTGAAGTGATTGTTCAACTGATTCTTGGTGAAAATCCGATCAAAGTAATAATCCACTTTACTTTTGATGGCCTCCTGAGAAGCAGTAGCAGCCTGCAGGTGCTCACGAACAAAGCCACTGACTTCTCTTGTAGTAGCAAGGATCTGTAGGTCTGATGTGTCATTTTCACAGGCCTGAGTAAGCTCTTCTCTGAGCAGGCTTCTAAACTGCTCAAGGTCTACAGGAGAGCTAGATGAAGAAAGGGACATGGCTGAGAATTCCACTGTCTCCTTGAAAGACTGAGTCAGATTTCCAATCACTTTCTGAATGATAGCATCCTGATTGCTAAAGTGTTCTTTTATTGATTTCTTGAAAGCCTCAAATACTTCCACAAACTGCTTGACCACTTCTTTGATGTATCGAATCTCACTTACCACTTGTGTCTGAGAACTGCTCAGGGCAGTTAAAGAAGCAACTGATTGTCTGAGGGCCACTACTGCTCCAGTCCAGCTTTCAATTTGAGTGTGGCACACTTTCATTTCATCCATCACTTCTTTGATTGGACATCCCACAACACATCCTAGAGATAATTCTAAGGATTGTTCCACATTTTTCAGCTCATCAAAAAGACTGGTTTTCAATTCAGCAACAGATTGTCTGATGGTCTCCTTCATTTCATTCTTTAAGGATTCATGGTCTTCCTTGGTGGCCAATCTTTCAGTTTCTAACACTGGAGAGCTGTTAGGTAGGATGACTGGATTTCTTGGTGGTTGGTTTTCCTCATCTTAATCCTCATAATTGAGTCCTAACACCATGTATCCTGGATCTGAGGTCCATCCTTCTATATCAAACAGTACAGATACTGAACCAACACGCTCCCCCTCACTTGGAGGTCCTTTCTGAACACTTTCTACTATCTCCTCAACTCTGGGTAACTCTAAGTGCTCTTCTGTAGCTCTAGCAGGTTCCATATTTTCTTCCTCTGTAGGTTCAGCAGTGAGGTTAGCCTCCCTCTCTGTTTGGTCATCAACCACTTCCATGACAACAGTAGTAGAGACCACTCCTGCTTCCTGGTCAGACACTGACTTGTCTGTATACCCTATCAGAGGGCTCATACTAAGTTCTTCTGCAACAGTTTCTTGATTTTCATTTGAAGTTACAGCCTCTTTTGCTTCGACTGTATCATCCTCGTCAGAGGTGTCCTTGACAAAATACTGAGATTCTTCTTCTTCTTCTTCTGTAGACTCAGTCTCACTGTCTCTTAGAACAGGTTCTCTACTAGGTAGTTCTTTTGGAGGGCTTGCTGCTCCAAACGTCACTATCCTGACAGGACTGTGAGTAGTATCAGGATCACTCCCTTCATCAATTGGGGTGTTCTCTCTTGCAGAGTCACCAACTACTGCAGTCTGTTTATCATCTGAGTATACAGGTTCAGGCTCATCAGGCTTTAAGCCTGGATCTCTCCTATCTCTCGGTCTAGAGGGATGAGTAGAAGGGCTAAATTTCTCATAGATTCTCTCCTCATCATTCACCCATGATTTATTCCATGGATTCCAACTGATCTTCATGAATTTGCAGATTACTTTCGAGATACATACACTGTTCTTTGCCACTATCAACTCTTCCTGACTTCCAGCTGCACCTTTCACTTTCAACATAACCGAAATGAGTTTAGCATGAAACAAGGCACTTGTTTTGAGCTTGCCTTTATCATGTCCTCCATCTGAGCCATCAGCAACCTACAAAGGTTGACTTTCCTTCCATGTTTTAATAAGTAAATCAAGTAAATATCCTGGTGCTTCAGAGTTGCAAAATCTCCTCTTCTAGGACTCAGTACATGCTGAATAAACTTAAACAGAAGCCTGTCCTCTCCATTCATTTCAGCAGCAATAACCTTTCTTACTGTGCCATTGCCTGTCAGTTCTTCCAGAGCCGTCTCATGATCAAAGATTCTACTATTTGGAGGAGCCGCTCCAGAATAGTAGTTGTAAATACCCTCATGAGGAACTCTTAAACATGCAGCCCATTCAACTGATGAAAAACTGACTTCATTACCATTTACTCTGGATACCAGTCTATGCTGATCATCCTCTTCCTCGAACTGTAGATATTCATAGAATTCCTTCACCAGCTTCGGGTAGTACGGTCCATTATTGTTTGCGAAGCATTCGGTCCATCCTTGCTCATTAAGCACTGCCAGTACTAATGATCTGCTCGATAAAATCCACTCTTCACTTAGCTCCTTCTCAGCAACTATTTCTCTCTTAGTCAGATGTGGATTGACAGGTCTTATCGAGGCGTTCCCGGTGCCACTGGATTCGACTTGAGTCCTCTTTGGCATTGGTGCATCTTCGTTGACAGTCGGGGGTCGCTTTGTTCTGGCCATTGGAACTGAAAGAGGTTTCGAGGTTCGGTTGAAGGTTTAGGGTTTAGGGCTTGAGAGAGCAAGGGTCGAGATGAGTGGATTGAGATATGTTCGATGTTCTCAATTTTATCATTTAGGGATTTAGAAATAAAAGTATAAAGAAAAGAAACGGTTCGAATTCCCGCAAAAATAAACTAAGGTTAAACAGTGAAACAGCCTACAGAGAGATGTAATCAGTGAGGTACACCGGTGAGGTCTAACTGTGAGGTTTCAACTGTGAGGTCTAACTGTGAGGTTTCAACTGTGAGGTGTCAACTGTGAGGTTTCAACTGTGAGGTTTCAACTGTGAGGTTTCAACTGTGAGGTTTCAACTGTGAGGTTTCAACTGTGAGGTTTCAACTGCGAGGTTTTAACTGTGAGGTTCTAACTGTGAGGTTCTAACTGTGAGGTTCTAACTGTGAGGTTTTAACTGTGAGGTTTCAACTGTGCTATAATTAATCATACCTAACTCATGTTTGATGTAACTTAATCTCTCAGAATTCAAAGGCTTTGTAAAAATATCAGCTAACTGATGTTCAGTGCCAATGAACTCAAGAGTGATATCACCTTTTTGATAATGATCCCTCAGAAAGTGATGTCTCACATCAATATGTTTTGTCCTAGCATGAGATACTGAATTTTTAGAAATGTTAATAGCACTTGAATTGTCACACCTTATAGAGACATGTTTGAATTGATATCCATAGTCTAGTAAAGTGTGTTTCATCCACAAGATTTGTGCACAACAGCTACCAGCAGCTATATACTCAGCTTCGGCAGTAGACAATGCAACAGAATTCTGCTTCTTACTACACCAAGATACTAGTGACTTGCCTAAAATGTGACATGTTCCAGAGGTGATCTTTCTATCTAACTTGCAGCCAGCAAAATCAGCATCAGAATAACTTAATAAATCAAATGATTGTCCTTTTGGATAAAATAATCCCAAATTGGGAGTATGTTTTAGATATTTGAAAATCCTTTTAACAGCAGTCAAATGAGACTCTTTTGGATTGGATTGAAACCGAGCACACATGCATACACTGAACATGATGTCAGGTCTACTGGCAGTAAGGTACAGTAGACTACCTATCATACCTCTGTAATTGGTTTGATCCACTGGTTCACCAGTTTCATCACTGTCCAACTTGCAAGTGGTGCTCATAGGTGTGTCACTGCCTTTGGTTCCATCCAAAGAAAAACGTTTTATAAGATCTTTAATATATTTACTTTGGTTCAAAATAATACCATTTTTATTTTGAAAGATCTGAAATCCAAGGAAAAATTTGAGTTCTCCCATTAAACTCATTTCAAACTCATTTTGCATTATTTTTGAAAAATCAACACATAAAGAATTTTTAGAAGATCCAAAAATAATATCATCCACATAAATTTGTACTATTAAGACATCTTTAGAAATCCATTTAATAAAAAGAGTAGGATCAGCTATCCCTTTAGTAAATCCTTTCGAAATAAGAAAAGAGCTGAGCCTATCATACCAAGCTCTTGGAGCTTGCTTTAAACCATATAAAGCTTTAGATAGTTTAAAAACATGATTAGAAAAATGGGGATTTGTAAAACCAGGAGGTTGTTCCACAAATACATCCTCAATTATATATCCATTTAGAAAAGAACTTTTAACATCCATTTGAAATAATTTGAAATTCAGATGAGCAGCATAAGCAAGTAATATCCTAATGGCCTCTAGTCTAGCCACGGGTGAAAAGGTTTCCTCATAGTCTATTCCTTCTTCCTGACTATACCCTTGTGCAACTAGCCTAGCTTTGTTTCTGATTATATTACCAAACTCATCAACTTTGTTTCTAAACACCCATTTAGTGCCTATGGTAAGAGTGTCTTTAGGTCTTTCCACTAATTCCCAAACTTTGTTTCTTTCAAACTGATTTAGTTCTTCTTGCATAGCCATTACCCAGAATTCTCACTGATAGCATCATTGACATTTTTGGGTTCAAGCTGTGAAAGAAAAGCTTGATGTTCAACCTGATTTCTTAGAGAAACTCTAGTTTGTGTTCCTCTATCAAGATTACCAACAACAGCATCTAGAGGATGATTCATTAGGATCCTAGTTGATTTGGTAAAGTTTGGACTAGAGATTTCAGGTTCATTTATAGGTTCGGGTTCTTCAGAGGAAGATTCTGGAAAAAGTCCAGAACTGGATGTTTTGATTACAGGTTCTTTACATTTGTCATGTAGGTCCAGACCAGATAAGTCTTCTTCAACATCTTCAAGAGAAGTTTTAGGCTCATGTGGATCAGTCTCATCAAACTTGATGTGAACAGATTCTTCCACACATTTGGTTTTCTTATTTAACACTCTATAGGCTTTACTAGACATAGAGTAACCCAGGAAAATTCCTTCATCACTTTTTGGAGCAAATTTATCAAGATTATCTTTAGTATTCAGAATAAAGACTTTGCAACCAAAAACTCTAAAGTAATTAACCTTAGGCTTCCTATTATTCCACAAATCATAAGGGGTTTTCTTAAGAATCGGTCTAATCAAGACTCTATTAATAACATAGCAGGCTGTATTTACAGCTTCAGCCCAAAAGTAAACAGGCAGGTCATATTCATTAAGCATAGTCCTTGCAATTTCTTGCAGGGTTCGGTTTCTTCTTTCCACTACACCATTCTGTTGAGGTGTCCTAGGAGCAGAAAAATTGTGAGCATAGCCATTGTGTGAGCAGTAAGATTCAAATTCTTGATTCTCAAACTCACGGCCATGATCACTCCTCATGGTCTTAATCTTAAGTCCACTAAGATTTTCTACAGACTTAGAGTATTTAACAAAGGAAGAGCAGGCTTCACTTTTGTGAGCTAGAAAGTATACCCAAGTATATCTAGAAAAGTCATCTACAAGAACATAAACATAGTGCTTCCCATTTAGACTTGAAATTCTTGATGGTCCAAACAAATCCATGTGAACCAGTTCAAGTGGTTGAGAAGTTGAAACTTCTTTCTTTGGTTTAAAAGAAACTTTGTGTTGTTTTCCCTTTTGACAGGGATTACACACTTTGTCATTTGGGAATTCAAGCTTAGGTAGGTCTCTAACTAGGTGTTTCTTAGAGAGTTTTCTATGTGAGTGAATGTTGCAGTGTCCTAATCTCCTATTCCACAGCCAAGACTCTTTATGAAAAGCATTTAAGCAAGTAACATTATGTTTAGCTAAAGTGTTTAAGTCAACAGCATAAACATTTTCATTTCTTAAGACAGAAAATATTAAAGCATTTTTGGAATTATAAACATCACAAGAATTGTTTTCAAACTTGAAATTAAAACCATCATCACACAATTGAGAAATGCTAAGTAGGTTGTACTTAAGTCCATCAACAAATAAAACTTTGGAAATTAATACTGAGTCAGTGTTACCAATCTGGCATAAGCCGATGATTTTTCCTTTTGAGTTATCACCAAAAGTGACATATCCTCCATCAACCTTTATTAAGCTTTTGAAGCACGAATAGTCTCCAGACATGTGTCTTGAACATCCACTGTCTAAGTACCATACCTTCTTGTAATTTCTTTTCAAACAGATTTCCTACAAAACAGATTAGATAAGAAATGACTTTGGTACCCAGATTTTCTTGGGTCCAGATATGTTAGCAATCAAGGATTTAGGTACCCAGATTTGTCTTATGGGTCCCCTACAATTAATAGATGCAACAGATTTAGAGAGATATACTTTATTTGATCTACAACTATTTAAATAACCAGTTGAGGCATAAGAATTTCCAAAACTGGAACTAGCAGGATTTTTTCCAGACTTAATAAATCGGGTTTTAGTAAACTGTCTTTGTCCAGGTTGGTATCCCAAGCCAGTAGCATACTTAGGTGCAACTTGCTTTCCTAGCAGTTGGGTTAGAGTATCTTTTCCATTTGTGAATGTTTCTAAGTCCTTTCTAAGTAGTTCATTAGATAGTTTCAGTTATGTATTCTCCTTTAACAATTGAACATTTTTCTCTTTTTCTACATCAAGTGCAGACTTGACACTTGCAGTAAGAGCATGCTGTTTCTTTAAAGACTTATATTTATCCTTTAGTTCATTACACGTTTCTTCCAGCATATTACAGTATTCAGTCAATTCATCTTTAGACATATTTTCAGAATCAGAACCAGATTCTGCTTCACCTTCAGAATAATAAGAGTTTAGAGTGGGAGTGTTTAAGGTTACCTTAGATGTGTTTGTCATGAAACACATATTAGCACAATTTCTTTCAGACTCACTGGACTCTGATTCACTTGTGCTGTCTTCTGAAGCACTCCAGGTGGCCTTCATAGCTTTCTTATAATTCTTGTCCTTGTACTCATATTTCTTCTTGAATTTTAACTTAGGACAGTCAGCTTTGATGTGTCCTTTCCTTTTACATTCATAGCAAACTATGTCTTCTTCTTTATCAGTTTTCTTCCCATCTTTCTTCCACTTACCTTGTCTATCATACTTACCCTTGTAGTTTGGTTTTCTGAAGAACTTATTCTTCCTATAGAACTTCTTGAATCTCCTTGCTATTTGTGCCATCTCGGCATCACTGTCAGAATCTAAGTCTTCACTAGATGAGCTTTCAGTTGGTATATGCACTTTCTCCTTGTCTTTGCTCTTTGATGCAGTAGACTTAAAAGCTACAGATTTTCGTTTTGGTTCCTCATCTTCCTCTTTATTTACCTTGAGCTCTTCTTTGTACATCATTAGCTTACCAATTAACTCCTTGACAGGCAAAGTTCCAATATCACAGGATTCTCTAATTGAAACAGATGTGCCTCTCCATCTGTCAGGCAGACATCTCAATAATCGCATGATTTGCTCCTTTGCTGGAACAATCTTCCCGAGTGAGCTCATTGTGTTGACTATCTCATTAAACCTGAGATAGATAGCAGAAATAGGTTCATCAGCTTTCATCTTAAAGTTATCATATTTGATAGTATAAGTATTTAACCGCATTTCCTTGACATTAGTTGTTCCTTCATGAGAAACAGCTAAGGTGTCCCAGATTTCAAAAGCAGTTTTACATGCAGAAATTCTATTGAATTCCTCATCTCCTAGAGCACAGTAGAGAGCATTCACAGCCTTACAATTATTATTGTAAGCTACCTTAGTAGGTTCATCCCAAGTTATTCTTTCAGTTTCTGGAATCTTGTATTGAGACTCTATAGTAGTCCAAATATCAAAACCCATACTTTCCAAATGAATTTTCATTTTCAGCTTCCATTGGGCATAATTCACACCATTAAAGAAGGGTGGCCTGTTAGTAGCAGCACCTTCTAGTCTATTATCCATAAGGAAATTTTAGAAAATGTTTTAAAGAGATAAAATTTAGAACTAACAGAAATTTAAGATCTTTTAGATAAAACTACAATCACAGTTTAAAAACAGAGAGTTAAAATAAAACTTTGAGCAAGTATAACAGAGATAAACAACTCCTTTGATACCAAATGTTGGTCGGAGTGGACACTCATGAGGGGGGGTGAATTGAGTTCCAATTAAAATTTCTGTTAAAAACAATTTCTATTAAAATCCCCCAATTTCAAAACAAATTAAACTGTAGTGAATTTATATAGATTATAAAGGTTCAATTAGTTTCTCAAAGATTGATTAATTCTCAGTTAACTTAATCTTATAATTAAATTAACTTTTGAAACTAACTTACTGATTTATAACAAACATAAACACCTGCGAATTTAATTATCAAAGTAGCTTTGAAGATAGATTATATTTCAAAGTAATAGCAGCGGAATATGAAATAAATATATATAGTATGGATATAGAGTATAACTACAAGCACAGAGAATTAACCAAGAGGTTCAGTCTCAAGCCGAGACTTAGTCCTCTCAAAAGTTTATATAAAAAATGATCCACACCCTGGATCGGGGTTAACAACAGTGAACACACTGTCCAGGTCACAAGACCTCTACCACAGTTCTTCGTGGGAAAACAAACAACAGCAGCAAGCTGTCCAGGTCACAAGACCTCTACCACTATCCACAGTGGGAAATGGGGTGCAAAAAGGTTTGCTGAGGATTTACAGATCCTCCAGTGAAAGTACAAGAGTCAGTGTGTGTGTTTAATACAACAGATAACACACACTGCTCAAAATGCAGAAAACTAAAACACAGTAGAGCAATAGATAGAATGAAGAAGGTTTAGAGTGCTCTATAGTGTTGGCAGATCAGTTCTGGACTCGTAGGAATGAGTGAATTGAAGCTTTGGTCCTTTTTCTGTAAGTTGACACTAAAACAGAGTGTCGCGATTTCCAGACTTCCAGATACTGAAGTGATCAGCTTCTTTGAGTTTGAGTGCTTCACAGCATGGCTTTTAGAAGACGTTTCTTTCAGTCGGTTCACTTGAGACTCCTTTGTTCTTCAGAATGAATGCTCGAGAGTTCTTCCTTTTTGTGTATATGCGTATCTCTTTCTCAGTTGTAGATGTTAGACTCTTGTGTAAATGTTTCATTCATCACGCCTTCTTGAATGCTTCTTTCTTCTTTTTATACTCCTCCATATATGCCTTTTTGTTCACCCGAGGCCGACAAGATAAATAGTCTGGAGTTGCACGTGCAATCTTCCTCGTACATTCTATTATTTCTTGATATGTCTGCAAATATCAATAAATAATGTTTTATGTATTCAATTGTCTAGACATGACCGTTAGATTAGTATTAAAAAAATTGGTAAAGAAAAAAGTAGATATATAATAATAATAGACTGGTCGAGAATGTATGTCACTGTGGACTTCAACTGTGGTCTTCCAACTGTGGTCTTCCTTCTGACTGCTGACTTCAACAAAGGCTTGCTGTCTGTAGGCTTGCAATGGTAGCTTTTACTCCATGTAACTGTAGCCTCTCTAACTGTAGACTTGTAATATAGAATTTGTTAGAACTGTATCCTTTGTCAACTGTGGACTTCGATCATCAGTAGACTTAGTCGACAGAAGCTGTCTAACTGTAACCTTGACTGTAGGCTTATGACTGTAGGCTTGTTCGACTGTGAACTTGTTCCAACTGTAGACTTGTTCGACTGTGAACATGTTCCAACTGTAGACTTGTTCGACTGTGAACATGATCCAACTGTAGACTTGTTCGAATGTGAACTTGAGCAGAGATAACTTTGAACAGAAGTCTTGTAACTGTGACCTTCGTCTGTGAGCTTTGACAATAGATAGCAGTAGACTCGTAACTGTAAGCTTGTATTAGTCTTCGACTGTAAACTTGTAACTGTGAACTTATTGCAACAGTAACTTAAGGTGACAGTTAGCTGTAACTGTGACTTTGAAAAGAAAACTCTGACTGTTGGCTAACAATACCAAACTTATGTAAATGCTACTGTAAGCTGTTACAGTAACGTTATGAGAGTAGGAATATGAACTATTTAGAATAAAATACGTTTAAGCATAGAATAATAAGATTAATTCAAAGGTTTAATACATCAGAATCAATGTTTAAGCATGATTTGGGATTATCAAAACAGGTGATTCCAACAGATATAATCCAAAATTAGAATATATTATGATAAAAGTATTTGGTAAGTTGGAATGGTGAGGATAAATAAATGGAAGAACCTCAGGAAAATTTATAAAAAGGAGAGAGTGATCCAAATCCATATCAGGATACAACTTGATGTGACATAGCTAAAGAAATATTGGTTAATTAATAAATATTTCTCAGAAGTTGAAGGACGAGAAAAAGAAATCACGATTTTAAAATATAAAAAAACTATGTTTCAATTGATAAAAATGATATTAATATTGTTAACAAAGATAACTTTCTCAACCTAGTAATCCATGATTCAAAATGTGTAACTCATTCCATAACTTCTTTTCACTTCACTATTTAATGAGATTTATTATCATCTTATACTTTAGGGAGTTTTGGAAATGTGAAGATAAGTATTGATAGTGCATCCAGAGTCATTGGATCTTGAAATATTTTTATACAGCTAAATATTATACACAAGATAATATTTAAATAAGTGATTCATGTCCTGAATATAACACCATGAAATTCTAAAATTTGAATATTTTATTTGATAGTGTGTGTGACATAGGACACCATGTATATAAAAAATATATAATACCTAGAGACATTAGGATATATTTATTTTTAAATGAATTACATAAATTTAATGTCTTTAATTACATGTTATACAAAGAGTATATTTCCTTACACACAACATTTAGTTCACCTTTCATTACCCACAACTATCAGATTAGCTTTTGTTACACACAACACTGATTTCAGAAAAAAAAAAATATGAAATATTATTAAAATATAATTACATAAAATAATATCTATCTACTATAATTTGTAATGGATGGTATGAATATTAACAATTAAATTATAAAAACTATGTTTATTAATTTATTATAAATAAAATAAGGTTCATTTAAAAGAAAAAAGAAAATATTTCTGAAACTATATTTTTCTAAAATTTGGAATAGTAGTGCTTTGTACACATAATTTAATATTAATTTATACATATTATATAAATTTTAATTTATAAAATGAAAATAATTTTAATATAATAATTATCATAGGGTGATTTTTGAGATTTTTCTGAAATTTCTGATTTTTTAGTGAATAGTATATAATATAGAATTTTAATTGAAAAAAACTATTTCATATAAATAATTTATAATGTAAAATTATATTTTAAATTATTTTTATAGTAAAATTATTTAAATTATATATAAATTAATCCATTTTATGTCATTAGAATAATTTTCATGTCGAATTTTGATATAGTAATATTTTAATCATTTGAACATTTTCTCTATAGAACTCTCTTTCTCATCACATCAGCGGGGTTAATTTTTTATAAAAAAAATTCAAATTTGTCACTTTAATTTGGAAAATTATTTATATAATTATAACTAGAATAACATATAGTTTCTAATAATATAAAATTATTATTTGACCAAACTAATTAGTGAAAACAGTCAAAAATAATTACCAAGTATAAGGTAAAAATGTATTTACTATGGGTTAAACTAAGATAATAGGGGATAGAAATGACCAGAAAACATTTAAAAATATCATTATCTAGAAATATTTCATCATTAAATCTTCTAGAATAAATAATATAATATTTGTATGGCTTATTTATTGATAAAAACATGGTTATGTCTGAATCTTTTAAAAATAATACAAGTGTGGCACTCAACTCAACTATATAATGCCATCGACTATATTCTCTTTTTAAAACCTTATTACCACTTTGTTTTGGATATTACCTATAAAACTAATTTCCCATGTTCTAGAAAATAATCATACAAGCCTTATATTTTGATAAAATCTAACCGAATAAGGATTTAGTGAAAACCTAAGGAGGACACCAAAAGAATAATTAATGTTCTTCAATGAGCATCTTTAAATTATTTCTATCTCCACCTACATAAAGTCTTCATTAAACATGATTATATAGTATCCTAATTACATTAAACATACTTAGATGTTTTCATAAACATTTCAGGGCCAAAAACCATCTCCACATCCATCAAATGGGTTACTAAATCATCATTAATGTGTACAGTGGACTACATCTTTGTGAACTGATACCATTCGTTCTTCCATTACTACCGTTCAAAGATGGGTGAAATGGTGGATGTAAAGTATATATATGATATTTATAAAATATTTATACCTATTTATTAATTATATCATATATATCATTTTATCTTCCATTCCATAAGAGATATATTAACATATGTCGTGTGTACGACGGACAATTTCCTGATGAAGCGATGTGATTCTTCTTCACTGACGCTTCACATTGAAGATAATAAGGATACTTTTAATGTTTTTATGTGATATAAATTACTTAATTAAGAATATAATGACATATATATAATTATTTAAGGATATTATATCATTTTATTTCTTAACAATTCAGTCACTTAAAGTTGATATCATCGTTCGTGTATGTGTGGACTACCACCTTCACAAAGCATTGTGACTCTCTTTTCAACACCTAACCAAATGGATGATATATATATGTATATAATGTAGTACATATGATATAATTATATTTATTTTAATAGGATATATTACTTACCTTATTTACATAATTTACATTACAAAATGGAAAGATTTCTCATGCATACGTACGACCCATCGTCTCATTGATCTTAATGTACGCCATTTTTTTAACCGTAATTAATTATTTGTTTTAAAGTAAAAATGATATAAAAATATGATAATTATTTCATGATTATTAATAAAAAAATTTATAAAAAATTTAATATAAAAAAATAAAGATAACTTTCATGATAAATAATAATTGAAAAATAAAGCAATTAACACCCGAAAAAATGAAAATAATGAATGAATATTAATTAATAGGAGATAATATATAGAAAAAGGATCATATATAATATTATAAATATTAATATGGTGATATTATATGTAAATTAATTGTTTAAAACCAATATTTGGGAGCTCTAAAAAATTTCAACAAGTTAGAAGTTTGAAGAAAATGATTTCGTCTCAATTTCTTTTCATTAAAAGATATTGTATTTTTATGAACCTAATTTCTTTAAAATAGTTTATATAAATACCCTTTGACAAGTAATTTCAAGAAAAATCATTTATTGATTTTAATTTAAGTTTCTATTTGAATTGTTTCATCAAATGGAATTTTATTTTAATATTACCATGTGGTAATGAATTTCATAACTCAGTTTATTTTATTTGCTTTATATTAATTTTTGTTGTCCTTGATGTTTTATGATTATATGAGTAATGAATTTTTGATTATCTTTTTCTATTTACACATTATTCATGTGTATTTATATTTTCTACACGTAATTGATTCAATGATTATTTCCCACATCAACATTATGGTCATTATAAGTGTCTATTTCAGAATCTCGTTATAATTGAGATTGCTTATTAATGAATTTTAGTTAAACGAAATTAAGTGATCGTTTTATAATAAACTCGTTCCATACTCTTATTCTCTAGTAAATGATGATATTTTCAAGTAATAGTATAATTTTCCACTCTTTGGATCTTAAAATGTATTATAAACTGTTTTTTAGACAATATAAATTCATTTCTCCCGTTAATCGTAAAACTATTTTATTCAAAAACCATGATTTCTAAAAAAATCAAAAATGACTATAACATTTTCAACATGATTTATTAACGAAATTTTAACTCATTATTTAATTTTTAATAATTATATTAAATGAATGTTTATGTCATTTTCCAAGCAATTCTTATTTGACTTTGTACCAAAAATGTGAAATTAGTCTTTGTTTTAATATGTACAATATGTACAAATTATTCCACCACTAAAAACTCAATATTTTTAAATGATAACTTCATAAATTTTCTGGTTTATTTATAAAGATTTTTTTTGTAAATTTTATATGTTAAACAAATTATTAAAAATGAACATAATATTTTACTAAATAATGTTTTTAATGATATTTTTGTGATATTACTATTCATAAACAAAAAGAAGAACCATTTGTTCTGAATTGAATTCATATATGTTGTATTGATTTTTTCCTTATTATTTATATGTTTCATTTTTGATCATTTTGACAATGTAATATATTGACATTAACATTCTAGATTCATTTTTGTATTAGTTAGATTTCAAGTTACGAATTCACTTTTATGTCCACATTATACATTAAATGTCCACTAAATGTCTATATTATTTATCATGGATAGGATTTTTTCATAAAAAATATCACCTTCCTAAATAAAATGTTTTACATTGACTTTTATTTAATTGACTTGGGATGTATTGAAAAATCCATATCTTTTACTGAATACAGGTATTTAATGTTAAATTACATTGATTGATGAATTAAATTGATTATTTGAAATGTGAGGAATTTTTAGAACATTAGTAAAAGGTAGGGTCTATACAGTATATAGTCCCTCAAAGAATCAACAGCGCACATGAGACAAATTAGTTGTCCAAATTAAATGGTTTTATACATAGTGTTTTAAACCATATTATGAAAGGTCATAAAAATAGAGGTATATGATGGGTTTTTATCAAGTATTTTTAAAAAATTAATAGAAAATATCATGATAATAGAATAATTATTGTTTCTCTCAAATTCGTTATAATAATTAATAATTTACTTTAATGAAGATTCATTTTTTTAATTATACATGATATTTTATCCATGATATTATCCTTGGATGACTCCCATTATTATATTATTTATTAAATACAATATGATTTGAGTTATTTAATTTTGTATAAATATTATCCTTTATCCTATTATGATTTTCATTTTATTTATAAAATGGTATTTTTTTTGTTACTTACCATTCCATAATGATTATGATTCATGTATTTATATTAGGTTCCACATTAGATAACCGTCATTTATTATTTGGGCTAACCCTTACTTTGTTTCATTTACTATGAATCAAAGAAGTGTACTGTAAATTATATTAAAGGATATACCAAAGTAAATAATGATATTATTGAAAAAATATGGTGTAAATTGTTTTTTGAAATTTAATATGGGAATAATGTATGTATCTAGTTCTCCAGTACTACTAAACTATTATATCCTTCATGATGAGATTTCATGTATCTTTTTCCAATGTAATAAGGAAAACTTTATCTCCAGGCAACTTGGGTTTGGTTCATTATAGTTGGTATCAAATTAATTGTAGTAAAAAATTATGAAATAGATTTAGAAAATCATATATTAGGGATTGAAATCCTATGATAAAATATAAGGACTGTTATAACTTAACATAATAAATTTTTGGTAAGGTGAATATTATGTGGTCTTATAGGAAACAAATATTTTTATAGATATTATATGTGGATTGGGTTCTAGAATAGATATACCTATGAGTAATTACTCTGAAAATGGAACATTAGGCTCTAACCAATCATTACATATAGAATGAAAATGGGCTTTACTATGCAGCTGGTTTGACACTCTTAGGGGATATAATTTTGATAATTCATATTTCTATTAAAACCCATTATAATGGATTTTAAATAGTGGTATCCTAAAATAAGCCTTGATTTTTATTATGGGATTATAAATGCATAATGTTTTAAATTTATGTTAAATATTTCACTAGTTTTGGTATTATGAATTATGTTTCATAATGATATAACATAACATTGTGTATTCCATCATTTAGAAATGGAACCACGTAGATGGAATATTAACTACATCAATGAACATAATCTAATGTGTACTAATGATTTTTTCATTTCTATGATTATGATATCATTTTGATGGAAATTAGTCGCCCAAACGTTATAATAATATGATAATATATTATAATGTGGTTACAAGAAAGATAATAAAATTATCTACATATTATGGATTTAGAGGGATGAAAAAGATAAAAAGACAGCTAGGAAAAATGTGGATAAAGGGAAGAAAGGGATTAATTTTTTACCACATATTATAATCTTGAAAATACTCTTCTTGGAGATTTATAAAATAGATTGGGGTTTTTTACATGTTTGGAGAGAAAGGAAACTATGAATTTTAATTTTATTGAAAAAAATCCAATATATAATAATTCAATTATAAGTATTTATGACAGAATGAAAATCAATGACTCAAGAAGAAAAGGAATGTACCTAAAGATAACATAATGGGTCATGGTTAATAATATATTAGTGCCATAGATGAAGATTAATGATTAGTTTTCTTGAGTTTGTAATCAAGAATTTTGACACTTGATTATTCTATAAATGATACCCTAGTAATTATAATTATTAAATATATTAGGATTATACTATAGTACTTTTTATTATGAATTTGAAATCATATATTGAACAGTACCTATGACTGAGAAACAATATTCATTGGAAGGTTGAAGTTCATGAAAAACACATGATTAATGAAAATTTAACCCTTAATATGTTTCTAATTAGGATATAATTACTTTAGAATGAATAGATGATTGATATGGATAATGTATATTGGATATTAGTTATAATATCCATCATTTTTAAAATTAAGGGCTATGTTAAATAGCATATAAGATACAGAACACCGAGCCTAAATGAACAAGTAGATATTGTTATTATGTGACCATTATAACCTAGCTATTAGAATGGTGGGAAATATAGTATGAAATTAATTATGGAAATTTGGATTAAAAATGTATATGTAATGAATTATTTGGTGACCATTGTATTATAAATGTTAATAAACACTTTTAAAAAAAATGAAATCATTTTCTGACGAACTATTTAAATGTGCACTTGTGTGCTTTATACCGACAAAATAAATAAATCACACATGTTGTATTATAGTAATTATATCAATATATAATATATTCATTCCATTGTTTAACATTTATCCTATGTTTCTTCTAAACATTATAGAAAAATAAATCCAATTTTATGCATAAAAACATATATTTCCTTAATGGAATTTTTATCACATCTTGATGATGCAATTCATTTAGAACTAAATATTTACACTTTTAAATAAATTATTTAAAAAAAATATACTTTTTTGAAATTATAATTTTAAAATTATCTTAGAGTGAATTTTTGATATTTTTTTGGTAAGTTTAATTTTTTTGGTGAACTCTGAAAAATAATGAATTTTAATTGAAAATAGAATTTCATCTAAATAATTTTAAAATTTAAAGTTTATTTAGAGTGAAAATGGATCAATTATTCATATATTAATACAATTTTATCCATTGCAATATTTTTCATATTGAATATGGATATAAAACATTTTTATCTTTTGAATATTTTCACATTAAAACCCATTTTTGTCCTCATATCTATGATAATAATTTTCAATTAAATTTAGACAATTTGGTTTTTTTAATTTTTTAAAAATGGATTTCAAATTTGGAATAATAATATCTAAATTTATTAAATATTTCTATTTTATTTTTTGAATGTATGAATAGTAATCCCTGTAATTGTATTACCACTTTTAATTGTAAATCAGGTAATTAAGTGTAAAAATAATTTTATAAATATTATCCAATTACCTTAACAACTATACCAATTTTATTGAACAGGTTTTTTTTTACCCAAAATCATCCATGGGGAGAATTTATGACCTCATGGAATCACTGGAGAGACATTAATCTCCTTATATAATTTTATTTTAAGAAAAGTCAAACTATTCACTCTAATGTTTTAATAAGTATTTCATTTTTAATATGTGTTCATCTATAAGATATATTTGACTATAAATAGTATCTTGAAATATATAGTTTTTATCTTCATTATGTAAATTTTTTTAATTTTTTTGGGAAGAAGTAATTACTAATAAGGCTTGCACACTAATGATTGAGTAATTATTAAATTAATGTAAATATCAAATAAATGTTATTAAAAATATTAAAATAAAAATATTTTGTGATAATTGATGTCATATATGAATCTTCTAGATTAAATTATCATTTTATGAATTTAATAAAATGTTTTTTGAATTCTAAGAGTTACATTTATATTTTTAGTGGTAAAAGTAATGAATAATGTCAAAATTGACATTATTGATATATAATAATAAAAAATATGTGATTAAATGATATAAAATTTCTGAAAATCGTATATTTCTGAAAATAATATGGATAGGGATTAAAGTCTCATCTATGACTCATTTTTTGTTCCAATTTTTATTTTAATGTTACTATATTGGTCCTCAAAATCTAAAAAACAATATTGTCAAGGTAAATGTAAAAGGGGTTAAATAATGTATAAATTCAAATGATAAAGGTATAAATTTAGCGAAATATAGTAAAAAAATATTGGATGAGATTAATTCAACATGATATCATATTATCTTTAAAATTGACAAATATGGATCAATTTGGAATTGAAAATGAATATATATTAAATAAATATTTTTAAATTTTCTAAGAGATCCCCTCTCCACTCTTCTAAAATGTGTCCTCTTATTCTCACTTCTTTACACCTATAAAACCAATTTGGCTTGGCCATTACCCAAATAAATAGTGGCCTAGAATCCCCCTCATAATCCTATAATACTTATCCTTTTCATAAATCAAACCATTTATGGTTTTAGTGATAACATAAGGAATAAACCTCAAGAAGTGGGGACATTTATAAAAAGACTTATCATTTTATTTCCTTCTCTGCCTTCTTCAATTATTGTTATATAATGATTATATAATAACATCAGTATCATAAATATAATTATATTTTTTTTATGTTAAGGTTATTATTTAAGAATTCACAGACCTTCCTAAAATGGGATACACAATCACCATTTGTGTGTATTGCGGAATACCATCTCATGAACTAATTTCATGAGATCATCCATTGTCCCATTTATAGGTTGGTAATATTAATGGATTTATAGTTTACACTACTAGAAATTTAAACTATACAAATGGTTGAAAACTATTGGTATTTAAGGTAAAAACATTGGTATATAATATACGAACGGTTTGGAAAACCATTTTTTAGTCCAGCGAAGGGAAAGATATATACCAACAGTTTCTAAATAACCATTGGTATATGATGAAAAAAAGAACATCTTCCCAACGGTTACCTAGAACCATTGGAAAAAATCTATACCTACGGTTTTAAACCATTTGTTTACAAGTAATTCGGTGTTTTACTAACGGTTCAGAAACCGTTGGTATAGTTTTTTTCCAACAGTTTCAAGAAACCATTGTCAAAATTCAAATATTCGTTGATATACCAATAGTTTCTCAACTATTGGTATACCTTTCACATTTCATTCACCCATATACCAATGTTTTATAAACATTGGTATATTATTAAAATTTCTTTCAGTAGTATAGCAACTGTTATAAACCGTTGGTATATTCATCACCTGGATTTCACAGGATTATGCAGAACCTAATATCTAGACAATATAAAGAACCCAATACACCTAAAGGGAAGCCAATGAACCTTATACAAAACACCACATACAATCAAATATCATGTACACACATAATTCAATATGAAAAAGCCGCTAATAATTCATAGACCGGACTCCAATACATCTGAAACAAATAAAATACACATGCAGCACAAGCTAATACAACTGCAACACAAGCTAATACACCTGAACACCTAACCTAATGTTTCATACCCCAGACACCAACATCGTATGCATTTTGAAAACTACAGTCCTAATTCACTAGAGGATAAAACTTTTAGAATACTCCTCAATGTTCTAGTAGATATATTCCGAACACTCACCTTCAACATTATCAAATACTAAAAGTGGGTAATAGATGAATGGTTTTTCATTAATTGTTATCCATAATTTTTCTATAGTGTGTCCCTAAATTTTATCCCCAAAATCATATTCCATTGGGATAATGAACC
This sequence comes from Viscum album, assembly GCA_963277665.1. Classification (NCBI taxonomy): domain Eukaryota; kingdom Viridiplantae; phylum Streptophyta; class Magnoliopsida; order Santalales; family Viscaceae; genus Viscum; species Viscum album. The sequence goes on from OY728155.1 coordinate 388,297,482, forward strand.
ATTGACTCTGGACAGATCTTTCAAGATATTTTCTAATCCTTTCTTGTCATAGTTTTCCATTATATTAAAAACATCACTTTAAGATGAATAACCTCTTTAAAAAAACATAATAACGCTCTATAAGGATAACTATATATCACAATAAAACCAACGTCCTATAATTTCAATAAATTATACTATAAAAAATCAATTTGAAACCTATGTGTTGTAACACTATCATCAATAAACATTCATATGCTACTGAATCTGAAAAGGGAAGGTGAATAAGACCATTTCCCATGAATTCATAAGTATTTATTAACTAATATCCATTCCACACAATGATTAATAGAACATTACACATAAATAATCAATAAAAATAAATTTTCAGACACAACCCCCTTAATAACAAAATTATTTTTTGGTTAACAACATTTCAAAAACATAAACAATATCCTGACATAGAGAATCCCATTAGTCCTTTATCCAATCTCAAATTCTGTTTCTTAGTAATTTGGTCAGGAAATAACCTATAAACAAGAATTGATACCACTTTTGGGGCCAAGTGGAGAATATCAATTTATTTATGTTATATTACAATTGATAAAACCACAACGATTCAACAATTTAGACTAGGTAGTTGAGTCACTACATCCATCACTCTAGTCCACCCATGCTTCTAGTTTGGTCACCTCATTTTCATAAATAAGAACTTATATTTGATGAAAATGAACATTAATGAAGTAATTCATGATAAATTATCAAAAAATAACAACACTAAGAAATATTGTTTTTAGATGATAGTAATATTCTATTAGGGGGGTGTGGGATGTTTGGGAGGCTCTCATTTTGGGCTGTTCAGGGGGGTGGATGTCTAGGGGGTCAGCGCTATCTAGGGGGTAGGGTGTGTCTAGGGGGTGGGGTTGGGTGTCCATGGAGGGGGGGGGGGTGTCTAAGGGGATGTGGGGATTTCTATAAGGTTGGGGTGTCTAGGAGGTAGGGGTGTTGTCCAGGGGGTTGGGGGTTGTCTAAGGGGTTGGGGTGCTGTCGAAGGGATAGGGGTGTCCAGGGGGTGAGGTGGTGTCTAGGGGTGGGGGCTATCCAGGGGGAGGGGGATGTCCAAGGTGTATGAGTTTCCATGGGTGAGGTGGTGTCAAGGGGTTGGGGGTGTCTAGTGGTGGGTTTGTCTTGGGGTTGGGGGTTGTCCAAGGGGGTAGGGGTGTTCTGGGGGGTGGGGTGGGGGTGCCTAGGTGGTGTGGCAATGTTCAGGGGTGGGGACTATCTAATGGGGTGGGGTGTCCAGGGGTGGGGGTGCCCTGGGGGCTTGGGGAGTCCAGGGGTGGGGGTTGTCCAGGGAGATGGGGGTTGTCCATGGGGTAGGTGTTTCCAAGGGTGGTGGTGTCCAGGGGGCGGCGGTGTCAAGGGGGTGGTGGTTGTCAAGCAGTTTGGGGGGTTGTCCAGTGGGTAGGGGGTGTCCAGGGGGTGGAGTGGTGTCCATAGTGGTTGGGTGGTGTCCAAGGGGTTGGGGCTTTCTGGGGGGTTGGGGGATGTACAAGGGGTTGAGGTATCTTGGGGGGTGGGGTTGTCCTGGTGGTGGGGTGGTGTCCAGGGGGTGGGGGCTGTCATGGGGGTTTGGGGCTGTCCAAGGGGTAGGGGGTATCCAAGGTGTGGGGTGGTGTCCAGGGGTGGTGGGGGCTGTATAGGGGGTTGGAGGGTTGTCCAAGGGGGTAGGGAATGCTGTGCAAGGGGGTATGGGTGTCCAAGGGGTGAGAGCTGTTTGTGGGTGTGGGGGCAATCCAAGGGGTTAGGGGTGTCTAGGTGGTGGGGGTAATATTGGTAATTACCTTTTTTTAACCTTTAATGTTCAATGCTCATTCTATGATAACAAAATAGAGTAACTATATTTACACACTTGGGAAGATATTATTTAGGATCTTGATTACCATCATTCATATATAGACTTCTCCATTAATTCCATCTTTCATTTCATTATACCATTAAACATGGAAGTGATGATTGTGGTTAATCTTTAATATTATAACACATTTTTATATACCATTTATCTAAAAATTAAAAATACATATTTAGGAATATAAACCAATGGAATAAAGAAAATTTATGAAATTATAAATTAATATATAAATTCTTATACCATTCAATATACATAAATAAAACTTTCATACATATACCTTATAAATATACAATTAACAATAGAATATCTAAATTTTCTATAAACATCAAAATTTCCAATTAAAATATGGATTCTAGTGAGGGGTGTCCAGGGTGTGATGTGGTGTCCTAGGGGTGGAGGGATTTCAAGGGGTTGGAGCTGCTTTTCAAGGGGGTAGTGTTTTCTAGGGGGTTCCAAGGGGTAGGGGTATCCGGGGGGTGTGGTGGTGTCTAGGGGTTGGGGTTGTCCATTTGGAGGGAAGGTGGGGATGGTGTCTAGTGGTAGGGGCTATCCAAGGTGGTAGGGGCTATTCAAACTGGTAGGGGTGTATAGGGGGTTGGGTGATGGGGTGTCCATGGCGGGTGGGGGTGTCCATGGGGGGTTGTCTAGGGGTTTGGTGGCTGTCCATGGGGGTGGGGTGGTTTCCATGGGTTGAGGTGGTGTGTCGGGGGGTGAGGGGGTTGTCTGTGGTGGTGGGGGTGTCCACGAGGTTGGGGGTATCCACGGTGGTGGGGTGTTTTCCAGGGGTGGGGGATATCCATGGGGGTAGGGGTACTATCCAAGGGGTAGGGGTGTTTTCCAAGGGGGTAGGTGGTGTCCAGACGTGGGGGTGTCTAGGGGGTGGGAGCTATCTAGGGGGTGGGGGATGTCCATGGGTGTTGGGGGGCTATCCAAGGGGGTGTTCAGGGGGTTGGGGGCTATCCATGGGGGTGAGGTGTCCAGGGGGTCGGGAGTGTCCAAGGGTGTGGGGGTGTCCAGAGGAATGGTGAATCCATCACAGAAAATAATCAAGCCATGTTTTATTATTTATAGATTAAGAGATAAAGATAATATTACCTACCTAATCACATGTATATTCAAGAACAAAAAATCATCAAACATCAAATGACAGTAATATTAGTCAAAAGTGTAACAGATCAATCTATCCCTTATCACCATTACTATCATCCCTGTCATCATTAACCTCACCCCCCTCATCATAGTTGTCCCTATCATCATCATCTCCCTCATAAACTCCCACCTCCTCTCCCTCGTACTCCTCCACGTCTCCCCCTCACCCTCATCGTCCTCCTCCTCTCCCTCATACTCATCCTCAGCCTCCTTCTCAGCCTCCTCATCGCCCTCCTCCTCGTCCTCAACCACCACCTCTCTATCATCTCAAAAACTACTAGAACTCCCACCTGGTGCACCATATATAGAACGAATTGATTAAATATATTCATCATAATCAACGTTGTCCTCTGGTGGATGTTTTGGATGAAAAAAGTAAATCAGTTTCAGAAATGTAGTGTTTGCCCAAGCAGACTGTTCTTCAATCTCTATGGCCCCTCTTTCAGCATGTTATTCTTGTGCCTTATCCATCAAGATCTCAGTGGCACTACAACCCGTACAAAGTGAGTTCTAATGTCTCATTAGGACTATACTCTTCCCAGGTCGAAAGTGTACTCTACCAGGTTCTCATCTCCCACCACCTCATGTAAGTGATCATTTGGCCCAAAATTTTCAGGTTCCTGGGAATCAATCGCCTCTTAAGAAACATATTATAATTTTAAATAGATTATTAAGAAACAAAATAGATATTAAAATTTAAAATCAACATAGTAAAACTTACAATCATTTGGTTAGTCGGTTCATTAACCTCACTTCCATCTTTCTTCCTTCGACTCAAGAAAAACAGTTTTGCACGAGGCACCCGTCCACCAATATTTAATATTCCCCTCTACAATGACATTGAATTTAGGAAAACATAATTAAAAATAGCTTACCAATAATTAATTTCATATCAAAAATTATATACATAATTTTAGTAATTAAATTAATTATTGTGTAAATAGTAGAATATACAAGTCGTAATGAAAAATTATTAACAATTGCCATACCTACTTTATCTCATTTTTTGGCATTGTAGTGTGTCCCAATGTATGGAGGTAGTTTTTAACATCAATGTTTTTTTATTTCTTTTAGATTATTCCGAAATAAAATTCAATAGTAAAAAATAGATTATTATAGAAAAACATGAAATTTTTCATTTAAATACCTCAAATGTGATTAATACCTTAAACTGAGTAGACGTCCAATAAGTAATCATCTTACATTACTATTATATCAGACAGCCATCAATGACAAGTACCGTCTACAATTTTGTGCCAACTCTAGCATGCCAACTAGTATAAAACTTGTTCTTATAGGCTCTCCAATTCTCACATAAGTTCTTTAGATGTGTTGGTCGTGCACCCTCACCATCAAGGAAATTAAAGTGAAGCTGATGTCAAAATATTCATTCATAAAATTACAAAAAAGAATATATTGAGTTAAAAAAATATATTTTTCCCATATCTCTATTGAAGCATTATCCTTGACTTAATTTGGAAACTATCTCCATGAATGTGGGTTTACTTGAATGATGCCGAAGTATTTGGAAGGCATCGCCAAAAAACTCTGACATTGTTGTCGTGTATGTTTTCTATCATCTGACTATATTTATTGTAGTCCACCATCAACTGTGTGTGGCAGTTCTACACCGCATGCTTGTGTGTACACCCTTACCCCCACCTCCCATAAGTAGATTTATCTATTATAAAATAAAGAAAATATTTTATTAATACATGTTATAATGGAAATAAATAATGGTATAATAAATATTAGTGTTCTATAAATAAACCTACGGGAGTCTAATCAATGGACACCACTGGATCCACAGAAACTAAAGGAACACCATGTATAGGTGGAGTGGGTCCCAATGTATAATCCATAGTGACAGACTCTGGTAGAGTTGGAGTGAAAAAATATTGAATATAAAATCTAGGAGAGAAGGAAGTAGAAGTGAAGGAATATGGAATGGATGACTAGCTGAATGATGGATGGGGAGTGGGAATCATTATCAGATATGATATATAAGGGTGAGGAGACTCAAATGTAAAGGGTGTTGAAAACATGTGGGGCCTAAATATCCTATGTGTCCCTAACGAAACATTGGGATCATAATTTGTGATAGACGATATGTCAGTGGGAGTGGAAGAGTCTAATCGGGTACGCCAACCAGATCGGCTAGATCTCGTACCACTCCCCTCGTATGAACATCCTGAGTATTGGGAATACTACTAGGCTTCTTATCAAATAATAGTCACCTAAGATGTGGATCCTGAAAAAATGTTTAAAAAAAATTAATCAAATGACATTATGAATTATTTAAATATATATATTTGAAATAAAATACTCACTATAAGCACTGGTGGTGGAATTCCCATATCATCCATGCAATGATTGTTGTCCATCATCTTTTTCCATCAACTCTTTTCAATTGGTCTCATTTCCTACAATTAAAAAAAATATGGAATTAATTAGGAAAGTATAACTAATTTGAAACCCAAAAAACCAAATTTATGAAAGGGAATAGGGGGATTAATGGATTTTTAAACTATCCATTACTTCAAGTGAGATTGAATGGATATATAATAAATTCAATAAATCGTATAAGATGTAATAAAAAAATTTAACTTTGAGTAGGATGGTTATTTAATAAGTGTCATCAGTCTATATATTATGAATTCTTAATCCCTTAGGATAGTTGGAAATGATGATATAAACATACGAACCCGGATAGGATATCTACCAAATTCATAATTGTAAAGCACTTGTTGAATATAGTACAATTCAAAAATAAAAATAATGTAATTATAATAAAATTACACCCAATAACCATTGAAATATCACATAATGGTCTGAATGGATATATCATATTTTTAATCAATATTATATCAACTTGAATAGTACCAACCTTAAAACCCCACGTTGAGTGAATCCAAAATAATTAGGAACATGGATGGATGATTCTATATATTTCCCACCACATCTTCAGGATCACAGTAAACTCAGAAAATTTTTCTATTTGAGTCATAAAAATTAAAAAATGGATTGTTTCTAATGGAAGTAGGGATGGTGTCAATTCAATCATCACCATCATTAAAAATATGTCTTCTAATTACTGAAATTATGACACCAAATTCATTTCAAAGATGGTCTCTGACATAAAATTCATGTTTCTCCATTGATGCAAATATATATGATTCATTGATAGCAAGAGTACGAGTCATATCAATTACATGAAATCAATAATCATCAATAAATGTTCTCTACCATATCATTGAATCAAACCACTGGAATTTCATCATCGTGACTCACCCATAATATTAATAATCCAATATTATTATTTTTTCAATGACTGCATAATAAACTACATTTTCAAATTGTGGTATACTATCTGATGCAATTTCATAATAGTCTGTTGTGGTAGTAACCACAACTCCATCATGTTGTGTTCTCATGTTTTTTTCTTATCCAATGACAATCAATTTTGTACCCATTGATAACAATTGATTTACAGTCATGAACCACAGTATTAGGACTAAAATAAAAAGCTCTTATTTCCTCAGAGACAAAGTCAGTAACTCAAATAAATACCTGAAATATAAATGAATATTAAACTTAATTAATCATTTTCCTAATTATTTTAAATAGTAATAAAACTACCTTTAATTTTAACCAAGTAGAAAACAATTTTCTATGAAATTTCTCCCTCCTTTTCAAAGATAAATAACGATGCTTTATATTTATCACCACTTTATGATCCCTGTAGATAAATATAAGAATATTTTAATTTATATATATATATATAATATCTACATATTAAATTTAGTTTATATGATTGTAGTCATCAAACAAATCAAAGTTGAACAAAACTATGTGATGTTCAGTATTCGTCTCTCATGGTTTAATGTTGACAATGTATATGATCTAGGAATTTATCTTGTTTGAGGTAGTGATGGAAAACTAGGTTCAATTTCTCATACGATTCTTCTTCATTTCTCATTGTTCTGTTCATTCTTGAAGTACGATCAGACAAATACATAGAGAATAAATTCATACTTTCTTGATCCATGTAACAGTTCAAGATAGAACCTTTTGGATGATTATTATTTCAGACATAAGAATTTAATGTATACATATTTCTTTCAGTTGGATACATCCAACAAAAAAAATTAGTCTTCCAAGAAGTATTTCATTTGGAACATGGGCAGTCACCTACAACATGCATGTGAAAAAATGATGGAGGAAATAATTTCACTAACTCAAACAAAATTAATAGGGAATCTGCCAATCCTTTTTTCCAGAAATACTTGGATAACTTCTTAGCACAAAGATCTCTAAACCAATGGAAAAACGGAATAATAGCCACCCTTACATTATTGGAAAAAATGTAATGGATTTATATTGGAATATACTTATGTAGAAGGTTTTGGTAATCGTGAGTCCTCAATTATTTTAGCTTCAACTCTCCTCCATTATCCCGTTTAGATATGTTACTTGAATAGAAATAATGAAACCTAATAGTCCTCTAGTACTTCGAAAAATTGCTTTTTTGTAGTTGTCATCACATAAGAATCACATTGACCTTGCCATTTATTTTCACTGATATGTATATAAAGAATTCTGTTCTGATGCACCAATCCACCAAGTCAGGCCGAGACCATAAATCATATTTTTTCTCTCCCTTATCATTTAGAAGAATTGAAAGAAACATTTCAGATATTTTTTTTTCAATGTTCATTACATCTAAGAAAAGATGTAATAAATTTCGTTGACCAATAAAGGAAAATCAAAAAAGATCACCTCTCTTTTTCCAATTATAGTAGGCTTTAGTGAAAACATTCAATCTTTTTTCAGATTTCATTTGAACCTTCCTGAATGAAAAACAAAAATCTTTCAATTCATTAATCA